>CM042905.1:12172500-12843125 GCA_023653625.1 Triadica sebifera
GCCATCATAAGACCTGCCGTGGTCTTTTCCTTTGCTATGTTGAAAGCAACATTACGGGATAATGTCAATCGGATAACTCCGAGAGCTTGTCTGTCGAGAAGACTCCAGTCTTCTTCCTTCATAGCCTCTGGCTTCTTCCCTGAGAGAGGTTGATACAGATTTCTTTGATACAAATAATCTTCTATTTGCATTTTCCAAAAGCCAAAGTCCGCTCCATCGAACTTCTCAATTTTTACCTTTCCTTCATCTGTGGCCATCGCTCCCACTCGAATCTGACTTCCTTTGGATCGTTTCTGACAATTCTTGTGAACCTCTGTGTATTAGAACACCTCCGTGGATAATTTGGTACAACTGACCAAATTTCACTATTCACAAAAATTTACTATTCATGTGAATAGTAATCGCCCGAAAAAGGACAGAAAAATGCAACCAATGCTCTGATACCAGTTGTTGAGAAATGACGCCAATTTCCCTATAGTCAGATTTATGAGAAAGCGAAGAAAATGCGAACTAATAAGACAGACAAGTTGATAACGGAGTTCGGCCAATTATGCCTACGTCTCCGGACTGCTGCAGATCTTTTACTAAAAGAAGAGAAATTTACCGAGTGTTTACAAACACTCACAACTCACAACCTCTCACTAATGCTACTCTCTCACTTTTTGATGGAATACATTACAAATGAATTTCTAAGGCTATATATAGGCCTACACCTCCTCAATGGACGGTCAAGATTAATTCTCACCTACTTTGATGGATGGTCAAGATTAATCTTCACTTACCATCTTACCAACCAAATAGATGGTCAAGATTAATCCCCACCCACCAAATGGATGGTCAAGATTAATCTTCACCTACCATCTTACCTACCAAATATTTTGTCAACAAAAGATGCACCGTCCATCTTTATTGTCATTTATTTTATGGTGCATGTGTAGTTTGACCAACACACATCACCTCCCCAATCAACATCTGCATAGCCACACATATTTGCAGATCCCTTGATGTCATATGGAATATTCCACCATATCCTTTAGATTATTTTAAAATTCTCTTGACTATTTTCTAATGAACTTGGCTAGGATTTAATTGATATCTACCAATCATTCTAGTGGTGTAGCAAATATCAGGCTAGTACGCAATATGATGTAGACACTTGATTTTTGCATAAAAAATGGGGTCAATGATGATAGATACAGACAAACCCCCAAATAAAATCTCAAAATTGAAAAAGTACCGAAAAAGACACAAAAATGCTGAAGAACAACTTATATCTGATCGGACATCCCTGATATTTTTGTGAACATTATCTCCATTCATGCAGATGTCTTTGTAGAAGCCCAAAATTTCACTTTTTTTTACACTTTTGTTTTGCTATTTTCAAACCTACATCTGCATGAATATTTCTATATCTGCGTCAACTTCACCGCCAATCTCCAGACAACTTTTTTTTTTTTTTTACCTTGATTTGATTTTCTTTCTAAAACTGCAAATCTGCATGAATATAACCTATATCAATGCAGATATCTCATCTACCACAACAGTTGTCAAAAGGTTGACTTTTTTTTTTTATTTACATAAGAAATATTACAATTTTACCTAAACTTGAGGACTTGATCATTTTAATCATTTATTTCTAAAACAAAAGGTAAAATAAATAGTAAGGCGGTCTAAGGGCCGCAATCTCTCTCTTTTTCTTTTTCTTCATCTTCTTTTTCATTTTTTCTACCTTCATTCAGATTTCCTTTTCGTATTTTGGGGCATTCTGACCATTTTATATGACCCATCTTTTCGAAGATATATTTGTATAGATATGACCTGTATCTGCATGGACATATATATCAAGATAATGAGACTAATTATTTATAGTTTTGTTGTATTTTTAATTTTTGCTATTGTTTATGTTTATATTTATTTAAAATTTAAAATATCATTTATTTTTGTTTTTTTTAATGATTTGATCATTTATGTTTATATTTAATATAAATATCCCTTATTTTCTGTGATCTACCTAAAATAATAGATATTTATACTGTTATCTCCTATGTTCGCACGAATATGATATATGAGACAGTAAGAATAATATATTATTTTGTCAATTCTTTATATTTTTATGGTTTATGATTTTAAATATGTTCTTTTTACCATATTATATGTTTTAAGAATTATATAATGTATTCAATAATTCTTCCACAAATTTTTGTGTTTATGTGATATTATTTTGTTTTTGTCTAGTGAAAGTCCACATAGATATCAAGGGCATCCCCACCGATATCAATGATATCTGCGAGGATATGTGTTTCTAGAAGATAAATTTATTTCTTATTTTCTAACACTTTTCCATTATTATATAATTTCAGTTTTACTTGTAATATGTTATGTCATCTCCTCCTCCCATTTTTAGACATGTAATATAATTAATTAATTTTTTCCAATGTGGTTGTACTCTTTTTTTTTTCCTTCTCCTTGTCTATCCCTTCAATTTAATTTTGTACTTTTTATTTCATTTTGTATATATATATATATATATATATATATATATATATATTGAATTTTGAATTTTAATTTCATGATAGAATAATAATAAAAAGGAAAGAACAATTGTACAAATAAGACGTTAATAAGAAAATAGTTCTGAATCATTCTTGAATTTGAGATAAGTTAGGTTTATTTCTCAGTTCAACTAAATGACAACTTCCATCCAAACTGTCTAATCGGTTCAATGACGATAACATGAGGGACTAGAATCGATTCCAAAAGTGTTTTATTTGTACAACCAATTCTTTTATTTTTATTATCATTTGTGGCTGCATTTTGTACATTGATATTAATTGTTGGTCCAATTACATTTTTATTTGATGGCTTTGTGAAGCACATAACCCAACTCATTTAGACTTGGGGCGTGTTAGTAATGATAATCATTACATATAGCTTCATACTACCTGTATATAGTGGGCACACATGGTATATAAAATGGTTAATTAATCGGTCACTAAAACTCTTAAATAAGGGGGCCTATATTAGGAGGGACCATGGTGGAATATATACCCTTACTATAAACCCACATTTAATAGCTTAGAAACTTCCCCTAGGTTGTATGACCCTAATAATTTATATGCTATATTTGTGATATGGACCTTTATCATGAAGTAATATTCAACCCATTTTGAAACATGACTAAAGCCCATTGGGCCTTTTCTAATTCTAGGATGGGTTAGGTCCATGTTTCAATTAGATTGAATTTACTCAAATGATATAGGTAACAATTATTTTTGTATGCTTTTTATTTCATGAGAGGTTATACATCCGAACATAGATATTATACACAGACTCGTGTATCTTCCATCGATATGTGGGCTAAGCCCAAAATCCTATAAAAGATTTGACTAGGCCTACTCGTGTGCGGGAGTAATAAGGCTGGATAAATTTTTTTTTATGATTTTGAATGGACCATACATGTCTATTATTCATTCATTTTTATATATATGTATCATGCAATAACATATAATTTATCCTTGTACATATGGCCCATATCATAAATCCATTTTTACACACGATGTATTATGTATTATGTATGATCCATTTAGCCCATGCATCCATTCTTGTAATAATCATTAGTCTATCCAATCATTTTGTACATATACATCATTCATCATTGTTTTTATGTGCTACAAGGAATGGCCTTACGGTGTTTCTAATTTAGCAACACTCTTTCCTCATCGCTAAAAGAGTCTCCAACTTTGTCACTCTTGATTTTTGGTCACGAATTTAGCAATGCCATTTTTCTAATTAGTCACACCTTTACCGAGTCACTATTTAACGATGCCAAAAGCGGTGTCACTATTTAATGATGTGTGTTTTGCCAGTTTCACTAAATCTTTTTGTAACACTTTCAAATATAATTAGCATGAAACCAATTAGATAAGCGAATGTTACAAAATCTTTTTTTTTCAAACCTCATTTAAATAAATTTTTCCTTTAAAATCATTTTGTTTGTATCATAGTCATGATGACTATTTTAAAATTCATAAAAAGAAAAGTAAAAGTGAAAACTAAATAATTGTTTTACCACACTGAAAATATTGTATAAGCTTCACATAGCCTATAGTTTACAAATGACACCCCACAAAAGAAAATACAATCCTTTTTAATACATGAAACTTAAAACAAAAAACTTCCTAGTGTATCATTCATCCAACTGTATTTTATCCTATGACTCATCCAGCAGCTCACATTCTCTGTCAGCAACCATCAAACTGACAACAATTTGTGTGTGAGAAACCCTCACATACTAAGAACTCATGCCTAGTAGTACATATGTATATACATACAAACAACTGTATATGTTCAAGTCACGTATATACAACCATTTTCATTTATATGATGCCTTCTATCATCTGAACGTATTACCTCAAATAAACATGCATATTAATCTTATTGACATCCTTAACTGGATTCATATATCATTGTTCACATTATTTCCTTTGTGTTCATGCATAGGAATATACATTTTAATTGTTACATATATTTTTACATTATGAACATACATACTTCTAACATAGATCACAATCGATGCAACATGCATCCATATAAGGTCATATCCTCATTACATCATCTTTATAACCATGTCATAATAATCATGCATTAGGGGCACACACCCAAGGAGATCCTTAACTTTGTAACCATGTTTGCATGCATACAATGTTCATTTATACCACATCATTCATTTATACCACAACATAATACAAAACAATATTCTCTTTTTATAAGTTTATATACATCAACATATACATTTTTAATATTTTTCCATATAATTGGTTTTTTTTATCCTATCTTTATTAACCAGTTTCACACACACACACACCATCGTAGATAGATATTCACATCTTACAACCATTTTAATCATATTTCATATATCACATCATTTCAACCATATTCCATGTATCACATCATTTCTGTATTATTTTGTTTTCTATATACCTTTTACTTTATTTTGCCTAAAATTATAAACCGGACTTTTCGGATGCAAATTGTGAAATAGTAGGTGCTCACAACCTAAGCTTAAGCCACCCTATCACTGTTTGTAATTGCTCATCTGACCCCCTAAAGTTAAGAGTGCTCACAACCTAAACTTAAGCCACCTTGACTAAGTATAACTAATAGGATCAAGGACACTCACAACTAGAGCTTAAGCCATTTTATCTTTTAAAATTAAGAGCACTCACAACCTGAATTTAAGCTACCCTAATTGAGTGCATAATCATATTCTACAGTATTGTAATCTCCTTAATGAGATGTCATCTATCCTATATCAGTTGTAAATTAGAGAACTGAGCATTTAATAATCATATATCTTTTTCTTTTTAATTTTGTTGTCATATTCACCCATGCTCATAAGCATTTCACACAACCATATTACCTCCTTTATGCATCATCACATTTATAAACACATAAGTGACATATATTACATCGTTCATAATTCATGTATATAGATAAATTATAACATGTGATTAATCATATCCATCAAGTTGCATCATTTTCAAGGTCAACATATCAAAAGTTAACAAGCTTTACGAACGTGAATACTTATTCATGGTCGTGAATGTGTCATTCTCAGATGTTTTACCCATAAATCAAATCATGATTGTGCTCGTGAAAGCTACTAGTTCTGTAGTGCATATATTCACGAGTGTGAAGGTGTGTTATTGGTGTGAATCAATTGGTGACTCAAGCCATGAAAAGGTCTGTTCTGCTTGAACTTCTTTTCTGAGCATGATTCACAGCCATGAAACCCCTATCACGGGTGTGAATATGGATTTTCCATCATATTTTAACACCAAAACAGAATAATATCACAAAATACAAGCAACAACTATAAGATTAACCAATGTAAATCATTCTTATAAACATTTTAGTCCATATTTCATGCCATAAACATGACAAAAATCATGTTATACCAACATAAATTACATTCAAACAATAAAAATACTCCAAAAGTATAAAATGGATTCAATATGCATATGTACTAACATTAAACTAAGGATCCTCCTTTAACCTCTTCAAACTCGATTTAATCTTATCCTCCATCTTTCAATTTGTTTCTCCTCATCTCTATCACTTTTCAAATCTAAGAAAATCTGAAGAATGATCTCCTTTCCTGCTTAGCTCTCCTCTTTATTCTCTTAAGCTCACTTTTCTCAAGAACACTTTACCTCTTATTCTTTGATTTCATGTTTTTCTCTAGCTTTGATATATGAATCTTTGTAAAAATGGAAGGAGAGAAGAAAGAAAAAGGTGAAAAAGGAGATGGTGGCATGTCTAGAAGGATAAGGAGTGGTGGGGAGTAAGTGATGACAAAGATAAGGTGTGAAAAAAAAAGAAAAAAAAACATGATTCTCTTGTCTACTCATTATTGATTGACATTCACCACTGTGACTCAAGCTTCACGAGCATGAACCATCTTGCCACATCATTTCACGGTCCTGATACAAAAATTCACGGGCGTGAAAGCTAACTTCACATTTCACAGTCATTACTAATTCTTTATAGGCATGAATCCTAAAGACATACATATTCTTAATTTTTTTTTCTCAATTTTCTTTCATATATCCCTACTCCCATCATGAACTTCTACTATGTCTTAGTGATGTAATTGTATATTTGATATATCATTCTTAAACCAAATTAGCGACGCCTTTTTCATTTAGTGACACTTTTTTAGCATTGTTAAAGGCTTAAAAAATCTTGTAGTGACGTCTTTCATTATTTATCTATTGGGTTCACAAAGGAAGCAGACCTAACCTGTAATGGTCACTAATTAGCATCTAGTTAGAATAAGTATTTGATATGCATAAAAACTATATGATTGACATTAGATATTAAAATAAATTGAGTAAATTATTAAATAAGAAATAAAAATGAACTAAATAGATTGATAAAATTTAATTTGGTTAGCATATCGTAATAAAATTACAGTTTAATAAAAGCTAGTGGAATTTAATACATGTAAAAAATAAATAAATAAATAAATAAATAATTAAAATAGAACAAGTTAAAAGAAAAAAAAAAGAGGATAGGGGGGCCAAATGTGGTTTTGTGGGAGGGGGTGTATTTGAGTTAAATGCATTTAATACCGTATTAACACAAACCTTATCTCCATTCTTCTTCTTCCTCAAACCACTAGCCTCCATTTCTTTATCATCTTCTCCATGATTTTCAAGAAGTTCACGCCAAAGAGATTTGCTCTTGGTAAGTGATCATCTCTCAATTATTCTTGTGTTTTAGAGTATTAGGACAGTATAGTATCAGTATTTGGCACTAGCTTTTAAAGGGAGTTATCAACCAAATTTGAAGAAGTATAAAACATGAAAGTTGTTCAAATATGTCTTGTGTATTTGTCTGTCAAATTTTATTGAATGCTTTTGAGTATATAAAGAGAAATAGTCATTGGAGTGAAACTAGTTCAGGGAGACATATCAACTAAATAACCTACGGTTTTTGTAAACATTGATAATCTTAGTAGCTTAATTTGAGGTTTTGTAAAACATGAAAGTTGTAGGTATATATGTTATTGAGGTCTCTGAAAAATTTCGTAAAAATTTCTCTCGTGTAGGTTGAGTTATTCTGAAATAAACTATGACTATTCCTTGATTGAGCTAGTTTCATATACCTGTGCAGTTCCAGTACTTTCGTCCTTATATTTCACCTATTTTTAGATCGAATTAGCCAAAGTTAAAAACATGAAAGGTTTACTCCTATGTCTTATCTAAATTTATGTGAAAGTTTCACCTTAAAATGTCATGTATTTTGTGAGTTATGAGCTGAACAATTAAACTGGTCAGGTTGATACTCTATGTTGAACCAGTTATAGATCCTCTAATATTTGAGAACCTTAGAGATCGAATCTGGAAATGAGTTACAAAAAAAAATGTTCCAAATTAATTTATATATCAGTATAAAATGTTTCAGAATAATTGAAGCTACATATTAAAAGCTATGAAGTTTTGAATTTGGTACCTCGAAACTGCCTAAGGGCAGAAAATAGAGCAACATTTAAAATTATACCAAATATTATGTAATGGTTCACAAATTCTAAAATTTTAGTATATTTTAGTTTTATATGTTATATTTAATCAGGATAAAAAATCATATAAATTGGATAAGTATAGAAAAAGTTATTAATCCAACAGTTCTTAGAGGTCTTGTTCTAGCTTAATAGAAATTGTAGTTATTTATTTAAATTATATTAAGACTAAATATTTTATCAAGGTATTAATTAATTATATTTTTAAATTATGATTTCAACAAAAAGATGAGCAACAAAAGTGGACAAGCTATGAACTTATATTTTGGAAAAGAAAAATACTATCGAAGTTTGTACATATATGTATTCTGTTTTGCCCTTATGCATGATTGTATGTGCATGACATGTTTTAAAATTATAGAAATGTTATTGACTATGAACTTAACATTATGCTAATGTTTGATAAAATATCATGCTATTACATGGTTTTGAAATAAATTGTAAGTGTATGATTATGTTATGAAATGAGTATTTGTTATAGAAACAAGTAATTAATGGTGTTAATTGCCCATTTCTCTACCTGAGGACTAATATAGGATAGATGGTGCACCATTACGGGGAAGTTACGGTACCGATATGGATATGATTTAGGGAGAGGGTGGCTTAAGCTCTGGGAGTGCCCTTGATCCTAATTACACACAGATGACATGATTATATTCGGTCAAGGTGGCTTAAGCTCCGCGAGTGCCCTTGACTTGAGATTATGGTGAGTAGGGTGGCTTAAGCTCCGCGAGCGCCCCTATTTCACACCCCATATCCGGAGAGTCTGAGAATGAGATTTGGGTTTATACTAATTAAAGACTATGGAATGAAATGTGGAAAATTTATTATTGACATAAATGACAAAAACATGAAATGCTTACATGAGGTAGTGAGAACTTATTTATTGAATATGATTATTATTCTTATACTGTTATGTGATGTGGTTAATTCTTTTATATGACAAATATGCAGTAAAAATTCAGTGCGTCATGAATTATTTGAGATATGCATTTGTGTGACTGCTTGGGAAAAACTTAATGCCTATATGTACCACTAAGCTAGAGATAGCTTAGTGTGGGTTCTTCTCATGCAGGAATTGGAACTATAGACGGTAGGAAGTAAAGTGGTCAGGAAGGAAATCCAAGCCCATATCAGCAGAGACACAAGAGATATAGTTAGAGGGTTGGTTATTTAGTAGTTTTTTTTTCTTTTCTTGGTTGACTATGTATATGGTTTGTGGTGGACTTGACTCATATGTTCATATTGTGTATGTAAATAATTAAGTAACATAATCGGGTGCCATATGTGTAAACAGTACAATGATATATATATTATTAATTAGAACGACCTACCTAAACCAATAAAAATAAATAGATTAAGTTATTTAAAATGAAAATTTTTTTAATCCGAGCAGATTTATCAAGTTAAGCTTGTGACATCCCTCTTATATATGTGGGATTATTTCTACTATATAAGTGGGACATCACATTTAGTGGTATCAGAGCAGGTTTAGGCGTTTCTAGGCCTAGGTGGGAAAAGAGATATTAGGTTTAAATATTCATTTGTCTCATATAATTCTGATATGGGCTTTCTTCTTGGAAACTTGTAGGATTGTAGAAAGATGTATTCGGAAGAACGGGATATAGCTGAGAGTACTGGCTCTCCTGATACTGAGACTCCTCATCAGCCTAGTGCAGTGAGCATGCAAGGGCAAAATGCTGCTCCAAATTCCCCACCACAGGCAGCAGAACATATTGATCCTAGTCAAAATCCATTTATTCAACAGATGACTGGACTATTCCAACAGATGGTACAAGCCATTCCTCAGCCTACCTTAGTGCCACCACCTAAACCAAAAGTAACAATTGATAAGCTTCGTAAGTATGGGGCTTTGGATTTCCATGGTAAGAGAGATGAAGATCCAGTTGCAGCTGAGTATTGGTTGGAAAAGACTGAAAGAATTTTTAAGGAGTTGCAAGTGGAAGCAAATAACAAAGTTAGATTTGCTACTTCTCTACTCCAAGATGAGGCATATGATTGGTGGAAATCAGTTCTTACCAAGCCAGATATGGTGGAACCGGTCTCATGGGATTCTTTCCTCTCTGAATTTAAAGAGCAATATATTCCGTTGATCTATATTGATGAGAAAAAGAAAGAGTTCATGAATCTCAAGCAAGGTAAAATGTCAGTGACTGAGTATCAGGGGGATTTTACCAGACTTAGCAAGTATGCCCCTGAATTAGTTGCAAATGATAGAGATAAATGTAGAAGATTTGACGATGACCTTAATGAAGAGGTTGGAGATATTGTGACTGCTCTTCAGCATAAGAATTTTTCTCAGTTAGTTTCTGCAGCACTCAGCCTTGAAAAAAGAAAAAAAAAGGAAAAGAAAAGAATCTTTTAAAAAGTCAGCTACTTCTGAGACTCAATTCATTGGGAAGAAGAGTCATTTATTTACTAGCCGTTCACTGAATAGAGGACAGGGAAAAAGTCTTAGCTATTCACAAATAGGGTCTTTTAGGAGGGGACCGCCCTCTAAGGCACCTTCTACTACAGCCAGTTCACAACCTCAAGTTGGCAAAGAAGCTATACCGACATGTACCATTTGCAGTAGGAGCCATCGAGGGGAGTGTTGGCATGCCACAGATGCTTGCTTTAGATGTGGGTCTAAGGAACATATACGGAGGGATTGCCCACTCTTGACAAGTGGTACCCCTACTCAGACTACTGGGTCAGCTCCGACTCAGCCTGGAGTTCAGTTCAGAGGAGGACCAAGTTGATCGAAGTAGGCCATTTCAGAGACAGTGAATAAACCTGGATCCAACAGAGCTCCGGCCCGAGCCTATGCCATGAAAGCTAAGGAAGATCAGGCGGCAATGAATGTTATTGTTGGTATGTTTTCATTATACGATTTTGATATTTGTGCACTCATTGATCCGGGTTCCACACATTCCTATATTTGCACTAGTACACCTAGTCAGCATAATATGATTAAAGAAAATCTAGAATATGGAATTGAAGTTAAGAATCTTTTAGGTCACAGTGTAATAGTGAATAAAGTATTTAGGAATTGTCCTTTGGTTATGCATAGGAAGGTGTTTTCTGTAGACTTGATTGAGTTGCCTTTCTATGAGTATGATGTCATATTAGGTATGGATTGGCTCTCACGTCATGGAGCAGTGGTGGATTGCAAGTCTAAATTTGTGGTATTTAAGATAGAAAATCAGGAGGAAATTATTGTGAAAGGTGAATTATTTTCACAACATCCTCGAGTCATATCCATGATGAAAGCTAGGAGATTGATGAGAAAAAGGGTGTGAAGCTTATTTGGCCCATGTGATTGACACCAGAAAGAGGGGGGGGTTCAAATCTTGAAGATATTCCGGTGGTAAATGAATTTCTAGATGTGTTTCCTGATGACTTACCTGGGTTGCCTCCAGAGAGAGAAGTAGAGTTTGCTATAGATCTTGTTCCAGGAACTATGCCTATATCAAAGACGCCATACAGAATGGCCCCATTAGAGATGAAAGAACTTAAGACACAATTGTAAGAACTCCTTGATAAGGGTTTCATTAGACCAAGTACATCCCCATGGGGTGCACCAGTATTGTTTGTGAAAAAGAAGGATGGATCTTTGAGGCTATGTATTGATTATCGACAGTTGAATAAGGTGACCATCAAGAACAAGTACCTATTACCGCGGATTGATGATCTCTTTGACCAACTGAAAGGTGCAGGAATATTTTCCAAGATAGATTTGAGATCTGGTTATCATCAATTAAGGGTAAAGACGGAGGATATAGCTAAAACTGCATTCAGAACCAGATATGGCCATTATGAGTTTTTGGTTATGCCATTTGGGCTGACCAATGCTCCAGCAGCATTTATGGATCTTATGAATAGGATCTTTAGGCCGCATCTTGATCAATTTGTGGTCGTTTTCATTGATAATATTTTGGTATATTCCAAAGATTCAGAAGAACATGAAAAGCATTTGAGAATAGTGTTACATACTCTATGAGAATATAAGTTTTATGCCAAACTCTCAAAATGTGAGTTTTGGTTAAAGGAGGTGACATTTTTGGGACATATTATCTCTGCAGAAGGCATTAAAGTGGATTCTAGCAAAGTTGAGGTAATTGTGAGTTGGAAACCTCCACGGAATATGATCAAGGTCAGAAGTTTCTTGGGTTTAGCTGGATATTATCGGAGATTTGTCAAGGGTTTTGCAATGATGGCTTCTCCTTTAACAAGACTATTGAGAAAGTATGTTAAATTTGAGTGGACAGATAAGTGTCAAGCTAGTTTTGATAAGCTCAAAAATATGCTCACTAAGGCCCCTGTCTTGACACAATTGATTCCTAATAAGGAGTTTGTCATTTATAGTGATGCTTCTCATAATGGATTGGGTTATGTATTGATGCAAGATGGAAAGGTGGTTGCTTATGCTTCTAGGCAGTTAAAGCCGCATGAGAAGAATTATCCTACCCATGATATGGAGTTAGCAGCTATAGTTTTTGCATTGAAGATTTGGCGCCATTATTTATATGGGGAGAAGTGTTTCATTTACACGGATCACAAGAGTTTAAAATATCTTCCCTCACAGAAAGAATTGAATTTGAGGCAGAGAAGATGGTTAGAGCTAATAAAGGATTATAATTGTGTGATTGACTACTATCCAGGCAAAGCTAATGTAGTAGTAGATGCTTTAAGCAGAAAGATTATGGCAGAGTTGCACCTTAAACCCACTCTTACTCAGGAAATCAAGGATGCACTAAGACAGGATAGAAAGCTCATTGAAGTAGCTGAGTTGATTTCTAACGGGGAGAGACCTAGATTCACTATGGATTTAGATGGTGGATTGTTCTATCAAGACAGATTATGTGTGCCCGATGTTGAAGATCTTAGACAGAGGATCTTAGAGAGGCCCATGAAAGCAAATATGCTATGCACCCAGGGAGTAACAAGATGTATCAAGAGTTGAAGAGCAGATACTGGTGGGCAGGTATGAAAAAGGACATCTCGAAATACACTTCACAATGTTTGACTTGTCAGTAGGTCAAGGCTGAACATCAAGTGCCTTCGGGGTTGCTACATCCAATTTCTATTCCAGAATGGAAGTGGGAACGAATCACTATGGATTTTGTGACTGGATTACCTTTGAATCCAAAGAAACATGATACTGTATGGGTCATAGTGGACAGATTTACAAAGTCAGCACATTTCTTACCTATCAGAAAGGATTATCCACTGAATAAATTGGCAGAAATTTATATGAATGAAGTTGTACGACTTTATAGAGTGCCTGTTTCTATTGTTTCTGACAGAGATTCCCGCTTCACATCTCAATTTTGGGGTAGTCTACAACGAGCTCTAGGTACTATGCTCAATTTCAGCACGACTTTTCATCCACAGACAGATGGACAATCAGAAAGAGTCATTCAGATTCTAAAAGATATGATGAGAAATTGTGTCATCGAATTTGAAGGTAGCTGGGACAAATATCTTTCTTTAATGGAATTCGCCTATAATAACAGTTATCAGTCTAGTATCCAGATGACTCCATATGAGGCACTTTATGGTAGGAAGTGTTGAACACCTTTATGTTGGACCGAGCTCAGCGAGAGGAATCTTATGGGACCAAACCTAGTGCAAGAGACGAAAGAGAAAGTGAAAGTCTTTCGCGAAAGACTTAAGGCAGCTACAGATAGGCAGAAATCGTATGCTGATCTTAAGAGACGAGACATTGATTATGTAGTGGGTGATAAAGTTTTTCTTAAAGTATCTCCCTGGAAGAAAGTTCTGAGATTTGGAAAGAAAGGCAAGTTAAGTCCAAGATTCATCGGACCTTATGAAATATTAGAAAGAGTTAGACCTGTTACATATAGACTCGCTCTACCATCGGAGTTGAGTCTGATACATAATGTCTTCCATGTCTCAATGTTAAGACGATATAGATCAGATCCTAATCACATCATACCTGCTGAAAGCATTCAAGTGAGACAAGATATTAAATATAAATAATAATATAAATAAAAAAATAAATATTAATAAATAAATTAATAATAAATAAAAATATTTGACATATGAAGAAGAACCAGTTCAAATCCTAGCCAAGGAAATTAAGGAGCTTAGGAACAAGCGAGTACCATTAGTTAAAGTGTTATGGAGAAATCATGTAGTCGAAGAAGCCACATGGGAAAACGAGGAAGTGATGAAAGCTCAATACCCCCACTTGTTCAATGACAACACAATAGGTATGTTTCGAGGACGAAACATCTTAAGGGGGAGAGAATTGTAATGGTCACTAATTAGCATCTAGTTAGAATAAGTATTTGATATGCATAAAAACTATATGATTGACATTAGATATTAAAATAAATTGAGTAAATTATTAAATAAGAAATTAAAATGAACTAAATAGATTGATAAAAATTAATTTGGTTAGGCATATCGTAATAAAATTACAGTTTAATAAAAGCTAGTGAAATTTAATACATGTAAAATATAAATAAATGAATAAATAATTAATTAAAATAGAACAAGTTAAAAAAAAAGGATAGGGGGGCCGAATGTGGTTTTGTGGGAGGGGGGAGTGTATTTGAGTTAAATGCATTTAATACCATATTAACACCAACCTTATCTCCATTCTTCTTCTTCCTCAAACCACTAGCCTCAATTTCTTTATCATCTTCTCCATGATTTTCAAGAAGTTCACTACAAATAGATTTTCTCTTGGTAAGTGATCATCTCTCAATTATTCTTGTGTTTTAGAGTAATAGAACTGTATAGTATCAGTATTTGGCACTCGATTTTCGAGGGAGTTAGCAACTAATTATGAAAAAGTATAAAACATGAAAGTTGTTAAAATATGTCTTGTGTATTTTTCTGTCAAATGTTATTGAATGAGTTTAAGTATATGAAGAGAAATGGTCATTGGAGTGAAACTAGTTCAGAGAGACATATCAACTAAATAACCTACAATTTTTGTAAAACTTGATCATCTTAGTGGCTTAATCTAAGGTTTTGTAAAATATGAAAGTTGTAGGTATATATGTTATTGAGGTCTCTAAAAACGTTCGTATAAATATCTCTTGTGTAGGTTGAGTTATTCTGAAATGAACTATGACTGTTCCTTGATTGAACTGGTTTCATATACCTGTGCAATTCTAGTAACTTTGTCCTTATATTTCACCTATTTTTAGATCGAATTAGCCAAAATTAAAAACATGAAAGTTTTACTCCTATGTCTTATATAAAGTTCTGTTTCACCTTAAAATTTCACGTATTTTTGTGAGTTATGAGCTGAACAATAAAACTGGTCGGGTTGATACTTTATGTTGAACCAGTTATAGATCCTCATATATTTCAGAATCTTAGAGACCGAATCTAGAAATGCATTAAACATGAAACATGTTCCAAATTAACTTATATATCCATATGAAACGTTTCATAATAATTGAAGCTACATATTAAAAGCTATGAAGTTTTGAATTTGGTACCTCGAAACTGCTTAAGGGCAGAAAACAAAGCAACATTTAAAATTATACCAAATATTATGTAAAGGTTAAAAAATTCTGAAATTTTAGTATATTTTAGTTTTACATGTTATATTTAAGTAAGATCAAGAATCATATAAATTGGATAAGTGTAGAAAAATTTATTAATCCAATAGTTCTTAGAGGTCTTGTTATAGCTTAATAGAAATTGTAGTTATTTATTTAAATTATATTAAGACTAAATATTTTATCAAGGTATTAATTAATTATATTTTTAAATTATGATTTCAACAAAAAGATGACCAACAAAAGTGGACAAGCTCTGAACTTATATTTTGGAAAAGAAAAATACTATCGAGGTTTGTACATATATATATTTTGTTTTGCCCTTATGCATGATTGTATGTGCAGGACATGTTTTAAAATTATAAAAATGTTATTGACTATGAACTTAACATTATGCTAATATTTGATAAAATACCATGCTATTACATGGTTTTGAAATAAATTGGGAGTGTATGATTATGTTATGAAATGAGTATTTGTTATAGAAACAAGTAATTAATGGTGTTAATTGCCCATTTCTTTACCTGAGGACTAACATAGGATAGATGGTGCACCATTATGGGGAAGTTACGGTACTGATACGGATATAATTTTGGGACAGGGTGGCTTAAGCTCTGGGAGCGCCCCTCATCCTGATTACACACAGATGACATGATTTTATTCGGTCAAGGTGGCTTAAGCTCCGCGAGCGCTCTTGACTTGAGATTATGGTGAGTATGGTAGCTTAAGCTCCGCGAGTGCCCCTATTCACACCCCATATCCGGAGAGTCTGGGAATGAGATTTGGGTTGATACTAATTAAAGACTATGGAATGAAATGTGGAAAATATATTATTGACATAAGTGACAAAAACATGAAATGCTTACATGAGGTAGTGAGAACTTAATTATTGACTATGATTTTTATTCTTATACTGTTATGTGATGTGGTTAATTCTTTTATATGACAAATATGCAATAAAAATTCAGTGTCGTGAATTATTTGAGACATGCATTTGTGTGACTGCTTGGAAAAAACTTAATACCTATATGTACCACTAAGCTAGAGATAGCTTAGCGTAGGTTCTTCTCACGCAGGAATTGGATCCATAGACGGTAGGAAGTGAAGTGTTCAGGAAGGAAATCCAAGCCCATGTCAGCAGAGACACAAGACATATAGTTAGAGGGTTGGTTATTTAGTAGTTTTTTTTCTTTTCTTGGTTGACTATGTATATGGTTTGTGGTGGACTTGACTCATATGTTCATATTGTGTATGTAAATAATTAAGTAACATAATCAGGTGCCATATGTGTGAACAGTATAATGATATATATATATATATATATATATATATATATATATATATATATATATATATATATATATATATATATATATATATATATATATATATATATTATTAATTAGAACGATCTGCATAAACCAATAAAAATAAATAGATTAAGTTATTTAAAATGAATTTTTTATTTAATCCGAGCAGATTTATCAAGTTAAGCTTGTGACATCCCTCTTATATATGTGGGATTATTCCTACTATATAAGTGGGGCGTCACATAACCAATCCAATGCAATTCAATTAAGACACTTCAACCTAACAATGGAAAATAATCAAAAAGAAAAGATGAGGTAGATGATTCTATGCACAACCTCATATACCCATTTATTGCAAAGCAAATATTGAGATCACATTTTACAAGTGGTTGCAAATTGTGACCAATTAACTGTAGTTGTTAAATATAATGACCACAAAGTTGTAGTCGCTATTTAGTGGCAATATTTATGGTTGTAAATATATCTTTCAGTGGTCAATATTTGTATATAATAGAAGACTAAGTGGACCATGTACCGACCAATTAGTGGCCATATAACATAGTCGGTAAATTGTGATCACTAAAGTGGTCATTAGTATTGGTCACAGTATAACAACAAACATGATGTGGTTGCAGTTTACAACCATAGTTGTGGTCGTAACTTGGCTATCGATGTATAAGGTCACAATTTGGTGACCATGTTTTGTGGTCGCTACTTAATTTGTGGTCACAAAGTGGTCGTTAATTACCATGTATTATATTCAAAGTTAGTGGTCACTAATTTTTTTAATTGATTATTAATATTTAAAAATTTATAATTATTTTTTAAATTAATAAATATATAACTAGTAATAATTTTAATTGTTGATTATTATTATTATTATTTAAATTTGAATAGATAATTTTTTAAATGTTTAAAGTCCAAATACAATGACATATTAAAAAAATATTTGTCCGTTTGTCATACAAATAATAAACATGAACTAAAAACATGAGATACTCAAGACTGAGCATCTGGTGGCAGCTGTTTGCTGCGAAACCTTTATTTCTTTTTCAGCATCTACTACATCATGTGGTGCATCATCTTCTCAGTTTGGTGTCTCCACTCATCAGAGCTTTGAACTATACTACGTAGCTTTTATACCTCATTTTGCAATTGAGAGTGTGTTGCCTCTAACTGAGAGTGTGACTCTTCAAGCTCTCTAATTCGTTGATGAACTACCTGAAGAAGGGTTGTTGAGGATTAGAATCTTCAAATGCAGAGTTGTATGACTTGTTCTAGCCTATCCCATACACATATTTGCTCTGCGATTAAGCCTTAACAGCTTCCAGGAAGATTTGATCCTCATCATCTTGTGTCAAATCAACCTAGTTCTTAGATTCATCCCAGGATGCCTAAAAAATGAGCTTCTGAATCCGCTTCTAAAATAAACATCATATCAAATAAACAGTTATGTCTTAATGAGGATGTAAGATAGGTTTTTCAGGCACTTAACCCCACTTGTCTTGCACATTGATCAACGTACTCCTTTGACCCATCTGATGTTCTTATTGAAGAGTTGTACCTTACTGGGTGGGACACCCTCCTTCATCTCCTGAACTTAGAAAATTAGATATTTGATATGAAAAAGTTGTGATATTTTGTTAAATAGTAAAAAATAAGGATCCTTATAATTCGTATGGTGTGCTCAACTATCAATATAAACTTGCATATGTGTTGTGATGGCCCCGATCCTGTACCACTAGTCACATTTTGACAGTTTCTCATCTAACGCTCTCTCATCAACTGGAATGAGGCATCACTCCATCTATGTTGCCAACTCTGACACACTTATTTGATTCAAATGGGGGTTTTCCTCTATCTCTCCACTAGTATAACATATTTGAGTATCTCTTACTTGTGAGCTACTCTCTTAACGCCTTAACTACCCCATTCCAAGAATCTTCCCACTCATAGTATTTCTATAAAACAATATGTAGATAAATAAAGTGTTGCCCAGAAATTGAACCAAGAAGGG
This sequence comes from Triadica sebifera, assembly GCA_023653625.1. Lineage (NCBI taxonomy): Eukaryota > Viridiplantae > Streptophyta > Magnoliopsida > Malpighiales > Euphorbiaceae > Triadica > Triadica sebifera. The sequence goes on from CM042905.1 coordinate 12,191,458, forward strand.
GGGTTGAATTGGATATTAAAAATTCTTAACTTTTAAGTGCAGAAAGAAAAGTTAAGTAGAGTAGGGAAAGGAATGTTGCCTAGAAATTGAACCAAGAATGGGGGGGTTGAATTGGATATTAAAAATTCTTAACTTTTAAGTGCGGAAAGAAAAGTTAAGTAGAGTAGGGATAGGAAGATATCACACAAGAATTTTTATAGAGATTCGGGTGTTAACAAACCCTACTCCTCTCCCCAATCTCAATTGGGAGTTTCACTAACACACTAAGTGTTACAATGGAGTTTTACAAGCTCACTCCCAACTATGGTGTTTCTATCAACGGATTACACCTAACCCAGAAATCCCTTGTGTTTTAATGGCTCACATAATAAACCAATTCCTTGTGTTTTAATGGCTCACACAACTAACCCTTACAAGTGTTCTACTCTTAACCCCATATACCCAAACTCACTTGAGTAGTATATTACAAAGAGAAACACTCACAAATCTATAATGCTTAGAAAATAATGAGCAAAAAGATTATTTTACAGAGAATTCATGTTTGTTTGAAAGTAATAAATGCACAAATGGCTACAACAAGATTTTGATTCAAAGTATTTGCTATTCTCTTGTTTTGAATTCATAAATGACTTGCATTTATAATTCCATGGAGAATTATAGCCATTTGGTTGCATTTCATGCGAAAATAGCCATTGCACCGACTCTTAATTTCATGCCTGACATGTTTCTCTTTCCTCTTTCATGGTCGTGAATATGTGTGTCACGGTCGTGAATGTTCTTCCAAGCCGTGACTTGAGTGGTAACTCTGGCCATGAAGCATTCTGGAAGGATTTGAAGTGTTTGATCATGGGCATGATATTTATTCTTTCACAGGCGTGAACATCTTTCCAAGCCGTGGTCCAAGTGGTGACTTTGGCCGTGAAGCTCTCTGGAGGAATTTGACATGTTTTCTCACGGGCGTGACTTTCTTTCACGAGCGTGATTGATATGATCATTCACGGTTGCTATGATCCTTCATGGTTGTGAACTTTAAATATTGGGTAATTTGCACTAAGCTTTATCATTGACGTGATATACAAGGTCACGGGCGTGATATACAAGGTCACGGGCGTGATATACAAGGTCACGGGTGTGAACATGCTATTTCTTCAATTTTTGTCTTTTTAAGGTTAGTCTTCCATTCTCCATTCTTGCATAATGTTCCATACCCTATTCAATAAACTTAGAAAACAAGTATGTTAAATACATTATTGCTATTTTATTTGTTAGCATCAAAATGACGGAAATACCCCCTCAAGGTTCAACAATCTCCCCCTTTTTGATGGTGACAAATAATCTAGCAATATGTGCTTTTGAGAAGTCTCCCCCTCAAAAGATGCTTGAAATAAAAAATTACTAAAGTGCAAGAATTGTTAAGAATGATGAAATATAGCATGGATGTTTGCTTCCTAGTTTAGGTATATGCAAGGTATATGCAAAGTATACCAAATATTTGCTTATAATTAGTTAAGTATATGCAATGTATATTGAAGGTATATTTATAACTTGCATATTCATTTAATCTTGCATATTCATTGCATATTCATTTAATTCAATTTTATTGCTAGGTTCTCCCTCTTTTGTCATCAACAAAAAGAACATAAGAGATAAATAATAAGGGAATAATAATGCAATTATATTGATATAAAATAAAAAAGTACAAAGCTTTTGAGAAGTAATTTAAAATCCTACATTAGAAATACTAGAAATTAACATAGCGAAACAAAATAGTCTAGCTTTATTTGGAGCTGGACATCTCATCTCTAAGGCGAGCTACTTCCGCCTCGAGGCTCTCCATGCGAGACTCTATGAAATCCTTGAGGTTCTCTAACCTTTCATCAATCGAAGCCTGTAATTGGTCAAAACGTGGTGCCAATAGGTCAGCCACCTACTGAGCCAAGTTTGGTGTGGAGGCCGAGGATTGTCCAATTTCCTGATCAACCTCTAGGGCCGCTGTCTCAACTCGAACTCTCTTCCGCTGCTGGATTCCTTGGAGGCCAGCTTTGAAGTCGTCTGAATCATTGTCCTCCCAAATAATCTCACCAGCTGCGTTGGTGAAGTGGTAGTAGATGTTGTTCTCATTAACTATGCGAACCGTCACTCCCATTTTGATAAACGACTCGACGTCTAGTTGGTCTCGAGGATGTGCTGGTATAAGGTTGAAGTGGTGCTCCTCTAGCTTCAAATACCTAAGCTTTATAGCAAGGTGAGTCACGTACCCACCAATTAAAATGTCAACGGAGGGCTTCGTGGCAATAGACAGTAGATGGTTTGTAAACCATCGAGATAAAGCCACTGTTAGGCCTCTTCGGGCCATCTCCAGGAGAAAGAGCTCAGATTTCCGAATCGATTCGTTGCTGTCTCCTTTGGCAAAAATGCTATAGGTTAGAAACCTATGCAAGTACTTATGCACTGGTCATTGAAGGTGAGTGCTTTTCATCTTCTTGACGTCCTAACTGCAGTCAAGCCCGAAATGAGTCCATGCCTGAGTGGCATAAAACTCCACCTCACTCTCATTGAGGATACTGTCAGAGAGAATGTTGAACATGTCACCAAACTTCATTGCAGTAAGGGTGTTCGGATACTTGTAGAGTTGAAATTTTACCGTGTTGGTGGGAGAGACTTGCATGGTGCTAAGAAACTCGATAGTTAGTTCCCTTAGCGTTGGTTGATAGATATCAAAAAAATCTTTTAGATGACAAGCCTGGAGTTGTTTCGTCATGCTTGTCTCGAGACCAAGGGTCCTGATAGTGTGCCACTCAAATGATCGAGAGGAAATGAGTGGTCTTTGCTTGAGAATCGAGTACCTCAGATGAAAGTGCTTCAAAATAATGTTTAGAAGGTGGTTTGTGTACCTTCTTGGAGCATGAGACTTCTTTCTGGTGCCTTTAGAGGAGTTGGGTTCCATTTTTGATTGAGAAATAGATTATTGAAGAGAGAAAATCTGATGGGATTTTTGAATAGAACCTAGTGAGTTTTGATTTCTGATGATGGAAATAGCTTTTAAAGGTATTTATAGATGGAGAGAGTTGCTAGGGGGCCAGAATCTATGAAATGGTATTGAATGGTGATAAGTGAGAGAAGTTGGAGAGTTGGAAATGAGAGAAATAACGGTAGTCAACATATTATAGTCAACATATTAACGGGCGTGAAAGCTAAGTCACAGGCGTGAAATGTCGTGTTCACGGTTTGCTGAAGAGGCGCTCTACTTGTGATAAGGAATGTGAAACAATTCACGGTCGTGACAATTAATGGTCACGGACATGAATGATGAAATTTCACGGTGGTGACAAATGAGTAATGGTCGTGAAGTACAATCTTCACTAGTTGTGACCGTGAGACAGAGCATGACACAAAACATGAATGCTTCTATAGGTATTTGGTGGAAATGTTCATGGTTGTGGATAAGTGTCTTGGTCATGAACAAAGGGTTTCACGGGGGTGACAGAAAAAGGTTATGGGCATGAAACATAGTCTTCACTTCCTTCCACCGTGAAGCATGTCGTGAAGCAAGGCGTGAAAGCTACTGGAGCTTTTGGCGATTATGATCACGACCGTGAATATATGTCACGGGCATGAATTGCCTAAAATCCTTATTTAAATAAAAATAAGATTAAAACAAGTTCAAAGGATTTCTAAGGTGCTTTTATCTCCTATAACATATATTTTTATCAAGTTAGTCATTTCATACCCAAAACAAATGAGACAATAACACAAGATTAATAATCAAGGTTTGACAAATTTGGCAATCATAAAGTTAATCCATCAATCATACCAAGCTCTCTTCTTATGAAGTTAAATCTTTCTTCATTTAGAGACTTAGTGAAGATATTTGCCAATTGATTGTATGTGTTTATAAATTCCAATACAACATCTCCATTTTGAACATGATCTCTAATAAAATGATGTCTTATGTCAATATGCTTACTTCTAGAGTGTTGAATGGGATTCTTAGATAGATTTATAACACTTGTATTGTCAAATTTAATAGGTATATGGTCCATACTATGACCATAATCCTTAAGTTGTTGTTTCATCCAAAGGATTTGTGTACAACAATATCCTGCAGTCACATACTTCGCTTCAGCGGTGGAAAGAGCAACTAAAACTTGTTTCTTACTAAACTAAGAAAATAAGCATTCACCAATAAAGTGACAAGTACCTGAAGTACTCTTTTTATCCAAGAGACTTCTAGTATAATCAACATCTAAATATTCTATAATGTGAAAGGATGAATTTCTAGGATACCATAAACATAGATGCAATGAGCCATGTAAATATTTTAAATTTCTTTTTACAGCATTTAAATGTGGCTCTTTAGGACATGATTGAAAGCGAACACATAAACATACACTATACATTATATCGAGTCTAGAGGCAGTAAGATATAAGAGTGATTCGATCATACCTCTATAGAGCTTTTCATTAATGCTCTTACCCTTTTCATCTTTGTCCAATTTTGTTCATGTGCTCATTAAAGTCTTGGCATTTTTGCATCATTCCATTCCAAATTTCTTAATTAAGTCTTTGACATATTTGGATTGGTTGATGAATATGCCTTCATTGCCTTGTTTTATTTGTAGACCGAGGAAGAATTTTAGCTCACCCATCATGCTCATTTCAAATTCCCTAGTCATACACTTAGCAAATTCTTGGCAAAGCAATTCATTAGTAGACCCAAATATGATGTCATCAACATAAATTTAAACAATTAGAATATCATGCTTATGCTTTTTAATAAATAAAGTAGTGTCAATATTCCCCTTTGTAAAATTATTTTCTCAAAGAAAAGAACTTAGTCTTTCATACCAAGCTTTTGGGGCTTGTTTCAAACCATATAAAGCTTTTGAAAGTTTAAATACATGGTTGGGCAGATTATAGCTTTCAAAACCCGGTGGTTGTTCTACAAAAACTTCTTCTTCTTCTATAAAACCATTTAAAAAAGCACTTTTGACATCCATTTGAAAGAGTTTGAAATTCCTATGGCATGCATATGCTAAAAGTATTCTTATGGCTTCTAATCTGGCAATAGGAGCATAGGTCTCATCATAATCTATTCCTTCTTCCTAATAATATCCTTTTGCAACTAACCTAGATTTATTCCTAGTTATTGAACCTTGTTCATCTAGTTTATATCTAAATACCCATTTGCTTCTAATGATTTGATGCTCATTGGGTCTAGGAACTAAGGTCCATACCTTACTTCTCTCGAATTGGTTGAGTTCCTCTTGCATAGCAATCACCCAACTTTAATCATTAAGAGCCTCATCAATATTTTTTGGCTAAATTTGAGAGACAAAGGCAAGATTAGAATCTAAAGGTTTGAGATGAGACCTAGTACTTACTCCCTTTGTAGGATCACCAATGATTTGCTCTTTGGGGTGATCAACATCATCAAGATTACTAACTTTCACAAGATCAAGATTACTAGATTCATCAAAAACAACATGCATAGATTCTTCAACAGCTAAATATTTTTTATTAAAGACTCTATAAGCTTTGCTTGTGATGGAGTATCCTAAAAATATACCCTAATCAGATTTTGATGCAAATTTTCCAAGGTTGTCCTTGGTATTCAATATGAAACACTTGCATCCAAATACTCTAAAGTATGATATCATGGGCTTTCTTCCTTTCCATAGCTAAAATGAGGTTTTGTTTAAGAGAGTTCTTTTAAAAACTCGATTTGAAATGTAACATGTAGTATTTGTGGCTTCGGCCTAAAAGTAAGTTGGTAAACCATACTCATTGAGCATTGTTCGAGCCATTTCAATTAAAGTTCGATAATTCCTTTCAACCACCCTATTTTTTTGAGGTGTCCATAGAGAGGAACAATTCTGTGAAATGCCATGTTTCAAAGTTTTCATTTTCAAATTCTTTGCCATGATCACTTCTTATCTTTGAAATACAATAATATCCTTTTTCATTTTGAACTCTTTTGGCAATGTTTCTAAAAGATACGAAGGCATCACTTTTTTGAGCCAAGAAAATTACCCAAGTGAATCTAGAGTAGTCATCGACGATGACAAAGGCATAGTGTTTACCTCTTAAACTTGCAATTCTAGTTGGTCCAAAAAGATCTAGATGCAGGAGTTGTAGAGGTTTTGAGGTACTTACTATGTTTTTGGATTTGAAAGATGACTTGTGTTGGTTTCCTCGTTGGCAAGGTTCACATGTCTTTTCCTTTTCAAATTTGACTTTTGGTAGCCCCTTTACTAACTCTGCTTTGCTGAGCTTTGAATTAGATCCATAATTGCATGACCAAGCCTTCTATGCCATAACCAAGATTCATCACTAGTAGTTACAAGACACTTAGAGGAAAGGTTAGATATTTTGTGTAAGTCTATTATGTAGGTATTGATAACTCTACTTCCTTTATATATCTCTTAGCCATTAATAAAGGTTTCAAGGCATTCGTTGGAAGTAAAGATTACATTGTTTCCCTTATCACATAATTGACTTACACTTAACAAGTTATGTTTCAAAACATCAACAAGTAAGACATCTTTAATGAAAGTAGTACCATTAATACCAATAAAGCCAATGCCAATTACCTTACCTTAGTATTGTTTCCAAAGGTTACTTTACCTCCATCAATACTTTTAATTTTATTGAAAAGTTATTTGTCTCCGATCATATGCCTTGAGCATCCACTATTTACCAGCCAAGCATTTTTGTTTATTGTGGACTTGAGGCATACCTATATAATCAAAATTCAAGTATTGTTTTTAGGTACCCAAATGAGTTTGGGTCCTTGGGGGTTAGCACATGAAGGTTCCCATTGAGCCTTCCTTATCCAACAATGTTTATTTATGTGACCAAATTTCATACAATAGTTATATTGTGTAGCTCTAAACAAGCTTTCTGGTCTTACAATGCTTTTGAATGCCATGTTTCTATTAGGTAGAGTTAGAGAGCAATGGCATGAACAAACATGATGACTTGGTGCTTTTCTAGGTGCATGCTTCTTGTACATAAAAAGAATGATTAGCCTTTTGAGGTTTCCTTCTTAGGCTTACCAACCCTTGATCATTCCTCTTATGCATTGAAGGTTTAGTGTATGTTGTGCACTAAGCCCTTGGGGCTGTTTCAGCAATTGTGGAGATGTGTGGTTCACTTGACTTAACAAAAATAGTCTTATGAGATGAAGATGATGTACCCTTAATTCCTAGACCATGTCTAATTAAGGGTGGTCTTTGAGACACAATGACAGTATCTAAACTCCCCTTTCCCTTGTGAAATTTTGAAATGGAGTTTCTAATTTCCTCAACTGCATTTTTCAAAACATTGTTTTCTTTAAGGAAGGATTTATTTGAGGGTCTTGAAGAGTACTCATCTAATGATTTTTGAAGAGATTTATTAGATGATTTAAGCTCAAAGTTCTCCTTTTCTAAAACATCCATCTTGATTTTCAAACTAGAAATGTTATTTTTATAAGTATTGAATTTACTTTTATATTTCTCTAGTTCTAGATTCAATACTTCTATTAGGCTTTGCTCATCATCATCTTCACTATTACTATCATTATCACAACTATCATTATTGAACGAGTATGAGTGAAGTGATCCTACCTTATCTGAGAAGTGATCCTTTATAGCCATGAAGCATAGGTTGACCTATTCACTTTCATTGTCATCTTTTCGCTTGAAGAGCTTTCATCATCCCATGTAGCTTTGTGGCCTTTCTCCCCATTGTCTCTTTGGTATTTGCTCTTGTGCTTCTTGAGCCTTTGACATTGCGGTTTAATATGTCATTTCTTCCCATATTCATAGCACTTTACTTCCTCTTTACTCCTTTGAAAGTCATTCGAGGCCTGTTTGAAATTTCTTTGCTTGAATTTTCTAGAGTTGCCCATTCTCTTCTCAATAATTCTTTTCAGCCTTCTTGAGAGCATAACAATGTCCTCATTCACATTATCACTCTTTTGTTCATCATCTTCAACTTCTTCTTGAGATTTTGAAGTAGAGGCTTTTAGTGCTAGAGGCTTCTTTTTTTTTTGGCTCGACTTCAAGCTCTCTATCTCTTTTCACTACCATTTCATTTGTTAGAGGTTTGCCAATAAGCACATCAGTATTCATGACACTCATGTGTTCATTGACCTCTTCTATACCAGTAACTCTTGAACCGTAATCTTTGAGAGGAAGACTTCTCAGAATTTTGTTATTTACATCTTCCAAGCTCAGGTGTTTCCCAAGCTTTCTCATGCCATTTATTATGGCTAGAAGATGATTTGTCATGTCGGTGATTCGTCATTCCTTTGGGAGCTCTTGCCAGTTTTCCACTTGAGCTAGAGGTAGAGAGTCATCTTGATGTGAATTTTCTTGATCATTTTCTTCTCTTTCATTTTCAAGATCAAATCTTTCCATTGTACCTACAACATCATCAAGAACACTACCATTCACAAGATCAAGCTTACTAGATTCATCAAAAACATAATGCATAGATTCTTCAACAGCTAATGATTTTTTTATTAAAGACTCTATAAGCTTTGCTTGTGGTGGAGTATCCTAAAAATACACCCTCATCAGATTTTGAGGCAAATTTTCCAAGGTTGTCCTTGGTATTCAATATGAAACACTTGCATCCGAATACTTTAAAATATGATATTATGGGCTTTCTTCATTTCCATAGCTCAAATGAAGTTTTGTTTAAGAGAGGTCTTTTGAAAACTTGATTTGAAATATAAGATGTAGCATTTGTGGCTTCGGCCCAAAATAAGTTGGTAAACCATACTCATTGAGCATTGTTCGAGCCATTTCAATTAAAGTTCGATTTTTCCTTTCGACCACCCCATTTTTTTGAGGTGTCCATGGCGAGAATAAATTATGTGAAATGCCATGTTCTAGACAAAACATTTCAAAGTTTTTATTTTCAAATTCTTTGCCATGATCACTTCTTATTTTTGAAATACAATATCCTTTTTCATTTTGAACTCTCTTAGCAAAGTTTTTGAAAGTTTCAAAAGCATCACTTTTTTGAGCTAAGAAAATTACCCAAGTGAATCTAGAGTAGCCATCAACGATGACAAAGGCATATTGTTTACCTCCTAAGCTTGCAATCCTAATAGGTCCATAAAGATCTAGATGTAGGAGTTGTAGAGGTTTTGAGGTACTTACAATGTTTTTGGATTTGAAGGATGACTTGTGTTGTTTTCCTCTTTGGCAAGGTTCACATGTCTTGTCTTTTTCAAATTTGACTTTTGGTAGTCCCTTTACCAGCACGCCTTTGTTGAGGCTTTGAATTAAATCCATGTTTGCATGACCAAACCTTCTATGCCACAGCCAAGATTCATGACTATTAGTCACAAGACACTTAGAGGAAAGGTTAGATATTTTGTGTAAGTCTATTATGTAGGTATTGACATCTTTACTTCCTTTAAATATCTCTTGGCCATTAAAAGAGGTTACAAGACATTTGTTACAAGTAAAGATTACGTTGTTTCCCTTATCACATAATTGACTTACACTGAACAAGTTATGTCTCAAACCATCAACAAGTAAGACATCTTTAATGAAAGTAGTACTATTAATACCAATAGAGCCAATGCAAAGTACCTTACCCTTAACATTGTTTTACTTTACCTCCATCAATACTTTTGATTTCATTGAAAAGTTCTTTGTCTCCAGTCATATGCCTTGAGTATCCACTATCTACTAGCCAAGCATTTTTGTTTGTTGTGGACTTGAGGCATACCTATAGAATCACAATTCAAGTATTGTTTTTAGGTATCCAAATGAGCTTGGGTCCTTAGGCGTTAGCACATGAAGGTTCCTAATGAGCCTTCCTTATACAACAATGTTTATTTATGTGACCAAATTTCATACAATAGTTACATTGTGTAGCAGTAAACAAGCTTTCTGGTCTTACAATGCATTTGAATGCCATGTTTCTATTAGGTAGAGTTTGAGAGCAATGGCATGAACAAACATGATGACTTGGTGCTTTTCTAGGTGCACGCTTCTTGTACATAAAAGAATGATTAGCCTTTTGAGGTTTCCTTCTTAGGCTTACCAACCCTTGATCATTCCTCTTATGTATAGAAGATTTAGTGTATGTTGTGCACTTAGCCCTTGGGGCTGTTATAGCAAATGGGGAGATGTGGGGTTCACTTGACTTAACAAAAGTAGTCTTGTGAGATGAAGATGATGTACCATTAAATCTTAGACCATGTCTAATTAAGGGTGGTTTCTAAGACACAATGAGAGTATCTAAACTCTCCTTTCCCTAGTGAAATTTTGAAATGGAGTTTCTAAGTTCCTCAACTTCATTTTTTAAAATATTGTTTTCTTTAAGTAAGGATTTAGTTGAGGGTCTTGAAGAGTACTCATCTAATGATTTTTGAAGTGATTCATTAGATGATTTAAGCTCAAAGTTCTCCTTTTCTAAAACATCCATTTTGATTTTCAAACTAGAAATGTTACTTTTATAAGTATTGAATTTACTTCTATATTTCTGTAGTTCTAGATTTAATACTTCTATTAGGCTTTGTTCATCATCATCTTCATTATTACTATCATTATCACTACTATCATTATTGAACGAGTATGAGTGAAGTGATCCTACCTTATCTGAAATGTGATCCTCTATAGCCATGAAGCATAGGTTGACCTCTTGACTTTCATTGTCATCTTTTTCGCTTGAAGAGCTTTCGTTATCCCATGTATCTTTGTGGCCTTTCTCCCCATTGTCTCTTTGGTATTTGCTCTTGTGCTTCTTGAGCCTTGGAAATTGTGGTTTAATATGTCCTTTCTTTCCACATTCATAGCAGTTTATTTCCTCTTTACTCCTTTGAGATTCATTCGAGATCTGTTTGAAATTTCTTTGCTTGAATTTTCTAGAGTTGCCCATTCTCTTCTCAATAATTCTTTTCAGCCTTCTTAAGAGCATAACAATGTCCTCATTTGCATCATCACTCTTTTCTTCATCATCTTTAACTTATTCTTGAGATTTTGAAGTAGAGGCTTTTAGTGCTAGAGGCTTTCTTTTTTCTGGCTCGGCTTCAAACTCTCTATCTCTTTTCATTGCCACTTCATGTGTTAGAAGTTTGCCAATAAGCACATCGGTATTCATAACACTCATGTCTTCATTGGCCTCTTCTATACCAGCAACTCTTGAACCGTAATCTTTGAAAGGAAGACTTCTTAGAATTTTCTTATTTACATATTCCAAGCTCAAGTGTTTCCCAAGTTTTCTCATGCCATTTATGATGGCTAGAAGATGATTCATCATATCGGTGATTGACTCATTGGATTTCATTTTGAAGAGTTCATACTCTGAAGTAAGAAGTTGAATCTTCTTGGATTTAAATTTCTTTGTTCCTTCATGATAGTTTTCCAATGTTTTCCACATGCTATGTGCAATTGGGCAGTGTTGTATTCTACCACATTCTTCAATGGATAATGAGCTTGAGAGAATTGTCATTGCCTTTTTGTTTTTGAAATTTGCTATTCTTTAAGGCTCCGTCCAATCATCTCTTAACATGATTTCTTCTTCACCATCAACTCCTCTTCTAGTTGGGGGTGTCTATTCTTTTCGGACACTATCCCAAACGTCAATTCCTTCATTATCCAGATATGTCTCCATCCGAAACTTCTAATGAGCATAATTTGTTCTATAAAAGTAAGGCTTGAGACTTTGGAATCCTTCATTGGCCATTTCTTGATCTTTGCTAGCGTTGTTTAGGCTTCGATGCTAGACTAAGCTCTGATACCAATTGTTGCTCAGAAATTGAACCAAGAAGGGGGGTTAAGTTGGATATTAAAAATTCTTAACTTTTAAGTGTGGAAAGAAAAGTTAAATAGAGTAGGGATAGGAAGATATCACATATGAAATTTTATAGAGGTTCGGGTGTTAACAAACCCTACTCCTTTCCCCAATCTCAATTGGAAGTTTCACTAACACACTAAGTGTTACAATGGAGTTTTACAAGCTCACTCTCAACTATGGTGTTTCTATCAACGAATAAAAAATAACCAAAATAGCTCACACAATAAACCAATTCCTTGTGTTTTAATGGCTCACACAACTAACCCTTACAAGAGTTTTACTCTTAACCCAATATACCCAAACTCACTTGAGTACTAGATCACAGAGAGAAACACTCACAAATCTATAATGCTCAAAAAATAATGAGCAAAAAGATTTTTTTTACAGAAAATTAATGTTTGTTTGAAAGTAGTAAATGCAAAATGGCTACAACAAGATTTTGATTCGAAGTATTTGCTATTCTCTTGTTCTGGATTCAAAAATGACTTGCATTTATACTTCCGTGGAAAATTATAGCCGTTTGGTTGCATTTAATGCGAAAATAGCCGTTGCACCAACTCTGAATTTCGCGTTTGACTTGTTTCTCTTTCCTCATTCATAGTCATGAATATGTGTCATAGTCGTGAATGTTCTTCTAAGTCGTGACTTGAGTGGTGACTCTGGCCGTGAAGCATTTTGGAAGGATTTGAAGTGTTTGATCTCCGGCGTGACATTATTCTTTCACGGGTATGAACATCCTTCCAAGCCGTGGTCCAAGTGGTGACTCTAGCCATGAAGCTCTCTAGAGGAATTTAACATGTTTTCTTATGGGTGTGATTAATATGATCATTCACGGTTGCTATGATCCTTCATGGCCGTGAACTTTAGATGTTGGGTAGTTGGTGCTAAGCTTCATCTCGGGCGTGACATAAAAGGTCACGGGCGTGAACATGCTATTTCTTTAATTTTTGTCTTTTTTAAGGTTAGTCTTCCATTCTCCATTCTTGCATCATATTCCATACCTTATTCAATAAACTTAGAAAATAAGTATGTTAAATACATTATTGCTATTTTATTAGTTAGTATCAAAATGACAGAAATACCCCTCAAGGTTCAACATAAAGTTAGTCAACATACGTTAAAAATTTTAAAACAATTTCGACAATCTCCCTAAAAAGTGCATAATACAAAAATTATTTGTAAGTTTTTTCAATGTGAATTCATAATTCTTAATTAATTCAACTAATTCATATCAACTCACGATCACATTATTTGACAGTTCTCAATCTATACAACTTACAAAGCATTTTCCAAACAACATTAATTTGAAATTATCTGTCATTTTTAATCATATCAACATTCAAACATTTTTAACACAATTATGATAATTTCACTTTTAAAACAATTTAAACATACAAGGTTCATCAAAATCTACATTTATTTGCCTGAAATTTACCCCAATAAAGATCTTACACCTCCCATGGCATTGCTTTCCATAAGTATCCATCTAAATCTAGTGTCTCTTGAAAGATATGAGATATCCGAGCTACCATATCATGGCAGTCAATAAACTTACAGTTATATAAATGAACAAGTATTAGATTTAACACAAAACACAATTAATATATAAAACAAACAATTATAAAATTTATCACCTCCTGTCAGGCGATGGTAATCTCTTACAACTACCTGGGTGGCTACTCCTAATGATGGTGCCTAAATCAGATATGATAAGATTAAATAGTTGTTTCTTTAGTCCTAATCCTAGAGAGTGGGATGTTAGAGGTATCCCTATGGATGGACCATACTGTGTATCTAATCATGGGGCAGGGCAAGCTGATGTGGATGTGTCCACTATTATGGATAGGTCAACTATCTTTATGCCAGGTGATGTAGAAGAGGCTCAAGATGTTGTTGATGCAGAAACAACTATTGTGGATGAAGAATGACCCCTCATAGTGCCTCATCCTTAACCACCCCTGGTGAGGACATCTTCAGTGTGACCTCGACCTCTTATGCTAGAACTACCTATATTTACTGTCAGTTTCATTCATATCATTTAAATCACATTCATCATCTAAATCAGATGAGCTTTCTATTTATAATTTTGACTTTTCATCTTTTTAAACATCATTGTCTTTCACAATATCTTTTAGGTCACCCTTCAGATCATTCAATGTCATTTTTTGATCCTCTTATTGTGGATCTCAATTGACTCCTTTTGAAATGTGAGAGGTTTCTGTAAACGTGTATTCTGGAAAGAGTTTTCTGGCATCTCAACAACTCTTCTTAGTTTGATTTTCAATACTACCCACCAATAATTTTTCTCCCTTCACAAGGTTAGGTATGAATAATAATGCACTTGAACTACTTGCGTTGCTAAGACAAATGGTTTGTACTTCTCATATTGTCTTTTGTGGTTTATCTCAACAATGTTGTACTACTCGTGAACCCTTATATCCACATCAGGAGTAAGATTAAACCACTCACATGTGAAAAACAATGTTCACTTAATTAACCAGTTACGATATTCTAGCTGCACAACTTCCTTTAACTAACAATACCAATCATTTACATTATGGCTATAGTTTTGGCCATTTATGCAGGCCCCATTGTTCATTGATATTGTGTTTGCATCACATCAAACTGTGTGAAACTTATATCCATTGATAAAATAGTCATTGTATGTTGTAATAACTCCCAAAAGACCTTTTATAGGATCTTTGAAGAAGTCATTGTGAATACTAGAGTTTGGATCTTCTGCATAATACAATAAGTTATAGTGTTTACATATGTTAAGAATATGAAGTTTAATTGACAGGTTGAGAAAAAGGAAGGTTCAAGTAGGTTTTGAACCATATAGAAAATTCCACCTCAAGTTTAGCATCCAGTTCTGCATTAGTAATGTTTTGTTTAAGGTGTAACAACATATTAGTGTAAATCCTATCATTTTTATGGAATTTTGGACATGTTAATCAATATATAATTTAGTTGTAATTAGTATCACATATAGGATATTTCTGATGTAGAAGAATACTAACCTAACATGTGGTTCAACTTCTAAATAGTTAAGCAAGACATAAAAGAAGAAACCTTGTATTCTTGATGAGTCATATGTCTTGTTCAAGAACAACTAAGTGGCCTAATGTTGTATTTGAAAATGGAAAGGTTTAAAGAGTCATCTAATGGAATACAATTGTCACCACCTTAGTAATTTTGAGGAATAGTCTTTGCTTTTGTTTGCATGTAATCCTTAAAATAGTATGAATAAAACATCGATGCTTTTGCAATAAGATATGCATTGCATATCGAGCTTATGACATTTGCCTTATTATTGATGTTGTGCTTCAATTTTTGAAGATACCTATAATGTGATATATATGCATTAATTAAATGTTAAAACTTTGGATTATGATTTAGAAGTTAGGTTTTGCCAACCTTTCAAATAGATACATCCAACAGAACTGCACCGACCCAACAATGTGTGCCTTATGGGTTAAGTGAACTGAAAGATATTGCATAAAATCAAAAAAACTTAGAGGGAATATTCTTTCTAGCTTGCATAAAAATAATTGAGATGTCTATTTTAGGTCTCACCATGTCTTCATTTATAATAATTGTTGTAGTTAAAGTTCTAAAAAACAAGTTAAGCTCGATGATAGTCTTTCATACATTAGCAAGTAGTAGTTCACAAAATGTAATAGGCATCGACCTCTATATGAACACATGACAATCGTGACTTTTTATGCTAAACAACATCAATCTTTGCTTATCTACAAATTTGCCAATGTTTGACACATATCTGTTAGGAAATTTCAACTTTGTCACCCATTCAAACAACACCTTCTCAGCCTCATTGTCTAGGGTGTAGCAAGTCTTAGAGTATTGACTGGTTGAATCTAACTAATCAAGATATGGCCTCTGGCAGTACATATTGAGTCTTGCCTTAACTTAAAAGTGTCCTTTGTTTTGCCAAGTATATTCAACACCTTATTGAATAAGTTGTTGAACATATTCTTTTCAATGTGCAAGACATCAAGGCTATGTCAAATTAGATTAGAGCTCCAATAAGGCAAATCCCAGAATATGTTATGTTTTCTCTAACCACATGTTTGACTAATCACTTCATTAATCTCATAAGCATCGACTTCTATTACCTTCTTGAAACCTAAATGATCAATTATTCTTAATTTTTATGAACCCAATCTATTTAGAGGTGTGACATTCATTACAATTATGTTTTACAGAAATGCATTCTTATTATGTCTAAATGCGATCAAGTTCCAAAAACTTCCTATGATTGTCAAACCAAGACTACTTGCATTCCTATTTAGTCTGAAGGCATATGATTCCTCCATGAAATAAGGACAAACCAACCATCATGTTGTAGATCATCTAAACAACATTGCATAAGTAGAAAAGTCGCTAATAGTCCATATCAATGCTACTCAACTAAAATTTTTTATTCTGAGAAATGTCATATGCTTCAACCTCATAATCCCATAATAGTTTCAACTCATATATTAATGACTGTAAGTACACATATAGCTTGTTTTTAGGATTTTGAGGTTCTAGAACAAGAACAATTAAGAATATGGATGTGTCTATCATACACAACAAAGGAGATAGATTATACATAATCACAATAACTGACCAATATGAGTACTATTGCTAGGTTGACTAAAAGGTTGAAATCCATTCGTGCATAGGCCGAGACACACATTTCTAATTTCTATTACAAAATTAGGATGAACATCTTTAAAATGCTTCCAAGTAATGTTCAGATCTTCCCTCCAATAAATTATACATAAATTAGGGAAACATTGTATCTTTTTGACTGGTAAACCCAAATCCCGTACCATATGCTTCATTTCATAAAAGCTTTCAACATTTTTCTAGCACTACCTTTTTCATCAATTGAGCAAATACATCAAATACACGCTCACACATATGATGCTCAACCTTGATATTCAACATTCTAGCCACCACTAATAATTGAGAATGATTTTTAAACCCAGACCTTAGTGGATTATTGACAACATTTAATATATCATAAAATTGTTGTGCTGTTGGATTAGGATTCTCCTTGTAATCATAATTTGATTAAATGAAGGACAAATAACATCCACAAATCATTGTACAAATCATTGATTGGATCAAAAGGACAAATAATGTCTTGATCTTTTATTCTTTTCTTTCAACTTGCTTATTGATTTTGGGAATGCATAACTTGTCTAACACACTTAGAGCATAAAAAGTGATTAAAATTCCTTGTTACCTAATTATTTGTTATCATCAAAATGGCGGAATATCCCTCAAGGTTCAACAATCTCCCCATTTTTGATGGTGATAAATAATTAAGCAATATGGGGGTCTAAAGAGAATTAAAATTTCTCCCCCTCAATTAGTGCTAAACATGAATCAATAAGAAGTATAAGATGCTTCAAAAGAGATTGAAGTAAGCAATAGACATAACATTTGTATTAAGATACACAAAGTATTCATGCAAAGTATATGAAGGTTATTGCAAGTTGATTAGACCAAGTCATATTAGCAAAGTATATAGTTGCTTACTTATTCTCCCTCTTTATCACAATAAAAAAAGAGATAAGACAATAGAGAATAAAATAAAATATATATCATTGCATAAACAAAAGTTTTACATGTCATATGAGTTGTAAAATAAATAAAAGAGACTTGATCCTAAGAGAGTACTGTGATAACATAATCCTAATGATCCTAAGAGATAAAAAAAATAAACAAAAGATAATGACATTCATAGCTTGAAGCCAGACATTTGTTTGCGAAGATGAGCTACCTCCTCCTCGAGGTTATCAATCCTAAACTCCACAAAGTCCTTGAGGTTCTCTAGTTTTGCATCAACGAACTCCAGAAAAGAGTTCATGTTTTCCTGAAGCATGTCAAAACGAGGAGTCAGTAGTGTGGCAATGTGATGTGCCAAGTTTGGTGGAGGCATTGAAAAGGTCTCGGTGGTAAGAGGAGCATCTGGAATAATTGGAGGTGGAGTCACAACACGACTCTCTTCCTCTGCTAGAGCCCTTAAAGTCCGACTTTAAATTCCTTAGAGTCTTCAAGCTCCCATGCCACTTCTCTTACTAGGGTGATAAAGCGGTAAGACATTTCATCCTCATGGTGGACTCTCACTATTGCTACCATCTTGATAAATGACTCAATGTCAAGTCGGTCTCTGGGAGAAGCTGGAATGATATTGTAAACATGATTATTGAGGTCCACAAGTTCCAGCTCTATCGCCAAATGAGTCATATATCCTCTAATAAGAATATCTCTTGAAGGCTTAGAAGCAATGGACTATAGGTGAGAGGCAAACCATCGGGATAGTGCCATTAGCTCACTCTTTTGAGCCATATCAAACAAACAAAATTCAAACTTTTGAATTAAGCCATTACTATCACCCTGAGCAAAGATGTTGTAGGTGAGAAACCGGTGAATGTAGCAAAGCACTGGTGATATCAGGTGTGTGCTCTTTAACTTCTTAACATTCCAACTACAGTCACTGCCAAAATATGACCAAACATCATGAGTATAAAATCTAGCCTCATTGTCAGGGACCAATCCCTCATGCGAGAGCCTAAAAATCTCCCTAAATTCAGTAACAGTCAGGTTTTTCTCCTGCTTACAGAGCTGGAAGAAGACTTTGCCAATTGGAGAGACCTGTAATATGCTAAGGAATTCCAAAGTTAGCTCCCGAAAGGTGGGCCGATAGATATCAACAAACTCTAATAAGCCGCACTTTTGTAACCAAACTTTCATGTCGAATGTTAGGCCCAAAGTCTTGATACACCTCTAATCGAAGGTCCTCGTCAATAAGAGAGACCATTTTTTGAGGCTAACATATTTTTGGGGGTATGACATTGAGTTAATAATTCACGTACTCTTCTTTTTCCCTTTAGATTGCCCAGAATCGGAAGACATTTGTGAGATGGAAGCTTGAGAGAGAAAGGGTAATCCATCCTATGGTTTGGAAATTGCACCAAAACTTGAAATTAAATGAAGGAAGTGTTTTGTGAATGATTTCGGCAAAGATTGATGGTGAAATGATGATTTAGAGGTCAGAATTTGGCCAAAGAAGGTGAGAGGATGCATCAATTTGAAGGTTGAAGATAGAGAAAATGAAAGAAAAAAATGATTTTTAGGCTTTATTTCGATCGATTCATGGCTATGAATATATATTCACAGGCATGAACGATCGTGTTCATAGTTAGGTATGTAGGAACTTAAAATGTGACTTAGGGCATGAACGATACTGCCTAAAAATTGAGGCATTTTTATGGTATTGACACTGAACAATCACAGGCGTGAAACAAACCTGTCATGGGATCAAACCGTGATCCAAAGCATGACACAAACGGTGATCGATTCTGTTAGTTTTGGCTACCATTTTAGACATGATAAATCTAAGTCCCATTCAAAAAGCATGTGATATCTAAAGGATTCTTAAACATTTTAAACATGTTTTTCAATAGAAATAAACACTATATCACACAATTTGATAATGTAAAACATCAAATAATCAAAATATCACTCATGGTTCACAATTAATCAAGATATACATAAACAAATATCTTTTAAGATAATGTGGTGCCATCAAGCATTCCAAGCTCTTTTTTTTTATAAAACAAAACCTTTCATCATTGAGAAGCTTGGTAAAAATATCAGCCAATTGGTTATTTGTGTCAATGAATTCTAACACAATATCTTCATTTTGGACATGATCTCTTAGGAAATGATGTCTAATGTCCATATGTTTGCTCCTATAGTGTTGGATAGGGTTCTTAGAAAGATTTATAACATTAGTATTGTCACATTTGATAGGAATCTAATCCATAATTTGACCATAATCTTTAAGTTGTTGTCTCATCCAAAGAACTTGAGTGCAACAACACCTTGTTGCCACATATTCCGCTTCAGTAGTAGATAAAGCAACTGAAACTTGTTTCTTACTAAATGAAGAAACTAGGCATTTTCTAATGAAGTGATAAGTACCTGAAGTTCTTTTTCTATCTAATATACTACCGGCATAATCAAATTCTGAAAAACCAATGACAAGAAAAGAAGAATTCTTAGGATACCATATACCTAGATGTAGAGAACCATGTAAAGATTTTAAAATCCTTTAACAAGATTCAAATGTGATTCTTTAGGACATGATTGAAATCTAGCACATAAGCATGCATTATACATAATGTCAGGTCTAAAAGCAGTAAGTTATAAAAGAGATCCAATCATACCTCTATAAAGCTTTTCATCTATATTTTTACCCTTCTCATCTTTGTCCTATTTGGTTGATGTGCTCATTGGAGTATTTGCAATCTTACACCTTTCCATTCCAAATTTCTTCAATAGTTCTTTAGTGTACTTAGATTGGTTGATGAAGATTCCATCATTGCATTGCTTGATTTGAAGACCAAGGAAGAACTTGAGCTCACCCATCATGCTCATTTCAAGCTCCTTAGTCATACATTTAGCAAATTCTTAGCAAAACAATTTATTAGTAGACCCGAAAATGATATCATCAATATAAATTTGAACAATTAATATATCATACTTGTGTTTTTTAATAAAAAGAGTTGTATTGACATGTCTTTTTGAAAAATCATTTCTAATAGAAATGCATTAAGCCTTTCATACCAAACTCTTGGAGCTTGTTGTAAACCATATAAGGCCTTAGTGAGCTTAAATACGTGATTTGGCAATGAATGACTTTCAAAATCGGGAGGTTGTTCAACATAGACTTTCTCTTCTATAAACCATTTAAAAAGACACTTTTGACATTCATTTGAAAAATTTTAAAATTCATGTGACATGCAAAAGCTAAAAGTATTATAATAGCTTCTAGTCTAGTGACTGGAGCATAGGTTTCATCATAATTTATGCCTTCCTCTTGATTGTACCATTTGAAAACTAATCTATCTTTATTTCTAGTTATAAGACCTTGTTCATCTAACTTGTTTCTAAACACCCATTTACTAGCAATGATTGGATAGTCATTGGGTTTCGGAACTAAGGTCCAAACCTTATTTCTCTCAAATTGATTGAGTTCCTTTTGCATAGTAATCACCCAATTTTCATCATTTAAAGCCTCATCAATATTCTTTGTCTCAATTTGAGAGACAAATAAAAGTTTAAGATTAGATCTAGTACTTACACACTTAGAAGAATCACCAATGATTTGTCCCATAGGATGGTTTCTTATGAATTTGCACTCCTTTGGAAGATTTTGGGTCTTTTGCTCTTGAACTTGAGGTAGAGAAATATCTTGTTGTTGCTCCTCTTGATCACCATCATCTTTCATTAAGATTTCATCATCCTTCTCATGATCAAGATTAAGTTTTTCCATTGTCCCTACAATGTCATCAAGAGCACTACCTTTCACAAGATCAAGTTTACTAGATTCATAAAAAATAACATGCATAGACTCTTCTACAACCAATGGCCTTTTGTTAAAGACTCTATAAGCTTTGCTGGTTATGAAATATCCTAAGAAGATACCTTCATCAGATTTAGAGACAAATTTTCCAAGGTTATCCTTAGTGTTTAATATAAAACACTTGTATCCAAATACTCTAAAATATGAGATCATAGGTTTTCTTCCATTCCATAGCTTGAAAGATGTTTGTTTAAAAGAGCTCTTTTGAAAACCCGATTAAAAATATAACAAACGGTATTTATGGCTTCGGCCTAAAAGTAGGTTGGTAAACCATACTCATTAAGCATTGTTCGAGCCATTTCAATTAGAGTCCTATTCTTTCTTTCAATTATCCCATTTTGTTTAGGCGTTCTAGTTATTGAAAAATTATGAGAAATACCATATTCTAAACAAAAGTTTTCAAAGTTTTCATTTTCAAATTATTTGCCATGATCCCTTCTTATTTTAGAAATAAATATCCTTTTTCATTTTTAACTCTTTTGGCAAAGTTTTTAAAGGAATCAATAGCATCACTCATTTGAGCTAAGAAAATCACCCATATGAATCTAGAGTAATCATCAACAATGACGAATGCATAGTATTTACCTCATAAACTGGCAACTCTACTAGGTCTAAAAAGATCTAAATGCAAAAGTTGTAATGGTTTAGAGGTACTTATAACATTTTTAGACTTGAAAGGTTCACATGTCTTATCTTTTCAAATTTGACATTTGGTAGTCCATTTACTAGCTTTCCTTTGTTGAGACTTTGAATTAAATTCATGCTTGCATGACCAAGCCTTCTATACCATAGCCTAGACTTATTGCTAATAGTCATAAGACACTTAAAGGATAGGTTAGATATCTTATGTAAGTCTATTACGTAAGTATTTCCATCTTTATCTCCTTTGAATATCTTTCGGGCAATTAAAAGTGGTTACAAGACATTCATTAGAGGTGAAGGTGACTTGGTTTCTCTTATCACATAATTGAATTACACTTAATAAGTTGTGTTTTAAACCATTAACAAGCAAAACATCTTCAATTAAAGTTGCACCATTTAAAACAATATACCCAATGCCATTAACCTTACCCTTACCATTGTTCCTAAAAGTTACCTTATCACCATCAATCCTTTTGATATTGGTGAATAGACTTTTGTTACCTATCATATGCTTTGAGCATCCACTATCCACTAGCCAAACATTTCCTTTGATGTGGATTTGAGGCATACCTACAAAACTATAATTTAGGTTTGGTTTTTAGGTACCCAAATGAACTTGGGTCCTTAGGGGTTAGCACTATAAGGTTCCCAATAAGCCTTCCTTATAAAAAAAATTTTTGTTTATATGTCCAATTCTCATGCAATAGTGACATAGTTTAGACTTATGTATGCTTTTCTATTTTGTCATGTATTTAGGCTTTATTATTTTCCTAGGTGGTGTATGTGCACAATTACATAAACATGCATTTATGATAGGTGCTTTCCTAGGTGTATGCTTCTTGTATAAGAAAACATGATTGACTTTTTGAGGTTTCCCTCCTGAGCCAAATGTCCTTTTATTACTCTTCTTTTGAGTATAGAGTTTTGTGTGTGAATTGCCTTTGGCCCTTGGGGCTATTACCTCAATTGTAGAGGTTTGTGTTATGCTTGATTTGACAAATATGGTTTTAGGTGAAGAAGATGATGATGTTTCTTTAAAGCCTAAACCATATCTCACTAAGGGAGGTCTTTGAGATATAATTAAAGTATCTAAACTTTCCTTCCCTTTGTGAAATCTAGAAATAGAATTTCTAAGCTTTTCAACTTTGTTTTTCAAATTATTATTTTCTTTTAAAAGAGAATTTGTTGAGGGTTTTGAAGAAATTTCATCTAATGATCTCTTTAAAGAGTCATTTGAAGTTTTTAGCTCTTCAACAACCTTTTGAAGGCCATTCAAATAATTTCTAAGCTTTGAGCTATTCTTTCTATAAAGATCTAGTTTCTTTTTAAATCTTTCTATTTCAAGGTTTAAGACTTCAACTATATCATCATCATCATGATCAATTAAATCATGTAAATAATCACAATGTTGGGAAATAAAACATATCTCATCAATGGGGTCATCCTCAATAGCCATGAAGCACAAGTTAGCCACATCTTCTTCCTCTTCTTCTTCTTCAATGAATGAGGAGGAGTTATCATCCCAAGTGGCTTTGTGACCATTCTCTTCATCTTCTTTGTTGGGTCTCCTCTTGTACTTCTTAAGCTTGGGACATTCCGATTTTATGTGACCTTTCTTCCCACATTTATAACACTTTACTTCTTTCTTGCCTTTATTGGATGAGTTGTTTCTATGAGTGAACCTTGAAGCATTTTGCTTGTAGTTCTTGATTGAACCACATTTGTTAAAGATCAATCTCTTGATCCTCTTTGAAAGTAGGGCTATTTGCTTATCTACTTCATCAACTATTTCTTCATCATTTAAAAGATCTTCATCTATAGGCAAGGAAGTTGATGCTTTGAGTGCAATTGGCTTTCTCCTCTATTTTTTTTATCTCTTTCTAGAGCCATCTCATAAGTGAGAAGTTTGCCAATTAGTACGTCGGTGGGGATCACACTTAAGTCTTCATTTGCTTCTTCTATGCCTGCAACTATTGAGCCATAATCCTTAATTAGAAGACTCTTTAAAATCTTATTATTTATGTCTTCCAAACTGTAGTGCTTTCCAAGCTTCTTCATGCCATTGATAATGGAAAGAAGATAATTTGTCATTTCGGTTATGGTCTCATTTGGCTTCATCTTGAAGAGCTCATATTTGGTGACAAGAAGTTAAACCTTTTTGGATTTAACTTGTTTGGTGCCTTCATGGTAGTTCTCCAAAGTCTTTCAAATAGAGTAGGCGGTAAGACAATGTTGAATCCTACCACACTCTTCAAGAGATAAAGAGCTGATTAGGATAATCATGGCTTTCTTGTTCTTGCCATTTTCTCTTTTCTGAATTTCTGTCCACTCATCCCTTAGTGTGATTTCTTCTTCTCTTTTAGAATTCTTTCTTTTTGGAGGTGTCCATTCTTTCCAAATGAACTCCCAAACATCTATTCCTTCACTATCAAGATAGATTTCCATCTTGAATTTTCAGTTCGCATAGTTAGCTTCATCAAAGAAGGGCTTAAGACAATGAAATCCTTCATTGGCCATAGTTTGATCTTTACTAGTTCTATTTAGGCTTGATTGCTAATCCTAACTCTTATACAAATTGTTGCCCAAAATAATAACCAATAAGGGAGGGGGGGTTGAACTGGTTGGTAATGAAAATTTTGCTTGAAGGAATATGCTAAAATAAGATTTATAGAGGTTCGAGTATTAACAAACCCTACTCCTCCCCCCAATCTCAATTGGGTGTTTCACTAATACTTGAAGTGTTACAATGGAGTTTTTCTTAGCTCTTTCCCAACTATGGTGTTTCTCTCTTAGCTAACACCTAACCCAGAAAAACTCTTATGTTTTAATGGCTAACACAACAACCAAATCTTTGTGTTTTGATGGCTCACACAATAAACCCTTACAAGTGTTTCACTCACGACCCAACTCACTCAAAACTACTTTTGAGTAATTGATTACAAGTAGAAAATACTCACCAACCAGAATGCTCAACAATTAAGAGCAATTATGGTTTTACAATTAAATAATGAAAGTTTATTGAATCAAAGTAAATGCACAAGGCTATAAAAGATTAAAGATTGAATGATTGTATTTCTTACTTTTTATAAGTCATAAATGTGTTGTATTTGTACTTCCAAATCATATATAGCCGTTTTGGGGTGCATTAAATGAAAAAATAACCGTTCAATTGTTTTTTCGTTTGCACCTGTCAAGTTTCTCTTTCCAAGGTCACAGGCGTGATTGATTATTTATGGGCGTGGCTGTTCTTCCTAGCCATGAATGAAAGTCATGAATCGAGTCGTGATTCATTCTGCCTAAAAATGAATGGTTGTCCACGGGCGTGAAAAAATCTTCACGAGCGTGACTTGATCAATCTTCACGGTTGGGCCAATGCTTCACTACCGTGAATGTTTGAATGAACAGTCTTAGTGCTTATTTGTTTCACGGTCGAGATTTGGTATTCACGGGTGTGACATAGGTCATAGGTGTGACTTTTTGAATCACGGTCATGACACTTTACATTTTATCAATGTCTTGGTCTTTAATTCTTTTCTATTAACTAGCTTTTTGATTTTGGGAATGCATAGCCTGTGTAACACACTTAGAGCACAAAAGTGATTAAATTCCTTGTTACCTAACTATTTGTTATAATTAAAATGGTGGAAATATCCCTTAAGGTTGAACAATCTACCCCTTTTTGATGTGATAAATAATTAAGCAATATAGGGGTCTAAAGGGAATTAAAATTTCTCTCCCTCAATTTGTGCTAAACATGAATCAATAAGAAGTACAAGATGCTTCCAAAGAGATTGAAGTAAGAAATAGACATAGTATTTGTATCAATATAAACAAAGTATTCATGCAAAGTATATGAAGGTTATATTGCAAGCTGATTAGGCCAAGTCATATTAACAAAGTATATTATTGCTTACTTATTCTCCCCTTTTGTCACAATGAAAAAAGAGATAAGACCAAAGGGAATAAAATAAAATATATATCATTGCATAAACAAAAGTTTTAAATGTCATATGAGTTGTAAAATAAATAAAAGAGACTTGATCCTAAGAGAGTACTATGATAACATAATCCTAGGGATACTAAGACAAAAAAAAATAAACAAAAGATAATGACAAGCATGGCTTGAAGCTAGGATGCTATCAATCTTGGACTAAACAAAGTTATTCTCTTCTTATTTGCTGGCACGTTCTTCTTGTCCATTGCATAAAACTCGATGTTCCCTAAGACTTGCTCTATTGCCCATTATGGTACAAGATGATGCATGCATATATGTTAAGCAAAGGGTATATCACTGCATACCTCTATGCATGGTGGGTTGAGATTGCATGGTTGTAGAATTGCATGTTATAATTTGATACATACATATTAGTTGATGTGAGAGAGTGCATTGAGAATTCATATGTTAAATCTGCATATAGAAATAAATGATCTAAATTATGCCATGCATATATGGAAATTGTTATGTTTATAATGTTTACAATATATATGAACATATATACCGCAAAGCATTAGTTGCTTAGCGTGTGAGTGTTTTTGACGTGGAGGTTGGAACCAAATAGGTGTTTTTGATAGAGAAGGAGAATTTCAAGGAACAATGACAAGACAAAACCCTGTTTGAATGGGTGATATACCAAGGAGTCTTTAAGTTTTGTTTTTCATATTTAAAAGGATTTGTATTTTTCTTTTTGGATATTGTTTGTAAACATTAAGGCCATTTGGTGCCCAACATAGAATTTGAATGTGATTAAACATTTGTGGATACTTATCTTTTTACTTTGGTTTTGATGTTTTAAAAGTAGTCATCATGGCCCTTATACAACCAAAGTGATTTAAATGAAAGTTTTACTTTAATCGAATTTGAAAAATGGTGGTTTTGTAACATTTGCTTATATAATTGGTTTAATGCTAATTATATGAGAGGGTATTATATTTATTGGTATCAAAGTCTGGTTTAGGTGTTTTTAGATCTTAGTGGGTTTTGGGTGTATCACATGTACATGGTGTGTTCTATATGACTCTAGCCAAGGCTCTTTTTCGTCAAGTGTAAGTATCGCACAATATAGAACTAAATAGTGTTTGTCAAAGTGGACTGAGAGTAATAGCCTAGTTGATCATGAGACCTCGAACCAGGAATGTAACACCCCCTTACCCCACTTCATTTAAGTAAGGTAAGTGAGTATTACCCGATTAACTATCTTATAAGCTTAGCTAAATGAAGTAAATTTTTTTTCAAAAATATTACAGACACCAAAATAAAATTATTACAAGCACAAATATTCAAAATTTTATTTATTTATAAAATATATTAATTTACATTCAAATTATATCCTTTACATTATGAGTCACATATATAATACACAATAGATAAAATAGAATTATAATTTAATTTACAAAGCTTTTGATAAAATATATCAAAAATAAATCCAAAGTTTTTAGCTGTTTTCGTTAGGGTACCCTTTTTGTTCTGTCAAATTTTACTATCTATGGCTATCCTTTTAAAACTTGCGTGAGAGGAAACCACCTGCGCTAAGCTACTAGCTTAGTGGTGCTTCAAGGATAAAAATTTTACACACATGTATTTTCTTACATGTCAATTAATCATTTCATAAATAAGGCATAAAATAAAGAATTATATAAAAACAAATAAATTTCATCAAACATTTCATATTTAACAATTTTAATTTAACATAACATTTTCAAAATGTCATACTTTTATATTATTGTTTTTTTTTGTTTTTCTTATGCCCATAACACCTATAACCGAACTAACTAATAGAAATAACAGGATTTTTATTACAGGCTTTCATAATATTGTGCCAAGCGCTTTCATAATAGTGTCAATACTGGCTTTTGTAATATTGTCATTACCGGCTTAATAATTTTGCACCAAATGCATTTATAAATCTGCCATTATCGGCTTTTATATTTGGCATCGAGTGCCTAAATCCCCTGATTGACATGTCAAACTATTCTCTATTCTAGTTCTAGATTAGGTGTCTTTGGGCTTAACTATTTTTATATTTATTCACAATATTTTCAAAAATGATATTTTTACTAAATTTTCACCTATATGCTTATTTATTTTTATTCTTTGTTCCCATTATTATTGTATTAGAATCTCACACATAAATAATTTATCAAATATTTATAATTACCATTAAAGTCAAAGTTCACATTAATTACTACATATACTCATCACACCACATGCAAAAGCCCAATATTTCAAGTTTTCATCTATGGCAGATTTCAGTCCTGATTTTAGGCTTCATTTTTGCCCATTTATAATTGGAATTTGAAGTTATGGTATTCTAAATTTTTTTAGCTTATTATCTCATCTTTCCAATGCATTAAAAATAACTCAAATCCCAGTTTTCTATCAAAAGTTATAGCCCTTTTACTGAAAGGCGTTCAATAAATTTTACCCAATATTTTCTGGGTACCTACAAGTCCGAGATTTTGTGTCAAATTTTTAGCTCATTTTCAATTAGAATTTGAACTCAGGTTTTGAATGAAATTTTTATCATTATGAGTCCAATTGCATTTCCAACTAAGTTCATTTCAATATCATTACGAGAGCATTAGTTATGATCAAAATAGTCAAGACTGTTCCAAAATCTCTACAGCAGGGTCATCAATTGGCATCTATCTATATACTACTTACATTCATCATATGCATTCATTTTTATGCCAAAGTTTCCATATGAAAATTACATTCACATATATTAATGATTTCACACCATTTGGTCACATTACCATATAAAACATTAAAAGCAACAATTAATCACAGTTTATGTCAAACCACATTCATATCACAAATTAAAACATAATTTCATACCATTAAACATGTAAGATTTTTATCAATGAAGCACATACCTAATCGGCCTTGGATCTTACTTTTATCCTTCTTTCCTCCTCTTATTAGTTAGCTTTCTCCTTGACTTTGTCACCCTCTTGAGGGCCTCTCATTGGTTCATTTGGTTCCTACGCAACCATACCATATCTCAATCCTAATATCCATTTTTAAAGCTTTTCATGCCTACCTAATATTCTAATGCTCCTAATATGTTTTATACTTTTATTTAGCCAAAATATACTAAGGTTAAATTTCCTTCTCGATATATCATGGCTGCCCAAAAACCTTATCATAGTTCCCAATTTATTTTCTTCAAATGAACACTCAATTCACATTTCATTTATCACCCATTTGTGTTGTTTCTATGTTAATTTCAAATTTCTCCAAATTAACTTAACCAAGGCAACCCCTCATTCCTCCATCAAAGTTATCTTTCTCTATTTTTTAAATCACAAAAAATTAACTAACATCAATTATCATTAATTCAAAGTTTAACTACACTTTCTTCAACTAATTGCAAATTTTAAATTTCTAGTTCCAATCTTGTAGCATAACCTCAATCTATCAAACCTAATAATATCTATCATCCTTATGGGTCTCAAATGGAAGGAAAAAGGTTGAATTTAAGAAGAATAAACTCACCTTAATGGTTCTCCAAGGTGGATAGAATCTGTCCCAAGTTGCTCCCTTTCCTTTTCTTCTTTCTTTCTTCCTTCTTGCTCTTGTACCCCCTTTATGGCAAGAACTCTTAAATTCTGAATTTTTCTCTCTCAAAACTAATTTTTTTCTCTCTTTTTCAAGCTTGGATTGAAGCAAAAATGGAGGTTTTGGTGAGCTATTGTGGACGGCCAAGAGTGAAAGAAAAGAAGATGAAGATGAGTTATATTATTAGGTGGAAGAATGTAGAATTCCTCCCATTTTTGACTTTTATACTGTGATTAAAGAGTGGGTCCCACTAATTAAAATTAATCCTAATCTTCATTGGTTCATTAACTTAATTAATCTTGATTAACATTTAAACTTTGAGAAATTCAATATTTGCCACATCTTCCCCCATCTTCCTAACAACTGCCCCCAACAATTGCCATAATACCGATTTTGTCCATAAAAAATTTTATTTGCCCCAATTCTAGCACCAATTCTAGCACTAATCTTTTTAATTCCCAAATAATAATACCCTTAATTATTGTTCCTTATTATTAGTCATTTTTTTATGGGTTCAAATTTAGACTCCGATTGAACCAGAGCACCCCACTACGATCACACGCAATCGGGGCCTAAATCACTGGATGTTTCAAGGAAGGTCATACTAGTGTTAATAGGTATATTTGTATACCTATATGACCATAATGCATGGTGAGACTGATGAGAGCAAAATAATGATTATTTTTAATCCATTGATATTTAGTTTTGGTACATTTTATTTCGTTTTTAGTGCTTATTATCATAATCGTGCAATTAGTATTAGATTTAAATCATTCATGTGAAATTGTGCTTATAAAGACAATTCTTTTTATAGATGCAAATTTGACCTTTGGAGCTTTAATAGCAATTTCAGTAGCCCTTTTGTTTCAGAATGTAAGAGTGGTCTTCTTGAATTTTTTTTAAAGGACATCTTAGGCTTTCTAGGATGGTATGGATTGCATGAATCCAAGTTCATTTGATTTTTTAAATGTTGAGTCGAAATCTATCCAAAAATCTAGTCGGTGCAATGTGAACACTTAGTAGTAAAATGGAGTTATCTTGATCTTCTGATATCTAAATAAAGTGATTCAAAAGTTTAAAATGTACTAATCTTCCAGATATACAATTTCATGAAGATCACAAGTTTGAATTCTACCTATTTCCAATCCAAAATTAGGTCATAATGGTTGATTATGCCACATTATTCTTTATTGAAAATTTACACAAAACTTTGAAATATTTTACCAACCAATTTGAAAACCTTGAATCTCCATTTGTTTGAGCAAAGTTTTAGCATATAAATGGGCTAACAATTTTTGTTGGAAAATCATGAAGTGAGAGCAAGTAAGGAATATCCAAAGTGTGAGAGAAAATAGAGAATATAGAGTTTTGTTATTCTCTTAATTTTAAGAGAGAGTGTAAATGTTCTCTCCTTAAATTTAGAGAGAAGTTGTAATCTCCTACTTCTTTCACAATATTTTCTTTCAATTTTGGTTTATCTATGAAGATGTGTGGTAAATCTTTTTCTTTCAATTCAAGGGATTCAATCGATTTTATATTCAATTATGAGACTTTGTTCTTAATTCAATGCTATCTTTGAATTGTTTATCTACTTAATATATATGTTAGTCCATAATTATTAGGAAGATTTATTAAAGAAGTAATTAGATAACAATACTTATTATTTAAGTTTTTATTAATTATCTAAATGAAACATAAAGCAAATTAAATAATTCATGTTTGTTGTTGTTTGCCCTTAATTGTCTTTTAGATCTTTATGCTATTTTTTGATATGATGAGGATTGCTTGAATATCGAATAGGTTAGAAATAAGGATTAATTTGGTTATTGGGATTTAATTAATTTATTTAAAGAAGACTATAATTTGTTTTCTAGCTTTAGATAAATTTTTGGTTAAGCAGACAATGATAAGAAAATAATTTTTAGATGTTAGTGATCGATTGATTTATGATTTGAATGAACTTCTCTTGGATTGAAGTCTTAATATTTTAAATTTTTATTTTTAATTTTGTCTCACTCTTTTCATTGCTATTATTTAATTTTGATTTACATTCAAACCTTTCATCCTTTATAATTAAAATTGATAAGAAAATCAGTTTATAGGATTTGACCTAGACTTACCATTCCTACAAATATCAAATTTTCAGTAAGAATAGTTTATTTTTGATGACTTTGACATGCACCAAAGATAGACATGACAACTCCGGTTACAACTCATGCGCGAGTTAACGATTCTTTTCAAGAACACGGTTGTGGCACACAAAGGTTTATGTTATTAATTTGGAATGGATACTCCATTTTTATGAAAGATTCTTAATTGAGTTACACAATGGGTTGGAATAATAAGACTAATGTTTATAACAAGAGGCAGAAAACCTAGTATGTATGAAGGTATTGAAGTTAGAGCCAAAGTTGTTGGACTCGATAAATGTGATATGAAAGATGGAAACAATGAAGCATATAAATGTTGGAGACACGAGGAGAAATGGAATAAATTTATTATCTCCGAATTCCAATTTCGAATTCACAACTTGAATGGTTGGGATAGGACATCAAAAGGCCTGGAGAAATACAATCTCTATTGCTAGAAAAGGGAAACCAGTCAGACAACAAATGAGTTTAAAGGTAAAGAAATAAAAAGCAAAGGTTGGTATGATGGTTTGCATCATGGGAACTTAAGTTCGAATATGGATATCGGTTTCATCCAAAAGCACAAGAAAATATTTGCAAGGATACAATAACCTAAAATAGTTTGACGAAAAGAGAGATGGGTATGACATCCTAAATCTAGGACAAGGAAACATAAGTCAAAACTTAGCAAGCACACATGCACATAAGTGTATACACACACACACACACACACACACATATATATATATACATATATCATCAAGTAGAGGTATGCATGAAAAAGGGAATATACTAAAATTGTTAATGGGGAGGTTAGTCACAGAATTCTTAGGAGTTAATGAATGATGCAAATAGGAGTAGAAGAATTATCCAATTGTTGTCGTTATCCTTGTCACAAAAATAGAGAATTTAAGTTGAGAAAGATAACCAAACTTGAACAGAAATGTAAATAGAAGACAATATGGACAATGTGCTCTATATGTCTTGTTAATGTACACTAGATAGAGATATAAAGTTTGACATGGGTTTATTTCCGAAAGGAGCTCATTCCAATTCAACAATACAAATGTCTATGATTGATGGATAAGATTGATAATACATTTTAAAGAACTATCAAAATTCCATTTATACGTTTGCACCAGATTAATGAATACGACCATAAATGATAAAAAAATTTAGATCAAAGGATTAGGAATAATCATAAATAGGCAGAGAGTGAAGTTTAATTTGAGAATCTTTCTAGAACACAGTACGATGGGGAATAAAGGTACACGTGATAAAAATTGGGCTTCAATCAACATGTTTGGATATTGATCCAACGTAAGGTACATGATTGACAATGGACTTGTTCTCATAGTATGGGACAATAACCAATATAGATAAAAAGAAATTTATTCATAGAATCTACAGAATCAGGAGATGGTATAGTTAATGGTGAAAGATCCTCGCAACGCTTTATTGATATTTTTTTGAGGAAAGACAAAAACATAGCTTCAAAAGCTTACACATTCAATTTGAGACTGGGGGTGGATGACTGAAGAGATAATAATGAAGATACATTGTGAACATTTATATGCAAAAAGGATTGTATCACATCTGCGAATTAGACCCTAATCGTATATGCATATTACAGTATAAAGGTGTACCGATCAAAGTCTAAGTATCAATATATAAGTATGAAAATTTTCATTTAAAACAATATTATGATGTCTTAAATAAATACTACGTTAGTTTGATGATCCATTGTGATTTGTTGAGGCACACAAAATGGAGACAACAGACCGAATTGCAAATACAAGGTTTTCGCTCGATAGTGAGAATTCGAGTTAAGCACACTAAAATGTGGAGAATATTATTTTAAGGCTATAGGTGGATTTATAAGGCGAGATTTAAAGAAAAGGACTTCAATTTGCAAAATACAGTCCGAGGTGCGAAATTGCGGTTTGATTTTTTGATCGAAAGTTAAAGATATGCGTTTACAATGGCAATGACTTTGATGTGATTGCAATTGAATTCTAAGATTTTTAAAAATGATAATTTAGAAATCGGACGACGGAGAAATTTTTACAGGCGAAATTAAGATAAATGCCTAAATAGTAAAAATACAATTTTCGCATCGGATGTTGTTTTACGAAATTGAAGAGAAAATTATTTTATAATTTTTGGTATATTTATTTTGACAAAATTAATTTATTTGAAGGTCAGGTTTTAGAGAATTAAATTGAATTATGAATTAATTTGGAAAACAATTGGGATTTGTGGAAATTTTAATTAAGTCAACAATAACCAAGAGATGATTGGGCCACTTGTTAAGATTAGTACCTAATTAATTTTTCTAATGGCCAATAGGGTGTGAGATTAAGAGTTAATCAAGGTTAATTAATTTTTAATTTAACTATATAAGGGAAAAATATCTTTCTCTAGAATTGTCTACAAAAAAAATAATAAAAAACTTCTCTTCTTCTACCTCATATGTTCGACCACCATAGATGAGCTTTTGAAGCTCTCTTTTCATTTTATCTCATAAGAAATCCAACACTCAAGCTATGGGAGGCAAGGAGAATTAATTAGGAGGAAAAGAAAATAAATTTGAAAGAAAATCATTAGAGGCCAAAAATTTAATTAAATTTAGAGGTAATATTTTCTTCATTTTTCTTTCAAATTTCTATGTTTTTAAGTTGAGTTTGACGTTTGTTTGAAGTAGAATTTGGATTTATGTTGTAATTGGAATTAATTTTATGAAGAAGATAAATTAGGGTTTGTAGGAATACTATAAAAAATTAGGTAAAAATGGAAAATAAGTAGAATGAGACTTGAGGATTATGGATAAAATCAAAAATTGATGAAAATAAATTTTAGAAATTTTTCGAATTATGGCCAAAATTTTGAAGAATTATTTTAGAGGATTTCTGCCTTAAATAAATGAGAATGGAGTTAATTGGAGTGTTCGGAAGTAGAAAATAATTTTTGGAGTGGAAGAAATATTTAATGGAATTTCGAGTGAATTTTTGGATCATTGGATGAAATATTGAAATTTTCATTGGAAATTATTGAATATTATTTTGATGAAATTGGTAATAGAAAATGAAAGGAAATGGGTTAAAATAATTGTATAAATTTATTTGGAAATTTTTGGAGCATTTATTGAATTAATGAGAATTTTTGAGTTGAAAATGGATATTAGAGGAAAAATAGAAATAAGATGGAAAAATAATAATGGAGAAGGAAAAATAAGAAAATTAAATAAGATGAAAGAAAATATTATTAAAAAATTATTAGTCGTACCGAAAGGTGTATCAGGAGACCAAAAAAGTAAATTACATGTTAAATACGCATAGTGTGATTTAATACTTAAAGAAATATTGGTAAACACGAGAGTTGAGGAATTTATGGATAAATTAATTTATATTAGAAGTAATAATTATTTTTGGCTCTAGGAATTTACTGAAATTTGTTAATTAATAGGCATGATGTCAGAACAAATTCCGAGAATGGATAAGAAGGAAAGAAGCTAATGACTCCAATAATTTTGGAACAAAAACAAATTTTTACAAAACTCTTACAGTTACAGTAAAAGCCATGATAGTAATTAATAAATTTTCATAATTTATATAATTGATGAGAATAATTCTAATAAATTCTTTTAATGAATGTGCTAAATGTTGAAAAAACTATTATGAATGATAATGTTTAATTGAGAATTTTTAAAAATCTCATAAGGCATGAAATGAGTAGTAAACACTTCATTAAAAAAAACAATAATAGAGATAAGTATGATGAAATTTATTTGTGAATTGAATTTTAGAAAAATAATATGAAAATGAATTATATTTGATCAAATCGGTTTAAGCGTGATAGGTGGTTTGTGATTGATCAAGTATGATATTAAATAAATTTTTATTGCTAGAAAATAACAAAGTAATATGTTATAAAGTTAAGTAATGCTCATGGAAAAAACATTATTATTGGTGCAAGAATTTATTATATTTGGTTATTAAATGGTTATATATTAATCTTGACATGAAAATATTTTACATGAGTATTTGATAAATTTAATGTTTCTATATTATAGTATTATTTACTTATGACACAAATTAAATGTTATGACATAATTTAAATGAAATAATTTGAAAATAATATTTTTATGCTTTTTTAGTGAAATGGGATTACTAGTGCATTTTAAGTTGCATACGAAATAAAAATGAATATTTTTTGTAAATATATTTTGGAAAGAAAATATTTGAAAAGTTACTTGGAAAAACAAATGTTGAGAACTAATGGTTTTGAGCTTATGTATTACCCTAGACAACGGACTAGGGATTTGTTGGCATGCAAATAGGGTAGCAACTCCATGACATATGGTTATATTGGTTATGAGAGGTATTATATGAATCAGGTGGTTATCTTGGATCATACATATTATTTATTTATTGATCATATAGTTATCTTGGATCGAGACTGGTCATGCGGTTATCTTGGATCATATGATATTATTTTGGGTTATGTGGTTATCTTTGACCCTGATCATGTGGTTATCTTGGGACCTGCAATTTTCTTGTTTGATGGTATCCCTTGTATCTCTAAGAGAAAGTCTAGAGAGTTTAATACATGGGGATAAGAAAATTTTACTGGATAATGAGATCATATGATACAATTGTGGGCACTATTTTGAGAAGAGTAAAATTTATGTGAACTATTAATAAATATAGACAAAAGTCATATAATAAGTAAAATAATAGAAATTTATAAATATCTTGTGTAACATAATTAAATTCACTTAATACTTAAAGATGTAAAAGATTGCTGATTAAATCAGTGCATAAATAAATTTTTATTATTATCTTTAATTTTGGATGGTAAACAATATTGTTAAACCTATTAAATTTGTGAATGGTTGTTAATGTAAAGTTTTGCATCACTTAGTTGGTAAACTTAGCGTGAGAGTGTTTTCTCTCGTGCATGTATTAGAATTGAGAACAATGGTAAAGTTCAAAAATATAAAGTGATTGATTCAGATGTCTTACTAAGAGAGAAGTAGTTGCACTTATAGAAGACATGTCATGTGAGTAAATGACATTATCATTGTATTTTAAAAGAATTTAAAATTTTGGTTTGAAACTTGTTGTATATAAGTTTTTAAATCATTGTGATTTTATAAATAAAATATAAATTTTATGATGTAAGTTCATCTACTATCTTATATTGTGCATAAACTATTTTAAGTTGGTCAGTAAGTTCTACGCAAATACCACAGTTAGTGAATTATTGTCAAAATATCTTTATACCTGACAGGGTTATTGTTAGGTAGAAGGGGAATTGCATATTGCTACAACTATACTAACATAGATGATTGAGGTTTCTTTCCACTAAAAGAGTCAAACATAGGACAAGGAAATCAATGATAATCGATCTAAGACTACAACTAGATTGTAAATTATAAATGTAACAGGGCAAGAGGGATGCATATACACAGTAAATAGATGGAGAAACTAATAGGGTTATGCTTCAGATTGGTGTAAGCTTAGAAGGATTAAGAGAGTATAGAAATTTAAGTTGAGAAAATAAAGTTGTAGAATAAATCCTTTAAGAGGGAGAGATTTGAGTATGACATGAAGGCATGAAGAAAGAAGTCAAGAGCTATATTTTAAAACACATTAGCAAAGTTGAGAAACAAGATACAACATGGGCATTAGAGAGCAGA
Source organism: Triadica sebifera (assembly GCA_023653625.1). Classification (NCBI taxonomy): domain Eukaryota; kingdom Viridiplantae; phylum Streptophyta; class Magnoliopsida; order Malpighiales; family Euphorbiaceae; genus Triadica; species Triadica sebifera. The sequence goes on from CM042905.1 coordinate 12,228,741, forward strand.
CTTGCTAAGTCTATTGAAACTTTACTAGTCAAAAGGATTGATAACAAAAAAGGTTAACAATGAGTATGTGAATTAGAGTAGTTTGATCGCTCAAGAATCCGATATTTTTCAAACTAAGCCAAAATCCATAGGTATGTTAAAGTCTTCTAGAAGAAAACAGAGGACCCAAATGTTTGAATCCATTATGATTTCAATGTTCAACCAAGTAAAGGGGCATAGAGGAAAGGAGATGCAGATTATTTGATGTTACATATCAGAGTTATATGATTAAGTTTACATGGGTAATAAGAGTTTGGTACTCGGATGATACATATTTATCAACTAGGTAAATTTTGAGCACAAAATTTCTTAATGGGGAGAGAAATTTAATGCTCGCTAAGTAGGATCTAGTTAATAAGATGGATTAGAAAAGATATCAGTGCATTTAAGGGTTTGGTTAACAAGAAAGATTTTAAAAGAGATGAAAAAGTAAAGTGTTATGCATTCACACCCGTGAATTTAGAGTCGCGATCATGAATAATGGTGTGTCACGCCTTTGACAAATATGTCATGCTCATGAACATTGTTAGGTATAAAAAGACATCAATTCATTTATCTGTCTCTCACTTATCCAATTCGCAAAAATCGACTTCAAAGTTTACCCCTCACACCAAAAACAATACCCTTTGTTTCCTTTCAATTCCAAGTCTTAAGAAACCAAAACCTAAGGTAAAGAATAAGATTTATCAAATCCTTGGGAGAGAGAGAAGCATAAGAAAGCTTGTGTTCTTGAAGAGGTAGACCTTGAGCAAGAAGAAGAGAGCCAAAAACCTCATCCAAGTTGTGTTTCCTTCATTTTTGGTAAGGAATCACATTTTCTTCCATCTCTTTACAAGTTTTATACTCTTTTCATATTATTCTCACTTTTTGTAAAGACATATTATCAAATGGGTTAAGGTTTTGGTTCAAGTTTGAGTTTTATGGCTAAAAACTTTCCTTGGAAGCTTAATAACAAGTAAATGCATGACCTTGAAAAGGATTAGTTGAAAAAAAGGGTTAGCTTGAAGGTTTAATGTTAGGGTTTGGTATCTAATAGTTTTATGTTTATGTTTACGGATCAAAGATGTTAAAGGTAATGTTTTTATGTGTTAGGAGTTGCAAGAGAGGATGGGAAAGACCACCAAAAAGAGAGATAAGCTTAATTTAAGCTTGAGTTTTGAGGCTTTATAGAGGTATGTATATATGTATGCATCTAAATCCCATCTGGAGTGTTTGTATGTTAAAATGCATTTAATGTGTGAAAAATGGTATAAAATTATATTAATGATGAAATGAAAATTTTAATTGTATGAAATTATTAGCTAAAGGTCTTAAGTGTTGTGTCATACATGTTAGCCATGAGAACAGTGAGTTTTGAGGAAGAATGTTGGCATTTAAGATATCATGAAATGAATGCAAATGTTATTTTTGAGCTTGATGATTGAAAGATTATGTTTCACACAAGTTGGTGGCTCGAATCTCATATATATGTGCTCATTTATATTGGGATATAGTATGACATGTTTTAGCAAGATTTTAGTATGAGTTAAATGGTTGAATTGTGATTTAAAGGTATGAAGGAGTGATTACCGCATCTTTAGCAATGATATTGGTTGTAACAAATGTTGGGTAACATGAATGCGTGTTATAGTAATTAATGGGCAAGGAGATCTGATTTTTAATGTTTAAGCATTCAATTATGATCGAATGAGGTCAATTGATGTTATCACATATTTAATGCATGAATTGTTGAGAATGTGAAGAGGAAGAGGTTACCAATGGTCAACCATTAGTGCCCTACATGTGACTTGTATTAAATGCTTTGTTTAGTGCTTTTAATCTACTAAAAAACCCAGATTCATACCCATGCCTAGAAGTTCACGATCGTGACCCTTGAAAGTCGTGCCCATGAATGTTGTGCACTTCACAATCTTTAGTATTTTCCAAGCATATTCACAATTTGGTTCACGGGTAGGGCACTCGTGAATATCACCCACTTGTGAAGCCTGTCAAAATGATAATAGGTAGTTTTCAACATAAAGCTATATGATGTCTAGCAACACGTTTACATGAAGTATTACATCTTATTAATACATGAAGATGATTTGTATGATTAAAAGGTACATGTAGTAAGATGTGTTAGATGATAAAGTATATGTTTAAAAGATGTTGGGGTATGATGTTTGGTATTAATTGTATACATGAGATATTTATTATGTATATAGATTATGATATGAGTATGCATGAAATCCTAAGACTTGGTACGAGATGTCAATATTGCTATGAGTGTGTGTTATGTTGTAATAACATGAGAGATGAATGAAAGTTTTGTATGAACCTTTATACATAAGCATGTAAAAGATCATGATGATATAATTATGTATGCATGACTCATCTAATTGCATGAGGTCATTAAATGATGAGAAATTGTGTATAGCTTATATGAGCGCCTAAATGTGTATAGCATATTAAATTTGTTAATGATATGATTCACATAAAGGATGAAATGTAAAAAGGGAGAATATGAACATGTAATGCCCAAGCACTACACTAGGACTAGATGGTAGGATATATGGCAGGCCATTAAGGGGGTTTATGGTACCATAGAATTATGATGCAAGTTTTTTTTTATTAAGGATAAGGCGGTTTAAGCTTAGAGAACACCCATGATCTAATATTACATACAAGAATATATATTTTACTCAGTCAATATGGGTTAAACTCGAAAAGTGCTATTGACTTGAAAAGACGACTTAAGCTCCGAAAGTGCCCCTATTTACAATCATATATGAATAGTCCATGTAGAGAGTTTTGGGTGAGAATATTTAATGAAATATGATATAGTGAAAAAGGTAAAATGAAAACAATTATTTGGTACTTGGATTATAAGGTATGTTGGTATGCTATATCAATGCATGATTATAGGAATTGATATATATATACATAAATGATAATATGATGGTATGATTCCTCACATGATACAAAATATGTTTATAAGGTATCCTCTTTTATTACAATGATATAATGTAAACAATTATGAATATGATCTACTGGCATGAATTTGAATTGTATGATATGCCTTATATGAATTTGTTATGAATGTTATAAGATTAATGATTAATGATTTATGTAAATTATGGTACAAGATGATGTGTGCTCATATGTGAAGCTAAGGGCATTATCACTGCATACATCTATGCATGATGGGTTGACATTGCATGGTTATAAAATTGCATATTATAATTTTATAAATACATATTAGTCGATGTGAGAGAGTGCATTGAGAATTCATATGTTAAATATGCATGTAGAAAGAAATGATCAAGGCATAATATAAATATGGCATGCATATATGGAAATTGTTATGTTTATGATGTTTACAACATATATGCACATATATACCGCTAAGTATGAGTTGAATAGCATGTGAATATTTTTTAGATACGGGTTAGAGCTGGATAGGTGTTATTGATAGAGATGGAGAGTCCGAAGAAAAAGTCATAAAACAAAATCTAGTTTGGGTGGGTGATACACTAAGGAGTCTTTAAGTTTTGTTTTCATGTTTAAAAGAATTTGCATTTTCCCTTTTAGATATTATTTATAAACCTTGAGGTCATTTGGTGCCGAACACAAGATTTCAAAGTGATTAAATATTTTGGTATGCTTATTTTTTACTATTGTTTAGATGTTTTAAAAGTAGTCATCATGGTCATGCTGCAACCAAAGTGATTTAAATGAAAATTTTTTTTAGTTGAATTTTAAAAAGGGTGGTTTTGTAACACTCACTTGTATAATTGGTTTAAAGCTAATTTTAAACATGGATGTGGAAAATAAAAATATTAGGTATATATATATGTGTGTGTGTGTGTGTAGGATTAGGATATGTAATGATGAGTTGTAGCTAAGAGATATAAGTCGAGTGGTGTATGTGTATGTATGCATAATAATTTGTTTGAATTATGAATTTGCTGGATTACGAACTACATTTTGGAGATACATATTATATGTTATGAATTGAGATGCCTTATGGAATGACTTATTGGCTTGAGGTTATGAAAACTGTTTGAAGAATGTACAAGTAAATTATATTTGCAAAATATGATATAAATTCAAATTGGTGGATAGATGATACAAATAAAATATTTGGATATAAATGTAATGATTTGTGTGAAACTATGGTTTAAGCCCATAGATTAGTCTAGACAGGAATTAGGAGATTTGTTCAAGCATATATATGTGTGTGTGTATTACTACTTTTCTTATAAAGAGGGCATGTTAAAATGTTATATAGAATTTTTAGTTGAGCCATATTTGACTTTTGTTTTAAAATCTTGCACTATCGAGTTAAAACTCAGTGTGAAAGTTATTTTTCTCTCATACAGGTTTAGTTCTTTAGACGGTGGCTGAGTATAGGTATACAAGAGTTTGCTAATTCATTGATTCCGCCAAAAAAGCACAACAGTGATCGTAACGATGGTAGTCATATCATGCTCATTAAGTAAATAATACATATATGATGTATCATTTTATTTAATAAAAAACATAAAAAGGGGTTTGTAAATAAATTGTGTATTAGTTTATATTCTGTAAAGTACACTTTACGTATGTATATAAGTTATATTTATTCTTGTCAAGTGTTATGAATTGGTTTATGTATGTGATATGTCCATAAGCCCTGCACAAGCACATCAGTTGGTCAGTTAGAGACATCATCTTACCTGACTGAGATACATAATGGTGAGAGGGTGTTACATTTAGTGGTATTAGAGTCTAGTTTAGGCGATTTTAGGTTAGTAAAGGCTAGAGTGTCATATCTGCTAATTTAGGACCCAAGTTGCGCGGGTTGTTAAATTGACTCGTCAGTTGGATCGAAGTCTAAATTTAGATTTTGACCCAGAAATAATTAAAATAATGGCCAATAATTATGAAAAATAGTTAATAAAGTGCTTCAAGTATGTGAAGATATTAGTTTACAATAAATGATTAAATTGCAAAATTTGAGAAGTTTTAGGGTTAATTTATAATTTATCAAAAATTAGAGGATTAATTGGTATATTTATCAATTAAATGCATGAATTGGACATTAAATGCATGAGTGGGTCGGCCACACCAAGTGACAAATATTAAGAAGCTAATTGATATAAATATCTAGATATTTATTAAGGAAATGGAACAATTATTAATGACTTTGTCATTTTCTTCTTAATTCTTCTTCTTCTTTCCTTTTCTTTTTTAGGCTATAATTTTATGTTCATGAACCAGTCCCACGTTTCCCACCATTTCTTCCCTAGCCAAAACTTGATTTTAGGAAGAGAAAGTGAGAAAGAAAGGGTGAAAGACATGGAAAAGTAGGTTTTATGCATAGTTGATCAAGAGGAAGCTAAAGGGAGTAAAAAGAAAGGCTTTAATGATTTTTTTTATGTATTTTAGAAACTCAAATTGAATAGGAACTGGCTCAAAGGAGCAAAGAAAAAGAGAGAAGTGAAGAGAAAGAAAAATAAAATAAGAGGTAAGTGCATAATTTAAGGCAATAACTTATATTTTATCATAAAGTTGCATGATTTGAGTATTTGGCATGTAAATGATTGTTAATTAGTAGTATTTAGTGATAAAAATTATGGGGATGCATGTTTTCTAGACTTAGGATTATATTTGATAAAAATTGAATTATGTATTTATGTGTTCTTTACTGGATTCTATGGAGCTGTCTATATATATTTTACTATAACTTAAGCTTTGGAATTTTGATTTATATTTTCTTTATTGGTTTAAAAGTGAACACAAAACGTTATTTTGAATGTAACTGTGCTTAATTTTGGCACAAAAGTAGGGCTAGAAATCTGTCCATGAAATTCTGGACAACGATTTTAATGACTAGTCAGTGTTCGTTTGATCATATCTTTTGCTACATAACTCCAAATTTAGTGATTCAAATTGCATATTAAATCTAAGATTCAGAGAAAAAGAAAGTAAAGAGACCTTGTAATTTAATTATGTTGTTAACAGGTCCAAAATTAAGATCCAAAAATAGAGAATAAAATCTATTAATAACATGGCAGAATATGAATTGTGGAATTTGATGTGAAAAATAATATAAATGACATTTTTATTAATTAATTATATTAATTGAGTCATTAAATGCATAAAATGTGTAAATTTAAGAATTATAAATTTTAATGGCAATAATTAAGCCTTTGAATACCTAGTTTATAACTAGAGTCTTGGATAGTTTGACATACCAATCAGGAATCTATTAATATCGGTGATGACACTTATATTAATGCCGGTGATGACACTCATTAATACCGGTGATAACACTCATATTAATACTGGTGATGACACTCATATTAATACCGATGACGGCACTTGTATGCTCATACCACTATGCCCGGGTGATAATTTTATTATGCTTGGATGGTTAACCCTATTATCCTGATTATTGGTTCCTAGGTGTTATGACATAAATACATTAACTTGGTATAAAGAATTTTATATATGAATTTTGTATAAGATAATTATGTAATGCTTGCATATGAAAAATTCACATTAGTATATGTATAAAAAATATGCAAAAATAAAACAAAATATATAAAATAATAAATAGATTATTTAATCGGATATATATGTATGATTACATATTATGGTATATTCCATGAGTGTATTTTATTGCCTTATTTATATGCACCATTAAGCCTAGAGCTTAGTGTGAGAGTTTCTCTAGCGTAGATATAGAGAAATATAATCCGAAAATAGTAGATAAAGCTAATAGTGACTCGACCTAGTAAAGCAGTTCACTCCTGACACCGTGCGTTACACAACAATTTGTACTTTTGTTTTGAAGTTTCTTATACAGTGTTTGTAAAATAACTGCACATCTTGTAAATAATACTTTATTATATAAAATGTACTCCGTTTCCTTATTATAATTTTTCTTATACTACAAAGAAAAAAATATATGAGCTACTATCCTTTATATACATATATGAAATGATATTTTAATCAATAAAATCATAATAACACTCCTTTATCCGGGCACGTGTTGCTGGGGTGAGAGGGTGTTATATAGAGTTAGACATATACATGCAACCACATCAATATAAGCATGACATAAAAGTTTCTGATAAGCTACTACTCTCTGATCAGGAGTACTGTTTCTAGCAAATAAGAGAGATAAACCTAGAGCTGTGGCAGACTCTTGAAAGTGAAAGACAGAGGGACTTGATCTTATTCCTATACCTGTCTATACCTAGATATTGTCGATAAATATGATAGAACTAAGCATAATAATTGCATTTGATAGGACTCTCACCATTATAATCTCATCATGATTTTCTTCATGTTCTGTTTTATACCAATGACTCCAAAGCAATTTAAAAATCTATATCAAATTCATAATGAATGAATACCAATTAATGAAAAATGCCTTTATTAATAAATAAATGTATATATCAAGTGTCCAAGGTGATTTCCTTTAAGACACCTCTTTAGCAATCTCCCACTTTTACTAAAGTCAATCACCTATATACATTATACCATAGACGAGTATATGATTATCATATTTCTTCTGGGGAAGTGACTTAGTGAGAGGATCAGGTAAATTTTAATAAGCGGGAACTCTTTCTATCTTTACATCATGTCTACCAATGATCTCCCTAATCAAATGGAAATGTGTGAGTACATGTTTGGATCTTTGTTGAGATTGTGGCTTCTTTTCTTGTGTAATGGTTCCATTGTGATCACAATTCAAGGGTATCAGATCAACAATACTGAGAACTACTCCTAACTTAGTGATGAATTTTTATATCCAAACTGTTTTCTCAGCTACCTTAGAAGCTACAATGTATTCTACTTCAATTGTGGAGTCTGTAGTTATCTCCTATTTGGAAATTTTCTAACTGACTGATCTGTCATTTAATGTGAAAACATATTTGGACTAGGATTTGGAGTCATCATTGTCAGATTGGAAGCTGGCATTTGTACACCCACATATCTAAAGCTCACATTCTCCATAAACTAATAATGCATCCTTAGTCCTTTCTCAAGCACTTAAGGATTGTAACATCATACCTCATGCATTTCAATGAAACCTATTCCTGTATCAAATAATCACATATGGCATACTAACAAGACATAAGATCCTATTAACAGTCATAGTAAAATTGTTTTTCATCATATCCTGTAATATCATTCAATGACATTGCAAGTCAACATTTAGGTTTTCACTATAATCTAATATATCAAAAATTATCCATTGTCTCATTAACAAAGTCAAATCATGAAAATCATATGAATCACATAACCATAAATCATGTCACACGTCACATAGTAAGCAATATTCATGTGCACTAAAGAAATCGTTTGAAAACTATACTCACATTTGCCCTTTAATTCTGACCCTTATTGTCTATCCCCTTATTTGGGGTTTTCAATATGTTGTGAGCCTAATATAGAAATATAATCTATTAATTTATGACTAAATAAATTTAATGTGGCTTAAACAAATTAATATGCATAGTGCATACACATAGTTAGGCTCTTTCCTATGAGGCAGTGTGACCTTATAGGACTGATTAGCCCATAACTTTTTCTATACTTGACCAATTAATATGATTTTTGATTCTAATTAAATATAACATATAATTACATAACACATTCAAATTTGAGAATTTTAAAATTTTGGTTGAATTTCAAATTGTATTATGTTTTCTACCCTATTTCTACCCTTTGGCAGTTTTAGGGTACCAAATTTGGTCCTTCATATATTACAATTTGTAAGTCATATTAAAATGAAACTTTTTAAAAAATTACATAGGTTAAAATGGAACATTTTATATGTTTACAACTTTAATCAATTATGTCTCTAAGGTCCTCAAATTATAAGAAACGTTTCACTGGTCCAGGATAGAGTTGGCTTCCGGACCAGTATGACTTGTGAAGGCCCTATCTCACTCTATAAATAACATATTAAGGTGATAATTATACCAAAATTTAGAGAAGCCAAAAAACCATTAATTTTATGTTTTGAGAATTTACAGAATCAATCTCTAAAGACTCAAAATTTCCAAATAAATTGTTGGATCTGCCTAGGGCACTAAGCAGACAGTTCAAACTATAGAACATTCATGGTTTAATTCACCATAACTCAACATCCACAAGACATATGAACCTAAAATTTGGTATAAATATATATAACACACACACACACACACACATATATATATATATATATATATATATATACAACTTTCATGTTTTGACCCCACTACAATACTAGTTCTATCATATTCAAAACTAAATAATACAATAGCTAACTATCTAGGGTTCACACCCGAACCAGTTCTAATAAGATGCCCATATCTTTTCATACACACCAAATTTTGAAAAACTATTTATATACCCATAAACTTAAGACATAAAGGAGCTTTGACCTTCAGATCTAGTCACTCCTCTACCTACTATACTAGTTCTGCCCCTACCTCTGCCTCTGCCCTATGTCCCAGTGGTAGGGTAGACCCTTGGTACCTCAACAGTAGTTTCAGATACTCCTCTAACTCTACTGTTCTCTACTAGTCTGGCTCTTTTTAGATAGTCTTTATACATATGCTCCATCGACCCACAAAAATAACATGCTCCTGTGAGCCTTCTACATTCACCTGTGTGTTGTCTACCACAATAAGTACATGTAGGCCTTTGTTCAGCATATTGGCTTATGCGTCCCACATCGGGTAGCGGGGGATTCCTGGACTGGGTTATAAGGCTGGGCTCAAACCTTCCCCTACGAGCGCGCTTTTGGAGCGAAGTTAGGAGTCCACATTCTTATCATTTGGTATCAGAGCCAGCCCTGCGGGTCACGGCCGATCACCGACCGAGGCAGTCGTGCCCCCGGTGTCCCTTAGGGTTGCGACCGATCGCCGACTGAGGCAGTCGAGGTCTTAAGGGGGTGGGGATGATGCGTCCCACATCAGGTAGCGGGGGATTCCTGGACTGGGTTATAAGGCTGGGCTCAAACCTTCCCCTACGAGCGCGCTTTTGGGGCGAAGTTAGGAGTCCACATTCTTATCATTGGCTCTACCCTCTTCCTAAGTAAAAGGAAATCATGGAACAACCTCTAAAGCTCGAGTATCCACTTCTATTACTCAACTGCACTGGCATGTATCATCCTATCTTTCCTTGCCTTCTACTAGACTCTCTAGAAAACTCTTGTGCTGCCTTTTTAAATTGTTGTTCTCCAATTTCATTCATTAACCTTTCAACTCTAATTGCAGCAGCTCTAAGTTTGGTATAGCTATCGAGATCAATAGTTGTGATTTTGTTTCTAATCTCATATTTGAGGCCCTCCCCAAACTTTTTGCATTTGTCTCTTTCAGTAGAGACCATGAAAGTGGCATAGTGGGAAAGTTTTTTGAATTGCACCTCATACTCAACAACGGACATGTTCCCCTATTTTAGATTCAGGAATTCCTTTCTCTTCTCATCTTTATATGCCTTAGGTATGTAGTTATTTTGAAATTCCTGAAGGAAATCATTCCATGTCAAGACTGGTGGTTATGCATCACTATCTGGGATTGTCTCCCACCATTCATTGGCATCATCTTGAAGCAAAGACACTACATAATCAAATTTCTCATCTGGGGTACATCTCTTCATATCCAGTACCCTCTGTGTCCTTTTTAGCCACGTCTCAGCTTCTGCTGGGTCTGTTGTGCCATTGAAATCAATTGCACCTTGTTTCCTCAGCTTGTCATAACATTTTTCCTTGTACATTTTAGGACCATATACTTTATGTTTTGGGTTTTCATAAGGTACTTCTGCATGTGATGACTGTGATGCATGTGCTGGAGCTTAAGCTCCCGCTGTTGGCTGATCTTTATGTAAATGATGTGATGCCTCATGAGAATGCATTTTGGTCGACCTATCCCTCCTTGGTGAATCATGTCTTATAATGGCCCTAACATTCATAGAAATGTGTCACTACGTAATGTTCAACATATATGATGCATATGTTAACATGCTCTTATGCTTATGCATGTTCCCATGGAACCTATCCCTGCTATGATACCAAAAATGTAATTTCATACTTTATGCATTTCAGTAAAACTTATCCTTGTGTCAAATAATCACATGTGGCATACTAACAAGACATAAGATCCTGTTAACAGTGATAGTAATTTTTTTTATCATATCCTGTAATATCATTCAATGACTTTACAAGTCAACATTGAGGTTTTCACCATATTCTAATACATCACAAATTATCCATCGTCTCATTAACAAAGTCAAATCATGAAAATCATACAATTCACATAACCATAAATCATCTCACACGTCATATAGTAAGCAATATTCATATGCATAGAAATCGTTTAATAACTATACTCACCTTTGCCCTTTGATTTCAACCCTTAACTTATTGTCTATCCCCTACTCATTGATCTTCAATTTGTTGTGAGCCTAATATGGAAATATAATCAATTAATTTATGACTTAATAAACTTAATATGACTTAAACAAATTAATATGCATAGTGCATACACATAGTTAGGCTCTTTCCTATAGGGATAGTGTGACCTTATGGGACTGATTAGCACATAACGTTTTCTATACTTGACCAATTAATATAATTCTTAATCCTAATTAAATAGAACATAAAATTATAGAACATATTCAAATTTCAAAGAAATTAGAGCATTGTACAATGTTTAGTGGAATTTCAAATTGTGTCCTGGTTTCTACCCTGTTTCTGCCCTTTGGCAGTTTTAGGGTACCAAATTTGGTCATTCATATCTTACAATCTGTAAGTCATATTAAAATTAAACTTGATATAAACTTATATAGGTTAAAATGGAACATTTTATATATTTACAATTTTTATCAATTATTCTCTAAGGTCCTCAAATTATAAGAAATATTTCACTTGTCCAAAACAGAGTTGACTTCGGGACCAATATGACTTGTAAAGCCCTATCTCACTCTATACATAACATATTAAGGTGATAATTATAGCAAAATTTATCTAAGACATAAAAATATATTTTCATGTTTTGATAATTTACAAAATCGATCTCTAAAGATATCGAAATGGCCAAACAAATTGTTGGATCTTCCCAGGGCACTAAGCAGACAGTTCAAACTATAGAAAAGTCATGGTTTCATTCTCCATAAATCCACATCCATAAGACATATGAACGTAAAATTTGGTATAAATATATAACACATATATTTACAACTTTCATGTTTTGACCCCACTACAATACTGGCTCTATCATATTCAAAACCAAAGAACACAGTAGCTAACTCAGCTAGAGTTCACACCCGAACCAGTTCCAATAAGATGCCAATATCTTTTCATACACACCAAATTTTACAAAAATATTTATATACCCATAAACCTAAGACATAAAGGAACAAATTTTATGTTTTAAAATTTTCCAGAGTTAGTCTCTATTGATATCAAAAATTGGGGTGCAAAACACTAATTCAACTTAACCCTAATAGCTCAAACAACACTAGAACAATGGAGAGAATGTTACTTACCAAGAACGAACTTGAAAGGGATCAATTTGCTACAAAAAATAAGTGAAATAAGGAAGAAAATAAGGCTGGAATGGTGGAAGAAGGAGAAGAAACGAACCTAAAGTGAGGAAGGCAGAATGGTGAGGAGGAAAATAAGGTCCACCTCCCACCTCCTCACTTTTGTCCTTTTCCCATTTTGTTTCTTCCTTTCTTTTCTTTTTCTTTTTTCTTTGTTTCTTTTCATTTTCACTTTATTAATTTAATCTAATAATTTTGTTCACATAATTTCAATTTCATGTCACCCTTAACTGAATTATAAAATGGACACGTGCAATTCAACACAATTGCAAAATACTCATACACATAGCTAGTGCATGTCGTGAACTTGTCCCTATAAAAATAGATGTGAAGTGCATGTGTTCAAGTGAAATATATGCAAATGCATATGTCCAATTGAAATGCATGCAAAAATGTATATGTGGGAAGTCGAGGATGTTACAAGGATATTCCTAATAGACGTTGAACGCTCATCACTAGTATCTAACTGATATCTACTTAGGACACTCAGAGTATATAATACATCAGGTCTAGTACTTAACATAGCATACAGGATAGATCTAATAGCTGAAGCACATGGAATCATACTCATCTGTGCCCGTTTGTCTTGTGTCTATAAACACATAGACTTAAAGAGGGTAATCCCATGAGTCATAGGAATAAATCCTCTCTCAGACTATTCTATGTCAATCCTCTTTAGCATTTTGTCTATATATGTAGAATGAAAAAGACCATGCAACCTCTTAGATCTATCTCTATAGATATTAATCCCCAGTATGTAGGTTGCTTCTATAATGTCTTTCATTGAGAAATTCTTTGAAAGCAATATGTAGACTAATTGAGACGTCATTTCCTATAAGAAGCATGCCATCTACATACAACACTAGGCATACAATTGCACTCCCACTATTCTTCTTGTAAACATATGGTTCCTCCATATTTTATAAGAAACCCAACTCTTTGATTGTCCTATCAAATCAAATGTTCCAAGTCTTAGATGTTTGCTTCAATTCATCTATGAGCAATACATCATTCTATTCACTTATGAAAAATATATATCTCTCAATAACAATGTGTATCCTACTTGACCTACGAAGCTCTTGTATTTTAGAAGTTGTTACCATTACTTCATTTGCATAAGTAACAGATTTGGGTTTAGTAAGTTGATATACATTTGCCTGAGCATTTTGAACTTCATCAAATTTAATCTTGCTCCTAGTATCTTATTTTAGAAGAAACTCTTTCTCTAAGAAGATAGTATACTTTGAAACAAACACCTTTTGTTCCAAAAGGTGGTAAAACTAATATTCAAATGACTCTTTTGGATATCCCATAAACAGACATCTATCATACTTAACTTCTAGCTTGTCTAACATTGTCTTCTTCATGTAAGTAGGATAACCCCATACTTTCATGTGAGAAATAATAAATCTCTTGTTATTCCACATCTCATATGGAACAATATCAACTGATTTTGAAGGAACTCTATTTAGAATATAAACAGCAGTCTATAATGCATGATCCCAAAATAAGTTAGGCAGTTCTGCAAAGCTCATCATTGACCTCACCATGTCTAACAATGTTTTTCAACCACACCATCGTGTTGTAGCATGTAAGGTGGAGTCCATTGAGATAAAGTCCTATTATCTCTTAGATAACCTTGAAACTCTTAACTTAAGTGTTCTCCATCTCAATCTGATCTCATTATCTTAATACTTTTGCCAAGTTGTTTCTCTATTTTATTTCTGAATGCTTTGAACTTTTCAAAGGATTTATATTTGTATCTTAAAAGATACAATTACCCAAATTGTGAGTAATCATTAAGGAAGGTAATGAAGTAGATAAAATAACCATTAGCATGCACTAAGATTAGATCATATACATATGTATGTATTAGGTCTAATAACCCACTTACACATTCATGCTTTCTACTAAAAGATGATTTCATCATCTTGCCTAATAAACACGATTCACATATGTCATATGATTCATAATCAAATAAAAGTCACCATTCTTATATAACTTAGTTATGCACCTCTCATTATTATGGCCAAAGTGATAATGCCATAAATATAATAGTTTTAGGTTATCCAATTTTTGTCTTTTATTATTGATATTAAGGAAAGAGTTAGACATATCAAGAATATAAATTCCATTATATAATGTACCAGTTCCATAAAGAATATCATTCAACTATATAAAACAATCATTGTCATTAATAGTCAAATAAAAATCTTTTCTATTTAAACATGAAACATAAATAATATTTTTAGTTAATGCCGAAACATAATAGCAATTTTCTACTTCTAATACAAGCCCACTAGGGAGTGTCAATACAAAAATTCCTATAGATAATGTATCAGCTTTTACTCCATTGTTAACACGCAGGTCTGACTCTCTTTTCTTGAGTTGTCTACTATTTCTAAAGATCTGCATATCAGTACATATGTGTAAGTCACAATAATTATCCAATCCCTATGTATTATCACTAGAAATAGTATTAACCTTAATAACATAAATAACTAAAGTAGAAGGTGCATATGATGTCTTATCCTTCTCCTTCTTCAAAGACTTCAAATAGGCTTGGAGTTCCTCTTTCAATGGCCACTCTTGCTACAATGGAACCAAGTCCCCTTTGAAGTAGTTTATTTTCCCTTCTTCTTCATATCTCCTTGGGTCTTTGTAGACTTCTTATTTTTCTTATCGTTCTTTTTTTAAAAAGAATCATAAGAGTTTATCAGCATCATAACATTTTGCTCTTTCTTGAGAGAAGGCTCAACTGTCTTAAACATGGTTATCAATTCAAGGATTGAAGTGGATATCTTGTTCATCTAATAGTTTAGCACAAAATGTGCATAACTATCAAACAAACTCTATAGAATCAAGTTTGTACTTAATTCATTATCCATCATGAAACAAAAAAGGCCAACCTCTCAATGTACCCATTCATGTTCAATGTATGTTGCATTAAAGATGTTCCCTCTATCATTATGGAGCGGAAGAGCAACTTAGATATCTCATATAGTGAACTTGCCCATCAAAAATCTCCCTAAGATGATACACAATGGTATTAAGATCCATGTTCTCATGATGCTTCTAAAGCTTGGGAGACATAGAGGTGAGCATAATGCAACCCGTCAACTCACTATCATCCACATACTTTTTGTATGCCAATTGTTTATCGACAGATGCATCATCATAGGAAGGGAGGGAAGTGGATCTTCCAAGACATAGGCTATCTTTTGGGCTTTGAGAACTATTCTCAAATTTCTAAGCGAATTGAGAAAGTTCGACCTAGTCAACTTGTTTGACTTAAGGATTGGGCATAAATGAACATTAGATGTCATGATTCTAGCAACCTAGATGTATAAAAAAAATTATGTTAGAGATTGTACTAAATGCATGATTATTAGGTCTTTAATAAATGCATATTGTTACTCTCACTATTTTATTAAGAACTCATAGCCCTTGTTATGAATCTGAGAGAACTTGTTGGAAGCTCCCCTAGTGAGTCAATATCCAACTTCATTAAGAATGACCTTGGGCATGCCCAATAAGCCACCTTAAGTCATTTGGTAGGTATCTCATACCAATTGCATATTTTCATGCAATTATTGAATCATTGGGCTATCAATTTTTGATGCGTGTACATCTCATGTACATTAGCCCAACATTTCCTCAAACTCACATTGACCTTAGGTGTGCCCAACAAGCCAATGCAACTAGTTAAGGCCTACCCATTAATCATGAATTCATCTATTAATGGTTTGAACATATGTTTGTAAAGAGAGCTTAGGTGTACCCAACAATCCAAACTCTAAAATAACTTTAGTTCTTACCATATTAGTGGAAGAGATTGGCCTTAATATAATTTATGAGTGATTTTCTTAATAAAGTTTCATCATCTTGTTTGGCATGTATAATATATCCATCCATCACATAATAGGTATATAAGATAGTTACTTTTAATTGTATAGTTATGATTATAGACATATCTAACATCAATCCTTCGAGCCATGAAAGGATTGACTAGGTCTCACCTAGATAGATGCATGAAATTATAACACCAAAATTTAATACAATTTCCTATTCTAATACTCTTTGCTTTTAGTGTCATCTTTTTATCTTCTTGCTCCTTTACACTTCAGTTATATGCTAATCCTATGTAATCTTATTACATAAATTCTTCATAAGAAAACCTTAACTTACATTTGAAAGGAGAAAGATAAGAAGAAAAATACAATAGAAGATAAAAGAAGGCAAGGACTCGCATACCTTATTTACAAAAAACAAAAATTCCATGCATGAATAATCTCATTAGTCAAGTCTATAATCATGTCATTCCATACACCCCCAGACATTCTCTAATGCATAAAATAAAGGTAATCTAAAAATAACATTTTAGATTCCTTTAGTTTCAACTCTTGAAACCTTATATTGGATTATTTTGCCCTAAGTGAAATTCATCGTACATACATCATATCTAATCTCATCAGATAAATGTCATAATTTGTATGTTATACAATTTACCTACATAAGTTACTTATTCTTATTAATTTGTTAGGTTAAGAAGGAAGGGAGGGATCATTGACCAATTGGGCTTTTATAGAAGTGCCATATGAAAAAAGACAATGTATGGGTTGATGCCCGTTCGCAACAGTTTGGGGTAAAAAGTTTAGTGTATTTTCATAAACTATAAATTCATATGATAATTGTGTGATATTTCATAACCATTTGTATATTAACTATATTGCTCAGTTGAAACAACCAACTATAAAAGGATCGGTGCCTTTAATAGATCCAACTGAGCTTTTGCCTGTAGAGAGTCTGTATGTCTTTGTAGAAGCTGTAGGCACCCAACCTAACGATCTTTATGTTTATAGATTAGGCATTCGAGAGTACCTTCTAGAAAGATCAACAAGTTGAGCTATTAGTTGAACAATGTATTTAGGGAAATGAGCTATAGATTGAGCAACAAATACATGTTATGATGGAGGAGTGGATACATGATTTGGTACATGATTTAGCACAGAGCACACAATCTCAGTTCTTAAGTACCGCTCCTCAGTCATCCTTGCCTGTAGATCCTCCATCCACTTTTTGATTATTTATTATAATAATAATAATAATTATAATAATAATAATAATAATAATAATAATAATAATAATAATAATAATAATAATTAATAATAATAATACTAATAGCAATTTTTTATTAAAAATATTAAAAAATTAAAACTCTAGCGACACCAAACTATGCCTCTAATATAATTTATAATTAAAAAAATTAAATATCTTCACGTAAGTTATGCCATTTAGGCATCGCTAATTAGGATACTCCAATTAGTTGGCTAACTTCGTCACTAAAGACATCGCTTGATGATTCATGTTATCAATTTAGGGATGCACCTTTTTTAGTGAAGCTGCTATTGTGTCACTATTTAGCGATGCCACAATAAATGTCGCTATTTAGTGACGCATTTTTTCAATGTTGGTAATCTGACTTAGCAATAAAGTTTTTAACTATGTCGTATTGGCATTGCTACAATGTCACTAAGTCGTATGAGGCATCACTAAATTATTAAATTCTAGTAGTGAGGGAACAACTATCATCTCATCCTTGGTTATGTACTACAAAGTAATTTTTTTTCTGTGCTATAATATCTCTAACAAAAATGTACTTTGTGTTTATATGTTTAGTCTTGTTATGACACCTAGGATCTCTAGTATAAATTATGGTTGATTGGCTATCACAATAAAGTTGCATTAGATCTATTGGCCCACCAATCATCCCTAAATGTTTCTTAAACCTCTTTAGCCATACAACTTCTTGCACTGTTGTAGAACATGCAATGAATGCTGCTTCCATTGTTAATAATGCAATGCATGTCTACTTCTTTTTGCTCTATGAAATGGTACCATTATTCGATAAGGAAACTTAAACTAGAAATGGAATTTCTTTGATCCAAATATCCACTCTAGTCTTTGTCTGAGTAATCTACTAATTGCAAGTCTCTCTTTTAATAACACAACTTATAATCAATAATGCCTCTCAAATATCTCAAGATCCTCTTAATAGTTTTTTGATGTTCTTACCCTGAATTAGGCTAACAACGATTTACAAGACCTACTACATAACTAATATTGGGACATGTACACATCATTGCATACATTAGACTCCCAATAGCATTGAGTATGCAATACTTTTTATGGCATCCATTTCATATTTAGTCTTGAGACCTATTTTAAGGCTCAAACTTTCACCTTTAGCTATAGGGGTGTTGATAGGTTTGCAAGCTTTCATTATAAATAGCTTAATAATCTTTTTGATATATGACTCTTGTGATAGAGCTGTCAAATTCTTATAGCAATTTTGATGAATATTAACTCTAGAAATATTTTTTTGATTTACCCATGTCCTTCATTTCAAAATTAAGGGACAACCAATTCATTATGGCCTTTATAAAAGTAAGAGTATTTTCAGTTAATAGTACATCATACACATAAAGAGATAATATTACAAAATCTATTTGAAATAGTTTTATATATACATATTGGTCTTCATCAATCATCTAAAGTCATAAGACATAATGGCTTGATCAAATCTCAAATACCACTACCTTAATGATTGTTTAAGTCCATAAATGGACCCTTAGAGCTTGCCAACTTTGCCTTTTTTATCTTTTTGAATGAAAACTAATGGTTGCTTCATATAAATTTCTTCATTTACTTCCACATTGAGAATTATGGTCTTTATCCATTTAATGTAACTTCATACTTGCAACTATAGCTAAAATTAGTCTAATAGAACTACATCTTACAAGAGGTAAGAATGTATCTTCATAATCAATACCCACTTATTGTGTATACCCTTTAGCCACCAAATGAGCTTTGTAGTGTTCAATGGAACCATCCACCTTTCTTTTAATTTTAAGAACCTATTTGTTCCCAATCGCCTTTTAGCTTAGCAAATGATCAACTAAGTCCTAAATATGGATTGTCCTCATAGGCATCTTCTTTCATTGTTATTAGCTTATGTGGTGCATCTCTATATTAAAATATGGACAATCAAATTGAAAAGTCACTAATTGTTTTATTGAGTGTTTATTTTATAGGTATAAGTTTAATTTGTCAAATACTTGATAAAATTGAAAGTGTTTTGGTGAATCTATAATTCACAATGATGGAAAGAGAATGCTACCCACGATGAAAAATTTGTGACTATAAGATGGTTTTATCAACTGAGTACCATGAAACCTAAAGTGACTCAAAATTCTAGAGAGATTCATAACCATAATAGCGACCACAAATTTGGATGCCAAAAGGAGTTCGCTACTGCAAAACGTTCAATCTCTATTGTGAACTTTACACAAACTTGCCATGAAGAGATCATGGAAAATATTGCACATATCCAAGGGTTTTGAGCAGAAGAAGAAATTATGACCATAACTTAAAGAAGCAAGACCATAAAAGTATTAGAGGAAAACAACCAGAATGGACATATTGGTTTTTGAAAGAAAGGGCGACTGCAAAGCAAAAAGCAATAAATAAATGATGGCTGCAAAATTTATAAAAAGTCTATTGCTAGAGCCAAAATCCACTCACGAGTTGCCATGTGTCACTGGTCATTATAGTAGTGGTGAAATTGGATCGCAACAAGAAACAACGTGACCACAATTTTTGGTCTGATAACAAAATTTAATATAACAGAACTAGTTGTTAGAGGAGAAACAATAAATGTAAGTTATGTCTCTCTAGGGTTATAAGGCTATGAACACCTCACCAAAAGCCACATGAAGAAGAAGAACAACCTCTCATATGTCAAAACTTTTCCAATTTAATTTTCCATCTTTATAATTCTTATTTGTATTTTGAGAAATGAAATGTTTAAGTGTTTTGGCTTTAAAACACTTGGGAAATGTCGGGAGTGAACCCATGTAAAACTCTTAGGTTGTGTGTTAGCCTATAACAAAACACTTATAAGGAATTTTGAAGGAGCCTTTGGGAAAAACTCAAGTTAAAAGGCTTTAAGTGTGAGCCTAGGAAAAATACTTGTTGGGATTAGAGTGTTAGCCCTTATGAAAACACTTCAGGTTAAGAATTAGCCCTAGTGAAAACACGAGATAGATTTGGGTGTGAGCCTTGACAAATACCTTAATTGGAAATGAGCTAGAAATAACTCCATCCAGTGTAACTTTCAGATAAGTTAGTGGAAAAATTCCAATTGCATTTGGGAAGTGGATGTAGGAAAAGTTTTAGAGTGGACGACACAAAGAGAAGAAAAAAAGGAAGAAGATGAGTTAGATATTTAGGTGGAAGACTGTAGAATTTCTTCATCTTTTTTACTTTTATAGTAAAATTAAGGAGTGAGTCATACTAATTAAAATTAATCTTAATTTTCATTGGTGTATTAACTTAATTAATCTTGATTAACTTTAATTTTGAAACATTTCTCATTTTCCACCAATTTATTCATCTTCAAACATGCTTAGATTTGCCTTTAATTAGTATTATTTAGGTTGGTTAATCTTTGCTTAATTCTATGTCATCTTCCAACTTATTCCATATTGTTTATATATATGACCACCTCAGCTCTTGTATAGGTACCACGTGAATATCATGCACAACATTATTAATTTTAATGGATCTATTATTAGTTTAATTAATTTTACTTAATGTTAATTACATTCAAAGCTTCACTTTAGTCCACAATTTTTTTGTCTTTTCAAATTAAACCGCAATCCAATTTTACTTTCTTCAATTTCAAGCCCTAAATGATTTATTCTCTTATAATTAAATATATCAAAATTCATGAAATAATTTATTCTATGTACTGGTATTTTCGGTTTCGCGATTGAGATACCGGAGCAAAAATACATTTTTAGGCAATTTCACGGAACTGCACTTTAAATTTTATTTATTCGATTTCATGCTCTAAACATTGGAGTTTTGACACAATTATACCAATGTGATCATCTTAATATTCTCTACATCCCGGTGTCCTTAGTTTGCGATTCACTAACATTGCGAGTCCATATTTTTTCGGTTTTCATGCAAAATTTAATATCGCAAATTCATAATCAAATTTTCTCACTTGTATACAATCCAAATTTGGACTCCAGTCATATTGCTTCAATTTTGATCACAAACATGCTCAATTTTGATCGATCCAGTGCATCTTGTGACAAAACATGCATGTCGATCGGGACCTAAACTTGCAAGCATGACAACTAGCATGTGTAAAGTTGAATTCAATGGGTATCATGGATATGAGATGTTTGAAGGATAAATAGGTATTTATAAGGAGAAATGCATTTGCAAAGCTTAGGACTTGACTAGTATTCCTTGCCCACATGCAATCAGTGCTCTTTACCACTTTGGTATTGATCCAATTACAAAGATTCATAAGTGGAAAAAGTGAGGGGTAAATTGACATTTGGATCCAATTACCAGGAGCTATAAGTCGGAGATATGAGGGGTAAATTAACATTCGGATCCAATTATCAAAATCCATGAGTGGGAGATGTTAGTTTCTTATTCTACAAGTGGGAGTGCCCATGCTCATTCAGTAAGTGTGAGTGCAAATGTTAATTTAACAAGTAAGAGTTGCCAATGCAACTCAAAGGGAAAATCTAACTCAATATCAAGAATATTTGTTTTGAAATAGAAAGGTAAGGCTACAAAATGTCACTCTAGGAGAGCAGCCAAACATTTTGCAACAATTTCTTTTGGGATAATATAATATATGGATGGAGAAAGAAAGTATCTTTTTAGATTTTCTTTATTACCATTCTCATTCAACACAACTTAAACGTAATGAATATTGACAAAAATGTGTTTGACAATGTGCTTAACAATATAATAAATGTTGATAGAAAAAAAAACATATACAAATCTCAAAAAGAGTTGAATGCATGTTATCCTCGACTAGAATTGGAATAAGATTTTGTAAGGGAAAACTATCCTGAAGCTTGTTACACACTAGATAATCAATACAAAATAGTCTCATTTAAATGGTTAAGAAATTTGAGATTTCTTGATGATTTTTATGTCAAATATGGCTAGATGTATTAATGAGTAAACTTAAATTGTTCGGGATGAAAAGTCATGATTGTCAAGTGTTTATGCAACGTTTAATATTGATTGCATTTCATGAACTACTTCCCAACAATGTTTAGAATGCATTAACAAAATTAAGCATGTTCTTTGAAGATTTAATATTTATTATTATAACTAATCATGACATGACACAACTTGAAGAAGAGGTTTATGTTATTCTTTATAAGCTTAAGTGTATATTCCCTCCAAGATTCTTTGATTTTATGGAACATATACTGAAACACTTGTCATATGAAGTAAGAATAACATGTCGAGTGCAATATCAATGGATTTATCCATTCAATAGCTAATATATAATAACTTATTTATTGATGTAAGATTTATCATACTTATAAATTTTATATCTTAGGTACCTTTGACAGTTAAAAAATAATGTCCGAAATAAAAGTTAGAATTGAAGCTTCAATATCTAATGGTTATGTGGTAGAAGAAGCTTCATTGTTTTGTTCTTAAAACATTGAGGATCATATGAATAAAAGACACCAAAAAGTGTCACACAATGCTGACGATGATCAACATTAGTGCAGAGTAGTTGTGTGCTACTATTATACAAGATATGTAGCAAGAGGTTCAAACTATGCTGGTGTCACAAAAACATCAAACACAAGAACATATGTGCAAAGAACGTCAACTCGACTTCGAGATGAGATTCAGGACGAGATTCAACACAAGATTTAGGAGAAGATGCCTATAGACAGCTAATAGTAGAGATGACTCGTTCCGGCCACATTTCAACTCTAGCTCCACAAAGATATTCACCTCATTCTGATGGCATGTAAGGCTACATATTAACAATATAGTAGAATTTTTAATTTTTGGATATTTATCATGCTTTCAAATGTAAATTTTTTTAAAAAAATAATTTCTAAAATATTTTAATATTTATTTCTTGACTCATTTAAAAAAATATATATTCGTATTTCATTCAATTAAATTTTAAAACTAAAAAATAAATTAAATTATAAAAAAATTTTATATTAAAAAACATATTAGCAACATAATAATTTTCTTCAATAAACGCTCCTCACAATTTAGTGATGACTCCAAAATCCATCGCTAATGTATAAGGTTAAAGTGATGAAAATGTCCTCAAAAAGTTAGCGATAGATATCAATCCATAACAAATTAGAGATGGAACACTCCCTCACCCTTTTGTACTTCTGTCAAGTAAGATAGTGTCTCTGACTAACCAATTGATTTGTTTGCACAAAACTCATAGATAAACTAATACATAATTCATAGTAAGAATAAATACACCTTACATACATATGTGAAATGTACCATTACAGACTATAAACAGGTACATGATTTATTTACTTTTTCTTTTTTTCTTTTTTTCTTTTATCATATACACATGATGTATGTAATTAGTGGCAGATCCAGGAGTTTATCTTAGGGGGGACTAAATTTACTTTCATTGTATATTTAAAATTTTATTCTATCAATGTTATTTAAAAAAATATTCCATCAATTTTTACCATATAATAAAACTATATAATAAATATGCTAAGTAATTATTACATCTAAACATAAGTAATTAAGATCAAAGTTTAAAATATCTAACTTTGAGAATTTCATCCAAAACATTAAACTTGAGACACAATATTTGAAGTATAGTCAACTTCAAGTAATAACAACCATAATAATCTTCTACAACAAGGGAGAAGAAAATGTTTTTGGAGGGGTTAAGAAAAAAGAAAATGTCATTGAAATATATTAAATAGAATTTTTTTAAATTTAATTATATATCTTTATTATTATTTAAAATTAATTATTCATTGTGTATTCCATCTAACTACAATAATTAAAAGAAAAAAGAGCATATAAATAATCACTAACAGTATCGTAAATATAAAATTCAATAAGTCATGAAAATCAGTTTAGTCCGCAATAAATATGGTGCAGAATAATTAATATGTTTGGGTAAGACTATGTTTAATCCACAATAATTAATAATGTATACAGATATAATTTAAAGTAGAGGGGGCTTGAGCCCTAGATGCCCCTTTTAGGTCCACCAATGCATGTAGTATTTGTTTTTTGAGCATGACATTACTACCACTATTATCGTTATTGTTGTGCTCCTTTGGTAGAATCATTGGATTTATAGACTCTTATCTACCCATGCTCAACTTTTGCTGCGGGAGTTAAATTGACGTAAGAGAAAAACAACTTTCATGCAGAGTTTAACTCAGTGGTGCAAGCTTTTAAAGTAATAGACATACATTACTCAATTAAAGATTTCATACAACATTTTAACATTCTTATTTAATAAAATAAATGAATATATGTATATAAATATACATATCATATACTATCATTAAATTACCATATTTCTCATAATAAATAGAGCTTGATTAAGCATTTCATGTAGCATTTGATGCATCCTCAATATAGGAAAATAGTGAACCACATACAATAAGTGGATTATCATGTTTCATACAACCATAGAATAGGAACAATATTTAAGAACAAACATACATTTACCTACTTAATCTGTTATGCCCATAAATTAACTCACCTAGACTAGATTCTAAGAAACACAAAGAGGTATTTTGTCCTATAGGTTGTTCTACAAAAGACATCTAACTATAGCATATACATCTGGACTGAAGCCATTTAGCTTGGTTATAGACACCATATGGCTAGAACCAACTATATTGACCAAATTCTAACCATATGATTAAAGAATATCCACATGACCAAAGTCAAATATCTTAGCCGAAACCATATGACTCTATTGACATACCAACAAGTCCACCTAGTTCTGGTTTAGGCTAATCTATGGGCTTGATTCAAGATAATCACACACAACATTACATTCATATCAAGTTGTTTCATATATATCATATTTCTAATGACTCTGAATTTTATATTGCAATTGTCAATATAATTTCTATTTCCCAAGCTTCATATAATGCATGATATTTATACAACACTATTCACAGCGTCGAATAATAAATCACTTCATAATGCATCTCAATTCATAGCATACGATCTGTAATTCCCAAAGTGTAATCCAAACCCAATTAATTCAAAACCTTAGGCAAAAATCATATTGCATTCATACATATACAGTACTCATATATATCACATAATAACCACAATAATACACATTTTCAACAATTTTATTAATTTAATAATATAAGATATAGCTAATAATAAAATTAATAATTTGCTTTTACAGTTGTTGTCATATCTGTTAATTTAGACCCTAAGTCGCACGAGTTGTTAAATCAATTTGTCAGTTTGTTAGAAGTCTAAATTTACATTTTGATCGAAAAATAATTAAAATAATGGCAAATAATTATATAAAATATTTAATAAAGTGTTTAAAGATGTTATTTTAAGGTGAAGGACCTAATTGCAAAATTTGAAAAGTTTTAGGGTCAATTTGTAAGTTAATAAAAATTGGAGGATCAAGTGAGATATTTATTATTTAAATGCACGAATTGGACATTAAATAAATTTGATGGCTGGCCAAACCAAGTGTCACACATTAAAAAGCTAATTAAACATAAATATCTAGATATTTAAGCTAAGGTGTCCCCATCCTTAATGAATTTTTTCATTTTCTCCATAATTTCTTCTTCCTTCCTTCCTTATCTCTTTCTATCTAGAATTTTCTATTCTCCTAGTTCAGCCCACATTTTCCCTTAATCCTACATAGCCAAGCTTAGTTCTAGGAAGAGAAAGTGAGAAAGAAAGTGAGAAAAAGAGAGAGAAAGACATGGAAAATTCCATATTCATGCTCAAGAAAGTGAGAGTAGGTTAGTAGAAGGCTAAAAAGTGGAAAATAAGAAAGGAAAAAAAATGAAAGAAGACCTTAAGGTTCAGCCATGGAAGTTAGGAGGTGAAGGTAAGGTGACTTTTCTTCTCTTCTATGTTTTCTCTAAAGAAATGTGGTGATTAGAGTATGTTATGCAAAAAACAAAAAGAGAGAGAGGGTTTAGGGGTTAGAGAGGGTTGAAAAAGAAAGGTTGTTGATGTTGTTTCTTATATATTTAGGAGCTCAAATTGACAAATAACAAGCTCAAAATAGCAAAGAAAAAGAGAAAGAGAAGTGATGAGAAATAAAGTAAAGTAAAATTTTATGTAAGTACATAATTTAAGGTAATAACCTATAATTTATTATAAAGTTGCATATTTGAGTATTTTTTATGTAAATAATTTTTAATTAACAGTATTTTGTGATGTAATATTGGGGATGCATGTTTGCTAGACTTAGGATTAATTTTGGAAAAAAAATTGAATGTTGTTAATGTGTATGTACTTTGCTGGAAATTGAGTAGTGAGTACATAAACTATTATAACTTAAGTTGTAGAATTCAGATTAATGTGTTTCTTATTGGGTTTGAAAGCTAAGACATAAAGCTTTAACTTTTATTAGGCCATAAAATCTAAATATGTCTGAAATTTCCAGAAAAAATATATAAAGTTTGGACCTAGAATCTGTCAAGAAAATTTAAGGAAAAATTGTTAGTGACCAGTCAGTGTTCATTTGACCATATATTTTTCTACAGAACTCAATATTTAGTGATTCAAGTTTTATATTAAAACTAATATTCAGGATTAAAATTTTTAAGAATACTTTGTAATTTAATTCGGCTTTTAATAGGTTCAAAATTAAGGTCCAATATAGAGCATTGAATCTGCCAGTAACAAAGCAGAATAACAATTGAGAAATTTGATGTCAAAAATAATGTGGACCTTGTTATATTATGCAAATGATATTTTTATTAAATAATTATATGATTAACTGAGCTATTAAATGCATGAAAAGTGTAAAGTTAATAATTATGAATTTTAATGACATTTAGTAAGTCCTAGAACACCTAACTTAGAACTTGACTTAGGATAGTTTGGCATATCAAGTGGGGGGGAGTATGATTAATGTCAATAATAGAACAATTAATGAAGCCAATAATGACACTATTATTATAGTCGATAATGGCACTATTATTAAAGCTGATAATGACATTACTATTAAAAACAGTAATGACAATATTATTAAAGCCAGTAATGACACTTATATGCGCAAATCATAATGTCCGGGTGGCACTCCTAAGTGCCTGGATGGAAACTCTGTTATCCTAGTCAGTGGTTTATAGGTATTGTAGGCATAAAGAAATTATCGAAAGTAAAAGGAATCATGATTTGTGATATGGTTAATTATGATGGATTGTATAATGATGATTAAAACTA
Source organism: Triadica sebifera (assembly GCA_023653625.1). Classification (NCBI taxonomy): domain Eukaryota; kingdom Viridiplantae; phylum Streptophyta; class Magnoliopsida; order Malpighiales; family Euphorbiaceae; genus Triadica; species Triadica sebifera. The sequence goes on from CM042905.1 coordinate 12,256,653, forward strand.
GTATGAGATATAAGAATATAATTTGATGTGTATGCATGCTAGAATCTAATAAGATAAGAATTGTAAATAAATAATAAAATTGTATAAAAATAATATAATAATAATATGGTACGTAATATGCATGACAATGCATTTTGCATGAAATAGTTTATTGTCTTATTTATATGCATCACTAAGCCTAGAGTTTAGCGTGAGAGTTTTCTTCTGTGCAGATTTAAGAGGTAGCTGATGTTGTAGATATAGGCAACGATGATGCTAGTCCAGTAAAGCAGCTAAATTCTACAAATTGTGGGTCACAAATTTTGTATCTTATACTTTATATTTTATATTTTGTATTTTGATTTATGTAATATTTTTTATAGTTTTATAAAAGTAACTTGATATTTTATAAGCTTTATCCTATGTAAGTAAAATGTATGTTATTTTTCTTTATATTATTTGAGATAAAATAAATATATGAATATGGAATGTCTTTCAATAAATAAGTTAAAAATAAAAGAAATCGGTGTAGCGCTCTCTTATGGTCAAAGTAATGGCTTCACCGATTTACTTTTATGATATAGGTAAAGTATGGCTTCAGGGTCACAACAGGTTATGGTCAAAGGAGGCGAAAGTAATGAGCTTACCGAAATAGACGTTTCATCACGACCCAATCATCACCGAGCTACTACATCTAGATCTAGGGCTAGCTCATCACAGAGGCAGTCTATTGCTGGCACAAGACAAACAAAGCTCATGAGGAACATGATTGATTTGCTACAAAGAGCATCATAGCCAGCCCTATCTATGTTACAATTTGAGAGACTGAAGAAGTTAGGGGCACCCGATTTCTATGATAAACAGGAAGATTACCCTTCCATGGTAGAGTTTTTATTAGAACAGGCAGAGAGAGTCTTTGATCAGCTGCATTGCACAGACAAACAGAGATATGAATATGCAGTATCTTTATTGCAAAATCATGCATATGACTGGTGGCGGTTTGAGTCATAGAGTTTAGAGGCAACTGAACCCATGACTTGGGAATTTTTTCTAGAGAAGTTCAAAGAGAAATACATTCCCCCTATCTATACAAATAACAGGAAAAAGGAATTTCTAACTTTAGAACAGGGGGATATACAGGTGTCAGAATATGAAAGAGAATTCACACACCATTGCAAATATGCTGGAGGCATTGTATCCATAGAAGCTGATAAATGTCGACGATTTGAAGATGGATCCCCAATCAAGCTATAGGTTTTAGCCCTACGCCTGATGAGTTTTCCTAGTTTGCTAGCATCTGCTAGAACAGTTGAGAAAGTTCTAGCAGCACAACAGCCAACACAAGATAGAGGGTTCAGGAGACCCATGTCACAATCAAGTGAGGGACCATCGAGTGGAAAGAGAGCCAGATCTTATAGTGGCCAATTTCAGCCTAGGGGTTCTAGCAGACCTTCTTCTTTCAGTTAGAGATAGCCCATAAGATTTGTTTCTTCAGCAGCTAGTGCACCGACACAGGCACCATGTAGATCTCTACCTCTACCAGAATGTCAGCATTATGGTGGTCTTCATCCAATAGAGTGTTGGTGGACAACAGGAGCATGCTTGAGGTGTGGTTCTAAAGATCATATGAAAAGAGATTGTCCTTTATTATAATATAGTAGAGGTTCGGAAAGCATTGAGCCGATACAAATGCAAGCCTCTAGGCAAGGAAGAGGCCAATGACGAGGATAAGGCAGAGGAGGCCGATCAGGGGTCAATCAGTTTAGATCAGAGATAGTTGAGAGGCCAGGAAGTAGTAGAGTTGCCCCAGCTAGGGCATACACCATGCGAGGCTAAGAGGAGCAGGATGCACCTAATGTCATAATTGGTAAATTCCTTCTCTTTGGCTTTGATATACATGCATTGATAGATCCAGGGTTGATGCATTAATACATATGCACACCATCGGGTCGAGAAGGTTTAGAACCATAGGCTCTAGAGTTTGAGATTCTCGTGACTAACCCATTAGGGCACAGTGTGAGGGTTAACAAAGTGTTTAGGGGTTTTCTAGTTGAAATTCAATGTAGGAAATTCCCAACAGACTTGATTGAGTTATCATTCCACGAGTTCGAGGTGATCTTGTGAATGTATTGGTTGACTCATTATGGAATGGTAATGGATTTGGAAGGAGACAAATGATCATCAGAATTCTAGAGCAAGATGAGATAGTGGTGAAGGGTGAAAATAGAAGATATCTAGACAATGTGATATTAGTGTCGAAAGTTTGGAAACTCATTAGTAAAGGATGCGAAGCATACTTAACGTATGTGATTGATATAAAAAAAACAAGTCTGAATTTGGTGGATATGCCTACTATTAGTGAATTTCTTGATGTGTTTCCAGAAGAATTGTTAGGGTTACCACCGGATAGAGAAATCAAGTTTGCTATTGATTTGGTACCTGACACCACTCTTATTTTCATTATACCATATAGGATGGCATCAGCGGAGTTAAAAGAGCTGAAGATATAGTTGTAGGAATTTTTTTATAAGGGGTTTATACAACTCAGTGTATCACTGTGGGGTGCTCTAGTATTATTTGTGTAGAAGAAATATGGCACCTTACATCTCTGCATCGATTACAGGCAGCTTAATAGGGTGACTATCAAGAATAAGTACCCGCTATCTAGAATCGATGATTTATTTGATCAATTGAAAGGTGGAGCCATATTTTCAAAGAGAGATCTTCAATCGGGGTATCATCAGTTAAAGATCAAGGAATCAAATGTACCTAAGACAACATTTAGGACTCGTTATGGTCATTATGAGTTCCTAATTTTGCCCTTTGGACTGACGAATGTACCAGCAGTTTTTATGGATCTGATGAACCAAGTGTTCAGACCATATCTTGATCAATTTGTAGTAGTATTTATTGATAACATCCTGGTGTACTCTAGAGACCAAAAAGAACATGATCAACATCTCAAAATAGTGATGCAAATATTAAAGGAGAAGCAGATGTATGTAAAGCTATCTAAGTGCGAGTTTTGGCTTGAAGTAGTTAGTTTTTTGGGTTGCGTAGTTTCAACAGAAGGTATTCGGGTTGACCTTAGTAAAATCAAGGCTATTCTTAATTGGAAACCACCTTGAAATGTGATAGAAGTGAGGAGTTTTCTTGGATTAGCCAGATATTATAAGAGGTTCATAAAGGAATTTTCATCCATAATGACTCCTTTGACACGACTTGTAACACCATATCTTATACATTTGAGTTCAACATATCCCTGTATCAAAGAATCACACATAGCATACTAGAAAGGTAAAATACCCTATTAACAATGGTAGTATATTTATTTTTCATATCCTGTAATATCGTTCAATGACTTTGCAAGTCAACTTTGAGGCTTTCGCCACAATATGGTATATCACATATATTAAAACATAAACTTTGCACATCAATATTTACGAGTTGCTTTCATTTATACATTTTTAAAACTCATTCCAAAATGACTATACATATTCAAACACGTAAATTCAAAATGCAGATGACATATTTTCATGCTCGTGTGGAATGCAAGGAGAGAAAGTGATGAGGCTCAACCAGTGACCTGTGCTCCATGTCTTATATACGCTACTCAAAATGAGTTATCACTTTTCCTTACCTGAAAAATGATGCAAATTGATGAGTTGCAGCTCAGTGAGAATAACCATCAAATGAGCTATAAAGTACCGAACAACTCATAATAATAAATCACAAATCCAATACATACCATGTATTCCATTCCATTCATCAGTATCATATAAATATCAATAAAGTTGAAACATATAATCATTACTCCTTACGTATGCAAATGCTTTGCTTATTTCATTTTGTTGTGACCAAGTTAAACAGACATTGCCCCGAGTTTCCATGTGAACATTTGTCATGTGAACATTTGCATTTGCTAGCTAGCTTGATCATTTATTTCATTTGCACATTTGTTGGGCCATAGGCCTCTTCTTTTGCTTTATAATATCAATTAACTAGTCACAATGCATTTTAAGTCCATATGCAAATGCACTTGTACTTAAGCATTCATCAACCATTATATCTTATCACATATAACATACATACACCGCATATATGTCTCATATGCCACGCATATACCTTGTATATACTATACATATACCATGTATATATATCACATCTGTCAAACATATATCTCAAATATACCACAAGTATACCATTTGCATGTACCACAATGTCACAAATTATCCATCATCATATTATAAAGGATCAATCATGACAATCATATGAATCACATAGCAAGCAACATTCATTTGCGCTAAAGAATTCAATTGATAATTAGACTCACATTTCTCCTTTGATTCCGACCCCTAACTTATTGTCTATCCGCTCCTCGTGGGTCTCCAATATGTTGTCAGCCTAATATGAAAATATAATCGATTAACTCATAATTAGGGAGACTTAATGTGGCTTAAACAAATTAATATGCATTGCTCATATCAATAGCTAAGATTTTTCCTATGAGGTAGTGTGACCTTATGGGACTGTTTAACCTATAACATTTTCTATACCTGACCAATTAATCTGATTCTTATTCTTAATTAAAATTAATATATAATTATGTAATATATTAAACTTTCAGACCAATTAGATCATTTTACAATGTTGGGTAGAATTTCTAAATGTATTTTGTTTTCTGCCCTTAAGCAGTTTCAGGGTACCAACTTTGGTCCAGAATAGAATTGGCTTCCAAACTAGTATAACTTCCAAAGGTCATAACTTAGTCTATACATAACATATTAAGCTGAACTTAGTACCCAAATTTAGATAAGACATATACCTATAACTTTCATTTAATTTGATAATTTACAGAGTCTAGCTCTAAGGAACTCAAATTAGCCAAACAAGTTTCTGGATCTTCCCAGGGCACTCAGTAGGCAGTTCAAACCATGGAATAGTCATGGTTCCATTCACCGTAACTCAAAATTTACACGACATATGAACCTAAAATGTGGTATAGAGATACATAACACATATGTCTATAACTTTTATGTTTTGAGATACTTCAAATAATAGCTTTATCATATTCAAAACTAACAAACACAGTGGCTAACGTACTTAGGGTTCACATCCGGACCAGTTTCAGTACAGAGAGGATATCTCATTCTATACATCATATATTGCAACAATGTTTACATATCTATAAATCTAAGACATAAAGGAACAACTTTTGTGTTTTAAGCTCTTTCATATTCGATCTATAAGATCATCAAAACCATGGCACAAAATACTGCCTATTTATGAACCCTAAATACCATAATCAAGTTTAACACAAAAATAAATGTTTACTCACCTATAATCACTCTTGGCTAATCTTGTTGCTGAAATTTTTGGAGTGAAAGAGGGAAGAAATGGTGGTTGTAACTTGAAAAGAAATGGAAGGAATGAAGCAAAGAAGAAGAAGAAGATGAGGAAAGGAAATGAATATGGTGGCAGCCTAATAAGTTAAAAGGCACCACCATCTTATCTTCCTTTCCTTAGTTTCATCCGTCCACTTTTTCTTTTTTTTGGCTTTTATTTTTATTTTTATTTAATTTTTTATAATTTTTTTTAATTATTCTTATTATTATTATACAATATGCAATTTAATCTTAATCTAGTCATTTTGCATACTTTAATTTGGTCACCTTATTTCATTTATTTTTAATACTTTTTATCCTCATTTAGATTATAAATACACATGTGCGACTCGATACAATTGCAATGTACTAGGACACGTAGCTAGTGCATGTCATAGACTTGTTTCTAAGCAAATATGTATGAAATGCACGTGTTCAATTGGATTATATGGAAGATGCATATGTTCAAATGAAATGCATGTGGATATGTATGTAGGGAAGGTTAAGGATGTTACACGACTACTAAAAAAAGAGATCCATTTTGAATGGACAAATAGGTGTCAAGCAAGCTTTGATCGACTGAAGGCAATGTTGACTGAAGCGCCAATGTTGACTCAGCCTATACCTGGAAAAGACTTTGTTGTGTATAGTGATGCTAGTCATAGTGGTTTAGGCTGTGTTCTGATGCAAGAAGGAAAGGTGATTGCTTATGCCTTAAGACAACTTAAGCCTCACAAGCTTAATTATCCGACACACGATTTGGAGTTAGCTGCTATTGTTTTTTCTTTGAAGATTTGGAGACATTATCTGTATGGGGGAAAAATGTTATATCTATACAGATTACAAAAGTCTTAAGTACCTTCCCTCACAAAAAGAGTTGAATCTAAGACAACGAAGATGGTTGGAGTTGATTAAAGATTATGATTGTGTGATTGATTATCAGCTAAGAAAAGCAAATGTGGTTGCAGATGCACTAAGCAATAAGATTTTAGTTAAGATGCGAGTACAATCCACCTTGGTGCAGAGCATCAAAGATGTTCAGAAGTAAGATGAAAAACTAGTAGAGATAGTCGAGGCAGTGAAAAAGGGAGAAAAGCCTGAGTTTTTATTGGCAGAAGATGGCACAATATACTTTAAGAATAGGATTTATGTGCCCAGTATAGAAAAGCTGAAGTATGATATTTTAAAAGAAGCACATGAAACAGTATATACAATGCATCCAGGCATAAACAAGATGTATCAAGACTTGAAAACTCAATACTTGTAACACCACATCTTATGCATTTGAGTATAACCTATCCCTGTATCAAGTAATCATAAATAGCATACTGGAAAGGTAAAATAACCTGTTAACAGTAGTAGTAAAAAAATTTTTTTCCATATCCTGTAATATGATTCAATGACTTTGCAAGTCTCATATCTTATAATTTCATTCAATGACTTGCAAGTCTCATATCTTGTAATATTATTCACTGACTTTGCAAAGTTCACACTGAGGTTTTCACCACAATATAATATATCACATATATCAAAATATAAACTTTACACATAAGTATTTTCGAGTTGATTTCATTTATACATTTTTAGACTCATTCCAAAATGACTATACATATTCAAGCACGTAAATACAAAACACATATGACATATTTTCATGCTTGTGTGGAATGCAAGGAGAAAGAGTGATGAGGCTCGGCCAATGACCTGTGCTCCATGTCTTCTATACACTACTCAAAATGAGTTATCACTTTTCTTTACCTAAAAAATGATGCAAATTGATGAGTTGCGGCTCAGTGAGAATAATCATCCAATGAGTTCTAAAGTACCAAACAACTTATAGTAATAAATCACAAATCCAATATATACCATATATCCATTCCATTCATTAGCATCATATATGTATCAATAAAGTTGAAACATATAATCATTACTCTTTATGTATGCAAATGTTTTGTTTATTTCATTTTGTTGTGACCACGTTAAACAGACATTGCCACGGGTTTCCATGTGAATATTTTCCATGTGAACATTTGCATTTGCATTTGCTAGCTAGCTTGATCATTTGTTTCATTTGTACATTTGTTGGGTCATAGGCCTCTTCTTTTGCTTTACAATATTGATTAACTAGTCACAACGCCTTTTTAACCCATATGCATATGCACTTGTATTTAAGCATTCATCAACCATTGCATCTTTATCATATAAAACATACATATATTCCATATATACCTCATATGTCAAGCATATACCTTGCATATACTATACATATACCATGTATATATATCACATTTGTCAAACATATACCTCAAATATACCACAAGTATACCATTTATATGTACCACAATGTCACAAATTATCCATCATTACATTATCAAGGACCAATCATGACAATCATATGAATCACATAGCAACCAACATTCATTTGCACTAAAGAATTCAATCGATAATTAGACTCATCGTTCTCCTTTGATTCCGACCTCTAACTTATTGTCTATCCGCTCCTTGTGGGTCTCCAATATGTTGCGAGCCTAATATGAAAACATAATCGATTAACTCATGATTAGGGAGACTTAATGTGGCTTAAATAAATTAATATGCATTTTTCATGTCAATAGTTAAGATTTTTCCTATGAGGCAGTGTGACCTTATGGGACTATTTAGCCTATAACTTTTTCTATTGACCAATTAATATAATTATTGTTCCTAATTAAAAATAACATATAATTATAGAACATATTCAAATTTTAGACCAATTGGATCATTGTACAATATTTGGTAGAATTGCTAAGAGTGTTCTGTTTTCTGCCTTGTTTTCTGCCTTTAGGCAGTTTCAGAGTACTCATTTGGGTTCATCATAACTTATACTCTATAAGTCCTATTTTAATGAACCTTTATAGAAACTTATATGGGTGCATATGGAACATGTTTCATGTTTACAACTGTTATCAATTAGGTCTCTAAGGTCTTCTAATTATACCAAACATTTTACTGGTCCAGAATAGAATTGACTTCTGGACCAGTATGGCTTCCAAAGGCCATAACTTAGTATATACATAACCAATGAAGCTGATATTAGTACCAAATTTTAGCTAAGACATATACCTATAACTTTAAGGTTTTGATCATGTACAGACTCTAGCTCCAACAAGCTCAAATTAGCCAAACAAGTTACTGTATCTGCCTAAGGCACTCAATAGGCAGTTCAAACCATGAAACAGTCATGGTTCCATTCCCCATAACTCCACCTTTACAAGACCAATGAACCTTAAATTCGGTAGACAGATACAACACACATATAGCTACAACTTGTATGTTTTGAGATACTTCAAATAATGGCTTTACCATATTCGCAATCAAACCACACAGTAGCTAACTTGGTTAGGGTTCACACCCTGACCAGTTTCAGTACGAAGAGCATATCTCTCCCTATACATAACATCTTGCACAAATGTTTACATATCCACATATCTAAGACATAAAGGAACAACTTTGTTGTTTTACACATTTCCAGAATCAAGTTCTATTAACATCAAAATCAGGGTGCAATTCAGTGCCTAATATTGAACCTAAGCAACTCAAATCAACCCTATAGCAATAAGAATTGATTACTTACCAAGAACAACCTTGCAAGGGATAAATATGCTTCAAAAACTAGGTGAAACAAGGATGAATTGAAGTCTAAAATGGAGGAAATTGAAGAAGAATTTGGGCTGGAGAAGAAGGTAGAAATGGGGAAAGAAAGATGAAGATAAAGCCAACTTGTTTTTTGTCATTTTGTCATTTTGTCTTCTTCTCTTCTCTTTTCTCTTCTCATTTCTCATTTCTCTTCTCTTCTATTTCTCTTTTGTGTCATTTTCATTTTATTTTGTCTATATTATTATTATTATTATTTACATATATTTATAATTTCACTAATTCACACAATAATACAGTTTAATCATTTGACCCGATTTAACTAAATTAACAATGTAATTGTTTACTAATCTTAATCTAATCATTTTGTTTACTTTAATTTAGACACCTTATTCAATTCATTTCTAATACTTTGTTATCATCATTTAGGTTATAATTACACATGTGCGACTCGATACAAGTGTCAAATACTAGGACACGTAGCTAGTGCGTGTCATAAACTTGTTCCTACGAAAATACGTATGAAATGCACGTGTTCAATTGAATTGTATGCAAGATGCTTATGTTCGAAGAAATGCATGTGGGGAAGGCCAAGGATGTTACAATACTAGTGTTCAGGAATAAAGAAAGATATCACTGAATGTGTTGCAGGTGTCTAACCTATCAACAAGTGAAAGCAGAACACCAGTTGCCCACAGGATTGCTACAACCAATACCAATACCATAATGGAAGTGGAAAAGAATCATGATGAATTTCCTATCCAGTTTACCGATGACTCAGAAGAAGTATGATGCAGTGTGGGTGATAGTGGATTGACTGACAAAGTTAGCGCATTTTCTAGTAGCTCGTATGGATTATACATTGAACAAACTGGCTAAGGTTTATGTAGATGAGATTGTGAGACTACACGGAGTTCCAATGTCCATTATCTCCAACAGAGATCTGCATTTTACTTCACAATTCTGGAAAATCCTAAAATAAGCTTTAGGAACTTGACTCAGTTTCAGTACAACCTTTCATCCACAAACGGATGGACAATCAGAGCAAGTAATCCAGTTATTAGAAGACATGATGAGAAGTTGTGTGCTTGAGTTTGAAGGAAGTTGGGATCAATATCTACCTCTTATGGAGTTTACCTATAACAATAGTCATCAAACGAGTATATGTATGGCTCCTTTTGAGGCATTGTATGGAAGAAAGTGTAGAACACTAATTTGTTGGACTGAATTGAGTGAAAAGAAGTTAATAAGGCTAGAGTTAGTGCAACAAGCAGAAGAAAATGTTATAATTATCAAGGAAAGATTGAAGACAGCTCAAGATCAATAGAAATCATATGCTGACCTCAAGAAGCAAGTCATAGAGTATGTTGTGGGAGATAAAGTGTTTCTCAAGATTTCACCTTGGAAGAAAGTATTGAGGCTTGGTAAGGAAGGAAAGTTAAGTACGAGGTTCATTGGTCCCTATGATATTTTGGAAAGAATCGAACAAATGGCATATCGGTTAACACTTCCACTAGAGTTGGATAAAATCCATAATGTTTTTCATGTCTCGATGTTAAGGAGATATAGATTGGACCCAACTCATATTATTCCAGCTGAGGAGATAAAAGTACAGACGGACTTGACATATGAAGAAGATTTAATGGCTATACTAGCATGTGAAGAAAAAGTTTTACAAAAGAAGAAAATTATATTAGTTAAAGTGTTATGGCGGAATCATGCTACTAAAGAAGCCACATGGGAAAGCGAAGAGATAATGAGGAAGCAATATCCTCAATTGTTCAATACATAATGAATAGGTAAAATTTTGAGGATGAAATTTATTTTAAGAGGGAGAGGATGTCATATCCGCTAATTTAGGCCCTAAGTCGCACGAGTTGTTAAATCGACTTGTCAATTCAACAAGAGTCTAAATTTAGATTTTAACCGAAAAATAATTAAAATAATAACAAATAATTATAGAAAATATTTAATAAAGTGTTTAAAAGATTTAAAGATGTTATTTTACAGTGAAGGACCTAATTACAAAATTTAAAAAGTTTTGGAGTCAATTTGTAATTTACTAAAAATTGGGGGATCAAGTGAGATATTTATTATTTAAATGCATGATTGGACATTAAATACATGTGGTAGCTGGTCAAACCAAGTGTGACACATTAAGAAGCTAATTAAACATAAATATATAGATATTTAATCTTAGATGTCCCCATCCTTAATGAATTTTGTCATTTTTTCCTTAATTACATCTTCTTCCTTCCTTATCTCTTTCTATATAGAATTTTCTATTTTCCTATTCAACCCACGATTTCCCCTAATCCTCCATAGCTAAGCTTAGTTCTAGAAAGATAAAGTGAGAAAGAAAGTGTGAAAAAGAGAGAGAAAGACATGGAAAATTCTATTTTCATGCTCAAGGAAGTGAGAGTAGGTTAGTAGAAAGCTTAAAAGTGGAAAATAAGGAGAAAAAAAAGAAGAGAAAGAAGACCTTAAGGTTTGACCATGGAAGCTAAGAGGTGAAGGTAAGGTAATTTTTCTTCTCTTCTATGTTTTCTCTAAAGAAATGTGATGATTAGAGTATGTTATGGAAAAAAAAAAAAAGAGAGAGAGTTTAGGGGTTAGAGAAGGATGATAAAGAAAGGTTGATGATGTTTCTTATATGTTAGGAGCTCAAATTGACAAAAAAAACAAGCTAAAAGTAGCAAAGGAAAAGAGAAAGAGAAGTGAAGAGAAATAAAGCAAAGTAAAATTTTAGATAAGTGCATAATTTAAGACAATAACCTATAATTTATTATAAAGTTGCATATTTGAGTATTTTTCATGTAAATGATTTTTAATTAACAGTATTTTGTGATGTAATATTAGAGATGTATGTTTTCTAGGATTAGGATTAATTTTGAAAAAAAAAAATTGAATGTGATTAATGTGTACGTTTTTTGCTGGAAATTATGGAACAGTTAGTACATAAACTATTATAACTTAAGTTGTGGAATTCAGATTTGTGTGTTCTTTGTTGGGTTGGAAAGCTAAGACATAGAGTTGTAACTTTTATTTAGACCATAAAATCTATATATATGTCTGAATTGTTCTAGAAAAAATACATAAATTTTGATCTAGAATTTATCCAAAAAATTCTGGGTAAAATTATTGATGACCAATTAGTGTTCATTTGATTATATCTTTTTCTACATAACTCAAAATTTAGTAATTTAAGTTGCAAATTAAAACTATGATTCAGGGTTAGAATTCTTAAGCAGAACTTGTAATTTATTTCGGCGTCTAACAGGTTCAAAATTAAGATCCAATATAGAGCATTGAATCTACCAGTAATAGGGCAAAATATCAATTAAGAAATTTGATGCGAAAAATAATGTGAACCTTGTTATATTATGCAAATAATATTTTTATTGAGTATTATGTGATTAATTGAGCTATTAAATGCATGAAAAGTGCAAATTTAATAATTATGAATTTTAATGACGTTAAGTAAGCCCTAGAATACCTAACTTAGAACTTGACTTAGGATAATTTGTCATGCCAAGCAGGGGGAGTATGATTAATGCCAATAATAACAAGATTAATGAAGCCGGTAATGACATTATTATTAAAGATGGTAATGACACTATTATTAAAAACGGTAATGATAATATTATTAAAGCCGGTAATGACACTTGTACACACAAATCATAATGTCCGGGTGACACTCCTAAGTGTCTGAATGACAATTCCATTATCTTAATCAGTGGTTCATATGTGTTTTGGGCATAAGAAAATTATCGGAAGTAAAAGGAATCATGATTTGTAATATGGTTAATTATGATGGATTATATAATGATGATTTGATAAAGTAAAACTAGTATGAGATATACGAGTATAATTTGATGTTTATGCGTGCTATAATGTAATAAGATAAGAATTGTAAATAAATAATAAAATTGTATAAAACTAAAATAATAATAATATAGTATATAATATACATGACAATGTATGTTACATATTGACTCGGTTGTATATCAATGCTAAAATGTTTCCAAGTCTTACAAATGGATCTCGGTTCTACTTACATTCTCTCATAATAAATTTTGTTACTTAACATAATTTTAGCTTGATTATCCTTTTAATTAATCTAAATTTATAATCCAATTGGTCTTTGTCTTTAGCTCAAACTTTCACTTTCATCATCTACACAAAAATTTATGTTTCGACCCACATGTGTCCTAACCATGCCATCTAGCTTCAATCAACAAAGAGAAATAAGAACAAGAACTAGAATTAGAACTCTTACTAACTTTGGAGAAAAGAAGAAAGGAATTGGGAGAAAGGCGAAAAGGAGGTCACAGCCACATACAAACCAAACGAACCACAATTGTTTGCTCACTTTCCACTTTCTTCAATTAACCCAAAAAGAACAAGAAATAAGATGGATTTAGAACTCATCTTCTATGAAATTGTGGGAGAAATTAAACATAAGAAACATGCTAAGTGGAGAATTTGAACTCGTTCTTTTCGGCCAAAGTGAAGAAACGGGTCTTACCCAAAACTTCCTAAGTATTTTCTTTGCTCTCCACTTGCTTCAACCATCACATGCAAAGCCTCCTTTCCTCCATCCAAGCTTCAAGATCTACATAGCATCCTTGATTCCTCCTTTGAGCTTTAGCCGAGTCTCTTCTTCTTCACAATGTCTCGGTTAACTAAGGTATAAGGTGAAGAGGGTTTTCCTTCTCTTTTTCCTAGTCTGCAAACTTGGGATCTATATTTGGGATGTAAAAATTCAAAGGAAAGGAGAAAAAAATATAAGAGAACTTAAGTGAAGAAGAGGGAATTGATTTCGGCATTAAGAGAAAAAGGAACAAATGGAAGCACATTTGCGGTCATTATAGAAAATAAAATAGGAATGCTTGTGCATGTAAGCCACATGTGGCACATACAAAGGTTAATTAAATTTAGTTTGTGACTCGATGACAATGCAAAAATCACATATTTTTTGTTTAGTCCTTTTTTTTTCTCAGTTCCAACACAAATTTCAACGTCATTTGTTCATTACTAGTTTTCTCTCTTATATATAGTCTGAGTTTAAACTTCGGTCATATCACATCCATTTTGATCACAGACATACTCGATTTTTTATCGGTCTGGTGCATCCGATCACCAAACACGCATATTTGGTCGATTATAAACTGACAGACGTGACAAGTGACGAACGATCTATCATTGATGTTGACACCTTAGTAACTCCTGCAACTACATTTCAACGACAACTTATCTGTTGCTAATTCCTTTGCTAAAATTAGTGACCTCCTTTTATTCGTCACTAGATGTCCTGCGAGGAGCATTTCTGCAACGGATTAAATCCATCACTAAATAATATTTGCAACAAAATTCTTTAATTTAGCAATGAATTTTTTTGTTGCTAAATTATATTTTGACTTGATTATGTGTCCATCTCTAGAGATGACATTATAAATTTTGAGTTTAAGAAAGACAGCAAATTCAATGAATGGCTCGGCTTGTGATCCAATTGTGATGAGTTTTAGTGGTAATCATTCAAATTATTGTGATGTTTCTATGAATTTTCTATCAAAAGACTTCTCGATAATGTATTCTTGAGAAATGAGTTTCTTTTTTTATTGGAAATGGAATTCAAAGCCACTTGATTTAAATTTTTTCTTTTTACAATTGTTTGGTTGCTGAAAAAGTAAAGAAAATTGAAACAAAATGTGTTTAATTGCTAAGAAAGTGATGAAAAAGAGAAAGTTTTGGTGGAACCCAATTTGCATATGTGAAATTTCTGCATAATTGTTTTTGTTAACGTAAAATGTTTATGTGAGCATTCCATTACTTAAGTTAATAGATTTGGATGGAAGAAGTTTTTTTTTACAAAATAAAAATTCAATGGTTTTATATTACAAATAAATGTTTAGATATTGAGTCGTTACAAATCATATAATTATACCTTTTTTTTCTTTTTTATTTGTTCAATTATATATTTTAGTAAGAAAGGGAAAAAATAGAACCATATTGAATTGAGAAATATCTAAACTAATTAATAATAATAATAATAATAATAATAATAATAATAATAATAATAATAATAATAAACTAATTCAAAATTTAAAAAATTCTAAAAATCTATAAAAATGTCATGTTATATATATATATATATATATATATATATGTCAAGCTAATAATTTATAATTTATAATGCAATAAAGTATTTATTATTTTCCATATATAATTTTTTAATATAAATATAGGTAATTAATTATGTTTATGAAATGCCTAAGTCTATGTAAGAATTTTGGAAAATGTTTGACTATACTGAATTTATACATACTAAATCAATGAAAAACTATCATGCAAATAAAATAATTGATATGATGCTTTTTCTTTGGTTTGGTCCACCATAGTTCAAATTTAGAAAAAAAATAAACTGCAGTTAGGTGTTTAAAATGCAGATTTAAAATTTTTTTGATTTAATTTATTGATTTTTTTAATATTTTATAAATGTTTTTTTCAAATATGTTTCTGTGCAAAACATCCATTTACCTGTTTTGTTCAAAAACAGTTTTCAAAACTCAAAAAAATAAAAAATAAAAAATAAAAGATTTTCTCCAAAAACGTTTTTTACAAATACAATGTCAAATGGAGCCAAAACAAATCACTGTATTCATTTGGAAAACAGTCAATGGGGGCTATATTCATTTGGAAAATAGTCCATAATAGAAGGACAAAACAAACCTTGTGATACATTGAAAATTAATTGAAGAATCCATCATCAAATGATCTGATAAAAAAAAAAATTAGCTATAACAAAATGATTAAACTGCTTAGTAGAATTCTAAAAGGTGGTAACTAAAAGATAAAACAGCTCTTATTGTACTACTCAAGAAAGAACATTTTTCCTCTCATGATTGCTGGATCCTAATTGAAATGAGAGAATTTTTGCAGTATCAACTTTATAGTTGTTATCAAATTTTTTGTAGTACCTGTTAGAGAACTTACACCATATGAAGTTTTGGAGTCCACATCCGCGCAAACCAACCGCTTTGATCGCTGCCTTTCAAATCTACATTTCTTCTTCTATTTTTTGTTCTATTGTCTCGAGAAGTTTCCATAGGGATTGAGCTCTTGAATGATAGTTGAGAACTTGCAGTTTCTGATGATGCAACCGCAATCCGATTCACCATTTCCAACACCTCACTCATCTTTGGGCGTGCTTTGGGATATCTGACCAAGCATTTATTGGCAATAAGTGCAAGCTTCTGAACTGATCGGAGGGGATACTTCCCCTCAAGCCTCGGGTCCAATATTTTTGGGAATTTTTTTGCATCTGCTAGGTATGGCCTAATCCATTCCAAGAGCTTCTGCTCACTCCTGGGTCGATTTCGATCTAAAGGACGTCGACCAGTGATGAGTTCATAAAGGAAAACCCCGTAGCTCCATACATCACTCTTGGCTGTGAGACGTCCTGTTTGGATGTATTCTGGAGCTGCATATCCCAAGGTTCCCACAACCTGATGTAAAATATCACCCACATGAATATATATATATATATATATATAGTTTAACAATATCTATGGACAATCCGATATCAATGCATGACTGTTAGAGGGTGCAAACTTCAGTATAACAAGGAAAAGAAAATAGAAAAAAGGGTTATTTTCCTCAAGTTCTTTGAAATAAAAGGAGCCTGTTTTCTTGTCTTCATTGGTTTCTCACCCTCTAGCAACAATTGTGATCCATGTTCTAGAAACGTTAAAAATGAACAAACAAAATGTTCTTGAATGCTATCTAACCTCAAAAATGTTTTGGTGGTAATATTACAAGAAGCATTGAACTGCAGACTTTCTTGAATGCTTGTGCTCAAGCCCATATAAACAAGTCATTACCATTACCCGAACCTTGCATTTTGGATCATTGCACATATATAAAAATAGAAACATCAGGTAAAATATTAGTTATCAACCATCTTACTTGTGCAGTTTCCAAAGCCTAACCAGAATCTTGCATATATCAAACATGAGATTCTATAGCATAATCCATCCAAAAACTGAATGAAGTTTTCTGAGGTAAATTTCCTATCATATTCCTACCAAAACAGAAGCACAGAAGGAAGAATTCTGAGACTTTCAAACTTCCATATATATATATGAATGATGGCTGGTTATGAGGTTCAAATATGCATTTTTGAGGAGGAAGGTTAAATTTCTATGAGAGTCCTTTTGCACATCAATTTGTTAAACTGGCAACAGATCAAAGAGAAGAATCACTTGGCTTGTGAAATCATATTGCACAAACATACCGCTGTTGAAACATGGGTCAATCCTTCTGAAGGTCCCAACCTAGCCAATCCAAAATCTGATAACTTGGCATTCCACTGCTCATCTAGAAGGATATTTGAAGATTTGAAATCCCTAAAGATGATCTGCAAAATACATCAAAAAAAAAAAAAAAGGGAGAGTCAGTATCATGTGAAAAGGTCAGCAGGCACATGCATTAC
This sequence comes from Triadica sebifera, assembly GCA_023653625.1. Classification (NCBI taxonomy): domain Eukaryota; kingdom Viridiplantae; phylum Streptophyta; class Magnoliopsida; order Malpighiales; family Euphorbiaceae; genus Triadica; species Triadica sebifera. Next base: position 12,274,140 of record CM042905.1, read on the forward strand.
AAAATTTTAAGAGCTGCTGTAAGGTAAAATCCTGTAGCAACACTTCCTCTTAATTTGCCAGCACTAAAAGTGAGTTATTTAAGCTTTTCAATCTGTCTTTTTATTCCGGCTTTGTGGGGTAGGCGAAGAGGGAGATGAGGGGATAACTGAAAAGAAAATCAATATTTGTAACACTGTAGCTAACACATCTTGACAGCATTGAAATGGAATAAAATGTAGATTACCTGAAAATTCATTTCTTCATGTAGGTATGTTAAGCCACGAGCAGCATCTTGGGCTATTCTCAACCTCATGGACCATGGAAGAGGCACCTCTGATCTAGTGGATAAATGGTGTTCCACACTTCCATTAGGCATAAATTCATATATCAGAAGGCGTTGGATTCCTCTCTCATCGTCATCAGCACAGTAGCCGATTAATTTGACAAGATTTGGATGCTCAACCACCCCAAGAACATCCACTTCTGTGACCCATTCTTTGTGCCCCTGCCAAGAACAAGATAGGATCTAAGGTTTAAGCAGCATAGACAGAAAGATAAACTAGAAGACTATCATTACCATTAAAAAACAACTATTATGAGAAAAGCAGACAAATGCCCCTCTAATGAACATGAAATCAGGCTCATTGATAGAATAGCAAGGAAAAACTAAACAAGGATAACTTTTTTGAATTTAGCAATGATTCAAAAAGTAAATATGTTTCACCTAGTAAAATTTTTAAGAAAAGTGCAGTTGCCTAAAATGAAAATTTATATATGATCATCTTATTCAGACATTTGAATTTCACCTAGTCTTCCATCAACCTTAATGAGTAATTGGAACAGTTTTAGCTAGAGAACTATGATGAATTATATATTATGTCAAAATGCTCTATATATTAACAGTACCTGCATAATTTGAATTAGAAAAACTTTGACCACTAAATCCCAAGAGCTAGAAGTAAGATGACACCTGATTCTTCTTATTCTCAGCAATACACTGAGCATTGAGAAATGTTTACCCAAAACATCTCATAAGGCAGACAAATGCTGACAATAATGACAACCCCAACTATAATAGCGATTAATGTCCTGCCTCCCCCTCCCACCCACCCGTCCCACAAATATGACCAAGAAATCCAAAAAGTTGGTTACATGAGGAGGAAGGGATACCTGCGTCCCTCTTTTACCAAGCTGTTTCACTGCAACTTCAAGCTTTCTATTTGGATCTTCTGTGCTCTGGATAGACCCTCTATAGACACAGCCAAATCCACCCTCTCCCAGCATGACTGAACGACTAAAATTCCTGGTAGCTGACTTAAGCTCAGAAACTGTGAACACTTTGAGATTGCTAGGTCTTTGAGACATACTAGGAAACGAGGGCCTTCCAATAGATTCAAAGCTTGTACCAGAGACATCTTGAGAATTCAATTCAGACCCAGATCTCCCTATTTCAGGATCAGCAAATGTAGAAGTTATAGATTGAACTGAGACCGACTTATTAGTTTTTTGTTCATCCTTCTTGTCTCCACTGTAAAATGAGAAACACCTCATAGCCCCCATAAGAATTTGCATGCATACACCAATTTCCTGACTGTATATCTGGAGACAAAGAGAGCCTCAAATAAAGCAGTAGTCCAAAAGTTTAGGAAATTAAAAGTATGGATTAGCAATTCGTCTTTAAAAAGAGAAACAAAGGAGGATTCTCATGTTAGTCTAAGAAAACAAGACCACAGAATTGTTGTTTGCATATAATAAGATGTCACAATTTACTATATCTAAATGTTTTAGTGGATCTCTAAAAATTAAAAATCCAGAGTCTTGAGCAATAGTGCCAAACAAAGCTTCAATTCACAACAAGAATGCTGATTCTACAGTCAACCAGATTAGATTAGTAAATTGATATGCTATAAGTTTACCAGGTTACGATCCGCTTGCCAAAATAGCAGCAATGACCCATAAAGAAAAAGAACACACAAAGGCATCAATTATTCCTGCTCAGCATCATCTGCTTTCTTTTATTATTTTCTCAACATTTAATTTTTCATCATCTGTTCAATTCCCACAAACTCCTTTTCTGAATCCATATTCGAGTAAAACTAAACCAAGAACCAAAATTTATTCAAAACCCCTCTATTATAATAGAGAGTTTCTTCTCCAAATGATCATTCACCAATCATTGTAATAATCATGAAGGTAAGACTATTAGACCCAAAGCAAGCGAGCAAGCAAAATGAGGTGAAAAAAAAATTGTGAATAAGATGTAAAAGACTCTCACCTTTAAGTCCTGCCAGACGGATTTGCAGCAACTGGGTTTCCTAAATTTAACAAAATCCACAACTCCAAGAAGTGAGATTTGCAGCAACTTTTCATAAGATCAACAACTCAGAGAGAGAAAAAAAATTCCAAAAAGAGAACCAATTTTGGGCCACATGCCCCAAAAAGACCTCAAAAGGTTGAGCATTCCATGATTTACAGGAAGTCCTCACACGGCAACTGAACGTGGAAGTCAGCTTACCAACCAAAATAAATGAGACCCATAGAATGATTAAAAAAAAAAAGAGAAAGAATTATTTAATAAAAAGACAACTTCAAATCCAATTTTAGCCACCCACGACCCATGCGTGAATGGGGCCTTTGAAAATGAGGCACAACCCGTAGAGAGGGAAAGAGAGAGAAGAGAAAAGTCCAAGTCTTTGAGTGCTTTCCTTTGTGTGAGGTGGATGATTGAACCATGCAAGTCAAAATGGTCTTGATAGAATTTTGGATTTCATTGTATAAGCATATCCTCCATTCTCACTCTATAATTGGAACTTCAACCAACAAAGGCTCAACTTTTACTGTTTAATTATTTTGCTTAATTGAAATTGCACTGCCATCTTGAAAGATGTTAGTGATAGTGCTGCTCAGCAGCAACATGTAAATTTAGGAATATAACAAGTTGCAGCTTTTGGACAGATGTATGTTTATGGATTTAAAAAACATAGTTTCTAACAACAATTTTCTCATGTTTTTTTTCTTACTTTCATTATTTTTAACCTGTATTTAATGTCTGTATATAATACAAATATTTATTAACTATTAAATATATGATTTCAATATATAATTTCAAAATCACTTAATTTTAATTTTAATTCAATAAAGTCCGCATTTATGATATTTCAATATTATAATTTATTTCTATATAAAAAATGTTTTACAGTGTAAAATAAGTTAGTATTATTTAAATATATTTTTAAAAATTTTTACACCTGTCAACTAAAAGTCTAAATTTAGTATTACATTTTTGTTTATACATTATAAGATTTATTTATTTATAAATGGAAGATTTATATTTATGGCTCTTGTGAAAAATAATTTATCTCTGAAAAATATTTCTGTGAGAAAATATTTGGCTAAAATTGTGGCGTCTGTTAATCTAGGTCACGAATTATAAGTGCACCAAAAGGGCATAACTGCATTAATTAGAGTCTAAATTCAGACTAAAATGATAAATTGGACATTTAAGTGAGTGAATATAGTTTAAACTTGATTAATTAATAAAGAATAATTAATTAAGGACAAGTTTAAGTAGGAGCTAGTGAATAAGATGACTTAGAGATGTTTTAAGTGTGTTTAAGGGTTTAGTTAAAAGAAATAGTGAAAAAAATATGAGAAAAATGAAAAGTGTCATGTTCACACCCATGAATAACGGTTGTGAATGATGTGTTGAGATGTTATAGCCCATAACTGATCGAGTAATGCCTATGAACATCGTCAGATATAAAATTCCAACAGTTGTTTTTTTTTTCACCACCTAAACTCAAAATTAAACCCTAGAATCCAAAGTTTTTTACACCAGAGACCAAAGTCTTATGTTTTTCTTTAATTTCTAGTCTAAAACACATAAACTAACATCAAATATCAAAGTTTATCAAGTTTTTGGGAGTTAGAAGCCTAAGGAAGGTTGTGTTATTAAAGAGGCCGACCCAAAGAAAAACAAAGGAGTTCAAATCCTTCTTTCCAATTGTGTTTCCTTCAATTTTGATAAGGAATCACATTTTTTTCATCTTCTTTATAAACTTTCATAACCTTTTTCACATATATTCTATTGTTGGTAGAGTTCAATTTCCAAATGGATTAGGTTTTGGTTTTATCATGAGTTTTTATGGTTTAAGACCCTTCTTTAAGCTCGATTAAGGTTATAGTATGCTTTGGTGAGAGGTTATGTGAGTTTAAAGTTATATAGGAGGTTTAAGGTTAGGGTTTGATCTTTTATGACTTTAAAAATTACGTATATGGTTTTATAGAGTTTGATAAATATATGTTACACATGATAGGAATTGGAAAAGAATGTGGTAAAACCCACCAAAAGGACAAACAAACTTGAGAGAAGCTTGGGTTTTGAAGCTCTATCAGAGGTATGAATATATATGCATTTAAATTCCCAAAAGTGTGGCATGTTGTGTGTTAAATGCTTATGAATGCTTTAAATGCTAATTGTTGGTTGTTATGAAAGTAATGATTAAATCCATGAGTATTGAATGATGTGAAAATAAATGCTAGGTTATACATGAAATGCATTAATGAGAAGAAATGAAGAGAACCTTGTCATAAATATGCCAAATGTGCCTTTATGAGTATTTTTGAATGATGATGGCCTTAGTGGTTGAAAGAAGTAAGTAATGATGCACTAATGTATAAGGAATCATAAATGATTGTTAATATGTATAATGAGCATGAAAATGGGGAATTGAATGATTATATGTTCTTCTGAGTTTAATTGATGATATAGCATGATAATGCATGTTTTGATGAGAATGTTGATAGAAAAGGTTGTTATAGAACAACCATTAGAGCCTTTACATATGGATTGCCTTAAATGCCTTGTTGTATATTTGTTTTCCTAAAAAACCTAGATTCATGCACATGATAGAGGATTTACGATCATGAATGATCAACCTGGAATTGCTCAGATCAGGCAGAAGGTTTCACAGTTTGAGTCACCACTTGACTCACAGTCGAGAATCACAGAAGTCACACCTGTGAAGAAATGTACAAGTTTTGAATAGAGATATTCATGACTGTGTTCACAATTTAGTTCACAAGTAAGGGTGCCTATGAATGGACCTTCACGGTGATGAATACGTAGTTCACACCCGTGAATCATGTTTAAAACTTTATACATTGTTTCTTTCATGAATGCAATGTAATGGATATGAACATGTTTCTTAAATGGTATAACATGATTAAATTACACATGTTTCCATGAAGAAAACACATGAATGTTGCATGAGGACTTTATCATATAATCATAGTGCATATGTAAAGAGATTAACGTTATGTTATAAGATAATGATTTATATAAAAGTATATCAAATAATACATGAACAAGTAAAGCTCAGGCTCGATACTAGGATTAGAAGTAAGATAGGTGGCTACTATTAAGGGAGCATACAGTACTGTAGTTATATGTTATACAGTGATTTCTTTTAAAGACAAAGTTGCTTAAGTTCAGAGAGTGCTTTTGATCCTACATTGCATGCAAAAGATATATATTTTACTCCATTAAGGTGACTTAAAGCTCGAAGAGTGCTCTTGACTTGAGGAGCCCGAATGGACATACATGATTATAGACAATGGTTGGGTAGCTTAAGCTCAGAGTGCACCCATATTTATAACCCATATCTAAATGGTTCATGTAGAGAGTTGTTGGGAAAAAAGGTTGAAGTAATTAATAGATATAATACATTTACAGTGGAAAATGGTCTAATGGCTCATGTAAGTGATGATAAATGAGGATACATCATATGTTATGAATATCGGTAAGTGTTTATTTAAACATGGTCTAAAGGTATTGTATGTTATCATTTCCATAAGATGAAGTATATCACATGATACTATGATTTCATTGCCATGTCTGATATTTTAATATGATGCCATGAATATGAGGTATATTGATATATCTTATATGACTATATGTTGAATTTATATATGTGTATGTACTACTAAGCTTTCAATAGCTTAGCATGAGGGTGTTTTCCCTACGCATGTACAAGTCTAGCAGATAAAGATAGTGGTTGATTCAGAGAATTAAGCCAATCCAAGTTTAGAGAAAATAATGCATGCTCGACAAGGGGCAATGATATGTCATATTTTGCATTTTGTACATGACATATGGATTTATAGGTTGTTTACCTTCATACATGTCTTGTATTTTAAAGTATATGTAATCTTTTTACTTTAAGGTATGTATTTTTGTAAATATCGGGTCATTGGAGCCCATATATTATATATATATATATATATATATATATATATATATATATATATATATATATATATATATATATATATATATATATATATATATAGAAGTTCATGTTTATGATATGTTTTGCAGGTTTTTATATGAAACTGAAAGTTATGAGGAAAAAAGGTTTTCCAAAGAAAATAAAACTTTTAAATTTTTACAAGTTTTTTGCAATAGATACATGTAGCACTTGCTCATTTAGTTAGGTTAATCCTAATTAGATGAGAGTGAGTCTACATTTAGTGGTATCAGAGCTTAGGTTTAGGCTTTTTGAACCTAAGTTAAGGGTTATCGTGCATACATTGTATATCTCATATGTCTCTTTATGAGCTTTCTCTATAGACTTGTAAGAGTGTATAGGTACAAATGGATTTGGAAGTACATGATGTTGCTGAGTGCAATAGTTCTCCAAATATGAGGGCTCTTAATTAGTCCAGTTCTTTAAGTGTAAGGGGTTCGAATGCTGCTACAGTTCCTCAGCAGCCACTTATTGGACAAATGGACCTAGGTGCAATATTGATCATGCAGCAAATAATCGTTATTCTTCAATAGTTGGCACAAGTTATACCATAGGCATTTCCACAGCTAGCTCCATAGCCGCCACAAGAAGAGGTAACTAAGATAAAGATTGATAGGCTCCGAAAGTATGGGGCCACTGATTTTCTCGATAGAGGAGAAAATTATCTAATTGCAACTAAATTTTGGGTAGAGAAGACTGAGAAAGTCTTCAAAGAGTTAGAATGTGGTGAGGAGCACAAAGCAAAGTATGCAGTATCACTGCTACAAAAATACATGTGGTGAAAATCGGTTTTGAAAAAGCCACAGACCCCACAACCTTTGACTTATGAGTACTTTGTTGTTGAATTCAAGAAACAATATGTACCCCGAGTCTATATTGACTAGAAAAGAAGAAAATTTCTGAATATACGACAAAGGAACATGACAATATCTGAATATCTGAAAGAGTTCACACGGTTGAGCAGATATACAACCGATCTCATTGTTGATGAGGATGACAAGTGTCGTCGTTTTGAGGATGGATTAAATGATGACATTGGATATCATGTCATTCCCTTCAGCTTGAGGATTTCTCCACTCTTGTGTCCTCAGTTATCAGTGTTGAGAAGAGAAAAAATAGAAAACCAAAAAATACCTACAAAAGACCTATGGCTAGTATGGCATAGATAATTGGCAAAAAAGGCAATTTCTTCTTAAGTTAGTCCTAGAGTAGGGGATAGTGCAGTAAACAAAGCCACTTATAATCTAGTTTTTTCAAGAAGGGACTACCTCTAAAACTACCTTAGTTGCCACCAGTATATAGACGACTAGGGATCTTGCTCCCTTATGTGGGATATGTTAGAGGAATCACATAGAAAAGTGCAGGTTAGCCACAGGGGCTAGCTTTAGGGGTAGAGCCTAAGATCATATGAGAAAGGGTTGCCCTTTGTTGACAAGTGCTACACCTACACTGATAATATGATCAGCTATAGTCCAAATGTCATATCCGCTAATTTAGACCTAAGTCACGTGAGTTGTTAAATCGACTCGTCGGTTTGACCGAAGTTAAAATTTGGACTTTTATCAAAAAATAATGAAAATAATGGTAATTAAGTATGGAAAATATCTAATTAAGTGTTCAAAATATCTAAAGATGTTAAATTTCGGTAAAGGACTAAATTGTAAATTTTGAAAAGTTTAGGCATCAATTTGCAATTTACCGAAAATTGGAGGATTTAAATGGGATAATCATAAATTAAATACATGATTGGGACATTAAACACATGGGAATGGGCTGGCCACACCAAGTGGCATACATTAAGTGGACAATTAACATACACCAAGGGAGATGAATGCATTAATGAAGACTTCTAGAATTTGGCTTAGGTGTCCCATAATTATGTAGCTTGTCTTTATTCTCTTAATTGTTCCTTCATCTCTTCATATCTAGAATTTTCTATCTTTCAATTGCCTCCCACATTTCTTGAAGCCTAATACACCAAGTGGCAAAGTTTAATAAGCTAATAAAGATACATGCATATAACATTAATGAAGGTTTCTAGAATGTGGCTTATGTGTCCCCCATCTTAATGACTTTTGTCATTTTGTTCTTGATTGTTTCTTATTCTTTCTTATCCATTTTCATTGGGGAAAATTCTGCCTCTCAAACCAGCCCACGTTTTTCCCTTGGACAGCCATAACCAAACCTTGTTCTAAGAAGAGAAAGTGAGAAAAAGAGAGAGAAATGCATGAGAAATTTCATTTTCATGCTTAAAAAAGCTTAAAAGAGTAAGAAGAAAGAGAGATATTAGGTTTATAAAGTGTTGATAATCTGTTTATGAACTTTAGGAACTCAAAGTGACAAGGATCTAGCTCAAAGGAACAAAGGAAAGGAGAAAGAGAAGTAAAGAGAAAAAAAGAGAGGTTTGTGCATAACCTAAGGCAATAGCCTATTTTATTTTTTTTTAATTGCGTGATTTAATTATTTGGCATGTTGATGATTCTGAATTGATATTATTTTGTGATGAAAAATCTTGGGGATGCATGTTTGCTAGACTTAGGATTTATTTTGATAAAAATTGAAGATAGTTCAGGTGTGTATTCTGTGCTGGAAATTGATGAGCAGTTTTCACTTAAACTATTATAACTTAATTTATGGAACTCGGTTTTGCATGTCGTTTATTGGGTTTGAAAGATAGGAAATAGATCTATAACTTTCATTTAGACCATGAAACCTGAATATGTCTGTAATGATCCAGAACAATTCATAAAGCTCGGACATAGAATCTGTCTAGAAATTCTGGGCAGAATTGTTAGTAATGAGTAGTAAGTACTTAAACTATTATAACTTGAGTTCTTGAGCTTGGATTTGTGTGTTCTTTGTTCTGTATTAAAGCTAAGTCATAGGGATACAAGTTGTATTTAGACTATAATATCTGAATATGTCTGTAATTATCCAGAAAACTTCATAAAGTTTAGACTTAGAATCTATCTAGAAAATTCTGGGCAGAATTATCAGTGACCAGTTAATGTTAATATTATCATATCGTTTGATACAGAACTCCGAATTAAGTGATTCAAGTTGAATATTAAAGCTAAGATCCATATATAAATTTTTAGGAAGATCATGTAACTAAATTCAGAAAGGAACAGGGCCAAAATTAAGGTCCAAAACAGAGAACAGAATCTGCTAGTGACAGGGCAGCATGTGAATTGAGAAATGAAATGAGTAAAATGATGAGAAATTTGTTATATTATGTAAATATTATTTTAATTGAGTGATTATGTGATTATTTTGAGATATTACATGCATGAAAAGTATTAAATTAATTGTTATAAATTTTAATGAAATTGTATAAGCCTTAGAACGCCTAACTACAATCAACTTAGGATAGTTTGGCATGCCAAATAGGAGGGGAGTATGATAAAAATGATTAAATCCATTAATAGTATGATTATCTACGCCGGTAATGACACTGTTATCTATGCTGGTAATGACACTTTTATCTACGCCGGTAATGGCATGATTATCTATACCGGTAATGGCACGGTTATCTACGTCGGTATTGGCACGATTATCTACGCTGGTAATGACACTTATATGCGCACATCATATTGCCCGGGTGGTACTCCTAAGTGCTTGGATGACAAGTCCGTTATCCGAGTCAGTGGTTCATAGGTGTCTTGGGCATAAATAAAGACATAAATAAAAAGTCATGGAACATAAAAGAATTATTGAAAATAAAAATGGAATTATGAATTATGGCATGTATAAAAAGAAGATTTAGTGTTATACAATAAGGTGGTAATAAAATAAATAAGTATGAGATAATATAATATAATTTGATGTCTATACATGCTAAAATACCATGATTTGCATGAGAATGATGATTTAATTATGTTAAACAAAATGAGATTCAATAAATTGATGTTATGCATACTAGAATATTATGAAATGTATGTTTGCATGATTTGATCATAAATTGTTATATGACAATGCATGTGACATTAAAAATAGTTTATTGCCTTATTTTTATGCACCACTAAGCCAAGAGCTTAGCGTGAGATTTTTTTTCTCACGCAGATTTAGTAAAGAATAAATAGAAGATAGTAGACAAAGCCAACGGTGACCTAATCCAGTAAAGCAGCCTGTTGCACACATCGTGGGTTACACAACTTTTGTATATTATCATGTAAATTTTAGTTTGTAGTATTTGTAAAATAAACAGTATGTTTTGTAAAGAACATGTTACTATATAAAAAGGTAGTTTATCTTTTATGTTATAATTTTTTTTATATTAGAAAGTAAACAAATAGCAAATAATATATATATATATATATATATATATATATATATATATATATATATATATATATATATATATATATATATATATATATATATATATATATATATATGAGAAATTTTCAGTTAAACACAATTTAATAAAATGAAACTTTAACCGATAAAGTCAGCGTAGCACACCCTCATTCGGGCATAAGCTGCTAGGGTGAGGGGGTGTTACAGTTTTTGGTATCAGAGCACCAGGTTGGTGTTTCTGGATTTTGGTATTAAAGCCTGGTTTGGGTGGTTTTGAGATTTTAAAATGGTTTTCAAAATTTATTATGATATGTGTGTACCCACAATTAAGTATTAAAGTTGCTGCTTACTGATTGGGGGCCGTTATTTTATGATATAGGTAGAGTATGGCTTCAGGGTCACGACATATTGTGGTCGAATGAGGCGAAAGTAATGAGCCTACTGAAACACAAGATTCATCACGACCCAGTCGACGCCAAGCTACTGTATCTAGATCCAGTGCTAGCCTATCAAGAGGGCAGTCTATTGCTGGCAGAGGACAAACAGAGCTTATGAGGAACATGATAGATTTGCTACAAAGAGCATCACAACCAGCCTCATCAGGATTACAATTTGAGAGACTGAGGAAGTTAGGAGCACCCGATTTCTACGGTAAACAGGAAGATGACCCCTCAGTGGCAGAGTTTTGGCTAGAACGGGGCAGAGAGAGTTTTTGATCAGCTGCATTGCACAAACGAGCATAAATATGAGTATGCAGTATCTTTACTACAGGAGCATGCATATGTCTGGTGGCGATCTGAATCACAGAGCACAGAGGCTCCTGACCCTATGATATGGGAGTTCTTTCTAGAGAAATTTAAGGAGCAGTATATTTCTCCTATCTACACAGACGATAAGAAAAGAGAGTTTTTGATGCTGAAACAAGGAAAATTATCGGTAACTGAATATGAAAGAGAATTCACACATCTTTGCAAGTATGCTCGAGGCATTGTATCCACTGAGACAGATAAGTACCGATGCTTTGAAGATGGATTAAGAGACCCAATCAAGCTACAGGTCTCAGCTCTACGTCTGATGAGTTTTCCTAGTTTGTTAGCATATGCCAGAACAGTTGAGAGAGTTCTAGCCACACAACAGTCAACACAAGATAGAGGGTTCAAGAGGCCCATATCACAACCGAGTAGAGTACAGTCAAGTGGCAAAAGAGCTAGATCTTTCAGTGGCCGATTTCAGGCTGGGGGTTCCAACAGGCCTTCTTCTTTCAGGCGGGGACAACCCACAAGATCTGTTTCTTCGGCAGCCAGTGCATCGACACAGACACCATATAGATCTCTACCCCTACTAGAATGTCAACATTGTGGTCGTTCTCATCCAGGAGAGTGTTAGTGGATGACAGGAGTATGTGGGAGGTGTGACTCCAAAGATCACTTAAAAAGAGATTGTCCTTTGTTACAGTATGGTAGAGGTTTGGGGAGCACTGATTCGATACAGACACAGGCTTCTAGGCAAGGCAGAGGCCGCTAAGGCCGAGAGCAAGGCAGAGGAGGCCGATAAGGGCCCAGTCAGTTTAGATTAGAGACAATTGAGAGGCCAGAAAGTAGTAGAGTTGCCCCAGCCAGGGCATATGCCATGCGAGGCCGAGAGGAGCAGGATGCACCAGATGTCTTAATTGGTAAATTCCTTCTCTTTGGCTCTAACATACATGCATTGATAGATCTGGGGTCGACGCATTCATACATATGCACACCACCACCGGATCGAGAGGGTTTAGAACCCATACTCTAGAATTTGAGATTATTGTGACTAACCCGTTAGGCAGAGTGTGAGGGTTAGCAAGGTGTTTAGGGGTTGCCCAGTTGAAATTCAAGGAAGGCAATTCCCAGTAGACTTGATAGAATTACCATTCCATGAGTTCGATGTGATCTTGGAAATGGATTGGTTGGCTCGTTATGGAGTGGTAGTGGATTGTGGAAAAAGACAGATGATCATCAGAATTCCAGAACAAGATAAGATAGTGGTGATGGGTGAGGATAGAAGATACCCAGACAATGTGATATCAGTGTTGAAAGCCCAGAAACTCATCAATAAGGGATGTGAAACATATTTAGCGTATGTGGTTGATATGGAAAAAACAAGTCCGAAGTTGGTGGATATTCTTATTGTTAGTGAGTTTTCCGATGTGTTTCCAGAGGAGTTGCCAGGGTTACCGCCGGATAGAGAAATTGAATTTGCTATCAATGTGGTACTCGGCACCACCCTTATTTCCATTACACCATATAGGATGACTCCAGCAGAGTTGAAAGAGCTGAAGGTACAATTGCAGGAATTGTTAGATAAGGGTTTTATATGACCTAGTGTATCACCATGGGGTGCTCCAATATTATTTGTCAAGAAGAAAGATGGCACTCTTCGTCTTTGCATCGATTACAGGCAGCTTAATAAGGTGACTATTAAGAATAAATACCCCCTGCCTAGGATTGATGACTTATTTGACCAATTGAAGGGTGTAGCCATATTTTCAAAGATAGATCTTCGATCAGGGTATCATCAACTGAAGATAAAAGAGTCAGATGTACCTAAGACGGCATTTGGGACACGTTATGGTCATTATGAGTTCCTGGTTATGCCCTTAGGATTGACGAATGCACCAGCAGCTTTTATGGACCTGATGAACCGAGTGTTTAGGCCATACCTTGATCAATTTGTAGTAGTGTTTATTGATGACATTCTTGTCTACTCTAAAGACTAAGTAGAACATGATCAACATCTCAAAATAGTGCTGCAAATATTGAGGGAGAAGCAGTTGTATGCAAAGCTATCTAAGTGCGAGTTTTAGCTTGAAGCAGTCAGTTTTCTAGGTTATGTAATTTCAGCAGAAGGTATCCGGGTTGATCCTAGTAAAATTGAGGCTATTCTTAATTGGAAACCACCACGAAAATGACACATAAGTGAGAAGTTTTCTCGGATTAGCTGGATATTATAGGAGATTCGTGAAGGGATTTTCATCCTTAGCGACTCATTTGACATGACTGCTACGAAAAGAGGTCCGTTTCGAGTGGACAGACAAGTGCCAAGCAAGTTTTGATCGACTGAAGGCAATGCTGACTGAAGCACCAGTTTTGACTCAACCTACTCCAGGAAAAGACTTTGTTGTGTACAGTGATGCTAGTCATAATGGTTTAGGTTGTGTTCTTATGCAAGAAGGAAAGGTGATTGCTTATACTTCAAGACAACTTAAGCCTCATGAGCTTAACTATCCGACACATGATTTAGAGTTAGGTGCGATAGTTTTTGCTCTTAAAATCTGGAGACATTATCTGTATGAGGAAAAATGTTATATCTATACAGATCACAAAAGTCTTAAGTACCTTCCCTCACATAAAGAGTTAAATCTAAGACAACGAAGATGGTTGGAGTTGATTAAAGATTATGACTGTGTGATCGACTACCAGCCAGGAAAAACTAATGTGGTTGCAGATGCACTAAGTAGGAAGATTTTAGCTGAGATACGAATACAATCTACTTTGATGCAGAGGATCAAAGATGCTCAAAAGCAAGATGAAAAGTTAGTAGAGATAGTCGAGGCAGTGAAAAAGGGAGAAAAGCCTGATTTTTCATTGACAGAGGATGACACAATGTACTTCAAGAATAGGATTTGTGTGCCTGGTGTGGAAGATCTGAAGTCCGATATTTTAAAAGAAGCACATGAAACGGTATATACCATGCATGCAGGTGGGAACAAGATGTATAAGGATTTTAAAACTCAATATTGGTGGCCAGGGATGAAGAAGGATATCACTAAATATGTTGCTAAATGTCTAACTTGTCAACAAGAAAGCAGAACACCAATTGCCCACAGGATTGCTGCAACCAATACCGATTCCAGAATGGAAATGGGAAAGAATCATGATGGATTTTGTGTCCGGTTTACCGATGACTCAGAGAAAGCATGATGTAGTGTGGGTGATAGTGGATCGATTGACGAAGTCAGCACACTTCTTACCTATCAGAATGGACTACTCATTAAACAAGCTAGCTGAAATTTATGTAAGTGAGATAGTGAGATTGCATGGAGTGCCAATGTCCATCATATCTGATAGAGATCCCAGATTTACTTCACAATTCTGGAAGAGTCTACAGCAAGCTTTGGGAACTAGACTCAATTTCAGCACGGCCTTTCATCCGCAAACGGATGGACAATCGGAGAGAGTTATTCAGTTGTTAGAGGATATGATGAGAAGTTGTGTGCTTGAATTTGAGGGAAGTTGGGATAGATATTTACCTCTTATGGAATTTGCCTACAACAATAGTTATCAGACAAGCATAGGCATGGCTCCGTATGAGGCATTGTATGGAAGAAAATGCAGGACACCAATCTGTTGGACCGAATTGAGTGAAAAAAAGTTGATAGGGCCAGAGTTAGTGCAACAAACAAAAGAAAAAGTTAGAATTGTCCAAGAAAGATTGAAAGCAGCTCAAGATCGACAGAAATCATATGCTGACCTTAAGAGGCGAGATATAGAGTATGTTGTGGGAGATAAAGTATTTCTCAAGGTTTCACCTTGGAAGAAAGTATTAAGATTCGGTAAAAAGGGAAAGTTAAGTCCGAGGTTCATTGGTCCTTATGAGATTTTGGAAAGAATTGGACCAGTGGCATATCGGTTAGCCCTTCCACCAGAGTTAGATAAAATCCATAATGTTTTTCATGTGTCGATGCTAAGGAGATATAGGTCTGATCTGACTCATGTCATACCAATTGAAGAGATAGAAGTGTACACTGACTTGACTTATGAAGAGGAACCGGTGGCTATATTAGCACGTGAAGAAAAAGTTTTACGAAACAAGAAAGTTCCATTAGTTAAACTGCTATGGCAGACTCATGCTACTGAAGAAGCCATATGAGAGAATGAAGAAGTCATGAAGAGGCAATATCCTCAGTTGTTCACATAATTAATAGGTAAATTTTGACGACAAAATTTATTTTAAGGGGGGAGAATGTCATATCCGCTAATTTAGACCTAAGTCACGTGAGTTGTTAAATCGACCCGTCAGTTTGACCAAAGTCTAAATTTGGAATTTTATCGAAAAATAATGAAAATAATGGTAATTAAGTATGAAAAATATCTAATTAAGTGTTCAAAATATTTAAAGATGTTAAATTTTGGTAAATGACTAAATTGCAAATTTTGAAAAGTTTAGAAGTCAATTTGCAATTTACCGAAAATTGGAGGATTTAAATGGGATAATCATAAATTAAATACATGATTGGGACATTAAACACATGGGAATGGGCTGGCCACACCAAGTGGCATACATTAAGTGGACAATTAACATACACAAAGGGAGATGAATGCATTAATGAAGACTTCTAGAATTTGGCTTAGGTGTCCCATAATTATGTAGCTTGTCTTTATTCTCTTAATTGTTCCTTCATCTCTTCATATCTAGAATTTTCTATCTTTCAATTGCCTCCCACGTTTTTTGAAGCCTAATACACCAAGTGGCAAAGTTTAATAAGCTAATGAAGATACATGCATATAACATTAATGTAGGTTTCTAGAATGTGGCTTATGTGTCCCCCATCTTAATGACTTTTGTCATTTTGTTCTTGATTGTTTCTTCTTCTTCCTTATCCATTTTCATTGGGGAAAATTCTGCCTCTCAAACCAGCCCACGTTTTTCCCTTGAACAACCATAACCAAACCTTGTTCTAAGAAGAGAAAGTGAGAAAAAGAGAGAGAAAAGCATGGGAAATTTTATTTTCATGCTTAAGAAAGATTAAAAGAGTAAGAAGAAAGAGAGAGATTAGGTTTATAAAGTTTTGATAATTTTTTTATGAACTTTAGGAACTTAAAGTGACAAGGATCTAGCTCAAAGGAGCAAAGGAAAGGAGAAAGCGAAGTAAAGAGAAAAAGAAGAGAAAAAAAGAGAGATTTGTGCATAACCTAAGGCAATAGCCTATTTTATTTTTTTTAATTGCGTGATTTAATTATTTGGCATGTTGATGATTCTGAATTAATATTATTTTGTGATGAAAAATCTTGGAGATGCATGTTTGCTAGACTTAGGATTTATTTTGATAAAAATTGAAGATAGTTCAGGTGTGTATTCTGTGTTGGAAATTGATGAGCAGTGTTCACTTAAACTGTTATAACTTAATTTATGGAACTCGGTTTTGCATGTTGTTTATTAGGTGTGAAATATAAGAAATATATCTATAACTTTCATTTAGACCATGAAACCGGAATATATCTGTAATGATCCAGAAAAATTCATAAACCTCGAACATAGAATCTGTCCAAAAATTCTGGACAGAATTGTTAGTAATTAGCAGTAAGTACTTAAACTATTATAACTTGCGTTCTGGAGCTTAGATTTGTGTTTTCTTTATTCTGTATGAAAGCTAAGACATAGGGATACAAGTTGTATTTAGACTATATTATTTGAATATGTCTGTAAATATCCAGAAAACTTCATAGAGTTTAGACTTTGAATCTGTCCAGAAAAGTCTGAACAGAATTATCAGTAACTAGTTAGTGTTAATATTATCATATCGTTTGATACAGAACTCAGACTTAAGTGCTTCAAGTTGAATATTAAAGCTAAGATCCATATCTAAAAGTTTTATGAAGATCGTATAACTAAATTCAGAAAGGAATAGGACCAAAATTAAGGTCCAAAACAGAGAACAGAATCTGCTAGTGACAGGGCAGCATGTGAATTGAGAAATAAAATGAGTAAAATGATAAGATATTTGTTATATTATGTAAATATTATTTTAATTAAGTGATTATGTGATTATTTTGAGATATTACATGCATGAAAAGTATTAAATTAATTTTTATGAATTTTAATGAAATTGTATAAGCCCTAGAACACCTAACTAGAACCAACTTAGGATAGTTTGGCATGCCAAATAGGGGGGAGTATGATGAAAATGATTAAATCCATTAATGGTATGATTATCTACGCCGGTAATGACACTCTTATCTATGCCAGTAATTGCACTTTTATCTACGCCGGTAATGGCATGATTATCTACGCCGGTAATGGCACGGTTATCTACGCCGGTAATGACACGATTATCTACGCCGATAATGACACTTATATGCGCACATCATATTGCCTGAGTGGCACTCCTAAGTGCCTGGATGGCAAGTCCATTATCCGAGTCAGTGGTTCATAGGTGTCCTGGGCATAAATAAAGACATAAATAAAAAGTCATGGAACATAAGAGAATTATTGAAAATAAAAATGGTATTATTAATTATGGCATGTATAAAAAGAAGATTTAGTGTTATACAATAAGGTGGTAATAAAATAAATAAGTATGAGATAATATAATATAATTTGATGTCTATACATGCTAAAATACCATGATTTGCATGAGAATGATGATTTGATTATGTTAAACAAAATGAGATTCAATAAATTGATGTTATGCATACTAGAATATTATGAAATGTATGTTTGCATGATTTGATCATAAATTGAAATTTGACAATGCATGTGACATTAAAAATAGTTTATTGCCTTATTTATATGCACCACTAAGCCAAGAGCTTAGCGTGTGATTTTTTCTCACGCAGATTTAGTAAAGAATAAATAGAAGATAGTAGACAAAGCCAACAGTGACCTAATCCAGTAAAGCAGCCTGTTGCACACATCGTGGGTTACACAACTTTTGTATATTATCATGTAAATTTTAGTTTGTAGTATTTGTAAAATAAACAGTATGTTTTGTAAAGAACATGTTACTATATAAAAAGGTAGTTTATCTTTTATGTTATAATTTCTTTTATATTACAAAGTAAACAAATAGCAAATAATATATATATATATATATATATATATATATATATATATATATATATATATATATATATATGAGAAATGTTCAGTTAAACACAATTTAATAAAATGAAACTTTAACCGATAAAGTCAGCGTAGCACACCCTCATTCGGGCATAAGCTGCTAGGGTGAGGGGGTGTTACACTAAATCATGAATCAACCATAATGAGGTCATACAAGACCTACCCAGGCTGCTTTAAAGACAGTGAACAAATTATGACTCAATAGAGCTCTATCTAAGGCATATATGATGAAGGCCCGTTAGGACTAGGGAACCACATATGTCATGGTGGGTATGTTTTCTTTATATGCTCTGATATATGTGCTTTGATAGATCCAAGCCCCACACATTCATATGTATGCATGAGCACTCCTAGTCAACACAATATGAAAATAAAAAAACTAGAGTTCGAGATTGAGGTTAGAAAGCCTTTAGGCCACAGTATAATTATGAACCAGGTATACAAAAGTTGCCCTTTAGTTGTGCATGGGAAATAGTTTCTTGTGGATTTTATAAAGTTGTCATTTCATAAGTACAATAGTACAATGCCATATTAGGTATGGATTAACTTTCATAGCATGACGTAGTTATGGACTGTCGGTCTAAAATAGTTATTATTAAGACTTTAGAATATGAAGAGGTGGTAATAGAAGGTAAGAGGTTTCCATAGCCTCCATCCATGATGAAAGCGCAAAAGATGATCCGAAAGGAATGTGAGGCTTATTTGGCTCATGTGGTTGACACTAGAAAAAATGGTCTAGATCTCTAGGATATCCTTACAATGAAAGAGTTTCCAAAGGTCTTTCTAGATGATCTATTAGGTTTACCACCGAATAAATATATTGAGTTCTCCATAGAGCTCACACTAGGAATGACACCAATATCAATAACACTTTACATAATGGCACCTTTAGAGATGAAAAAGTTAAAAATTCAATTGTAAGAGTTGCTAGACAAGGATTTTATTGTCGTGAGAGAGGGCTTATAATCGTAAATCATCAATCCAGAACTACCCAGATCAGGTAGAAGGTTTCACGATTTGAGTCACCACTTGACTCATGGCCGGGAATCACATAAGTCACAAGCAGACCTGACAATGGTTTAATGGCTCATGTAAGCGATGATAAATGAGGATATGTCATATGTTTTGTACACAGGTAAGTGTTTACTTAAACACGACATAAAGGTATAATATGTTATCATTTCCATAAGATGAAGTATATCATATGATACTATGATCGCATTGTCATGCTTGATGTTTTAATATGATGTCATGAATATGAAGTATGTTGATATGTCTTATGTGACTGCATGTTAAATTTATATGTCTATATGTGCCACTAAGCTTTCAATAGCTTAGTATGTGGGCGTTTTCTCCATGCAGGTCGGAGGCTTGTAGATAAAAATAGTGATTGATCTAGAGAAACCAATCCAAGTTCAGAGACAATACCATAAGGGTTGGTGTAACACCCCTTCATCCTAGCAACATGTGCCCGAGTAAAGGAGTGCTACACCATCTTATTAAAATTGTGATTTAATAAACGTTAGAAAATGATACATAATTATTGTTATTATTTTTATATAATATAAAAGAAATGATATACATTGTAGATACACTAGTGTTAAATACAAAATAGTTATGCTTTTACAAAACATAGAGGCATTTTATAACATAAAAGGAAAATGTTCATGCCCGTGAATAGGGTCACACATGTGACCCAAATCGTATTTCAAGCTGTGAATGAAAATCACACTTTCAATTCTCATATTCATTTCAAGCTTCCTAAAGCCATAAAGTTACAATGACATACATTTCTAAGATTATAACATATAATACAATATGGTTAACATCATTTCCACGCTCAAACTCTTAACATGTGTGCCAATCAAATCATCATCTTACTTATTACCACACTAATTTCATTCTTTAAGATTTATCACAATAGTTCATAATCAAATGCATTTTAGACATTAAATAACATGCCAAATGTTTATGTCATGAACATTATAGCAAAATATAGGTTATTTCTTTAAATTATGTACAAACCTCTATCTCTTGTTCTCTACACCATAAGTCTCTTTCTCTTTTTCTTTGTTTCCTTAAGCTTGTTCTTTGTCACTTTGAGCTCATATAACACATAAAACAATCATAAAAAAAAAACCTTTTTCTCATTACCTTTCTATAAACCCTATCTTCTCTCTCCTAAACCCTAAACTCTCTTTCTTAAAAGACAAGCTCTAATGAGTTCAAAACGTTATTTTTCTTTTAGAAAAACTTATAGAAAACATAATGAACACTTTATCACAAAATTTTTCTCTTTTATAACTTAAAACCTTAGGATTTATCTCTCCTATTGTTTTCGCTTATTTTCCTTTTTTTTGCTCCCTCTACCTTCCTTAGGTCTTATTGTGCATGAAAGTGGCTTATCTTTTCTTTCTCTCTACTCTTTTTTTTCTCTCTCTAGAAGCAAGCTTTGGCTATAGAAGATATGGGGGTGGCATATTTATCCTATGATAAGTCCAAAACTAGAGAACTGTGCATTTAACTCATAACCATTTATCTTTTAATTCATTTTGTCATATTATATTACCAGTATTATATCCCATTTATGCATTCTCATACCAACACATAAATGTCAAATCATATATTCCATATGTTATTTTCTATGCATACATACATCAGTAACATGTATTTAACAAATAATCAATTTAGATCATAAAGCATAATGCACATATAATACATTCCTTTTGCTTCACGAGCGTGAATTGCTTTTTATCAGTCGTGAAGATATACTTTCATGGTTACTTTACTCGTGAATCATCATGTGAAAGAAACAGAGCATTCATGGGTGTGAATTACATATTCATGGCCGTGACACCATGTCACCACAACTTCCCAACCATGACACCAAATCATGAAATTTTAGGTTCATGTCAGTTCATCAGCCTCGACATTCACGACCGTGATACCCTTGTTCACTAGCATGAATCATGCATTTCCAACTACCCAAAACAGAGCAAACATGCATTTTATGTAAAATCTCTAAAGATCAACCAACGTCAATCACTTCTACTAACTCTTTCATACATATACCATGTCTACAACATAACATTTAGATCATTAAATTTATTTCTAGGTCATTTTAAACCATAACATATTATATATGTCATTTTAACACTTAAACCCTTTTTTCATGTTATTTATCAATTACAATATGTCATTTTATCACTTTATCACATTTTTAGAATACAACATACATTAAGATGCATGATAAACAAATTAATATGCCTATATGTGCATACCTTTTACCAAAATGAAGTCTTAACTAACTTAACAAGTTTTTCAAGCTTGTTTTACCTTTTGTGATGTGTTCCTTTGCTCACAAGCCAAACCTATCATCAAAAACTATTCCTATCAGAACCTTATAATGATAAATAAGCTAAACAAATCCCTAAGAACTAAGTTCTACCTCTATCTTGGCAAAACTCTATCAAACCTTCATGTTTCTCAAAATTTCAAACTTGAACAATGGTGTTTAGGGTTAGGATCAGTGGAGAAAATGACTAAGAATTCTTTGAACATGTTAAAAGTTGATTTAGGGTGGTGGAAATAGTTTAAAAGCAAGATAAGATGCATAAAAAAAGACAAAAGTCCAATTGCTCATGGTCAACTGACCTACATTCATAGGCATGACACTTAACTTTATGAGTGTGAAATGTCATTCACGATCATGATACTTCACAGGTCTGAATGTCTTATCTTCTCAAAATGATCCCACCGTGTTCAAAACTCTATCTTTCAACTATAGCACAACTTTTTCCGGGCATGAAAGTTTTCCATTTCACAAATTTAACTTAAACTTTAACACACCTTAACCCCAATATTTTCCTCTCTAAACACATAACTCATAGGTCCTACTTTATGAGCGTTACAATGTTGGCTGAAGATATGCCAGTATGAGACTTGTTAGTTGTTCGAAATAAGATTGAAAGCCTTCTAAAGCTTGGATATTAAGTTTAGTCGAAAGATCAAAGTGAGATTAGTAGTTAGTTTTGACCGAAATCAACTAAGGTGAATTGTGAGTTGATGATACATATGCAAAAATTGGGGATTTGAATGGTTAGCCGATATGGACAATTGGACATTGATTTGGACTAAACTTGATTATGGATGAGACATTTAAGTAGTAATTTGGAGTTTAATAAGCTAAAACTTGGGTAATTGTAATGATAATTATTTAATTAAGTTTAATGTTTATTGAAATTTGTGAATATTGGGATTTTATTAGAAATAATTAATAGAATTACAGTTGAATATAAGCATGGCCAAGTTGAGAACCTAAATGGAACTCTATGATTTAAATTTAGGACTTACAAGTAAGGAAAGTTGAAGATGAGGATTAACAATGAAATTTTTGAACTTGAGTAATTATAGATCCAAAGGTATTTTGACTATGAACCTTGAATTTATATCAGTGGAATTAAGAACAAGAGAAATAAGTTGGGGGGAATGGAGTGTTTAAAAACTCATAAATTTAAATGGTAAACCATAGAATAATGATATGATTTCATAAAACAAGAAATAAAGTTGTATTTCAAAACATGCAAAACCAGTAGTTGAGTTTTAACATGATACCTTAAATTAGACATGAGAATCGTTAGAATTAATTTGATAAATAGCCCTAAGTAAAAGTTATGCGTTTGAGTGACACAAATACTAATGGTTGTGTGATTTTTGTCAGACGTGTCAATGTTGAGGACGATAATATAGCTTAGGCCAAAGACTGTATCGACAAGAGGGGAGTCTAAATAGGTTTGTACAAAATTCTTATCTTAATGGCCATAAAAATAAATATTAAAACATCAATACTAAATATATTTTTAGTGGTGAAAAATTTTATATATATATATATATATATATTCAAATTTAATATTAAATTATTTTCATTTGGAATATGGATTATATATTGTATTTTTGATATCAAATATTTATTGAAATTAAATCATATTTTTAATTCTAATAACTTATAATACTAGTCATAGAGATATTTAAATCAATTTTAATATAAAGTTATATGCAAATGAACTATTAAAGCATTTTTAAATAGAATTTTCTATGCTCCTTTTAGAAAAGTCAATGTTGTTTTGAGTTAAAATTTTTGGTTATGAATAGTAAAATATTGTTTTGGCTTAAAAAATGATATTGAGTATATTTTTATAGAATTTAGGTTTTAGCCCATATGAGAACATACACAATAATCTAGGGATTGTTGGCATACCAATAAGGTAAGAACTCTATGATCTGTGATTATCTTGGTTATGAGATGAATTGTATAAATCATGTGGTTATCTTGGACCATACTTATTATTTATATATCGGTTTTGTGATTATCTTAGATTAGATATGGTCATGTGGTTATTTTAGATCATATATTATTATTTGGGTCATGTACTTATCTTTGACTCTGAGATTTTTGTCGTTTGACAGTACCCATTAGTTCCCTGGTGGCAAGTCTATAATGTGTTATATGGGTAGGAAAATAATAAAAATTTTAAGTGATATATGGATGTAATGTGTTATAAAATTGCCATGAAAATTTTGGTATTATTGATAAAATGATTTTATTTTCATTATCTTAATAAAAGATTATTGTTTTAGAAATGAGTTTTTATATTTTTAAATGACAATATAATACATCAATTTACAATTAGAAAATTCTGTATTTTAAAAGAAAATATTTATTTATAATTATTTTTTGCTACGATATTTTTTTTACTGAAATAAATTATAATTTCGAATGTTATATTTTAAATGACTATTACTATAAAATTTGTACAACTAAACTAAAACTCAATATAAAAGTTATTTTTCTTTTGCATAGATAGTTAATAGGAAACAAATACTAATGCACATGTCAAGATATATATTACTAGAAAAACGCAGTAGTATTAGAAATAGTGATAGTTACGTCATGCTTATAAATGACTTTTTCTTTTTAAGCATTCAATATATTTTAAAATAAATACATGTCTATAGATAAAAAAAAAATCATGTACTAATTTCTATTTTGTAAAAGCAAGATTCACATTTGTTTGTATGGATTATTTACTCCCATTTTGAGTTACATGTGGATCTACTTATGTTGTATGTGTATAAATTCTATGCAGACACATCAGTTAGTCAGTTGAAAATATCATTTTATCTAACTGAGGTGTATAAGAGTAAGGGAATGTTACACATTCTATACCCTAGTCAGGTTAAGTGGTGCCTCCGACTGATTAACCAATTTGTATACATAATACTTATAGACATACAATATATTTTAAACAACTCATAATAAAAAAGTCGTGTATATATATATATATATACCATAAATTGACACATGATTTATTTAAAACATATACTTTCACTTTTAAAAATATACATAATAATATATGAAATATTTGCTTTATGAGCATGACATGATTATCACTTTTACTAACACTGCTGCATTTTTTTGGGTAGAATTATGGATATGTAATTTTCTCAATATGTACATTGTTATCTATTTTCTGCTTACTATTTGGGCGAGAGAAAACAACACACGCGCTGAGTTTTAACTTAGTATTACAAATCTTATAGTAATAATCATTTAAAATATAATTTTGGAACTATAATTTATTTTACTAAAATTTCACAGGAAGAAACAATTATAAATAAATATTTTCTTTTAAGATATGTAATTAACTAATTATAAATGAATGCATCACATTATCATTTAAAACATAAAAACTTATTTTATATGTATATAGAAATAATCATTTATACTTAAAATTTATTTCATCAATGACATCACAAATTATAGAAAATCCGCCTAAAAACCACATCCATTTACTTAGTAAAATTTTCATCATACTCATATATTAAGACACCATAGACTTGACCTAGAGAATTACGACAATATCAAATAGTAAAGGAGTCAGTCACCGAGCCAAAGATAACTACATAAGCCAAAAATGTATTATACAGTTTAAGATAACCACATGACCGGAAATAATAAGTACACAGTCTAAGATAACCACATGACAAAAAATATATAATTTCACATGATCAAAAATAAACATATGACCATAGAGTAACTACCATATTAGCATATCAACAAAATTTTAATTCATGTCTAGACTAATATATGAGCTAAAATCAGAAATTTTTTTAAGAATTATATCATTTCATTTTAAATAGTTACAAAGAATTGATTTTCAATAATCATTTCATAAATTCATTTCAATTCATATAATTATTTTTTAAAGCAGAAATTCATTTTATAACACATTTTATTTCATAATACAAGATATATTTAATATTATAATGAGATTAAATACATATTTTACCATTATCCATTAGTATAAGAGTTTGTACCTATTCTGGCCGGATTCCCTTGACAATGGCGTACCTAATACAAATTCACCGAATTTCAGCGGCATTATATATATCTCCTCAATCTCCTTGACTTGCTTTAATTTTCGTATATAAAAAAATCATTTAATTATTTCAGATTTTTCTCACTATATTTCTCCGTCTCAACTTGTGTATGTAAATAACGCTCTTACTCAGGTTTCACCTCTCTTATTTTTCTTGGCCCTTCATTATACTACGAAATTTTCCCATCCTCACATTCAAATATTTCATGGGTTTCAATTTGTTTTTGGGTCCTTTTTTCTTGTACCAAATCCTTTTAACCACTACTTTTTTATTGTTCCTAGCTTCAACAAATTGTGCATTACGGTTCTGATAAAGTGGGTTCACGGTTTGGGTTATTCATTTCATTCATTTTATTTTGTTCCTTTACTTGGTACTTGGATTCCAAGTCTCATTTCTCGCGGTCATATCTTCCATTTTATGATCCTTTTAGCACTCAAATCAGTGTAGTTTTTGAACCACAATTCTTCCACCATAATTCGGTCATAACATATTCAAAACGTCTCTCCTATTGATTTCGGTTTCTTAAGTCCTCTTCCCAATTTTTCATCATTTAATTTACTTAATCCCAATTAATTTCTTTCTTCACAACTTAGATGATTTCCATTAATTACATTTAATTACAACCTAATTAACTCAATTTCTTCATTTAAGGTCCCTTGTTTCATCATTTAAGACCACGGCCAATCAAGCTTCCAACATCTCATTTCCTTTCCTATTATCTTTTTTTTTTTTTTGCATCAACCAACCACAACACAAAAGAAGAAAGGGAGAAGGAAGAGAGACCAGAAATCAAACCTATTTTTACCTTAATTTCTTTCCTCCTAAGCCCAAGCATATGTGACCTCCCTTCTCTTTGTTCTCCTTTTCTCCTTTCTTATTTGCATCTAGATCTTCATACATGAGCTTTTCTCTATGCCACAGTATCTTCGCTTACTTCCTTTTCTCACATGACCGAAACATCCATCTTCATTTTCTTTTATTGTTCACCGATTTCTACTCAAAATTCATACCCAACAATAGCCTAAATGTTCCTTTCTCTTTCCTTTTTCCCTCAAAACATTCTTTGTCTAGCTTAACTCTTACATGCATGTCATCCTTCACCTTCTTTTTACCTTAGCTGATCCTTCCATGTCTCTTTTTCCTCGTTCTTAAGTGCTTCAGTTAGTGCAAGATTAGAAGAAGGAACACTTCTTTGTTTACTGACCTCAGTGCTACCCAAAATCAAGTCTTTTAAAGTTAAATGAGTGTTTGGTTTAAGAAGAATGTAAAGAAAGAAGGAGTTGAGAAAGGACGCTTAATTCGGTTTGGAAAAGAAGAAGTATGGGAAGGCACAAATCTGGAAAATGGGAGGAGAAAAAAAAATTGTCTTAGTTTTTGTTTTGTTTTTTTTTTTTTTTACTTTTGTACCCATCCTGACAAGAAACATTTGTTTAACTTTAATTAATGTGGAATTGTTGCATGCTTACCACGTGTAAGCCATGCAAATGGGATTAATTAGATTAATTAATATTTAGTTATATTAATAAATCTAACTTAGTGCCAATTATGTCCAAAATTCCAACTAGGACCTATGTCTCTTAATTTTTTTCAATTTTAACCACATTCAAATTTTAATTTCTCAATTTCAAGGATAAAAATAATTAATCTTCAATAATAAAATACATCAATATTTACAGTATATTTTATTCTACATACTAGTGTTTTTGGTTTCGTAAATGGAATACTGGCACAAAAAATTGCATTTTATAGCATTTTTGTGAAACTGAATTTTAAATTTTATTTCTTTGATTTTGTGTCTTAAATATTGAAATTTTGATACAAAATTATATTGGTCGACTGGTTCGTCTTATTATTTCCTACATCTCAATATCTTTAGTTCACGATTTTCTAACACTATGAAAATTGCATATTTTTCTGTCTAACATCGATTTCCTCAGTTTTCATATAAAGTTTAATATCACATGTTTGAAATTAATTTTCTCACTTATATACTATTTGAATTTAAACTTTGGTCGTATTGCATCTGTTTTGATTGCGAATGTGCTTAATTTCCTATTAGTATGGCACGTCTGATCATGAAACGTGCATTTTGGTCTGTGACACATCGTCTATATAATAGGAATAGTTCCACTACATAAGTGGAATGACACAAATGAGTTAAATAAAACTAACCTGAGTTAAAACTTTTCATTTAATAACTTAATTTACTTTTTCATATATGAATATACATACGAATTCAATTATCAAAACATGCTATCATGTTATATGAACATATTATATTTATTATAATTATCAAAATTAATGGCTTTTGACTTACCAAACCTCACATCCAACTATTATTATATATAACAATACTAAATATAAAACATGTTCTTAACTATCTACAAAACATGTTTATCAAACTCATATGCATGATTGTGAATAAAATATAAAAATAATTTGTATCCAACCCTCAAACTGGGTCTAATGCATCTACTCTAGTATAGGCTTGTACTTCCTTTATCAACTTCACAGTCTACTATTTGTAAGTTCTAATTCATGCGCAAGAAAAATCCACGCTAAGTCATTTCTAGCTTAATGGTATATATAAGTATTTATGTTTTTCCATACAGTCACACAAACGTGTGACATAAATATCATAACATAATTTAAATAAATCAATTCACAAACATTTTTAAAAAATTATTATACTTCTAACGCCCGGTAATTAGTCTAAGTTAGAATAAGTATGTGGTATACATAGAAAACTCATGATAGACAATAGAGATTAAAATAGATGGAATAAATGACTAAATTATAAATTAAAATAAATTAAATTGATTGACTTGTAAAAAAAAAAGATAAGGGGTCCGAATGTGGTTATTATGGTAGGGGGAATGTATTTGGATTAATTACATTTATTGCAATTTCTACACAATTCTATCAACCTTATCTCCATTCTTCTTTTTTCTCAAACCACCAGCCTCCATTTCTTCATCATATCCTTCATGATTTGCAAGAACTTCACTCCAAATATATTTATTTTTTATAAGTAATCTTCTCTCAATTGTTCTTGTGTTTTTAGAGTTATTAGGATTATGTAGTATAAGTTTTTTGCAATCTAGTTTTGAAGGAGTTATCAACCTAATTTGAAGAAGAGTAAAACATGAAAGTTGTTCATATATGTGTTGTTTATTTTTTTGTCAAATTTCATGAAATTATTTTGAGTACATAAAAAGATAAACTTGTTTGAGGGAGACTAGTTCAGGGAGACATGACAATAGAATAACCTACGGTTTTCCCTTAATTTGATCATCTTAATGGCCAAATCTAAGGATTTGTAAAACATACAAGTTGTAGATCTATGTGTTATTTAGTTTTTTTATAAATTTGCATATAAATATCTCTTGCTTAAGCTGATTTATAGAAAAAATTAATTATGATTGTTCCTTGATTAAGTTGTTTTGTTGTACCTGTGCAGCTCCGGTAAATTCGTATTTTTTTTAGCTTCTTAATGTTCGAATTTTCTAAAGTTCAAAACATGAAAGTTTTATCCGCCCGTTATGCATTGCATGAAAGAACCTTTCTTTGTATGACTTCTTTTTCGCCTCAGGTCGAATGAATACGAAAGGGAGATCAATCAAAATAAAAAAAAAGGCCATGAATGAAGAAGTAGTGGGCCTTTCACCCTCTTTCTAGTGACTCGGGGAGCTGATTTGATAAATGCACTTCAAAGGGAGGGAAGCTAGGGTTCCCATGTTGGTATGGCCACAAGAAATGGTGAGAACCCTCCATATGGTTTTTTTGTGCCCTACTGGCGATTGGGAAGTGCTTGTCAAATATTATGAGAATTTTTATATCTTATATAAGTTTAGGTGAAAGAATTACCTAAAAATATTGTTTATTTTGTGAGTTATGACCTTAACAAGTGAACTGGTCAGGTTTTCGTTCTATTCTGAACCAGTTATAGATCCTCTAGTATTTGAGAACCTTAGAGGCATAATCTGGAAATATGGTAAACATAATAAATGTTTCCAATTAACGTATATAATTGTATAAAAATTTTCATAATAATTGAATATACACAGTGAAAGATATAAATTTTTAAATATAGCACTCAAAAACTGCCTAAGGGCAGAACACAAAGTAACATTTCAAATTATACTAAAAATTATGTAATGGTTTAAAGAATTATGAAATTTTAGTATGTTTTAGTCTTACATATTCAATTTAATTAGGAATAGGAATCATATAAATTGGATAAATGTAGAAAAATTTATAAAGCTAATAGTCCTCAAAGGTCATATGACCGTTTAGGAGAAATTTTAGTTATTTGTTTAAACTATAATAAAAATAAGTATTTTAACAAGGTATTAATTAATTATATTTTTATATTAGGCCCTCAATAAAAAGAAGAGCAACAAAAGTAGAAAAGCTCCAAATTTTAGATTTTGGAAAAGCTCCATTGAGGTTTGTACATATATACATTTTAGTTTACCTTATTGCATACTTGTGTGTTAATTGAATAAGTTGCATATTTGAATAATGTATTAAAATTTGTAAATATGAAATGGATGACAAGGGATAAGATGACCTGCTAGGAAATATAAATGAGGGAAAAAATAATGTAGGTGGCAGATAAAATATGATAAATAAGATGTTAAAGAATATATGTATATATAAATGGTTATTGTGGTAGAAGGTTTGTAAAACCTATATATGAACATTGAATTATTGATAAACTATTATGTGATTATCATAACATGCGACTTAGGTTGAGGATTAAATGAAATGAATTGAGTGCTTAATTAATACAATTTTGTGTTAATGCATGTATAAACATATGGATGAATAATTGATTGATAAAATATAGGAAAATTTTGGTTTATTGTGGATTGCATTATGAATTATCTACTATGCAGTTTTAGTAATTGTATGGTAAAACATTTAGGCTTATATAGATTGAGATTTAAGTTAACTAAACTAAAATAATTTTAGAGAAAGCCATTAAATGAAAATGAATTATGAAAACTAATTAAATTAAAATAATATGTAAACAAAAAAATATTTATATAAATTAAGTCTATATGTGGAAATTTAATAAATAATTTAAAGGACATGGTAAGAAAGGTAATGAAATATGAAAACATGAGAGGAGGTAGAATGTCTAATTTTTTATATATTACATATAGCTGAATATATGCAATTCATGTCTCGATACAAATATAATGATAATATAATGGAACATAAATTTTATTTTATTATAATATTTTCTAAATTTTTATACAATTTTTTATTTAAATTATATCATGATTTTTATGACCCATGTTTGTGTGACTGCATGTGAAAACTTAAATGCTTATATAGGCCACTAAGCTAGAAATGACTTAGCATGAGTTTTTTCCGTACAGGAATTGGAGTTTGCAAATAGTAAACTATGAAGTTGATAGAGGAAGTAGAAGCTCATACTAGAGGAGATGCGTCAGGACTGGTTGAGTGTCAAATGCATGTTATTTTTGCATTTTGTTCATTATCATGCATATGGGTTTGATAGACATGTCTGGTATATAGTTCAAAAGATGTCTTGTATTTTGGTATTATATCTATATAGTTAGATGTGAGGTAAAAGGCGTTAATTTTGATAGTTATAATGAAGTATAATATTTATGTAACAAAATGATGTATTTTGATAGTTAAATTTGTATGTATATTCGAATATAAAAAAACAAATATATCAATTAAGTTAATAAATGAAAATTTTAAACTTAGGCTAGTTTCATTTAGATTATCGGTGTCATTCAACTTATGTAATGAGATTATTCCTATTATATAGGCGAGATGTCAAATTTGTTGGTATAAGAGCTTAGGTTTAGGCATCTCTTGATCTAAGTGGGGAAGGGTTTGTCATGCATACAAATATGTGTCTCATATAACTCTAATATGGGCTATTTCTCTGTCAACTTTAAGCTTATAAAGAGATGTTTTCGGATGAGCCTGGAATGGTTAAGAATTTTAGTTCTCTTAACACTAAGTCACCACGTCAGTTTAGTGCAATGAGTGTTGAAGGAATTAGTGCTACTTTTAATCCTTCTCAACCTACATCAACTGCAAAGTATGGGATAAAGAAGACTAGGAGAAGGAAAAGAAGAATAGGGGAGTCATCTAAGAAATATGTTATTCTAGATACCCATTTTACTAGAAAGAAAGAATATATACCGAAGTGTGATAGTTACAACAAACACCATAGAGGAGAATGTCGGCATGTCACAAGTGCTTGCTTTAAATGTGGGTCCAAAGAACATATACAAAAGGATTGCCCACTCTTGACAAATGGAACTCCTACTCAAATGACAAAAGCAGTTCCTACTTAGCCTAGAGTTCAGACTAGAGGAGGACTAGGCCAAATAAGGCAAGTTGTTCCAAAGATAGTGAATAGACCTAGACCTAGCAGAGTTTCAGCCAGAGCCTATGCCATGAAAGCTAAAGAAGATCAGGCAACAACATATTTTATTGTTGGTATGTATTCATTGGATGAATCTGACCTACATATACCCATATATCTGTTTTGCACGTTCATATATATTTGCACAAGTACATCTAGTTAACAAAGCATGATTGGAAGGGGCCTAGAGTATGAGATTGAGGTTATAAATTCTTTAGATCACAATGTGTCAGTAAGTAAAGTAGTTAGAGATTGCCTCTAATAGTGTATGGAAAACAAATTATTCTATGTATGATCTAAATCTAACAACTATAGTTTTTGCATTGAATTTTGGCACCATAATCTTCTTGGAGGGAATTGTTTTTTTTTTCTACATAAAAAATAAGAATTTGAAATATCTTTCTCTTTAGGAAGAGCTGAATTTGAGATA
The DNA here is from genome assembly GCA_023653625.1 of Triadica sebifera. NCBI lineage: Eukaryota > Viridiplantae > Streptophyta > Magnoliopsida > Malpighiales > Euphorbiaceae > Triadica > Triadica sebifera. The sequence continues at coordinate 12,306,893 of CM042905.1, forward strand.
GAGTAGATATTATGAGCAGAGAGATTGTGGTAAGGTTGTGTGTTCAACTTACTTTTACCTAGAAAATTAAGGATACTTATAGACAAGATAATAAACTTGTTGAGTTAGCTGAGTTGGTCTCTAAGGAAGAGAGACCCAGGTTTATTAGGTGAATTGTTACATCTAATCTCTATTACAAAACAAAAATATAAATAAATTACTAGAAATTTCACTACTAGAATGCCTCATTCTATTGTGTCAAATAGAGATACTTTGTTTACATATCAATTTTAGAGTAATCTACAAAGAACTTTAGTCCCTAAGCTCAATTTTAGTATAACCTTTCATCCTTAGGCAGATGTATTATGAAGGAGAACTACCCAAGAAAAGCTTAAGGCAACTATAATAAGGTAGAAATCATATTCTGATATTAAGAGATGAGATATTAAATATGTAGGGGGGATAAAGTTTCTCCTTAAAACTTCACCTTGGAAGAAAGTGTTGGAATTTTAGGAAAAAAAAAAGAGGGAGGACAAGTTAAATCCAAGATTCATTAGACCTTATAAAATTGTAAAGATAGTAATGGCAGTGACTAATAGACTCGCTTTGTCATTGGAATTGAGTCAGACATACAATGTGTCCTATGTCTTGATGTTGGGACAATACAGATAAGATCATTCTCACATTATACTAGATGAAAGTATTCAAGTGAGACAGGATTTGGAATCTAAAAAGGAAACCAATACGCATCTTAACATGAGAGATTAAGGAATCCTAAAATAAGAATGTACCATTAGTGAACGTACTATGAACAAACCACATAACAAAATGAGCTACTTGAAAAGCGGACAGGTGATTAGAACTCAATATTCCCCATTTGTTCAACCGCAATGTATCAAGTATATTTCGAGGATGAAACATCTTAAGAGGGAGAGAATTGTAATGCCCACTAATTAGTCTAAGTTAGAATAAGTACATGGTATATATAGAAAACTCATGATAGACAATAGAGATTAAAATAGATGGAATAAATGACTAAATTAGAAATTAAAATAAATTAAATTGATTGATATGATAAATTTTATTAAATTAGACATATCACATACTGAAATTACAATTTAATAAAAGCTAGTGGAATTTGGTACTTGTAAAAAAAAGAGATAAGGAGGCAGAATGTGGTTATTATGGGAGGGGGAAATGTATTTGGATTAATTACATTTATTGCAACTTCTACACAATTCTAACAACCTTATCTCTATTTTTCTTTTTCCTCAAACCACCAGATTGCATTTCTTCATCTTATCCTTCATGATTTGTAATAAATTCACTCCAAATAGATTTGTTCTTGGTAAGTAATCCTCTCTAAATTGTTCTTGTGTTTTTAGAGTTATTAGGAATGTATAGTATTAGTCTTTTGAACTCTAGTTTTGAGGGAGTTATCAACCAAATTTGAAGAAGTGTAAAACATAAAAGTTGTTCATATATGTGTTATTTATATTTTTGTCAAATTTTATGAAATTATTTTTGGTATATAAAGAGGTAAACGTGTTTGAGTGAGACTGATTTAGGGAGATGAGTCAACAGAAAAACCTACGGTTTTTGCTTAATTTGATCATCTTAATGGCTGAATATAAGGTTTTATAAAACATAAATATTGTAGATATATGTGTTATTTAGGTTTTTATAAAATTTTGTATAAATATTTATTTTTTAAGCTAAGTTATAGAAAAATTAATTATGGTTGTTCCTTAATTGAGCTATTTCCTTGAATCTGTGCAACTCCGGTAAATTCGTGTTCCTTTTTGAGCTTCTTAAAGGTCGAATTTTCCAAAGTTCAAAACATAAAAGTTTTATTTATATATCGTATCTAAGTTTTTATGAAAGAATTACCTAAAAAGTTTATTTATTTTGTGAGTCATGACCTTAACAAGTGAACTCGTCAGGTTGTCATTCTATTCCTAAACAGTTATAGATCCTCTACTATTTGAGAACCTTAGAAGCAGAATCTGGACATATGGTAAATATAAAACATGTTCCAAATTAACCTATTTAACTATATAAAAATTTTCATAATAATTGAATATACACAATGAAAGATATAAAGTTTTAAATATATCACTTAAAAACTACCTAAAGGCAGAAAACAGAGTAACATTTAAAATTATACTAAATATTATGTAATGGTTCAAAAAATCTGAATTTTTAGTATGTTTTAGTATTACATGTTACATTTAATTAGGAATATGTATCATATAAATTGGATAAGTGTAGAAAACGTTATAGAGCTAATAGTCCTCAAAGGACATATGACCGTTTAGGAGAAATTTTAGTTATTTATTTAAACTATAATAAAAATAAGTATTTTAACAAGGTATTAATTAATTATATTTTTATATTAGGCCCTCAACAAGAGTAAGAGAAACAAAATTCGACAAGCTCCAAAATTTAGATTTTGAAAAAGCTCTATTGAGGTTTGTACATATATGCATTTTAGTTTGCCTTATTGCATGCTTGTGTGTTAATTGAATAAGTTGTATATTTGAGTAATGTATTAAAATATGTAAATATAAAATGACTGACAATGTATAAGATGACCTGCTAGGAAATATAAATGAGGGAAAAATAATGTAGGTGGCAGATAAAATATGATAAATAAGATGTTAAAGAATATATGTATATATATATATGGTTGTTGTGATAAAAGGTTTGTAAAACTTATATATGAACATTGAATTATTGATAAAATGTTGTTTGATTATCATAACATTCGATTTTGGATGAGGATTAAATAAAATAATTTGAGTGCTTAATTAATGAAATTTCGTGTTAATGCATGTATAAACATATGGATGAATAATTGATTGATAAAATGTAGGAAAATTTTGGTTTAAGATTGTAAATGTGTGTTAAGGGGTGTGAATGTAGAATATGTAACATAATATATTTTTCAATATGGATTAGTATATGATTGATTAAAAATATGATAATTATTAATAGTAATTATTGAATAACTATGACAATTAAGAGTGAAGTTAGAAAGTCATGTATGACAAATGTATTTAATATGAAAAGAGACGTTATATGGCATACTTGGACTCATAAAGATATTATAAATTTTGGTTATGTATTAAAAGATTTGTTGACTTTGATTGTATGGAAAACTAATTAAAGTATGTCAATATTACTTAAATGGTTATATATAATGGCATATCACATGATTATGTTATTTTAAAGTTTTATAATCATATTTTCATTATAAATGTAAATGGAACATTGATTCCAACAAATTAATATATAAAGAAAATAAATAAGTAATAACCCTAATTGCCTAGTTCTCAACCTGTGGACTAATTAGGGATAAATGGTGCACCATTGCGAGGGCATTACGGTACCGATATTGAAATGGTTTAGGATCAGGGTGGTGATAGCTCTGAACACACACTTGTCCTAATTGTACACAGATGATGTGATTATATTCGGTCATGAGGCTTAAGCTCCGCGAGCACTCTTGACTTGAGACTATAGTGAGTAAGGTGCTTAAGCTCCGTGAATGACCCTACTCCACGCCCTATATCCGAACAGTTTGGGAATGAGATTTGGGCTACTTATATTAAAACATTATATATAAATTAATTAAAAGACATACATGTACATGTTGAGGGATAAATGTGTGAGATAACATGAATTATAAATATTTATTAAGATAAGTTAAATTTATAATTGAGTTATATATATGTATATATATATTATCAATGAATTTGGTAATATGGTATTGTCATGTGTTTGTTCATGTATAATGTATGTTGAATTATTGTGGACTGCATTATGAATTATCTACTATGCAATTTTGACAATTGTATGTTAAAACATTTAGCCTTATATGGATTGAGATTTGAGTTAACTAAACTAAAATAATTTTAGAGAAATCAATTAAATTAAAATGAGTTATGAAAACTAATTAAATTAATATAATATGTAAACAAAATATTTATTTAAATTAAGTCTATATGTGAAAATTTAATAAATAATTTAACGGACATGGTAAGAAAGGTAGTAAAATATGGAAACATGAGAGGAGGTAAAATGTTTAATATTTTATATATTACATATAGTTGAATATATGCAATTCATGTCTTGATGCAAATATAATGATAATATAATGAAACATCAAATTCATTTTATTATAATATTTTCTAAATTTTCATGCAATGATTTATTTAAATTATGTCATGATTTTTATGACTCATGTTTTTGTGACTACATGGGAAAAATTAAATGCTTATATATACCACTAAGCTAGAAATGGCTTAGCATAGGTTTTTTCCGCACAGGAATTAGAGCTTGCAAATAGTAAACTATGAAGTTGATAGAGGAAGTACAAGCTCATACTAGAGGAGACGCGTCAGCACTGGTTAAGGGTCGGATGCATGTTCTTTTTTATTTATTATCATGCATATAGGTTTGATAGACATGTCTGGTATATAGTTAAAAACATGTCTTGTATTTTGGTATTATATCTATATAGTTAGATGTGAGGTAAAAACCGTTAATTTTGATAGTTATAATGAAGTATAATATTTATATAACAGGATGATGTATTTTGATAGTTGAATTTGTATGTATATTCAAATATAAAAAATAAATATATCAATTAAGTTATTAAATGAAAATTTTAAACTTAGACTAGTTTCATTTAGATTGTCGGTGTCATTCCGCTTATGTAATGGGATTATTCCTGTTATATAGGTGGGATGTCCAATTTGTTGGTCTCAGAGCTTAGGTTTAGGCATCTCTTGACCCAAGTGGAGAAGGGTTTGTCATGTATACAAACATGTGTCTCATATAACTCTAATATGGGCTATTTCTCTGTCAACTTGTAGGCTTATAAAGAAATGTTTTCGGATGAGCCTGGAATGGTTGAGAATTTTAGTTTTTTTGACACTAAGTTACCACGTCAGTCTAGTGCAATGAGTGTTGAGGGAATTAGTGCTACTTCTAATCCTTCTCAACCTACATCAACTGTAAAGTATGTGATAAAGAAAACTAGGAGAAAGAAAAGAAGAATAGAGGAGTCATCTAAGAAATATGTTGTTCTAGAGACCCATTTTACTAGAAAGAAAGAATATATATCGAAGTGTGATAATTGCAATCGACACCATAGAGGCGAATGTTGTCGTGTCATAGGTGTTTGCTTTAAATGTGGGTCTAAGGAACACATACAGAAGGATGGCCCATTCTTGACAATTAGAACTCCTACTGATACGACAAAATCAGTTCCTATTCAGCCTAGAGTTCATACTAGAGGAGGACCAGGCCAAACTAGGCAAGCTGTTCCAAAAACATTGCATAAACCATGACCTAGCAGAGTTTTAGCTAGAGCCTATGCCATGAAAGCTAAAAAAGATCAAGCAGCAATAGATTTTATTGTGTCATTCCGCTTATGTAATGAGATTATTTCTATTATATAGGCAGGATGTCACAATACCCAACTCATACAAAAAATTCATGTTCTATTATATTATCACTATATTTGTATCAAGACATGAATTGTATATATTCGACCATACGTAATATATAAAATATTAAACATACTAACTCAATTCATTTTACCATATTTTATCACCTTTCTTATCATGTTCTTTAGATCATTTATTAAATTTCCATATATAGTCTTAATTTAAATAAATTTTTACTTATTATTTTAATGTAATTAGTTTCCATATATCATTTTAATTTAATTGATTTTTCTAAAATTATTTTAATTTAATTAACTCAAATCTTGTTTTATATAAGTGTTAAATTTTTAACATACAGTTACAAATATGCATGGCAGATATTTCATAATACAATTTACAATAATCCAACATATATTATATAAGAATAAACACATGACTACGCAATATCACCAAATTCAATCAAATATATATAACTTGATTATCAATTTTAACTACCTTATTAAATACTTACAATTCATGTCAAACCAAAACTCATATAAACACGTCATGTTACCTCACACATTTACCTCTTAACATGTACCTTTATATCTTTTAATTAATTTCTATATACCATTTTAATATAAGTAGCCTAAATTTGATTTCCAGACTATTCAGATATAAGGCATGTGGTAGGGCCGCTCATGTAGCTTCAGCACCCTACTCACCATAGTCTCAAATCAAAGGCGCTTGCGGAGCTTCAACCACCTTGATTGAGGATAATAACATCATTTATGTGTAATTAGGATCAGGAGCACTCTTGGAGCTATCACCACCCTATTCCTAAATCATATCAATATCGGTACTATATTACCTCCGCAATGATGCTCCATCTATCCCTAATTAGTTCACATATTGAGAAATGTGCAATTAAGATTAGTACTTATTTATCTCTTTTATATATTAGTTTTCTAGAATCGATATTCACTTTACATTTAAAGTGAAAATATAATTATAAAATTTAAAATCATAAAATCAAATGATATTTCATTATACATAACCATTTAAATAATGTTGGCATACTTTAATTAATTTTCCATATAATCAAAACCAATAGATCTTTAATATATAAACATGATTAATAATATTTTTATGACTCCAAATATGTTATATAACTCATCTTTTCATACCAAATACATATATCACACATAAGTTTTAAACTTCACTCTTTATTATTATAATTATTCAATAACCAACCATTAATAATTATTACATTTTAATTAATCTTGTACTAATCCATATTGAAAAATATACTATGTTACATATTCTACATTCACACCTTTACAACCTTAAAATAAAATTTTATATATTTTATAAATCAATTATTAATCCATATTTCTAGGCATGCTATAACACGTGATTTCATATTTAAGCACTTAATTCATTCCATTTAATCCTCAACATAGTTAACATATTATAACCATCACACAATATTTTAGCAATAATTCAAGGTTCACATACTTGCCCCACAAACCTTTTATCACAACAACCATATATATATATATATATATATATATATATATATATATATATATATATATATATATATATATATATATATATATATATATATATATATATATATATATATATATATATATATATATATATATATATATATTTCTTTAACATCTTATTTATCATATTTAATATGCCACATATTTTTCACTCATTTATATTTCCTAGTATGCCATCTTATCCCTTTGACAATCATGTCATACTTATACATTTTACTACATTATTCAAGTATGCAATTTATTCAATTAACATGCAAGCATGCAATAAAGGGCAAACTAAAATACATATATGTACAAAGCTCAATGGAGCTTTTTTAAAATCTAAAATCTGGAACTTATCTATTTTTCTTATTCTTCTCTTGATGATGACCTAATTTAAAATTTTAATTGATTAATACCTTGTTAAAATACTTATTTTTATTATAGTTTAAATAAATAACTAAAATTCCTCCTAAGCGGTAATATGACCTTATAGAACTATTTAATTTATATAATTCTTAATTCTAATTAACTTTAACATATAAGACTATAACATATTTAAAAATTTAGAATTTTTGGACAATTATACAATTTTTAGTGTAATTTCAAATTTTACTATCTTCTATCTTTAGATAGTTTTAAGATATTATGTTTAAAAATTCATATCTTTCAATGTGTATAATATAATATTGTGAAACTTTGGAGAAACTTAGAAAACATAATTTGAAATATTTTTTATGTTTATCACTTTTCCCAATTCTTCCTCTAAGATCCTCAAATACTAGAAAATTTATAACTAGTATAACATAGAGTGGCATCAAACCGTTTTATTTATTAAGGTCATAATTCACAAAATACATAATATAGTCATGAAATTCGAAATTACACTTTTAGGTTTTAAGTTTCCTTTAATTCAGATTTTAAGATGATCAAAATAAGTAAATATAATGGAGTATTCTATTGATACTCGTTTATGAATCAATCTCACTCAAAAGAGTTTATCTCTTACTTAATATACTCAAAATCATTCAATACCATTTGACAAAAATATAAACAAAATATAAATGAACAACTTTTATATTTGATACTTCTCCAAATTCAGTTCATAAGGCCATCAAAATTAGACTTAAAAATTTGTTGCAACACAACCCTTACAGCTCTAAATAACACCAGAACAACGAAGAGAAAATTACTTATCAAGAACAAATTTATTTGGAGTGATTTTAATGAAAATATTGAGTGGAATGATGCAGATATGGAGACTGTTGATGGGAGGAAGAAGAATAAGGAGGAAGTTGAAAGAAGGGAGTATAAAGTAACTTTTATATGGCCAAAATGGCCACCACTGACTTTCCATTTGTTTCCTTTTTACTTTTTTTTAACTTATTTATTTATTATTATTTTTATATGTTTGCTTATATCTAGTCCCCCCAATCTTTACCAAAAGTACAATTTAATATATAGTCTAATTTAATTAAATTTATCATGCCAATCAATTTAATTTATTTTAATTTCTAATTTAGTCATTTATTCAATTTATTTCAATCTCTGATATCTATCATGTGGGCTCCATGAACCACACACTTATTCTAACTAAACTTTAATTAGTGGGCGTTACATGGTTAGAGCCTAAACTGGCGGATGTGACAGTTTGATTTTCCATTTACTTACCCCATCCCTTTAATACCAACAAAAGTGTGTAGAGGTAGCTTGAATTTTTTTATTGTTTATTTCCTTTCTATATTTTATTTTTTTTCTCATATTTCATTATTTAATTCTCTAAAAATAAAGGTTTCAAAATTTGAGAAAATAATTCAAGAATATCAACAAGGATTCCATATTGGGGTGTGATGGTCATACATGGGAAACCTCTTAATCGTGTTGTGGACATCATACTATACAAATGTGTAACCATATCTTAAGGATCTAAAAATAATTCATGTTTTTCTTAAGCCTTGGGGAAGCATGTGTACTTTTAGTTTGCTTCTCCTTTTCTCTTTTGCTTATTGCATCATTCAGGTGGCCCATTCTACTACATTTTGTGTGTTTTAATCTCTAAACAATAATCAATAGGGCAACATGTGAACTAACCATTTTTTTAACTTAATTTTGTCCATAACTTTATGCTACTTCTTCTTACTTGTACTCTTGGAAATTCATGACATATTTTATGACTTCAGTTTTTACTTCCTTCCTTTTTTTTTCCCATTTAGGAAGATGAATTTAATATAGAAGCAACACAACCTAAGATTGTTTATATTGATTAAATTGATAATATAATTAAAAAGGTTTTGTGATTCGTTATTATATGGATTGTACCTTTATATAGCACATGATGTTTGATTTGTGATAATTGCTTTGTGTGTGTGTGTGTGTATGTGTGTATATATATATATATATATTGTAGTCTAAGAGTTCCAACATTGGCAAAGATGTATAAGGAAAGGGAGCTCAGCAGGCCTTACTAAAAATGCTAGAAGGAACTGAGTGAAACAGGGATAAATTTCAATTGTTAATTTTTTTCACCTTGTTTACTACATAATATATTTTACTTTTTTTGAATGTTTACTTGTTTATCTTGCATCAACTCTATGGTTTCCTTTAGTTATTTCTTTACTTGTATAAATGAATTAAATCTGGGATGTAAGTGTTTCTATTGTTTTACATCTCATATATACTTGAACATTTGTTCATCACCTTATTATGGAACTTCAATTAGCCTATTTGTCTCTAATACTTTAAGGTTTACAAATGGTTTTATATTTGCATATAATATCATCATTAGTTCTAAGCATTTTCTAAGCATTTCTTGTTTTCTTGAGGTGTTTTAAAAAGAATGAATTGTAAGGACAGTTTGTGTGGCCTAAATAGTATGTTATTATCTTATGGCCAACTGCGTTTGATAAATAAACTCCTAAATTTTGCATCAAAAATTAGGCTACTAGAGTTGACTAAGCTAGCTCCAAGTACTTATTTATATCTACTTAGGTTATCCAAAATTAACTATAGCTAATGGGCTAATGAACTTAATTCCTTTTGAACTTTGGTCATTTTTGTTCCCAAGATGGTGAACTTAATTAACCAGTGATTGCCTCATCATGGCGCTTGGTCGTTCCAATTAGCTTTCTATTTGTTTTAATATCTGTCTAAAGTTGAGTATTCTAATGAAATTTGAATTGTTAGAATAATGTTGTAATTGTTTGTAGATTTTCCTTTAATTTATGCAATAGCTAATTGCCTATATGTAATTTTGTTTGCCATTGTTTCCACCATTGTTTACTAAGACTTCACATGAGCCTGGTGTTGTTATTATCTATTAAAAAAAATTTAAAATTTTAGCGACTCCAAGTTTGGGGTCGCTAAAGATTAATTAATTTACAGTGGCCATATGTCCACTCCTCAATTGGGATTTCATTAACTCACTCTTGAGTTACAAGTGAAGTTTTATTATCTCACTCCCAACTAGGTATTTTTTTCTCTAGGCTCACACCAAACCTAAGTTTCTCTTGTATTTTAATGGCTAACCCAATGTTTTCAATGGCTCACACACAACCCTTACAAAGAATCCAAGTGTTTAAGGCTAACACTTTAACCAAATAGCTCAAAATTAATACAAGAAAGATTGAGAAATCAAATTGTAAGGGTTTAGCCTCTTAAGAGTTAGTTTCCTACATTCAATGGCCTTTTGAAGGGTCTATTTATAAGGTTTACCCACCAATTATTCATTACACACATTGGCCATAACTCTCTCTAATGTTCTAAAAGTGTTGCATTTACTGTTGTATACAGGAAAGAAATCACGGTCGCACTTCGGCTATTACGGTTGTCATTTTTTATTTTTTATGGGTTTTTCACATGTGGCTTCTACAGATTCTCTCATACTTCTAATGTTTGTATCATATGAAAAATTATGGGCATGCTCCCTGAATCGTGGTCACACTTCGCCATTCACATTCTTTGTCATGGTCGCTATCCCCATCACAAACCATTTTGTTTCTTGAAAGGTTCTCACTTAAATGAAATTACGATCGTGCTTTCTAATGTGATAGTCACAAAACCTGAATCACTATAAACCCTTATTTAGATGCTCAAATGGACATGTGGCAGTTTTTGGTTGAGGTACCTTTCAATGGTCGTGTCTTTATGACATTTGCGGTCACACTAAGATATCATGGGCACGTGTACCCCTCCCGTGATCAAGATTGTGAATCAATCTAAAATTTGATGGTGATTCTACATTTGCATGTCATAGTTACATAACTCCTTTTGTAATTGCAGAACTCCATTCACGAGCTAATTCGCGATCATGTTTGAGGTCACGAACCATTCTAGGATTTAATATTTTTGGAGTTGGAGTTTTCATCATGGGTGGTTTCTATAGAAATAAGCCTCTAAAAATTTATGTAACTTTGTTTCCATTTGAGTGGGGTTGAGAAGACCATTGGTTTTGAACTCTAAAAGTTGAGCAATTTCATTCTTTTGCAATTCATAACACTTCCCAAACACGAAGAAGAAAAATCCACAATATCCTAAGTATCCTATAGCTTTCTTTTCAATATGAAGGGTAGAGAACACTCAACGGTTAGAAGATCATACCTTCAAACTCTAGGAAAACAAGTTTTTTTTACCCAACTTTCTCAAGGGTATCCTCAAGTTCTTCTCTAATGCCAAAATTTTCAAGGTGGCTCATCATTAGGATCTTGTTAGGGATGAATTCCTTGCCTAATAGAATCTAAAATCTTGCCATTTCTTTTTTATTCCAAGTCTTGATAAAATCATCATAAGTTTCATGATGGGTTTGGGAGGAAGTGGTTGGTGCTTTGCCACGAAAGCTAAATTGCTATTTTCAAACCAATGTGCTCCCATCAAGCATTCCAAGCTCTCTTTTTTTAAAACAAAACCTTTTTTCCTTGTGATGCTTGGTAAACATATTTGTCAATTTGTTGTTAGTGTCAATAAATTCTAACATAACATTACCATTTTGGACATGATCTCTAAGAAAATGATGCCTACTGTCTATATGCTTTCCATAGAATGTTGTATGGCATTTGTAAAAAATTTATTATACTAGTATTGTCACATTTGATGGGAATATGATCAATATCATGACAATAGTCTTAGTAGTTGTTTCATATGAAGGACTTGAGTGCAACAACAACCCGCTGCTACATATTTTACTTCAACGATGGACAAGGCAACCGAAATTTATTTCTTACTAAACTTAAAAACTAAATATTCACCAATGAAGTGAGAAATTCTAGAAATGATTTTTGTATCTGATAGGCTACCGACACAATTGGCATCCGAAAAATCAATGATATAAAATGAAATGTTCATTGGAGACCATAATTTTAAGTGTATAGTACCATTCAAATACTTCAAGATACATTTAACTGCATGCAAATGTGACTCTCTAGGAATATATTAAAGTCTAACACATAAGCATACATTGTACATAATATCGGGCCTAAAAGCAGTATGATAGAGAAGTGAACCAATCATACCTCAATATAGCTTCTCATCAATAGGCTTACCCTTATCATCATTGGCCAATTTGATTAATGTGCTCATTGAGGTCTTGGTACTCTTGCATCCATCCATTCCAAATTTCTTAATTAACTCCTTTTATGTATTTGGATTGGTTGATGAAGATATTTTCCTTGCATTGTTTGATTTGTAGACCAAGGAAGAATTTGTGCTCTCCTATCATGCTCATCTCAAATTCTCTAGTCATACACTTAACAAAATTTTGGCAAAGAAATTCATTAGTCGCCCTAAAAATGATATCATCAATATAAGACACTTATGGTCTGTGTAGATATATAATTTTTCTCCGTACAGATAGTGTCATTAAATCTTTAATACAAACACTATAGCAGCTAACTCCAAGTTGTGAGTAGGATAATTGAGCTCATGCGACTCTATTTGCTTAAAAGCATATGCGATCACTTTCCCTTGGGCAAAAAGGGCCATATGTACTCAACCCAATTCATTATGGCTAGCATCATTGTATATAATAAATTTTTTCCCAAGAGTGGGCTGACTTAACACAGGCACTTCAGTCAACATCACCTTTAGGTAATCAAAACTAGCTTGACATCTATCTATCCATTCAAAATGGACATCCTTTCAAAGCAACCGTGTAACATCCGATGATTTAGGCCCCGATTGTGCGTGACCATAGTGGGGTGTGCCAGTTCAATCAGAGTCTAAATTTGAACCTATAAAGAAATGACAAATTATAAGAAAAAATAATTAGGATATTATTATTTGAAAATTAAAAAGATTAGTGTTAGAACTAGAAAAAAATAAAATTTCCCTATGGATAAAATCAGTATTATTGAAATTGTTGGGGGAAAATTTGTGACGATAAGGAAATTTGTGGAAAATGATGAATTTCTAATAATTAAAAGTTAATAAAGATTAATTAAGTTAATGAACCAATAATAATTAAGATTAAGTTAATTAGTGGGACCCACTCTTTAAGTATGGTATAAAAGTCAAAAAAATGAGGAATTCTACATTCTTCCACACAAATTTCTAACTCATCTTCTTCCTTGTGCCGCCCACTCTAGCCTTCCAAAGCCACCATTTTTACTTCATTTCAAGCTTGAAAAAGAGAGGGAAAAATAAGTTTTGAGAGAAAAAAAACTAAAAAATTAAAGAGTTCTTGCCATAAAGAGAGCTAAAGAGCAAGAAGGAAGGAAGAAAGAAGAAGAAAAAGGGAGAAGAGTTGGGGGCAGATTCGATCAACCTTAGAACTCCATTAAGGTGAGATTAATTTTTTTTTAAATTCAACATTTTTCCTTCCATTTGACACCTATAAGGATGATAGATATGATTAGGATTAGTAGACAAGGGTTATTTAGCATATATGAACTAGGGTTTTAAGTTAATGTTGATTTTTGAGAAAAGTTGCAAATTAAGCCTCTAATTAAATTAGATTGATGTTTTTATGTATTTAAGCCTAATGTATCATATCTAAAATTGAAGGAAAAGGGGCTAACTTAATGCAGTCAAATTGGGAGAAATTGGAATTAACTTAAGAAAATGGTAATTAATGATGAATAAAGGGTGATTAGGGTGTAAATTTGAAGAAAATAAATTGGAACCTATGATAAAATAAAGTATAAAAGGGAGTTTAACCTTAGTGCCTTTTGGCTAAAATAAAGTATAAAATATATTATGAGCATTAGGATTTTATGTAGGCATGAAAATTTTTGAAAATGGATGATAGAAATGAGATATGGTATAGTTGTGTAGGAAAATCAAATGAGCAAAAGAGAGGCCCTCAAGAGGGTGACAAAGGCAAAGAAAAAACTATTTAGTGAGGGGAGGAAATGAAGGAAAAAGGAAAGCTCCAATGCTGATTAAGCATGTGCTTCATTGATAAAAATCTTATATGTTATCTAAATGTGTGAAATTATGTGCTAATGCTTGATAAGAATGTGGTTTTCCATGAAATGTGATTGATAATTACTTTTGATTTTTTTTTATGGTAATGGGACTAAATGATGTGAATATGTTAAGAATGTGAATGTAATTGTGATATGGAAATTTTTGTATAAAAATGAATGCATATGATGGTTGTATTTTTTATATAGATTTGTGTCAATTGATGACTCTGTTACAGAATTCTAGAAGTAGTCTCGACATTTTTTATCATAACTAATGTTCTAGTAATGAGATTGAGATGAAATAAATTGCAAATAAAATTGGACTCATAAGGCTAAAACTTTCATTGAGAACCTAATTCAAATTTTAATTGCAAATGGGCTAAAAATATGATATAAAGTTCCAGACTTGTAGGCATTCATAAAATACTGAGTAAAAACTAATAGAACACCCTTCAGTAAAATGACTATAACTTTTGCTAAAAAATTTGAATTTGGATGATTTTTTATGCATATGAAATCTGAGACATTAAGCTGCAAGATAATATGAAGTCATAAATTCAAATGCAAATTATAACTAGGCTAAAAATAAGGCCCAATATCAGGACCAAAATCTGTCATAAACAAAACATTTGCATATTGGGCTTTTGCATATGGTGTGATGAATACATATGTTAATTAATGAGAATTTTGAATTTAATTATAGTTATAAATTTTTAACAAAATTATTTGTGTATGAGATTTTAATTTAATAATAATGGAAACAAATAATAAAAATAAATAAACATGTATGTGAAAATTTGGTACAATTATCACTTTTGAAAATATTGTGAATAATAATCTTAATATTAGGAGTAAATATAAAAATAGTTAAGCCCTAAGACATCTAACCTAGAACTAGAATAAAAAATAGTTTGGAATACCAATAAAGGAATTAAAGGCACTCGGTGCCAAAATATGAAAATCGGTAATGACAATTCTATAAATATGTTCAATGCAAAATTATTAAGCCGGTAATGACAATAATATGAAGGCCGATAATAACACTATTATAAAAGCGCTCAGCACAATATTATGAAAGCGGGTAATGACAACCCCATTATTCCTATTAGTTAGTTCGGTCATAGGTGTTATGGGCACAAAGAAAATGAAATTAACAATATTGTAAAGTGTGTATGGATAAAATAAGTAAAAGCATGTCCTTTTGATAATGTTGTATTAAATCAAGATTGTTGAATATTAAATGTTTGATAACATTTATTTGATTTCCTATACTTCTTTTTGTATGCCTTATTTGTGGAATTATGAAATGACATGTAAAAAAATATATGTATATAAGATTTTTATCCCTGAAGCACCACTAAGCTAGTAACTTAGCGCAGGTTATTTCCTTTCGCGCAAGTTCTAAAGAATAGTTGTAGATAGTATGAATAGTTGTAGATAGTATAGTTGTTGGAAAAAGAAGGGTACCCCGACAGAAAATAGCTTAAAACTTTGGACTATTTTTGGTATATTTTGTTAAAAGTTTTGTAAATTAAATTATAGTTTTATCTCATATAGTATGTGTTAGGGGTATGTAAAACTAATGTAATGGATATAATTTGGATGTAAAATAATATATTTTATAAATAAATAAAATTTTGAATATTGGTATTTGTAATATTTTTGCTATAAAAAACATTTATACTTCCTTTAGTGAATCTTATAAGATAGTTAGTCGAGTAATGCTCACTTACCTTGCTGAACTATAGTGGGGTAAGGGGGTGTTACAAACTATGTCAAAAGAGTAGCTATGGAGGAAAAACCTTTCACGAACCTTCTATAATAACCCGCTAAACCAAGGAAACTTCTCACTTCAGTCACATTCCAAGGTGACTTCCAATTAAGAATACCTTCAATCTTGTTGGGGTCCACATAAATACTTTTAGCGAATACTATGTGTCCTAAGAAACTGACTTTCTCTAGCCAAAATTCACACTTGGGTAGCTTAACGTACAACTACTTCTCTCTCAAGGTTTATAGCAAAATTCTGAGATGTTGGTTGTGCTTTTCTCTATCTATATAATACACCAGAATATCATCAATAAATACTACTACAAACTAATTAAGAAAAGATTTGAACACCAATTTATCAAATCCATGAATGCAACTGGGCCATTCGTCTGACTGAAAGGCATTACTAAAAACTCATAGCAATTATATCGAGCCCTGGGTACATCTAACTCCTTGATTTTTAATTGATGATACTCAAAATGAAGGTCTATATAAAAGAACACACCTGTTCATTTCACTTGGTCAAATAGGTCATTGATTCTAGATAGTGGTTACTTGTTCTTAATTGTCACCCTGTTAAACGACTGGTATTCAATGCAAAGTCACAATGTGTCATCTTTCTTCTTCACAAACAAAACTAGTGCATATCAGGGTGACACACTAAGTCAAATAAACCCCTTGTCAAGCAAATCTTACAACTGTACCTTCAATTCCTTTAACTCTACAGGTTAAAGGATAGAGATATGGGATGATAGAGATAGAAACAATGGCAGGTATCAAATCAACAACAAACTTTATCTCCTGATCTGGCAGTAGTCTTGGCAATTCATCTAGGAATAAATCAAGAAATTCACAAACTGTGGGAATATCTATCAGCTTTGAGCAACTCTTCCTTGTATTAACAACATATGCCAAGAATGTTTTGCATTATTTACTTATGAGATTTTGAGCTTTCATTGTCAATATCACATTATCTAGATACCTTATGTTCTCACCCACAACAATTATCTTATCTTGCCCTAAAACCCTAATTACCATTTATTGGTTCCCACAATCAACTATAACTCCATGACAAGCTAACTAGTCCATTTCTAAGATGGTATCCTATAACACCCCTTCACCCTACCCAATTAGAGGTTAGGCAAAAGGATGCTATTAACCCCCTCACCCTACCCAATTATATAATTTTAGTTTTTTAAACACATCTTTAAATATATTATTTTGAAATAACACATAAATTTATGATAAAGAAAATCCATTTATGATTTATATACATAAAATAATATTTCACAAGATCAAATTAAGCTTTTACAAAAATTGGGATTCTTTATGCATACAACACGAGAAAACTATTATAACAAAAGAGCAAAATATGAAACCCACTTTAGTGCTTAGGTGCTTCACTGGATTAGGACTTCACTAGCTTTTTCTACTATCTATAATCTACTATGTACTATCTTCTCTTCCCTATATCTAAGCGAGAGAATAAAAACTCTCATGCTAAGCATTAGGCTTAGTGGTGCATATTAAAAGACAATAAACTTTAAATATGCAATATACAATTCATGCCAACATACATTATTAACTAATGGATTTCATTTTACTTTTATTTTAACCTATTATCTATATGCACCAACATACATATGCATTTTCAATTACGCATACATCTATCTATCTTAAATCTTTTCTTTTTTTAAACAATTTCTTTTCTTTTTATTTAGGGTTAAACCAGTTTATCTTCACTTTTTGATTTTTTTAATGTACCTAAGATCCCTAAACCATATATTAGAAGACAGAAAAGGGAAATGAATGAATGAGAGCCATGGTACAATGAATGTCCAAATAAAACAGGTCATAAATTGCATATAGGCTTTATGGTCTACGAGCATAATGGCCTATAGGTACAAAGTCTACAAGCATTATGGTCGATCATTCCTAATTGGCATGTTAACCTAACTGCCTATTCTAGTCTACGTTAGGCACATAATAGGAACTCAATATATTTCCATATTAACATTAATTGTTTGGTACAACCACAATTTCTTATACTTTTCTCATAGTAATTTTGTCATACTTTATTCCAATTGTCTCATGCTAAAATCACAAAATTCTTATTCATTTTTTATCTTTGTACATTTAGCATACCATATTTATAAGTATTTTTCTTCTATCTTTTCATTTATTTAACAAATAAATTTATAGTTAAAAATAGGGCATTCAAGACCATGATATGAATGTTCACGCCCCTGACCAAAGCTACTTCATGATCATGAATGAAGGTCTTCACCTCGTAAACAACTGTAAAATTGTTTACAGTCATGACAATTTCATTCACATTTGTGATTTAGCTTTATGCTCATGACCCTTGTTTTGCCTTAAGCCGTGAATGAATTTGGATGGAACAATAACCTTTCTAAACCTAATTCACACCTATGGAGCATCAATTGACGATCGTGAATCATTGATTCTTGCCTGTGACTTAGTGATTCACACTCATGAATCGTTGTTGGAAAACTACTTTTCATCTTCCAATTTCATTCCAAACTACCTAAAACCTTTTAACCACCCCATTTCATGTTAACCATGTATTTCTAGTTCAAATAACATATCTTAACTTCGTTTCAAACATTCACAACCTAGTTATTACAATCTAATAACAAAACATAACAAGTATGACATAACTTAACATTAACCTCTACCTTCTCACTACCAAATTTAATATCTCATGCATTTGTGCAACCTAAGGCATTCAAATCATTAACTAGTATGTTATATCATCTAACATACAAAACTCATGAGAAGAATTATAGGTTATTGACCTCAAAGTATGCACAGACCTCAAAGGCATTCAAATCACTTTAGGCACCTAAAACAAGTAAAAACACTATTAAAACCTTTCTTTCACAACTCTAACTTATCTCCCTATTTTCTCTCTCTACAACCTTTAAACCCTAAACTATGTCTCTCCATCAACTTAGGGTTTAGGCTCCTACAACCCTTCTAATTATAGCCTTGCTATTTTTAAGATCTTTAAGCACTTTATATCACTTTTTCCTTCATCAGAACCCTTTAAAATTTCACTTCCAACATTAATCATAACTCACAAACTCAGGCTCCTAATAGCCTTAAAACATAATTTTGAATAAGAGAAAAGACTTAAAAAGAACACACTTAATTCCTTTTGTCTCCTCTTCTAGACAAATCATATTAAGCTCTTCTCTTCGTATTTCAATCTTCTTTCTTCTCTTTTTATCTTCCTTTAGCTTCCTTTAGGTCTTTTATGCATGATAATAATCTTTCCTAACTTTTTCTCTCTTTTTTTCACTTTCTCTCTCTAGCTTAAGCTTGGCTATGAAGGAAAGGGCTTCAACATGGGGATGGTTTTTAGAGTAGAAAAATCTAGATAAAGTGAGATAAAAGAGGAGGAATAAGAAAGGAAAAAGGAAAAAGAAGAATTTGAGAAAGAATGGGACACACTTCTAGTACAAATCTTGATTCTATGCATAATTAACATTTTAATGTGATTTAATTGAGGGAAAGCTAGCCAAATGTTTATATATAATGTCCAAATTATATTTTAAAAGGAAAATATCCCAATTGTTCCCTCAATTTTTGGTAAATTGCAAATTTATCCTTAAATTTTTTAAACTTTGCACCTAGTTCCTCTTTCGTAATTTAACTTCTTTTTACCAATTATATACTTTATTAAACATTTTTAATCATTTTTTACAATTATTTTAATTTTCTACAGTCAAAATCCAAATTTAGACTCTAGTCGAATTGACAAGTAGATTTTGTAACACGCGCGACTCAAGGCCTAAATTAGTGGATATGACATCCTCTCCCCCTTAAAATAAATTTTATCCCTGAATTTTGCCAATTCATCATACACTAAACAGTTGTAGATATTACCTCTTCATTACTTCTTCACTTTCAAAGGTAGCTTCGTCGATAGAGTGATTTTGCCATATCACTTTAACTAAGGAAACCTTCCTATTTTGCAACACATTTTCTTCTTTGCAAGGATAGCTAGTGGTTCCTTTTCATATGTTAGATCCATTTGTATTATGATACTTTCAGCTATAATGACATGCATCTTATCTTATTTATACCTTCTCAGCATCGAAATGTGGAAGACATTATGAATTTTATCAAGCTATAGTGGTAAGGCTAGTAGTTATGCCATTGATCCAATTATTTCCAAGATTTCATAAGGGTTAATGAACCTCGAACTTAGTTTTCCTTTCTTACCAAATCTTAATGAAATCTTAAAAAATACCTTGTTACCCACAACATACTCTATGTCTCACTACTTCAAATCTACATTTGACTTATGTCGATCTCTAGTTGCCTTCATTCTCTCCTTAGTAACTTTCACCTTCTCATTTGTCTAATGTACAATTTTTGGCCTTTCTCATTTAACTTTGTCCAGTAAATTGGCATCCAACACTTCCTTCCATACAATGCCTCGTAAGGAGTCATTCCTATACTTGTCTGATGACAATTATTATAGGCAAACTCTATAAGAGGCAAGTATTGGTCCCTACTTCCTTCAAACTCAATGATACACTTTTTCATCATATCCTCTAACAACTGGATCACCCACCCTAATTATCTATTTGTTTGTGGATAAAATGTCGTATTGAATAAGTCGGGTACCCAAAGCCTACCGTAGACTCTTCCAACACTGTGAAGTAAATATAGTGTCTCGGTAGATATGTTGGATGCTAGCATACCATGTAGCCTTACAATCTCATTTACATGTATTTCAATAAGCTTGTTCAGTGAATAATCCATTATGACAAGTAGAAAATGTGTTGACTTCATCAATCAAGCTACTATCACCCACACTGCATCATCCTTTCTCTAAGTCACTAGCAAGCCTAAAACAAAATCCATGATGAGTCTCTCCTATTTTCACTCTAGTATATAGGTATTGGCTGCAATAATCCTATGGGCAATCGATGTTCAACTTTCACTTACTAATAGGTTAGACACTTAGCAACGTGCTCTGTAATATCATTAGTATTGAGTTTTTAGATCTTGATACATTATATTTTTGCCTGGATGCATGGTATACAACATCTCATGAGCTTTCTTAAAGATGTCCTACTTCATCTCTTCTACACTTGGCACACAAATTATGTCTTTAAAATATATTGTACCATTTGCTTCAATAACAACTCAGGCCTTTCCCCCATTTTCAATGTCTCGACTATCTTTTCTAGCTTCCCATCATATTGTTGGGCATCTTTAATTCTCTACATGATAGTGGATTGCACCTGCATCTCTGCCATTATCAGGATTAGTTGTATGTGCAATCATACTACTACTATTTACAATGCACCAATTAAAGAACAAATTAATTATGGCTCACCAACTAAGATCTTTCTGCTTAACACGTCCACTACCATATTTGCTTTCCTTAGCTAGTAGTCAATCACATAGTTGTAATCTTTGATTAACTCTAGCTATCCTTTTTGTCTCAAGTTTAGCTCCTTTTGTAAGGGAAGATATTTAAGGCTCTTATGATCCATATAAATATAGCATTTCTCCCTGTGTAGATAAAGTCTCCAGATCTTTAAGGCAAATGCTATGGTAGCTAACTCCAAATCGTGTGTAGGGTAGTTAAGCTTATATGACTTTAGTTATTTGGAGGCATATGTGATCGCCTTTCCTTCTTATATTAAGACACATCTCAGTCCATTATGACTCACATCACTGCAGACCATAAAAATCTTTCCCAAAAGTGGGTTGCGTTAGCATTAATGATTCACTCAACATTGCCTTAAGCTAATCAAAGCTCATTTGACCTTTGTCTATCCATTTAAAATAAACAAATTTCTGCACTAGTCACATCAAAAGAGTTGTAATGGAGGAGAAACCTTTCATAAATCTTTGGTAGCATCAGGCTAATCCAAGGAAACTCTGCACTTCAGTCATGTTCCATGGAAACTCCCAATTAAGGATAGCCTTAGTCTTGTTAGAGTCTACTTTAATACCTTCAGCTGAGACTATATGACCTAGAAAACTAACTTATTCTAGCCAAAACTTACATTTTGATAATTTAGCATAAAGTTGCTTCTTCTTCAATGTCTGCAACACGATTCTGAGGTGCTGATCATATTCCTCTATGTATTTAGAGTACACAAGGATGTCATCGATAAAAACTACTACAAAATGGTTCAAGTAGGGTCTAAACACCTAATTCATCAAGTCTATAAATGTTGCTAACACATTCATCAAGCTAAAAGGCATTACCAAGAACTCATAATGACCATAACGAGTTTTGAATGTCAACTTGCATACATCTAATTCTATGATTTTCAATTAATAATACCCAGAATGAAGATCTATCATGGAAGATACACCTTCTTCTTTCAACTAATCGAATAGGTCATCAATTCAGAGCAACATATATTTATTCTTGATAGTTGCCCTATTAAGTTATCTGTAATTGATGCAAAGGTGTAAGGTGCCATCTTTCTTCTTCACAAATAGAACTTGAGCACCCGTAGTGAAACACTAGATCAAATGAGTTCCTTATCAAGAAAATCTTGCAATTGCACCTTCAGCTCTTTCAACTCAACATGTGCTATTCTATGGAGAGTGATGACAATATGAACAATACTAGGTACCAAGTCAATGGTAAACTTTTTCTCCAGATCTAGAAGTGGGCTTAACAGTTCATTTGGAAATACATATGGAAACTCATAAATGGTAGGGATGTCAACTAGATTTAGACTACTCTTCTTCATATCAACAACATACGCCAAATATGTTTCACACCCTTTGCTAATGAGTTTCCTAGCTTTCATCACTAATATCACATTATTAGATATCTTTTGTTCTCTCCTATGACAACTATCTCGTTTTGCCCTAAAATCATCTATCATTTTTCATAATCAACTACAACTCTATGATGAGTTAACCAATCCATCCCTAAGATAACATCAAACTGGTGGAATGGTAGCTTTATCAAATCTATTGGAAACTGTCTGTCCTGAATTTCTACTAGGTAACTTCTATGCACCTTACTGACCCTCACACTATGCCCTAATGGATTGGTCACTAGAATCTAGTATTATATGGCTTCATGCTCTATATCCTCTTGACTTGGTGGAGGTATTCATATGTAGGAATGCATCAATCCATGCTTAATGTATGAATGTCAAAAACAAACAGTAGAAATTTACCCATGATCACATCAGGTGCATCCTGGTCCTTTCGAGTTCGTATCATATATGCCCTAGCTGGCATGGCTTGGCTATATGATCTGGCTAGGTCTTGTTCGACCTCCTCTGCTCTGTCTTTTGCCTTGGCCTTTACCCTAACTAGGACATTGTATTTGTGTTGGCTTGATATTCATCCCTTAACATCATTGTTCTCTAGTTTTGAAGTCATAAAACAATTAATTAACATCAAATATCATCAATTCAAAGTCTAACTATAACTTTCATCAATTAATCACAAACTTAAATTCCTAATTCCAATCTTGCAACATAACCTAAATCTACCAAACCTAATCACATCTATCATCAATATGGATCTCAAATGGAAGGAAAAATGTTGAATTTAAGAAAAATAAATTCACCTTAAGGATCTTCCAAGTGGGCCGAAATTCCCCCTTAATTTTTCTCTCTTTCCTTTTCTTCTTTCTTCCTTCCTTCTTGCTCCTTTGGTACCTTTTATGGTAAGAACTCTTAAATTATGATTTTTCCTCTCTCAAAACTAATTCATTTGCTTTCTTTTTCGAGCTTGGATTGAATGAAAATGGAGGCTTATGGAGGGACTAAGGTGGATGGCCAAAGAGGTGAAGAATGAATAAGATGATGACTTAGATATTTTGGGTGGAAGAATAAAGAATTCCTCCCATTTTTGACTTTTATACTTTGATTAGGAAGTGGGTCCCACTAATTAAAATTAATCATAATTCTTATTAGTTCATTATGTTAATTAATCTTGATTAATAATTAAACTTTGATAATTTCCATTTTTACCACATCTTCCTCCATATTCATACTTTTTCCCCAAACAATTACCATAATTCCGATTTTGTCCATAGGAAATTTTATTTTTTTCTAATTCTACCCCAAATCTTTTTAATTCCCAAATAATAATACCCTTAATTATTTTCTCTTATTATTATTCATTTTTTATGGGTTTAAATTTAGACTCCGATTGAACCAATGGACCCCACTACGGTCACGCGCAATCGGGGCCTAAATCACTGAATGTTATAATTCTCTCCCCCTTAAGAAAATTTCATCCTCGAAATTTACCTGATTAGGTGGAGCCGAATAACTGAGGATACTGAGTTCTCATCATTTCTTCACTCTCCCAGGTGGCTTCTTCTACTGCATGATTGCACCATAGGACCTTTACTAGTGATACTTTCTTGTTTCGTAGTTCATTGACTTATCGAGCTATGATTTTCACTAGATCTTCTGCATATGTCAAGTCTAGTTGTACCTCTATTGATTCCACAGGTATTACATGTGTCGGATCTGATCTATATCTCCGTAACATTGAGACATGAAATACATTGTGGATCTTATCCAATTATGGGGGTAAGGCCAACCGGTAAGCCACTGGACCCACACGTTCAAGAATTTCGTATGGCCCAATAAATCTAGGACTCAGTTTCCCCTTTCTACCAAAACGAAGTACTTTCTTCCAAGGTAAAACTTTCAAAAATACCTTGTCTCCGACGGCATATTTAATGTCTTTCCTTTTCAAATCTGCATAGGACTTTTGTCGATCAGTTGCAACTTTTAGTCGATCTTGGATTAATTTCACCTTCTCCTCTGTCTGTTGCACTAATTATGGCTCCATAAATTTCTTTTCACCGAGTTCTGTCCAGCATAATGGTGTCCTACATCTCCTTCCATACAAAGCTTCGATGGTGCCATGCAGAGACTAGCTTGATAGCTATTGTTGTATGCAAATTCCATCAGTGGTAAATGTTTATCCCAGCTACCCTCAAAATCAATTACACATCTTCTAAGCATATCTTCCAGCAATTGAATAACTCGTTCGGATTGCCCATCTGTTTGTGGGTGAAATGTTGTACTAAAAGTAAATTGGGTTCCTAATGCTTGCTGTAGACTTTTCCAAAATTTTGATGTGAACTGTGGGTCTCGATCAGAAATAATAGATATTGGCACCCCATGTAGTCGAATTATCTCATTAACATATATTTCTGCTAACTGACTCAATGAATAATCATTCGAACTGGTAGAAAGTGAGCCAATTTGGTGAGTCTGTCAACAATCACCCATACCGCATCATGCTTCTTTTGGGTTAAAGGTAAACCAGATACAAAATCCATGTAATCCTTTCCCACTTCCATTCTATGATAGCAATAGGTTGCAAAAATCCAGAAGGTACTCGGTGCTCTGCTTTCACTTGTTGGCATGTCAAGCATCTTGTAGTGTATTCCACGATATCTTTCTTCATTCCTGGCCACCAAAAATGAGTCTTCAGGTTTTGATACATTTTATTGCTCCCTAGATGCAAGGAATAAGTTGTATTATGTGCCTCTTTTAGAATTATTGCTTTAATCTGCTGTCATTTGGCATGCACAATCTTCTTTTGTAACTTATGCTTCCATCATCATCAATCTTAAATTCAGGTCTCTCCCCCTTTTTAACTACCTCAGCAATTATCATCAATTTCTGATCTTGCTTCTGAGCTTCTCTCACTTGTTGCCTTAAAGTAGGTTGGACCCGTAACTCTGCCAAAATAAATTGTGAGTCTAATTTTTTTAATTTTACTATTTCTTTCTATATATTATATTATAATTGAGGAAACTTTAAACTATACCTACCAGTGTTTTTCTACTTAAGGCATCCGCCACTACATTGGTTTTGCCTGGCTAATAGTCAATAATGCAATTATAATCCTTGATTAACTGCAACCAGCGTCTTTACCTTAAGTTCAACTCTTTTTGTGTGGGCAGATATTTGAGGCTCTTATGATCTGTATATATGTAGCACCGCTCGCCATATAAATAATGTTGGCAAATTTTCAAAGTAAACACTATTGCTGCCAACTCCAAATCATGAGTAGGGTAATTTAGCTCATGAGGCTTCAATTGCCTAGATGCATAAGCAACTACTTTACCCTCTTGCATTAACACACACCCTAGCCCATTATGAGAGGCATCACTGTATATCACAAAGTCTTTCCCTAGAGTAGGTTGGGTCAAAACAGGTGCTTCAGTTAGCATGACTTTTAGCTTCTCAAAGCTTGTCTGACACCAATCTGTCCACTCGAACTTAGTTTCTTTTTTGAGCAACTTAGTAATTGGTGCAGCTATACTTGAAAATCCCTTCACAAACCTTCTATAGTAGCCAGCTAATCCAAGAAAACTTCGGACTTCTGTTACATTGCGAGGTGGCTTCCAACTTAGAATGGCTTCTATTTTGTTAGGATCAACCCGGATTCCTTCAACTGAAATAATATGCCCTAAGAATCCCACTTCTTCCAACTAGAACTCACATTTTGACAGCTTTGCATACAATTGATTTTCCCTTAAAGTCTGCAGTACTATTCTGAGATGTCTGTCATGTTCTCCCTTATCCCTTGAATACAATAGGATATCATCTATAAAAACTACCACAAACTGATCAAGGTAAGGCCTAAAAATTCTGTTCATCATATCCATAAAGGCAGCTGGTGTATTCGTTAAGCCAAATGGCATAACCAGAAACTCATAGTGGCCATATCGAGTTCTGAAGGCTGTTTTAGACGCATCTGATTCTTTGATTTTCAGTTGGTGATACCCGGATCTGAGATCAATCTTAGAGAATACTCCTACTCCCTTCAATTGATCAAACAAATCATCAATTCTAGGAAGTGGGTATTTATTTTTAATTGTCACCTTGTTCAATTGTCGGTAATCTATACATAACTGCAGGGTGCCATCCTTCTTTTTCACAAACAATACCGGAGTGCCCCATGATGACACACTGGGCCTTATGAACCCTTTGTCGAGTAATTCCTGCAATTGAACATTCAACTCTCTTAATTCTGCAGGTGTCATTCTATAAGGAGTAATTGATATCGGGGTTGTACTAGGAATCACATCAATAGCAAACTCTATCTCCCTATCTGGTGGTAACCCCGGCAAATCTTCAGGAAATACATCTGGAAACTCACACATTGTGGAGATGTCTTTGAGTTCCGAGCTCCCCTTCCTGGTATCTATCACATGGGCCAAGTATGCCTCACATCCTTTTCTAATGTATTTCTGAGCTTTTAATGCAGAAATAACACTGGTCAAACATGTTTGACCTTCACCTTGAATGATGGTGTCATCCTGCTCGGGAATTTTAAGTACAACTTTTCTAGATCGGCAGTCGACTATAGCTCCATACTTTGTCAACCAATCCATACCCAGAATGGCATCGAATTCATGACAAGGTAATTCTATTAAGTCTGCTGGAAATTCTCTATCCTGAATTATTATTGAACTGTTTCTATAAATCTTATTCACTTTCACACTATGTCCCAGCGGATTACTCACAACTATCTCATATTCTAAAGTCTCAGGTATCATGTTCCCTTGTCTAAGTGCAGTTGTGCTTATGTATGAATGCGTGGAACCAGGATCTATCAAAGCATGTAAATCAAAATCAAATAAAGATAATTTACCAACTATGACGTCTGGTGCATCCTGGTCCTCACGGGCTCTCATCACATATGCCCGAGCTGGAGCTCTACTACCTCCGGGTCTATCAACTGTCTCTGATACCCTCTGACTCTGTCTGGTACGACCACCTCTAAACTGGCCTCGACCTCTACCACGACTTTGTGCCGGTGTCATAGTCTGTGATGGTGCCATACTGCCTATACTAAGTCTAGGACAATCTCTCTTCATATGGTCAGTAGGTCCATATCTCAAACATGCCCTAGTCAACCACCAACACTCTCCTGTATGAGCTCTACCACAATGCTGACATAAAGCTGGAACTGGTCTCTTGGGAAATGATGCTGGTGAACTAGCAGATGATGTTGCAGGTCTAAAATGCTGACCCCACCTATCAAAAAATGTCTGCCTAGCCACCTTTGACTGAAATGGTTTGGGTACTATTCGTCCTTTCCTACCTGATGTCTGGACCACACTAGCTGTTGACTTCTTATAATGCTCTTGTCTTCAGCTTTTTCCTTCTTTCAACACTAATAGCATAGGACACAAGCATAGCAAAATCTGCATGCTGATGGGAAGCCACTAAATATCCAATCTCCTTATCGAGACCATCTTCAAATCTACAACATCTATTGGCTTCATCTCCAATAATCCCAGTTGCATACTTGCTCAGCGTAGTGAACTCCATCTCATACTCAGCTACTGTCATACCCTTCTACCTCAAATTCAGGAATTCTCGCTTTTTCTCATCAACATAGATTCTTGGCACATATTTGTTTTTAAACTCTGTCACAAAGAAATCCCATGTCTGAGGGTTCAGAGTCTGGAGTTTCACTAATACCAATTTCCACCAGTCATAGGCATGCTCCTGAAGGAGAGATACTGCATATCTAACCTTGTACTCCTCCGGACATTGCAGCTCTTCAAAAACTCTTTCTGTCTTTTCCAACCAAAATTATGCTGCTACTGGGTCATCCTCTTTCTTACCCATAAAATCCGTAGCCCCGTATTTTCTTAATTTATCAATCTGAAGTTTTCGTTGAGGTCGGGGAGCTGGTTGAGCTGGTGGTGGCACAACTTGTGTTATCTGCTATAACAAAGTAGCCATTTGTTGCATAAAGGGTACTTGACCCGAGTTAACCTATTCTGCAGCATGTTGTAGAGCTATAACGCTAGGCTCCGAGGCACTAATTGATGTTGACTGTCTATGAGCAGCCAAGTCAGCTATACTATCACCCTCTGGTTCTTCATGACTTTGTCTTGATTCCGAATCCATTAAAACCTATATTGTCAGAAGAAGGGTCCCTTATTAGAATATAGCAGCTTAAAAACAATGCAAATGCTAAAAACATGCATTTATCTTCCCATACCCATTAAGTAAGAACCATCTAACACTGTAGCTCTGATACAAAAAATGTAACACCCCCTTACCCCACTTCCGCTCAGCAGGGTAAGTGAGTATTACCCGTCTAACTGTTTTGTAAATTTAATGAAATGAAGTAACATTTTTTTTATGAAAATATTGCAAACACCGAAATAAAAATTATTACAAGCATAGATATTTAAAGTTTTATTTATTTATAAAATACATTAATTTACATCCAAACTATGTTCTATTACATTGCACTTTATATCTTTAATACACATTATATGAAATAAAACTATAAGTTAATTTACAAAATTTTTAACAAAATATACCAAAAAAGAAAACCCAAAGCTTTTTGCAGCTTCCCTCCGGATACCCTTTTTCTTCTAACAATCTATTTTCTATGGCTACCCTTCTAAACCTGCGCGAGAGGAAACCACTCGCGCTAAGCTACTAGCTTAGTGGTGCTTCAATGATAAAAAAATTTACATACATATATATATATATATATATTTTTTTTTTTTTTTTTTTTTGCATATTAATTAGTCATTTAATAAATAAAGCATACAATAAAGAATTATAGAAATTTAATAAATTTCAGCAAATATTCAACATTTAACATCTTTAATTCATGTGACATTCATCAAAATCACATACTTCAATATTAGTATTATTATTATTTTCTTGTTGTCCATAACACCTATAACCGAACTATCTAATAGGAATAATGGGGTTGTCATTCCCGGCTTTCATAATATAGCACCGAGTGCTTTTATAATAATGTCATTACCAGCTTAATAAATTTGCGCCGATCGCATTTATAAATTGTCATTAACGGCTTTCATATTTGGCACCGAGTGCCTTAAATCCTCTGATTGGCATGCCAAACTATTCTCTATTCTAGTTCTAGACTCGGTATTTTTGGGCTTAACTATTTTTATACTAATTCACTATATTTCAAAAATGACAATATTATTTAACTATTATAATTATGCTTATTTATTTTTGTTCTTTATTTCCATTATTATTGCAATAAAATCTCATACATAAATAATTTGTTAAACATTTATAATTACCATCAAAGTAAATATTTGCATGGATTATTACATATAATTATACCAACACATGCAAAAAGCTCAATATTGTGTGTTTTTACCTATGGCAAATTTCGGACCTATTTTTGGGCTTCATTTTCTTCAATTCAACACTCAATTCACACTTAATCTATCACCAATTGTGGTGTTTTTATGTTAATTTCAATTTTTCCTAAATTTCTTTAACTATGGCAGCCCCCCATTCATCCCTTAACATCATTTTTATGTAGTTTTTAAGTCATAAAACAATTAATTAACATCAAATATCATCAATTCAAAGTCTAACTACAACTTTCATTAATTAATCACAAACTTAAATTCCTAATTCCAATCTTGCAACATAACCTAAATCTATCAAACCTAATCACATCTATCATCAATATGGATCTCAAATGGAAGGAAAAAAGTTGAATTTAAGAAGAATAAATTCACCTTAAGGATCTTCCAAGTGGGCCGAAATTCCCCCTTAATTTTTCTCTCTTTCCTTTTCTTCTTTCTTCCTTCCTTCTTGCTCCTTTGGTACCTTTTATGGTAAGAACTCTTAAATTATGATTTTTCCTCTCTCAAAACTAATTTATTTGCTTTCTTTTTTGAGCTTGGATTGAATGAAAATGGAGGCTTATGGAGGGACTAAGGTGGACAGCCAAAGAGGTGAAGAATGAATAAGATTATGACTTAGATATTTTGGGTGGAAGAATAAAGAATTCCTCCCATTTTTGACTTTCATACTTTGATTAGGAAGTGGGTCCCACTAATTAAAATTAATCATAATTCTTATTAGTTCATTATGTTAATTAATCTTGATTAATAATTAAACTTTGATAATTTCCATTTTTACCACATCTTCCTCCATATTCACACTTTTTCTACAAACAATTGCCATAATACCGATTTTGTCCATAGGAAATTTTATTTTTTTCTAATTCTACCCCAAATCTTTTTAATTCCCAAATAATAATACCCTTAATTATTTTCTCTTATTATTATTCATTTTTTTATGGGTTTAAATTTAGACTTCAATTGAACCAGTGGAACCCACTACGGTCACGCGCAATCGGGGTCTTAATCATTGAATGTTACACTTCAACTCCTGCATTTAGACTTATTCGGACCTACTAGAATTGCTAGCTTAGGAGGAAAACATTATGCATTTGTCATCGTAGATGATTACTCTAGATTAACTTGGGTAATTTTCTTAGCTCAAAAGAGTGATGCTTTTGAAAATTTCAAAAACTTTGCTAAAAGGGTTCAAAATGAAAAAGGGTACTGTATTTCAAAGATAAGAAGTGATCATGGCAAAGAATTTGAAAATGAAAACTTTGAAAGCTTTTGTCTTAAACATGGAATTTCACAAATTTTCTCATCTCCTAGGACACCTCAACAAAATGGGGTAGTTGAAAGGAAAAATCGAACTTTAATTGAAATGGATATAACAATGCTCAATGAATATGATTTACCAACTTACTTTTGGGCAGAAGCCACAAACACTGCATGTTATATTTCAAATCGAGTTTTCAAAAGACATCTTTTAAATAAAACCTCATTTGAGCTATGGAATGGAAGAAAGCCCTTGATATCGTACTTTAGAGTATTTGGATGCAAGAGCTTCATATTGAATACCAAGGACAATCTTGGAAAATTTGCCTCTAAATCTTATGAAAGTATCTTTTTAGGATACTCTACAACCAGCAAAGCATATAGAGTATTTAACAAAAGATCATTAACTGTTGAAGAATCCATGCATGTTGTCTTTAATGAATCTAGTAGACTTGATCTTATGAAAGGTAGTGTTATTGATGATGTTGTAGGTAATATGGAAAGACTTGATCTTGAAAATGGAAAAGAAGAAAATGATCAAGAAGATTCACATCAAAATGATTCTCTACCTCAAACTCAAGAAGAAAACAAATAAGAACTCCCAAAAGAATGGAGAATGACGAAAGATCATCCAAAAGAGCAAATCATTGGTGATCTCTCAAGGGGAGTAAGTACTAGATCTCATTTCAAACATTTAGTCACTGACATTGCTTTTATTTCTCAAATTGAGCCTAAAAATGTTGATGAGACTTTTAATGATGAAAGTTGGGTAATTGCCATGCAAGAGGAACTCAATCGATTTGAGAGAAGTAAGGTATGGACCTTAGTACCTAGACCCAAGGATCATCAAATTATAGGTAGCAAATGGGTAGTTAGAAACAAACTAGATGAACAAGGTTCAATAACTAGGAATAAGGCTAGATTAGTTGCAAAAGGATATAATCAGGAAGAAGGTATAGATTATGATGAAACATATGCACTTGTAGCTAGATTAGAAGCTATAAGAATACTCTTAGCATATGCATGTCACATGAATCTTAGACTCTTTCAAATGGATGTGAAAAGTGCATTTCTAAATGGTTATATAGAAGAAGAAGTATATGTAGAACAAACACTAGGCTTTGAAAGCTATGATTTGCCAAATCATGTTTTCAAACTTTCAAAAGCTTTATATGGTTTGAAACAAGCCCCAAGAGCTTGGTATAAAAGGCTAAGTTCTTTTCTATTAGAAAATAGCTTTACAAAGGGAAATGTTGACACCACACTATTCATTAAAAAGCATAAGCATGATATACTAATTGTTCAAATTTATGTTGATGATATAATATTTGGTTTTACTAATGAGTTGCTTTGTCAAGAATTTGCCAAGTGTATGACTAGGGAATTTGAAATGAGCATGATGGGAGAGCTTAAGTATTTCCTTGGTCTACAAATAAAGCAAAACAATGAGGGCATATTCATCAACCAATCCAAATATGCCAAAGATTTAATTAAGAAATTTGGTATGGAAGGATGCAAGAATTCCAAGACTCCCATAAGCACATCAACAAAATTGGACAAGGATGAAAAGGGTAAGAGCATTAATGAAAAGTTTTTATAGAGGTATGATAGGATCACTTTTATATCTACTGCTTCCAGACCCGATATAATGTATAGTGTTTGTTTGTGTGCACGATTTCAATCATGTCCTAAAGAATCTCATTTAAATGCAGTAAAAAGGATTCTAAGATATTTACATGGATCATTGCATCTAGGTTTATGGTATCCTAGAAATTCATCCTTTTATATTATAGGATATTCAGATGCAGACTATATTGGTAGTCTTTTAGATAGAAAAAGTACTTCGGGTACTTGTCACTTTATTAGAGAATGCTTAGTTTCTTGGTTTAGCAAGAAACAAGTTTCAGTTGCTCTTTCAACTGCTGAAGCAGAATATGTAGCAGCTGGATGTTGTTGTACTCAAATTCTTTGGATGAAACAACAACTTAAGGACTATGGTCATGATATGAACCATATTCCTATTAAATGTGACAATACAAGTGCAATAAATCTTTCAAAGAATCCTATTCAACACTCAAGAAGTAAGCATATTGACATTAGACACCACTTTATTAGAAATCATGTTCAATATGGAGATGTTGCATTAGAATTTATAAGCACAGAAAATCAATTGGCAGATATACTAAGTCTCTAAATGAGGAAAGATTTAATTTCATTAGAAGAGAACTTGGTATGATTGATGGATTAACCTTATAATTGCTAAATTATGAAATCTTAAGTGATAATCTCTATTTTGTATCATATCACTAGATATAAGGTAGTAAATTTGATGAAAATTTTATGGTATAATGGATAGAATCTTCATTGAAATGATTTAGTCTTGTTTTAGGACTTAATTTTATTTGATGAAAATTTTAGGGAAGTCGCGCTCGTGACTTAAATAGCCAAAAGAGGCAGTGTCGTTCATGACATTGTTCACGGCTTCAAGTAGTGAAGCTTATATTCACGGTTTTATTCACTCCTGTGAAAAGCCCGGTTCACGACTGTGATGCATTTTCACGCCCGTGAATATTTTCACCCCAAAACACACAGAGGCGTTCACGCTTTGCTTCACGGACATAAGTAGTGAACTTCAACCTTTCACGCCCGTGACTCGTGTTTCACCCCCATGACAGTTCATAATTCACGCCCGTGAAATTCAAAGGTCATGACCGTGAACATATTCACGCCTCTATTCACGGGTAGAACACTCCTTCAGTAAATCGTGAACACACATTTCATGTCCGTGAATGCATCGAGCATATAAGAGAACAGTCGATTATTTTTCACATTTCAACCTTTCAACTCCTAGAAACCGCTCTCATTTACACTCATTCAATGAGATATTGAAGATTCTGGCCCCCAAGTCACAAACTTTTCCTATAAATACCATCAAAAGTTCAATTCTTCATAAAAAATCATACATCCTTAGGGTTTCCTTAAAATTTTTCTATCAAATCTTTTCCCAAACTTCACAAAGTTCACCTCTTCAATTCAAATGGAGATTGCCACATCAAAAGGAAAAAGAAAGAAGTTTCATGCTCCCAGGAGGTACGCAGATTACCTCATGAACAGAATTACGGAGCAATGCCATCCCTGGTACTCCACACTGAAGAAAATGCCTCTTCTTTCATCGAGGTCCTTTGAATTGCAAACTGTCCGAACTCTTGGGCTATAAACAGTTATGACAGAGCAACTCCAGGCCTGTCACTTGAAAGAATTCATGGACATTCACCAACCCACATTGAGAGAGCCAACACTGGAATTCCTTAGCACTTTGCAAGTGTCTCCTACTGAAGTGGTGAAATTCCAACTGTGCAACAATCCAAACACCCTCAATGCCACTGAATTCGGGGAATTATTCAACTTACCATCAGATGGCATCCTCAATGACAGCGAAGTAGAATTCTTCGCCACTCGAGCTTGGACCCATTTTGGCACAGATTGCAGCTGGGATGTTAAGAAGACCAAGAGCACTCATCTCAGGTCCCCAGTGCACAAATACTTGCATAGGTTCCTGACCTATAGCATATTCACTCGGGGAGATAGCAATGGGACCATTCGGAAATCGAAGCTCTTCCTATTTGAGATGGCAAGAATAGGTCTCACGGTGGCACTTTCTAGATGGTTTGCAAACCATCTTCTATCCATCGCCACCAAACCCACAGTAGATATACTCATTGGTGGTTATGTCACCCATATAGCCTTGAAGCTTGGATATTTAAAGCTGGATGAGCATCATTTCAATCTCATCCCTGGGCATCCTCGTGATCGATTGGATGTCGAGTCCTTTATCAAGATGGGAGCTGCTATCAGAATTGTTCATGAGAACAATATTTTCTACCGCTTCACAGACACTGCTGGGGAGATAATCTGGGAAGACAATGATACAGATGACTTCAAAGCAGGCCTCTAAGGGATCCAGCATAAGAAAAAGGCTTGGGTTGAGGAAGCACCTCCAGTGACTGAGCAGGACATCGGTCAATCCTCGGCATCCACACCAAATCTGGTGCAGCAAGTGGTTGACCTCTTGGCACCACGATTCGAGCAGCTGCAGGCTTCGATGGACGAGAGGTTGGAAAACCTCAAAGACTTCATGGAGTTGCTGATGGACAGCCTTAAGGAAGAGGTTGCTAGACTTCGAGATAGGATGTCTGGCTAGGTGTTAGGCTAGATGGTAGCCTAAATTTGCATATTTGCTTGTTTATTTTCTTTGTTGTTTTGTTTGTTGTATTTCCTTTCTGACTCTTATTTCCTTTGGTGTGTATTTCTCTTTTTAACAATCAAGTATATTTGCTTTGTTTCTCTTTTGGTATCTTTATATTCTTTTTGATTGATGACAAAAGGGGGAGAACCTAGTAATACATTAAATGAATTTTTTGAATCAAAAATAAGAACCTACAAATACATTGACATTGAGTTAGGTTAAGAAAAATTAGAAATGCTCAAACTTTGATTCAAAATTAATATGCAAGTATGAAATTGAGAAATTGAGCTTTATAACATTAGATATATCTTAAGTATAACTTGCATATACCTTAATGCAAGTTACATAAATGAATATGTCATGATATACTCTAAATATACCTTACATATACTTCATGCCTAAAAAAGAATTATGGTATATATAGGATATACTTTGCATATACTTAAAATCTAGAAAGTTTATTTCAAATGCTGCATCTTTCTTTACAATTCTTGCATTTCATCAATTTTTTATCCTAAGTATCTTTTGAGGGGGAGACTTCTCAAAAGCATATATTGCCAGATTATTTGTCACCATCAAAAAGAGGGAGATTGTTAAACTTTGAGGGGTATTTTCATCATTTTAATGATAACAAATAAAATAGCAATATTGTATTTAACATACTTGTTTTCTAAGTCTATTAAACAGGGTATGGAATAAAACAGCAAGAATGGAGATTAGAAGAATAATCCTTGAAAGACAAAATTAAGGAAGTAGCATGTTCACGCTCATGACCCTATGTGTCATGCCCGTGAAAGAGCTAACCATCACCAAAACCAACATTTGAAGTTCACAGCCATGAAGGAAGACACAAACCATGAAATGTACATTTAAGTCACGCCCGTGAATTAAAATGTCACACCCGTGAATTTTCATGACATTTTCATCCAGAGAGCTTCACGACCAAAGTCACCACTTAGATCACGACTAGAAAGTTTGTCATGCCCGTGACCCAATGTTTCAAAATTTTCTAGAGAGCTTCACGACTAAGGTCACCACTTCAATCACGGCTTAGGAAGAACAGTCACGCCCGTGACAAACATAGTCACACCCGTGAATGGTGAAAGAGAAAAATGTCAGACGCGATTATTTGGTTGGTACAACGGCTAGTTTCATATTAAATGCACCCTAACGGCTATAATCAGCCAATGGAGTATAAATGGAAGTCATTTATGCATTCAGTATAAGAGGATAGCAAATACTTTGAATCAAAATCTTACTACAAGCTATTTGTACATTCAATACTTTGAGAACCAATATCTATTCTCTGTAAAAATCTTTTTGCTCTTCATTTATTGAGCAATAAAGATTTATGAGTGTTTCTCTCTGTAATCATTTATTACTCAAGTGAGTTTTGGGTATCTCTGGGTTAAGAGTAGAACACTTGTAAGGGTTAGTTGTGTGAGCCTTTAAAACATAAAGTAAAGGTTAGTTGTGTGAGCCTTTAAAACACAAAGTAAAGGTTGTTTATGTGAGCCTGTAAAACACAAGGAATTGGTTATTGTGTGAGTCATTAAAACACAAGGGATTTATGGGTTAGGTGTGAGCCATTGTGAGAAACACCATAGTTGGGAGTGAGCTTCTAAAACTCCATTGTAACACTTAGCGTGTTAGTGAAACTCTCAATTGTGATTGGGGAGAAGAGTAGGGTTTGTTAACACCCGAACCTCTATAAAAATCATTGTGTCAAATTTCTCTATCCCTCCTTAAATTAATTTTTATTTCTGCACTTTAAAGTTTAATTTTTTGAAACTCCATTTCAACCCCCCTTCTTGGCTTAATATCTAGGCAATAACTCTTAAGTTACAAATAAAGTTTTCCTAGCTCACTACCAATTAGGTATTTTCTCTCTTGGCTCATAACAAATCCAAGTTTCCCTTGCATTTCATGGATAATATAGTAACCAATTCCTTATATTTTGAACGGCTCACACACAATCCTTACAAAGAACCCAACTATTTAAGGCTAACACTTAAATCAAATAGCTCACAATGAATACAAGAAAGATTGAGAAATCAAATTGCAAGAGTTTGACCACTTAAGAGTTAGTTTTCTACTTTCAATGTCCTTTTGGGGGGTCTATTTATAAGGTTTACGCACTAATTAGTCATTACACACATTGGCCAAAACTCTTTTTAAGGTTCTAAAAAGTGTTGCATTTTATGTTGCCTATATGAAAGAAATTGTAGTTGCACTTCAACTTTCACAGTTGCAATTTTTTATTGTTCGTTGGTTCATAACACATGGCTTCCCCAAATTCATTCCCACTTCTAACGGCTATATAAGATAAAAAAAATCATGGGCCCACTTAATGAATCACAATCATGCTTTGTCTTTCGTGTTGTATGTTGTGGTCATTATCTCCATCACAAACCATTATATTTCTTGAAGGATTTTAGCCTGAATAAAATCGCAAACATACTTTCTAATGTCATAGTCATGAAATTTGAATATCTAGAAACCTTCTTTAAACCCTAATGCATAAATGGACATGTGGTAGTTTGTAGTTAAGGTGATTTCCAACGATTATGCCTTTATGAAATTTGCGATTGTGCTTACCCCTCTCGCAAGCAGTTTCACAGGTGTGATCAACATCACAAACCAATCTAGAATTTGATGGTCATTCTGCCATTTGCACGTCTCAAGTGCGTTACTCTCTTTGCCGTTGTGAAACTCCTTTCGCATGCTAACTTGCTATCGCGCTTGAGGTTGCTAACCATTCTAAAATTGAAGCTCATTCCCAGGTTTGTGTTGTGGTCATTCTTGTTGAGGTGCATTTGTGATCTTTATTTTACGATCACTGTTTTATTTTATGATTATGCT
Organism: Triadica sebifera; assembly: GCA_023653625.1. NCBI lineage: Eukaryota > Viridiplantae > Streptophyta > Magnoliopsida > Malpighiales > Euphorbiaceae > Triadica > Triadica sebifera. The sequence continues at coordinate 12,345,565 of CM042905.1, forward strand.
TTATAGGTCATTTTTTATTCTTCCTAAATTGAGTAAGTTAATATGGTCCAATTCATTTGAAACTTGACATACTATCAAAAAAACACTAGATAAAGGCATTAGTAACATTTAATTTGATTGTCAAGATCAAAATAGAGATCAATTATCCTAAGGTCAATATAAACAAATTGAAAAAAAAAATAAATCGCTCAGCTTATCCCACCATAAACAAACATTTTATATTTCTTCTCAATTAGCTATAAAGATTGCAAAATCTTTATGAGTATGCTAATCCCTCGCATGTGGTCCACTTCGTTCTTTTGTACTTTTTAAGGAAGGAATAAAAGTTGTCTCTACCAAGTCCTAAGCTTTTTGCCCAAATTGTATTGGAGCAAGCTCATGTTAATGGTGTGAGATTTTATTGAGACAAATGAGTCATGTCCTTGTAGAGCGAAAGGCTAATTATGCCCTAAGCTCTATAGGGACAAAGTCATTGGTTAGCCTTGTATAAGGTTGCCAATCGACCTGAAGATACAAGATTTACAAAAAATTATATATCATCCTAAAAGAAAAACAAAAATAAGTAAAATATATTTTAATATACAAGGTTTACCTCACTTGTTAGCAAAAAAGCAAAAACAAAAAGCTTTATTCTTGCTATTTGTAGCATTTTTAAGTGGCTTGTGAAGCCATTATAAGATGTCGAGAATGGAAATTCATTTCATCTCTTAATTCTCAATTAAAGATGGTATTTCAATGGTCTTGTACAAAAAATAATTCACCATGGAAGGTATGCGAATAAAAAAAAGACATGTATAATAATAATAATAATAATAATAATAATAATAATAATAATAATAATAATAATAATAATAATAATAATAATAATAATAATAATAATAATAATCTAAAATAATTTAACTGTAGAAAATGAAATTTAAATAGTTAGAATACATATACTTACAAAAAGAGAAAGAGCAAATTCTTTCAATGTTGTGTTCCTTCTTCTACAACTTCGACAATGAATCCATGAGGGTTGTCAACATTGCAGAACCTCAAGAATACCCATTCATGGTCTCAATTTTAGAAAGTAAAAGTAGAAATATTAAATTACAAACAAATCTTGACTTGACGTCATCTAACAAAAAACTAATGACAAGAGATATGCTTGTAAAAATTTTCCCTCAACCATGTTTCCCTATTTTGAACCCAAACAAAAAGAGTAGCTATTGGAGTCTTATCAAATGTTGGACTAAAAAAATTAACTATGACATCCATATTTACGAAATCACACCTAGAGAATTGCCATTAATTAAGAACCATGTTATATATACTATTAAACTAAAATTTAAAAAAGACATATTGTCTTTAGTACCTATTTCAAAACAAAATTTTTTTGGATCAAATGTCGATACAATAGCATCTAAGGCAAACATACATTATCTGACATCTATGCCATTTGTAAAAAAAATGTACAAAGTATTTAAAGGATGTTTTAGAAACTACCCTTTTAACTAAAGGAATCACGATCCATTTTGTCAAAAGATTAGCACACAGCATAATTTTTTTCTGCAAATAAATCAAAAATAAAAAGATTAAAAAAAATAACTCTATAATGAAGACCAAAAAAACACTTACCAAGACTTTGTCCATATTGAATGGGGACCTATGGGACAATATGTGAACACATGAGTATATAGAAACTAGCAATGTTATCAATATCTAGCTCAGTTTTCTTTTTGATGGGTAAGATATTTTTCAAATCAAATCTAGTGTCAAGTCCAAATAACAAAAACACACACCAAGAAAGACAAGTATAGAAAACTTGAAAAATCATTTTAATTAATATGGCTAGTACTAGCAAATAACTAATTAAATAACTAATAGATTGTAAACAATAATTAGTAGTACTATAACATAATTGAAATCAGGGGTCTAAGTATTGAGTATTATGATTGAAAAAGATTAGAAGCTTCATTATATAGATGGCATTGCTTAGAAACCAAGGAAAAAACACTTGAAATTATTCAATATTAATTAACTTCTTATTAGCATCCAATTATATTAAAATAATTCGCAACTAAGATTTAAAATGAAATTAATTAATATTCTTTAACGAAACAATGTTGCAACCATAAAATTTAAACTTGAAATTATTTAATATTAATTAATTTCATATTAGCATCAAATTAATATTTTTTCGCAACACAATTTCACACTCATAATTTAAAATGAAATTAATTAATATCATTTTGCGAAACAATTTTGCAACCGCAATTTAAAATAGCGACAATAAAATTTAAACTTGAAATTATTCAATATTAATTAATTTCAAATTAGTGCCCAATTAATATTATTCAATGAAACAATTTCACAACTACAATTTAAAATAAAACTAATTAATATTATTCCATGAAACATTTGGCCAATTGTGATTTAAAATAGCAACTGCAAATTTAAACTTCAAATGATTCAATACCAACTAATTTCAAATTAGTGTCCAATTAATATTATTTTGTCAAATAATTTGCAATCGCGATTTAAAAATAGCGACTACAAAATTTAAATTTGAAATTATTCAATATTAATTAATTTCAAATTAGTGTCCATTTAAAATTATTCTGCAAAACAATTTTGCAACCGTGATTTAAAATGAAATTAATTAATCTTATTCCATGAAAATGTAATGTCTGCATATATGGTCTATAAGTTGTGTTAATGATTGGTGAGAGTTAGGAGTTAAAAAGAGTATTAAAAAGTTTTAAAGTTATTGAGTTTGATGTTTTATGCCCGTGACAAGTAGTGTCACGACTGTGAATGTCGGTTTTTCAATAAACAAACCATGAAGGTTAATCACGATCGTGAATGGGTAGATCATACCCGTGGAAGGATAAGTCATGGTCGTGAATCCTAGGCAGACAAGGTAGGTGAGACAACCGTGATTTTCTTTCTCTACCATCACTTTAAATCCACTTTCCATTCTCTGAAAACCAACCTAACACACCATCTCCATCTTCTTCTACCTTAGGATCAACACCTTTTTCATTTTTGGGAGATTAAGAGACTTAGTTTCATTAGAGAAAGTGAGAGAGAAGAAGCTTATGAGCTTGTAAGTGATGAGCTCAGTTTCATATTTTTTGGATTCTGTCCAATTTCCAGGAGACTATTGAGGACATTTTCTTGTATTTAGAAGTTGGTAAAGGTGTTAGAAGTCCATTTCAAGGGAGATGACAAGCTTAGAGAGCTAAAACTTTGATTAGGCTTCGTCCTAAGTGAAAGGTTTGTACATAACCACATTCAAAGCTTTAACTTGCATATTCTTGTGTTATTTATCATGAATGCATGTTGTGGGTGATTTCTAGGGTAAGATAGGGCATGATTTTGGATTAAATGTACTTAGACATATTGTGGTTGATAGATTGAGATGTTAAATGGGTTACATCGGTAAATTTGATATTTATAAATGTTATTGGCATGATATATGACTTCTATACATGTTGGAGAGTTGATAGGGTGGTTGACATTGGTCAACCATAAAGATTATTGCATGTGAAAATGGTATGAGATAGTGTGCTCTGTTTTCTAGAAAGATTTCTACGGGTTCACGAGCTTAAATGTCGTGAATATAAGTTGTGTTAATGAAGTAGAACCATTCACGAGCAACTTCATGGTTGAGATCACAGTTTGGTCCACGTCCATGAAAGATGGATCACGGTCATGTACATGTTGCTGATTCACAGTTAAATTATGGTTTGATTCACAGGTACATTATCCATAAAGAGGTTCTTCACAGCCATGAAAGTGTATTCATGGGCATAAAATTGCTTAATCTTTAAAAGTTATATATTTGCATGTGAATTGAGTTTGATTTGGTTTGAGATAGGGTACCTTTGTCGTATGTTTTGTGACACCCTTATAACACTTATTTTATACGTATGTTATATAAGCTTATGCGATTATAGCCGATATGTGCAAAAACAATTTCTTAATTTAATATAATGACCATAATCTTATTAGCACTTTATTAATATTTTTTATTTTTCCAAAAATTTCAGCAGTATATCGGCTATAAATTAACTATCTCACCTGTACTGCAAACAATCTGCAACCCATTTTTAGGCACAATAATACAAATATAATACAAAATATTCTCCATTCAACCACAAGTCAACATTTCATTCTTTGCACATATAATAATTCCTGATAGCTATTGTTGTAAGCAAACTTGGCAAATGGCAAATACCTTTTCCAACTACTTTCAAACTCGATGACGCAACTTCGCAACATATCCTCAAGTATTTGAATCTCACGCTTTGACTACCCATCAATTTGGGGATGAAAAACCGTACTAAAATGAAGTTTTTTCCTTAATGCTTCTTTTAGCTTCTTCTAGAACTGGGAAGTAATTCTAGTATCCCTGTCTGAAATAATGGAGGATGGTACTCCATAGAGCCTCACTATCTCATTAACGTAGATTTCTGCCAACTTGGTTAGTGGATAGTCCATCTGTACTAGTATGAAATGGGCTGATTTAGTAAGTCTATCAATGACTACCCATATAGCATCATGCTTCCTTCCAGTCAAAGGTAGTCCCGTCACAAAATCCACGGTCACTCGATCCCATTTCCATTTTAGTATCGCGATAGGCTGAAGTAAACTCGATGGAACTTGGTCTTCAACTTTCATCTGCTAGCATATCAAGCATTTGCTCACGAATTCTGTCACATCACATTTCATTCTTGGCCACTAATAGTGTACTTTCAAGTCCTGGTACATCTTATTACCACCATGATGCATCATGTAGCAACTATGATGAGCTTCTGTGAGAATGTTATTTCTCAATTCATCTTGATCAGGTACACATAACCTCCAGTTGAAATAAAGGTTGTCATCTTCACCTAAAGAGTAATCACCCTCATTACCTTCTTTTACTTTGTTCACTATGGCAATCAAGCAAACATCTAGCTTTTGTGTCACTTTCACTTGCTGAAGAAAGTTTGGTTTTACTTTCATTTCCGCTATTATAGCTTCATCTTGTGCCATATCTAATTTGACATTCATCACCCAAAGGGTTGCCATAAATTTTATACTAAATGCATCAGCTACTACATTTGTCTTTTCTGGATGATAGTCAATTAAGCAGTCATAGTCTTTTATCAATTTAAATCAACACCTCTATCTCAAATTAAGTTCCTTCTGTGTGAGCAAATATTTCAAACTTTTGTGATTTGTGTAGATGTAACATTTCTCACCATAAAGATAATGTCTCCAAATCTTAAAGGCGAGTACAATTGCTGCAAGCTCAAGATCATGAGTAGGATAGTTCTTCTCATGAGTCTTGAGTTGTCAGGAAGCATATGCAATCACTTTACCTTTCTACATCAATACACAACCTAACCCATTCCTGGAGGCATCACTGTAAATCACAAAATCCTTGCTAGATTCTGGTTGAGTTAATGGTGGGGCTTCTGTCAACATGTTTTTAAGCTTCTCAAGGCTTCCATGACATTTATCCGTCCACTCAAACTTGATATGCTTCTGTAACAATCAAGTGAGCAACGCTGCTATGGTGGAAAAACCTTTTACAAATCTTCTATAATACCCAGCCAAACCTAAGAAACTTTCAACTTCTGTAACAGTCTTAGGTATTCTCCACTGTAAAATTGCTTCAATCTTCTTTAGGTCCACCTTTATCCCTTTAGTTGAAACTACATGACCTAAGAAGGATACTTCATTCAACCAGAAGTTACACTTGCTGAACTTTGCATACAGCTGCTTTTCTCTCAATATCTATAAGACAATTTATAGGTGTTTGTCATGTTCTTCTAACATCTTCGAATACACTAGAATGTCATCAATAAATACCACCATGAACTGGTCGAGATAAGAATGAAAGATCATATTCGTTAGATCCATAAAAACTGTTGGCGCATTCGTAAGGCCAAATGGCACGACTAAAAACTCATAGTGGCCATATCTTGTGCGAAAAAGCAGTTTTGGGCACATCTACTTCTTTTACTTTCAATTGATGGTAGCCCGATCGTAGATCAATCTTTGAAAATACACCTACTCCCTTTAATTGATCAAATAAGTCTTCAATATGTGGAAAGGGATACTTGTTCTTGATTGTCACCTTATTTAGTTGTTTGTAGTCAATGTATAATCTAAGAGACCCATATTTCTTCTTTCCAAAGAGTACTGGTGCTCCCCATGGTGAAATATTGGGTCTGATAAAGCCTTTATCAAGCAATTCCTGCAGTTGAATCTTTAATTCCTTGAGTTCTATAGGCGTCATCCTTTAGGGTGCAATCGAAATAAGTGTCATGCCTGGAGCTATGTCAATAGTGAATTTGACTTCCCTGTCAGGTGGCAAGCCTTATAGTTCATCAGGAAAGACATCTGGAAAATATCTTATAGTAGGTACATCTGAAATCTTAAGATCTTCCTTTTTAGCTTCCACTGCATAATACAAATAAGCAATGCACCTTTTTCTTATAAGTCTCTTGGCAGTTGTAGCTAAAATCACATCTAATAGAAAGTTTTTTCTTTCACCCACAATGGTGATTTCCTGGTCATCAGAGAGTTTAAGTGTCACTCTCTTCCATTTGCAATCCATTGTCGCTTAATGGGCCAATAACCAATCCATCCCCAATATCACATCAAACTCGCGAAATGGGAGTTCAATTAGGTCAGCAAGGAATTCATAACCTTGCACACTAATGGGACAATTCCTATACACCCTGTTCACCACAACACTATTTTTAAAGGATTTCTCATTAGGATGTCCTGGTCTAATTGTGAATCTCTTAACCATTTTCCATGTGTATCATTAGTATTTATGTAGGAGTGTGTGGAACCAGGATCAACAAGTGCATAAACATAATCAGTCATAAGTTTGAATTTACTTACTATCACATCGGGAGCATCCTTATCTTCTCTAGCTCTCATTGCATAAGTACGGCTTGTAGCTCATCCCTGACCTTAGGGTGGTTGTTCAGAAGGTCTAGATGTTGATGGATTAAGGGATGCTCCCTTACCTCAGCCTCTGGATGGTAAAGATCCAATACCATATGCTGGTGACATAGCCGTAGAAGCTTAAGCCTCTAGACAACCCTGTCCTGATGATCCTTTGAACCACACTTGAAACAAGCACCAGTCAAATATCTGCACTCTCCTAGGTGAGATCTACCACAATTGCCACAAGTTTGAACTGTACTTCCCCCTCTGCCTCTAGGTGTACTGCCCATATAAGTAACTAAGGCATTGCCACGTAATGTATTTTCTTGTCCACACCCTAGTGCAACTGATGTATGACTCTATGATGGAGCTGGTCCCCTAGACTTCTTACTCAGAGTACCTGAACCATTAAACTGCCTTGGCTTCCTTTTCTGTTGAAACTAAGTTTATCTGTTAGCCTCATCTGACTAAATACTTTTTACTTTAATAGTCGCTTCTACCATAGCACGCAAATTTGGATGTTATTATGCACCCATTATCTATCTGATCTTGTTATGGAGACCCCTCTTAAATCTCTGACATAATTTCTCCTCTGTCAATTGATAGTCATCAAGATAGGCATTAAGGCACTCAAACTCACGCTCATATTCTGTTATTGTCTTATTTTCCTATTTGAGTCTTCATAAGGTATCTTGCATCTCTGCTTTATACTCTGACCCTATGTATTTCTTTTCAAACTAGGCCAAGAAGAAATCTTAATTCAACTGTTCACCTGGGGTATGCTTGCATACTGAATCCCACCAAATGAATGCAGGACCCTGGAATAATGCCACAATACTTTCAAATTTAATTTCAAGCGGGCTATGAGTGATTTCAAATAACCTCTTTATTTTAAACAACTATTCTTCAACTTGTATAGGGGTCAATGGATCACACCCATAAAAATCTTCAGCTCCCAATTTTTTTAACTGTTCTAAAATTGGCTTCTTTTTAGGTAGAGCAAGAGGTTGTACCTGTGCTGCTAGCTGTGGCTGTTGAGATTGTTTAGCTTGCATTTCTATGTTGAATGTAATTAGCCATAAGATTAAGAAAATCTGGCAATGGCGGTAGAGATGGTGCAACTGGTAGAGTGACATGATGTTGCAGAGCTTCAGCTTGCTTAGCACAAACCGATGTTTCACTCTCACCATCCCCAACACCTTGACCTTGTTAGGATGTCATCATTCACTACAAAATAAGGAAAAGAGCAAGCATACGTTAGACTTATAATACATTTTATCCATCAATTGGTATGTATATACATATAATTCATTCATTTAATTCTCACTCCGATCTTAGAACCGCCTAAATCATGCTCTGATACCATTAAAACTGTGACACCCTTATAACATTTATTTTATATATACGTTATGTAAGCTTATGCGATTATAACCGATGTGTGCAAAAAAAATTCTTAATTTAATATAATAACCATAATCTTATTAGCACTTTATTAATCATTTTTATTTTTCCAAAATTTTAGCAGCAGATCGGCTATAAATTAACTCCTTACCTGCACTACAAATAATCCACAGCCCATTTTTGAGCACAACAATACAAATATAATACAAAATATTCTTCATTCAACTTTAAGTCAATATTTCATTATTTACACATATAATAATTCATGAATATTCTTTATCATAATAGATACATAATTTCATTCCTACAAATCATATTTATACATATATATACATGTCATTTTTAATATACTATTTTCTATCTTATCATTTCTTCTGCTCCCAAAATTTGTATGCTTGCTCTTGTGCTTTTTTCCACTACTACTTGCACACAATTAAATAATTACGTGCTGAGCATTAAAATGTTCAGTAGTGATTACTAATCTAAGAATTTCCATTGACCTATATTTTCATACATACATGCAATATTATATTTATTACACTATCAAATTTTCTTTTAATATATTTATTATTCTTTTTATCAATACTTTAATATTTTTTACCCTTAATTCACTATTTAATATCTTTATGAAATTTAACAATTTTTTTCAATTAATCTTATAGTTTTTTTTCAATTTTCTATTTAATTAGTTACAAATTTTATTTTGGTTCATAAATTTTTATTTATTTACAATCATGTCACTACTTTACATTTATTTACACTTTTGCCACTATATATATGTATATATTAAACTACATAATTTAACATTTTTCTTCCAATTATATTTTATTTTTTTAATATTACTATTTTGGTCATATTTATCACTTTTATTATTATTATTATTATTATTATTATTATTATTATTATTATTATTATTATTATTATTATTATTATATCATTTTTATCACTTTTATCATATTTATCACATATATTATTTTTATCATATTTATCACTTATATCATTTTTCTCACATTTTTCACTTATTTTATTTTTATTATATTTTTCACTTACATCATTTTTATCATATTTTTTACTTACATCTTTTTTATCATATTTTTCATTTACATCATTTTTATCATATTTTTCATTCTTACTAATTTTATTTACATTTGTCCATAGTTTCAATCCGATAGAAAATCTTCGGACTAGATACATAAAATGTGGACCCTAAAAGTCCACTACACTGAAGAGTGACCCTGAAGGACTATCCAAACACTGCACTGTACACTGATAACTGAATCACTATCACTGAAATAGACCCTAATTGGCCTACATAAGCTAGTTGCTATGACCCGCACTGCGGTAGTTGTATCCTTATAGCTAGCCAACTATATTATGGGCTAAATTTAACCATCAGAAAAATAACTAAGGGCAATATCTTATTCTTTTAATTCAATTTCTATTAAATTTATAAATTCTATTATTTTTAGATTACTAATTACCTAGCATTTTATTCATCCAGAACCATAATCTTTTTTTCATACTTTTCATTCTAATATCTCAATATTTCATCATTAATAACCAATTAAATCATTAAGCTCATTAAACACACTTTATTCATTATATTTCATTTCATGCACAAAATAATCATTAATTAGAAAAATATTTAATATATATTTTAAAAATTTTCAATAAATTTCTATACACTCAATATCATGTTTTCTTGCATTATGACTTAATTTTTATTTAATTAGCAAAAAAAATATTAATTTCTTCTTCTTCATATTTCGGCTTACATTCAATTTTCATCATTAAAATTTTTCTTTCACCTTCTAAATATTCATTTCACTCATTTATACATTCATTATTCCATATGTATCATAATATTACACTAAAATGTAATTATGCCATAATATGTATTTTTTTCCATAATATGGTCATATTTTCAAAGTTCCACTAAATAATTTTTTTTAATTGAATTTAACCATTCTAATCCACTTTTTATATTTCCTTAATCATGTTTTAAGCTTCAATTATTAATTACATGCATAACACACAATTTTTCTAATGGAAATAAGTAGATTTTGAAATCACTAACCTTATTTTCTTCATTTGGCCTTCCTAGGTTTCCTTTTCCTTAGTCTTTTCCTTGGAAGCACCTTCACCTAATTGTGGACCTACCATGACCGAAATTCACACTCAATTAATTCACCATTTATTTTATTTTTTTAACTCAATCTAACTTCATAATTATCATCTACATACCTTAAACTATCTATTTGAACCATTAAACCAATTTAAAACTCTTAATTTCACTTACCTCAAATTTGTATCTTAATTTATCTCATTTGATTTCCTTCCACTTTATCCCTTTAAATGAAGATTAGAGACTTTCACTAGCTACTAGAGAGGCTGAAATTATATTAGAGTTTTTTATTTTGGTGTAAAAATTAGAGAAAATGGAAGAAATTTGGTAGAGAAAAGGAGAAGAAAATGGTTCAGCCAAGCAAGAGAATTTGGGAAAAAAGGAGTTGCAGAATTCTCTTTAAAGAATTCTGATATTTAAGCCTTTATATAGTGGCTTAAGATAGGTGAGCTTGGGCCTAAATAAATTCTAACCCATTTAGGCCCAATTAAATACTTTAAATTATTTCTTTCACTTTTTAAGCTCAATTTCACCTAAATTTGATTCCATAATTCATAAAATATTTTTTTATATCTACACAAATGTTTTTAACTCAATCAGAATATATTTTATGTCTGACTCACTAAATTTGGACTGATTAATTAATTTTTGGTGTTAACAAAAAATTTCTTTTCCACTGTCAAATAATTCTAAATATTATTTATAAGCTCAAGTAGCTAGCCTAAGTGCTTAGGTTAGAGCCGCAGATTACCTGTATCTAATTTAGTCCAGTTATGAGTAAAGCAGACAATGAAAAAGATAATTAATAATTTCTATATGCAGTATACACTTGTATATTTGATTATTATTTATATTATTATGTTACGCATAATTGAGTATTGTGTTGAGAATATTAAGTCATGACATATAAATAATAGTATATTGTAGTGTGGATAGCAAGATAAGTCATACTGGTATTACAGTAAGTGTATCATGCATTTTGTATATGTATATTGTGTTTTGCATGTTGTTCTATATCACTAAGCATTATATTGCTTAACATATAAGTATTTTCATGTGTAGGTTCAGAGCCTATGTCTTGGTCGACAAAAGAGGACGTCCAAGAGCAAAGTCAAAGATATACACTTGGGGTGGCTGATATAATTGTTGTATTTTTTTTTTATTTTTGTTGGATTTTGGTAGTTATAGATGTACATGTTTTTATTTTCAGAAATATGTAATTTTATAACTATTTGTTTAATAAAATTGTTGGGCTAATGCATTGCTCGTTTATTATTGTATTAAATCTTAATTTGTATTTAAGTCTTTTTATGACTTTTAATAATTTTATTAAGTCATCATAATCATTGTGCATCAAAATTTTAATTTATGACATTTTTAAATCATATTTATCGTAACATTTTTTGGTATAGTTGAGTTTATTCTTAATTATATCGAATGATGTTATAGAAAAAAAATTTCTCAACGACTATTTAAAATAGCAACCCCAAAATTTATTTTTGAAATTATTTAATATTAGTTAATTTTCATATTAGTGCCCAATTAATATTATTCTGCAAAACAATTTCACAACTGCGATTTAAAATAAATTTAATTAATATTATTATATAAAACAATTTCGCAACCACATTTTAAAGTAGAAATTGAAAAATTTAAACATGTAATTATTCAATATTAGTTAATTTCAAATTAGTATCCAATTAATATTATTCTACAAAATAAATTTTCAACTGTGATTTAAAGTGATAAATTAATAATATTTCGTAAAACAATTTCACAACTGTGATTTAAAATATCAACCATGAAATTTAAACTTGAAATTATTCAATATTAATTAATTTCATATTAACACCCAATTAGTATTATTCCACAAAACAATTTTGCAATTGCAATTTAAAATTAAATTAATTAATATTATTTCATGAAACAATTTTGCAAATGTGATTTAAAATAGTGACTGCAAAATTTATAATTGAAATTATTCAATACTAATTAATTTCATATTAGTGTCCAATTAATATCATTCCAAAAAATAATTTTGCAACCGTGATTTAAAATGAAATTAATTTTCTTTTATATCATGTATCAAATCCCATTTGTTTACTTTTTTTTAGTTGTATCTAGTTAAGCAAAATAATTTGAATGTTCCCAATAAATTGAAAAATATCAATGTTCTTTTATTCATGTAATATATTTAATTGTTTCTCTTTGTTTTTCTCATGTTATATAAATGAAAAAAATATTGGATATATGTGTTATACACATTATATATGCATGTACTAATTTTAGATCAAAGTATGTACGAAAGTATACAAATTTTAGAATAAAGCATGTTATTCTTAGTTTTTTTTAAAAAAAATAAAACTTTCGTGCCAATTTGGCCAAAAAAATATTTGACGCGGGCCTAGACCCATTATTATTCCCAACATTGTGTTATATATCCTAAAGATGAGTATTTCTTGCTTAGTTTTGTTTTTATAAAGTAAAAATTTTCATGTGAGGTTGTCTCGAAAATGTTTAGTGTGGGCTTAAACCTATTGCAATTATCAACGTCAGATATCATTCACCAATGTTGCACAATTTTAGAACAAAGTATCTTATTCTTAGTTTTTTTTTAAAATAAAACTTTTATGCCAATTTGGCCAAAAAATGTTTGACACAAGCCTAGACCCATTATTATTCCCAACACCGGGTATCATTCTCCAACATTGTATTATATGTCCCAAAGACGAGTATCTCTTGCTTAGTTTTTTTTTTTAAAGTAATAACTTTTAAGTCAAGTTGTTCCAAAAATGTTTGGCACAGGCCTAACCCATTGTGATTATCAATGTTGGGTATCATTCCCCAATGTTGCATTATATGTCCTAATATTGGGTATCTGTTGGTTTATATTTTATTATAGTATCAATATTTTGATTCACATTTTTATTTGTGCTAATAAGAAAAATTATTTTTAAATATTATATTAATTGTAAACATGTATTTATCAAAGTATAACCCAGACTAATCATGATTCCCAACGTAGGGTATCATTTCCCAAAGTTGTTTTTTTATTTCCTTGTTCTATGTCAATAAGTTTAATATATGTGAAAACTTTACTAATGAAATATATTAAAATGAATGAAGAAGCATTTGATAAGTCAAAGTTGAGTTGCTCTTCCTTTGAAAGTTTGGCTTTAAGCTACCACCGTGAGTTGAAATGCGTCAAAACTAGGAGTCAACACTTGAAACATTTTATTTTAAAAAATGATTCCCTCTATGATGCGAGTGTTATAATTGAGTTGGCATAAAATTTAGTTTTATTTTGGTATGTAGTCAATGTGAACTAATTGGGGATGTTTTAAATCATTATTGTGGTCATATTTCATCTAATAAATGGTAAGACATGAAAACTTTCTTTATCAAAGATGCCAAATGTGAAGATCAATGTCTAGATCTTTTAAGATTTCCAAGGACATGGAAAGTCCAAAAGGACCATGAGAACGACTCAAAATTTTCCTTTTTTCATATTTTTATTTGTTAAAACTTAAATTTCTCTTATTTAAGGGCAATTAAAGAACATGAGAGTTATCATGATTGAGGCTTTAATCATAACTATCATTCCCACAATTGTGTCTATGGCTAATAACTACTGGATGGGCCATGATAAGTGTCAAAGTCACCAAAAATAATTCTGCATTTACTGAAATTTTGCAAAAATGACAAGTTTAGATTGAACCTTTTTAATGCCCACTAATCAGAATTTAATTAAAATAAATATGTGGTATACATAGCAAACACATGTAGACAATAGAGATTAAAATAGATGGAATAAATGACTAAATTAAAATAAAGTAAATTAAATTTATTAACATGATAAATTTGAATAAATTAGACCACATAATTAAATTATATTTTTGGTAAAAAAATACATAATAATAATAATTATAATAATAAAATAATTAAAAAAAAAGGCACAACAGAAAAAAAACAGTAGAAAAATTGTGAGAAGGGAGGAAGGGAAAGTCAATTGACTTTGCCCCATTTTATCCTAACTCTACACAATTCTATCAAACTTATCTCTATTCTTCTTCCTCCTCAAACCACCAGCCTCCATTTCTTCATCATTTCCCTCAATATTTGCATCAAAATCAGTCTGAACAAATTTGTTCTTAGTAAGTAATCAATTTTTCATAGTTATTGTGTTATTAGATCTTTTAAGATTATGTTTTTATAGTGTATTTCATTATATTTTTGAGTATCCTATGAACCGAATTTGAAGATATATAAAACATGAAAGTTGTTCATATATGTATTGTTTATATGTCTATAAAATTTAATGAAATTATATTAGGTATATAAATAGATAAATTTGTTTGAGTGAAACTGGTTCAGAGAGACGTGTCAATAAAATAACCTACAGTTTTTGTTTAAATTGATAATCTTAATGGCTAAATCTGAGATTTTGTAAAATATAAAAGTTGTAGATATATGCGTTATTTAGGTCTCTACCAAATTTTGTATAAATATATCTTGTGTAGATTGAGTTATAATGAAATGAACTATAACAGTTCCTTCATTGAGTTGTGTTCTGGTACCTGTGCAGCTCCAGTACATTCGTATTCCTTTTTGAGCTTCTTAAAGGTCAAATTAGCCAAAGTTTAAAATATATGTATTTGGTGAGTTATGAGTTGAACAATTGAACTAGTCGGATTGATACTCTATATTGAACAAATTATAGATCCTCTAATATTTGAGAACCTTAGAGACTGAATCTAGAAATGAGGTAAACATAAAAAATGTTTTTAAATTAACTTATATAACTGTATAAAAAGTTTCATAATAATTGAAGCTACACATTGAAAGATATGAATTTTTAAATATAGTACCCCGAAACTGTCTAAGGGTAGAAAACAGAGCAATATTTAAAATTATACCAAAAATTGTGTAATGGTTCAAAAATTCTGAAATTTTAGTATATTTAGTTATACATGTTAAATTTAATTAGGAATAGGAATCATATAAATTGGATAAGTGTAGAAAAAGTTATTATTTCAATAGTCCTAAAAGGTCATGTTCTAGCTTAAAAGAAATTATAGTTAATTATTTAAATTATATTAAGAATAAATATTTTATCAATGTATTAATTAATTATATTTTTAAATTAGGATCTCAACAAGAATAAAAACAACAAAAGTGAACAAGTTCTGAGCTTATATTTTGGAAAAAAAACACTATCGATGTTTGTATATATATGTATTTTGGTTTGCCCCTGTAAATGATTGTGTGCGCATGACATGAATTATTTGTCACAATGATAAAATATTATATTATGGTATGTTTTAAAATTATAGAAATGTTATTAATCATGAACTTAATATTATGCTAATATTTGATAAAATATCATGCTATTACATGGTATTGAAATAAATTATGAGTATATGATTATGTTAATATGAAATGAGTATTGGTTATAGAAATAAGTAATTAATATTGTTAATTGCTCATTTCTCTACTTGAGGACTAACATAGGATAGATGATGCACTATTATAGGGAAGTTATGGTACCAATATGGATATAATTTAGGGATATGGTGGCTTAAGCTCTAGGAGCACCCTTGATCATAATTACACATATATGACATAATTATATTCGGTCATGGTGGCTTAAGTTTTGGAAGCGCCCTTGACTTGAGATTATAGTGAGTAGGGTAGTTTAATCTCCACAAGTGCCCATATTTCACACCTCGTATCCAAACAGTCTGTGAACGAGATTTTAGGCTAATAAATCATAAAATAAAATAAAAATTTTCATTAATTAATGTAAATAACAAAGTGTAAAATGCTTATATGAGGTGATACAAATTTAATTATTGAATACGGTTATTATGTTTATTTTTTTATGCTATGTATTTATTTATTTTATATGACAAATATGTAATAAAATTTGATATTCCATGATTTTATTTGAGATATACATTTGAATGCTTGGGGAAAACTTTAATACTTATATATATATCATTAAGCTAGAGATAGCTTAGCGTGGGTTCTTCTCACGCATGAATTGAAATTGTACCTAGTAGATAGTGAAGTTGATTAAGAAGAAATTCAAACTCATATCAGCAGAGACACAAAAGATGTAGTTAGAGGGTTGGTTAACTATTATAATTTTTTTTTTAGTTTGACCATGTATATGGTTTGTGGTAGACATGTCTCATATGTTAATATTGTATATGTAAATAATTATATAAAATAATCGGGTGTTATATTTGTATACAACATAATGATAAATATATATTGTTAATTAGAACAACTTGTCTAAACTAATATAAATAAATAAATTAAGTTATTTAAAATGAAAAAGTTTTAGTTCGAATAAATTTATTGAGTTAAACTTGGGTCATTTTTCTTATATACGTGAGATTATACATAATATATAAATGGGACATCACAACCTTAGAGATAGATTATTCTTATTCATTTGAGTTATAAATCAAAATATCACGAACAAAAAAAAGTGGGTGGAGTTCAATTAGAAATTAAATAAAAGCAAAGTAAGTAATTATGCAATATCAAAACCGAAAATCAAATTATAAAACCTTAATCCAAAGAAAAATCATTCAAGTTATAAATCAAATTGATCATCGACAAAGAAACTGCTATTTTATCATTGTCTAATTAATCAATGATTTATCTAAAGCTAAATAAACCATAATATTCAATAATTAAATTTTATTTTATTCCAACAACCAAATTAATCCTTATTTCTAATAGATTTTGTATTTAAGCAATCCTCATTAGATTAGAATTTAAAAATAGAGAAGACATTTAAGAAAAAACAGCAATTTAACCTGCGCAAATCATTTAATTTGTTTTATGTTTCTTTTAGATGAATAACAAATATTTGGATTATAATTATTATCATCTAATTGCATCTTTAATAAACCTTAAAATAATTATGGATTAAGAGATTTATATAGCATTCAATTACAATATATATCAAACTAATTGATCTCTTAGTTTTCTTATTTATGCATTCACAAAACATAAAAGTATCAAAAAAATAATAGATAGAAAAATCAAAGATGTCATTAAATTAAAAACATAGTCTCACAATTGATAATGAATTTGAATCAAATCCCTTGAAATAAAAGTAAAAGATCCACTTATTGCAACTAGAAACATCAATGAAAATTAAATAGAATTCTATAAACTGCAGCTGCCAAAGAGGTAAACCTAACTATAAAATGTTGTATTTATAGGCTATATAAATAAACTTATAAAATCTTATTAATTCCAAATGGAAATTTGCAAATTGATTTCAGACTAAATACAAGAGAAATTCAAATTTGGCCTCCTATTAAAATTGTAACTTTGGAAGAGTACTTCACTTTAAGCTTTTTAAATAATTGATTTGGATATTATAATCCAAGATAAGTCCAATTGAATGTTTAGTGCTCAAATTGATTATAACATAGTTATTTGGACAAAATTTGAAATAACATTTGGAAGCCTAAATGAACTTGAAATTTTGTGATTCACACCTTTCTAGAAAAGTTGAGATATCCTTTACAAAAATCATATGAACAATTTCTCATTTTGGAGCAATAAGATCATCAAAATCTCCACTCAAGCCTATGTAAGAAAATTATACACTTATAATTATAATTTCACACCAATGACTTAAGTCGAATTCTAATTTCACAAATAAGACTAATAAGCTCTTACAACTTAACAATATGCATTAAAACTAAATATAAAAAAAATCAATAATAATAATTATTTTATTCTCTTCAAATTCTCTCACACATAGTTTTTGTATGTCATCCGGTAAAATACTTTAAAATACTATTAAACACATAAAATTTATTGTTATCAAACTAACACACCTACAAAACTCACAATTGCAGTAATTTTAAATTAAAAAAAAAATCAAACATACTTAATTTTCAACATCTTTATCCACAAGCAATCTCAATCTCAATCTATCGCTATGAATTATGCAATTAACACAATAATGACATTATTGTCATGCACAAGTTGTTCATTCATCATTCCTCTTCATTAATAAAAACCAGGTAACAAACTAGGGAATTTTATTTTATTTTTCTTTTAGTGAGTACATTTTATGTTTTATCTCACTTGAATGAAATTTTTTTATTTTTTTCTTTCTGAGTGAGTGCATTTTATGTTTCGATGTCATCAAAATAATTTTTAATCAGTAAGTGCATTTTATGCTCATTCTACCACATACTTTGCTCATTTTTTTCTTTCTTTTTGCTCAACTTAATTACTTAAACATAAATTTAGAACTAGTAAAAGGAATATTCTCCAAACAAGTCACACATTTCAAAATTGCACTTCATTACTTAATTCACAAAATTTCTCAAAAAATATTTATTTTAATCGACTACAAAAACTCAAGAACACTTAATTTTTTAAAGGATTGCTACAAAAATAAATTTTGATGTATATTCACAATAATTGGCAATTGTAGGCATCATATGGTATTTCAGAATTTTTTTTTTAAGACAAAATCAAGATCTAGAACATTTATCGCAATAGGTCCCAAAAAGCGCAATTGCGATTTAAGCCCTCAAAATATTATTAGTTTATCCATAATTTTGTCCCAAAAGTAAGTAAACTGCTATTAAATTAATCTAAAACATGAAATGACATCGAGAAATTTTATTCCTAAGATCCTTATATTACACCTGAAATAACAAAAATATGAGAAATATAATAGAGAGCATCAACATTAATAACCTTTCATGATTCACTTCATTACATCTATGATGAAAGTCCTCTAAACAAATTTATTTTAAATTAATTATTTTGATAGCGATTTGATGAAAATAATAGTTTGAGGCTATAAAATAAAAATTTAGATATCAATTTTAAAAAATCACAAAATAGATAGACCGGATAATGCATTTTTTTTATAGTCATGAAAAAAAAAATCAAAGAAGGATTTTAATTTAACTTTACAAGTTTCAAATTTTTAGTTGGTAATATATATTTTTTTAAATTAAGCAATCATCGTAATTAGAATCACGACTTTCATTAATCGGACTTTCATTAATCAAACGTTGTAAATCAACTACCACTATTTATAACGTAGTCCGTGCTGTAGGTGATATTATTATTATTATTATTATTATTATTATTATTATTATTATTATTATTATTATTATTATTATTATCTTATTTCTGAAAATTTATCCCTCAATTAGTCGAAAATCAACATCTTTGCTTCTCTCTCTCCAAATTTTGCTTTCTCTCTTTGAGAAAATTTGATTCGAGGTGTGGAGCTAGGGTTTATTCAATCCCGATCACTTCATCTTTTTCATTTTCTTGATCTATTGTTTTTAATTATTATTTTTTTGTTTCCTTATCATGTTGGAATTGAGAATTTTTCGTATTTATTTTGATCTAAATCTAGCAAAATTAGTAGAAAATGAAATTCGTGTTCGTTTAAGGATAGCATGAAAAACCTGTAATTAATCGAGTCATTTATGGATTTTGTTCTATTATGAGAAAGAAAAGAGAAGATTATATGCAAAGATTTGAGTTGGCGTGAATTTTTTTTTGGCTAAATTTCTGTTATAGTTGTTACTAATTGGTTATTTAATGCGGTAAGAAATTTAATTTATTCGTTCGGGTGGAAATGTTGTAGGACATCATGTCAGATATAGAAGGCGTCAAAGAGCAAGAGCAAGTGGATGGAAATGTCGCTGAGAATAATAATTCCATGCTCTCATCTAAGGAGGAGGTTCTGATATATTTAGATTATGATTTATTGAACATGGAATGATTGCATGCTGAGGGAAGTTTCTTATCAAATTCAAGAGTTCTTATTATTCTGCATTTTGTTATATGCATATGCTTTCTTTAGGAAGAAGCTATAAAGAAAAAATATGGAGGAATTATGCCAAAGAAACCGCCACTTATTTCTAAGGTGATATCTTGTTAGAATTTTAGCTTAACTTGTATAATGAATCTTGGTAGCGGTGCTGGTTTTTATCATAAGCTTTGACTTTCATATCAGGACCATGAACGGGCCTACTTTGATTCTGCTGATTGGGCACTTGGGAAGGTATTGCCACTGGTCTTTTATTTACCTTGCGTGAAAATCTTGGTGACTTCTCATTAGATGCTAATCTAATATCGTTTGCTGTTATATATATATATATATTATAATAATATGACAGCAAGGTGTTGAGAAACCTAAAGGACCACTTGAAGCCCTTCGGCCAAAATTACAGGTATCAATTTGAAATTCCATTCTTGATCCTTGCTCTTTTTTATTTTTTTCATCCTGATTATTGGATGCTTACTCTTGTCATTATTTTATTTTAATGTCAATGGACAATCCATAGTGGATATTGCTACTACTTTCTATTCAGATTGCATGAATAGTTTTTATTCTATTTTAGCAGTTTACTGGTTGGTAGTATAGGCTATCGGTGCTAGTTAGTAATATAATTGTAAGTGTTTTTATCTACTGTGTATTTTTCTGTATCATTGAAAGAAAATTCATATTTATTTTAGGAGTATAGGATACAAAAATCAATCCTTAAAAACTATCAGAAGAGAAATACCAAAATTCAAAGCATCTCAAAACCTTGGAAAGGCTTAAGAGAATTCAATGCATAAAAGAAGTTAAAAACCAAACAAAGACTTCATTCTATATACCTTGTACGGGACAAGGTGGGATGGTCCATCCTCCATGCAATCTGATTACTTCTTCTACATTTAACTCTCCCTCTGCAGCATGTCAACCATTCTTAGCTTTTGGTAAGGTATATCAAACTGATGCTAGAACCTATGTTACTAGGATACTTCAAAAATGAAGAAGTATCTGCGTCTTAGGGTACAATATGGGTATGGGTATGAGATCCTTTCCGAATCCTTCACTTTAAGAGTGGATACGGCTTATTTCTCCAAGCACTGAAACTTCAATTTTTGAAGAACTTTTTTTTGCTTATTATTAGTTTGTTTAATGCTAATTTGTTAAACCTTTTAAGTTATGTGATATCATTTTATTATTTGTATTTGTGGTTTGGACTTTTAAGTTTATAGTTTGAAATATTTTATTTTAAAGTGAAATATAGTTTTGCAATTTTACTTTATTTAGCAATTTAAATGTTATAATTTGATCAATCTTTTAGCTTAAATTATTTTATATGAAAATTGAAATATTTATATTTTTATGTGTATAGATGTATCTTCATATCTATATCCTAATTTAGATCCTTTTTAGCCGTATTTACTTATACTAAATTTTAAAAAGTAAGAAGTCAGATTTCTAAATATGTATTGTGTCGGATATTCGTATCCAAGTACAAACAACATAGCCTGTAACTCATGTGAGGGGTTTTATTTGGATCAATCAGGCTGTGAGCAGAGTATTTGTTATAAGAATCAGACAACTCATTAACTCATTCGTTTATGATACTGCAATTTAATGGGAAATGTAGCTATGCTTACCACCTGCAGTAAAAGAAGATGAATGACTCATCTTTGATGAACATGAGAGAATAATTTGTTAACATGTAAGTTTGTCAAGAGCTTGGTTTGATTAATGGTAAAGCCCTCCAGCCATAAGATTCCTAATATGATGACCTAGTTACATCAATTGAATTTTATTTCATTTCATATTAGATTAGCCCATCAGTGGTTAAAAATTAGAAGGTTTTCTTGTCTTATCTTATGACTCATGATTGGGAAATGATGTTGAAATAAATTCCCCAATTGTTTTAGTACCATGATTTTGATTGGACTACTTAGAATCCTTCTTTTTATAGGCATATTTGCTTCCCAAATATTCAATTGAACTAAGGAATATGTGAAAGGACACACTTGCAGTTAAATTTTATTTTCCTAAATTTTAAATGGAAAGGAACAAAGATGATCTGTAACATCTACCCATATAGTAGGATGATAAACCCCCCAATAAGATACACATATATCAGGGGAGTTGGTAAACAATGATGGACTCTTGTTGGCTGACTTGTGTTGGGTTAGGCCAGTATGTTAATATGTCTATATTATTTACAGCTGTTATTATAAGAAAGAGAGGGTATAATAGAGAATTAACTATTAGTTGGTTACATCGGGTAAAATGAGTATATAGGCTGCTAGGTGGGATGAGTATTGCATGTTGAATATTTTGTTTGCTTTTGTGAATTGGATAGCCGCATACACTTTTGAAATTGCTTGTATTTGTTCATCTCTTTTCCTTCCATGAATCAAATCAGAGAAATCTTTTCCTTTGCTTGAATCCATTTCTCAGCTCTTATCAATTTGGTATCAGAGCCAGGTTAATAATGGCAAAGAAAAACTCTAGACAGAACATGGGTTCTTGGGTAGAGGCTGTTGAAGGCCAACTTGGCTCTTTCAAAACATGGTTGATGGAATTTTCACAAAGTTGGACCAACTTTTGAAGATGCAGGAGGAATCGTCTAAGATAGCATCATCACGGGGTAAGGAGAAGGAGGTAGCAGACCCCAACTCTGGGCAAGATGTGATGACCCCGATTTTTGGTAACCTATGGTGGCGCGAACCAGAATAGAAGTCTGTGAACCGAAGGTGGAAAGAAAATACAGGAAGTTGGAGTTATCGATTTTCAATGGGGATAATCCAAATGGGTGGTTGCTCAAGGCTAATAGAGTTTTTGACTTGTAGAAATACATTGAGGAGTGGTTGGAGGCTATTGTGGTGGGTTTTGAAGAGGATGCTTTACTGTGGTATCAATGGGAACATAAGAGAAGACCAATACTGTCTTGGGAAGAGATGCGAGGGTTGTTGCTCAAACATTTCTGAAGCTCTAAGGATGGCAACCTCCACAATCAATGGATGGAACTTTAGCAGGATGGGATGGTTCAGGAATACTGGTGGCGCTTCATTTCAATGGCTGCTCCGTTGGATGAGATTTCTTAGAAGGTTATGTTGAGTAAGTTCATAACGGGACTAAAACCATATTCGTACCTGCTGGGCCAAATAAAATCTCTCTTTAAAAAAGTCTCTTGGCCATACTTCAATGGGGTGGGCTCAATCAACCATGAGCGCCACAATTCCTTCAAAATAAGTTTTCTTTAGCCCGTTACAAACCTTAACATCCATAATGTTGTTCAAAGGTTGATAGGTGCGGAGGTTCAGCACAGACATGAAAAAGGCCTTTGGTACTGCTACGACGAAAAGTTCTTATCAGGTCATCGGTGCAGAAAAAAGGGAGTTGAATGTCATTGTGTTAAGGGCAAAAGATGTGGAAGACTTGTTGAATGAAGCTGAGTTAGATGCAATATACAGGTTGAAGTATCTCTCAATTCAGTGGTTGGCCTAATGAGTCCTAAATCAATGAAGTTGAAAAAAGGAATTAAGGATCAACTGGTGGTTATTTTGATGGATCCAGGAGCTATGCACAACTTCTTACCCTCACAATTAGTTTGATCAATTGGGATTAACTCTCATTAAGACTTTGGGTTATGATGTGATTTTGGGAGATGGGACAAATGTACAGACCAAGGGGGTATGTAGAGGAGTGACACTGCACTTCCAAGGAATTGACATTGTGGAAGACTTCCTTCCCTTGCAGCTGGATAGTTCGGACATGATTTTGCGTGTGTAATAGCAAGAGTCTTGAGAGAGATGTATGTCAATTTGAAGGAACAAGTCATGAAGTTCCGTTTGGGGGGTTGCATAGTCACTATTAAGGGAGAACAGTCCTTGGGTAGAACTCTGGTTTCTTCAAAAACTATGTTTAAGGCAATCAAGTTCGAAGGGCATGGGATAGTGGTTGAGCTTGGATCAATCATAGGGCCAGAGTGTTAATTTGAGCTTGACTGAGACTTGGCAAAGGGTTTTACAACAGTATGAGGATGTATTTCAGGAGCCAAAGGGGTTACCCCCAATGTGAGGTCATGAGCATTCCATAGTGTTGAAAGAAGGAGCAAACCTAGTCAATGTCCGTCCATATCACTACCCACAAGTTTTGAAGGCTGAAATTAAGTGAATGATTTAAGAGATGTTTTTGGCTGGAATTATTAGGTATAGCTCCAATCCCTTCTCTAGTTCAGTACTTCTTGTTATAAAGAAAGGTGGTAGCTAGCGTTTTTGTGTTGGTTATAGAGCATTGAACAAAGAAGCATTCCCGGATCGCTTCCCTATACTACTAATTGATGAACTTTTGGATTAACTCAAGGGAGCTTGCATATTTACTAAGCTGGACCTAAAGTCTGGGTATCATCAAATACGGACGAGTGAGGGATGAGCACCAAATGACTTTCTAGACTCATGAAGGGCATTATAAGTTCCTAGTGATGCCTTTTGGACTTACAAATGCTCCGATAACTTTTCAAGACCTTATGAATTAAATGTTCAAACCATACTTGTGGAAGTTTGTCGTCGTTTTCTTTGATGATATCTTGATCTATAGCTCTAGTGACGAAGTGCACATCAAACATGTGAAATTGGTATTGAAGTTACTTCGAGAGCACAACCTCTATGCTAATTAAAAAAATGTGAATTTGGGCAGCAAGGAATGACATATCTGGGGCATATAGTTTCACAATATGAGGTGTTCGTTGATCCTTTTAAGGCATGGGCTATGTTGGAGTAGCCGCGACCCAAGAACATAACCGAGTTATGGGGTTTTTTGGGGTCTATGTTTCTTGGACTCAGGTATGGGTACATATCTAAAAGTCCGGTTTCTTATTTTTAAAATTTTAGAATACGTGCGTATAGCTAAAAAGTACTAAAAATTAGGGTACGGATACGGGGATACTTCTATATTATATAATTGTAAATATTTTAATTTTTATATATAATAATTTAAGTTAAAAGTTAGATCAAATTATAACATTAAAGTCTAAAATTCAAATAAAAACAAACAATAAAATGATAATTCTAAATCCATTTAAATTGTGAAGCAACCAAAGTTTGTTGTATAATCTATATTAATTTTTGTCACCTCCACAAATCAGTCTCCAATTGTGGGTCATTAAGAGATAATTCTTTTAACTCTACAAAATCACTCTCTTCCAAGTCTATTTGATATTCGTCTATAATTTAAATGAAATCGGGATTATGAGTACCTATTTTAAAGTGAAGAATCCGGTAAGAATTTCATACTCATACCAATGTCATACTCGAAGGGTACGAGTATTTTTTCAAAAATAAAGTGTCGAAATAACATAGTTTGGGGTTGAGAGGATATTATCGAAAATTCGTTAAGGGATACAGGCACATAGTAAGGCCTTTGACCGAACAACTCAAGCATGAGAAGTTTGGGTAAGCTGAAGCAGCCTTTAATGAACTAAAAAAAGCCATGACTACGGCTCATGTGTTAGCAATGCCAAATTTCTCTAAGCCTTTCATCATCGAGACAGACGCTTCAAGATATGCGGTAGGGGCTGTTCTCATGCAAGACCAGAAACTTGTGGCTTATTTCAGCCAAGTTTTGGGTAAGCAATGAAGTCCATCTATGAGAAAGAATTGGTGAAAATTATTTTCGTTGTACTTAAGTGGAGACCATACTTGCTAGGCCAGAGATTCGTGGTGAAAATGGATCAACAGAGTTTTGATGCATTTGCTGGAACAATGGGAAGTCGGGGGAGACAAAAACTTGCAAGAGAATTGCTTTATTCCTCTCATTTTTCAAGACTATCATGCTACTCCAATAGGGGGCCATTAGGGAGAAAGAAAAACTTACAAGAGAATTGCTTTTAAAATCTATTGGGCAGGGATGAAGAATGACATATTGAAGATGGTGGCAGCTTGTGAAACTTGTCAACGGAACAAGAGTGTGACCACCTCTTCAGCTGGTCTACTTCAGCCTATTCCTTTATTGGTTCATGTGTGGGATGAAGTAACCATGGACTTCATTGAAGGACTACCAAAATCAGGAGGAATGACAGTAATTTTGGTGGTGGTGGTCGTTTTACAAAATATGTTCATTTCATCAGTTTGAAGCATCTGTTCACTACACAAAAGGTTGCTAATTTATTTGTTTGGGAGGTAATTCGCCTCCATGGATTTCCCAGCTCAATCATTACGGATAGAGACCAAGTGTTTATGAGTAATTTTTGGCAGGAGCTTTTTCGGCTCCAAGGTACGATTTTGAAACGTAGCACAACTTACCACCCCTGAATGGATGTTCAATCTGAAGCGGTCAATAGATGCCTTGAGACCTATTTGAGATGCTTGGCTTCGGACACACCCAAGCAATGGCTTCCTTGGGTAGAATTCTAGTATAACACCGCCTACCATTTCTCAATTGGTTACTCTCCATTCAAGGCTCTTTATGGTAGGGATCTGCTGCCTCTCATTCATTATTCTCCAAATTTAGTGGTACATATAGGAATAGAATAGAATGTTGCTGCTTTCTGACTTAGTGATATATACAATTTGGTCATTCAAATCGCATAACGGCATCTCATATTATTAAAATTTCCAAATTACCTTGTTCCATTTCGGTTTTGCAACCATGTTTATCTTGTCAACTAGGAAACCTATCACGAATTCCATTAGCTTTGGTATAATATTCCAGCACTGCTCCTTTTCAAATTGTCCTAGCTGATGTCTAAGGCCTTGCCCCTATGTTATCTACTCTTGGTCATCGTTATGTTCTTTGGTAAAACATACTTCAATGTGCATTTGTCTTTGTATACATGTCATTCTTCCACTTCTCTCATTCTTTTATTCTTATTATATGTGTTTTTTCATTTCCTTGCTGCTCATGTACTTTTTGAGTCATTGTGGTTTCATAAATGATAGTTTTGCTCATAATGTGTGCATAATCAATGAAACACATGTTGTTTTCACTGACCTCCATACGTGCTGATATTTCATCCAATTTTGAGTTTGATGACATTGCTACTCTTTCTGATATTGAATTATGAATAATTGGTGTTACTGTCAAAGGATTTTCCTTGTCCACAACACTTATGCATAATGGACAGTTTGTGCAGTCTCTTTCATTTTTTTTTCAATTCTAGATAAAATTGAATATTGTTGTCATTTTGTATCAACAATGGTGGGTAATTTTCTTTAACTTGGTACCTTCTCTCTATATCTACCACTTCATTTCTGATTTTTAGCTCAGTATGTACCAAGGGTAGTTTATGAATTCATATGAGCTAAAGCAATTTGTATATATAAAAGCAATTTGGTATGAATTATTTTTTGGTTGTTTTGTCAGATTTTGAAGTTTAACCTCACCGAATTATACATTGTTATAACATATATACAATATAGATACTTGTGTGCTCGACCATGTTATCATATATCAGTATAACTTATATATATTTAGTCTACTGGATTAAAGCACATACATGTCATATTACACAAAAGTGAATCCATATCATCATATCTATAAAGCATTCATGTCACATAAAACAATCTCCATTTCCTTGTTTTGTTTTCCTTGGTATTGGTTTTCCCATGTACTTGATTTACTTAACCATGTTTCTGTTTAGTATTGTCCAATACTTTAGTCCCGGACTATCAGAATGCAAGTTGTGAAACATGAGCGTTTTTACCTGAACTTAAGTCATCATGCTCATTGTTTGTATATATCTATATAAGTGTTTAATCGAGCTTTTCAAGTTAAGAGTGCTTTCACCTGAGTTTAAGCCGCCTTAACTGAGTAAAATATATTAATTGCATGCATATGAGATTAAGGACGTTCTAACCCGAGCTTAAGCCACCTTGTCCCAAAAAATATAAATCTATATGATATATATTATGTTACTGTAACTCCCTTAATTATATGCCATCTATCTTAAGCTAGCCCACGTATAGAGAATGGACATTGGTACTTCCCCCTTCTTTTTCTATGCACCCAGTTTTCCACATGTCCCAATTGAAATGAGCAAAAATTGGATGTTGCCTCTTCTTCACTTCTGCCTTCACAGATAGTGGAACTAGTAGCACTGCTGGGAGCCCGCCCAAAATCTCATGGGAAGCTAGGAGAACTATAAGTATTAATTCAGTGGAAAGACCTACCAGTGTTTGAAGCAACTTAGGAAGACTATGCTCTGCTGTCTACTCAGTTTCCTCAATTTTACCTTGCGGACAAGGTGCAATTTTGGGGGGGAAGAAATGATAAAACCCCCAATAAGATATACATATACCAGGAGAGGTGGTAAACAGTGATGGACCTTTGTTGGTTGATTTGTGCTTGGTTGGGCTAGTATGTTAATACATCTATATATATTTACAACTATTATTATAAGAAAGGGAGGGTATAATAGAGAATTGAGTATAAGTTGGTTACATTGGGTAGAGTGAGTATATGGGCTGCAAGGTGGGATGAGTATTACATGTTGAATATTCTGTTTACTTTTGTGAATTGGAGAGCTGCAGGCACTCTTGAAATTGCTTGTATTTATTCATCTCTTTTCCTTCCATTAATCAAATCAGAGAAATGTTTTCCTTTTTTTGAATCCATTTCCTAGCTCTTATCATTGGAATAATCCCATTATACAAGAGGATGCCACATGACTATATTCATATAAAACTTTTTCCATCTTTACATCTATATTTGTAAATTCCTCATAGTCTTTATAGTATGCATAAACAAAATATTTCATATACTGGATAAAACAATGTGTATCTGAATTAAATGTCAATCCTTATTCTCAAAACAACTGGTTTGAGCATATTCTAGCCCTTTTATTACAAATTCATCCTTATTCCAAAAATAATCAAAATTCTTACAAATCCTTATTATTAGAAAAAGATGAATAAATGAAATAACTTTGTCCCATGTTATGAGAAATGAACAAAATGAAACCAATCCAAATACGGGTCTGCTCTGACTGCTTTGATTCACTTGGACTCATTTTCCAGTCAACTCAGCAATCTATAGGTTCTAAACCTGCGTGCATGCTAAGCTACTGAAAATTTAGTAGTACATATAGGAATAAAAATTCGAACAAGTAATTATATATTGTCATAACATATATACAATATGCATACATATATACAATATACATACTTGTGTGCTCGACCATGTCATCATATATCAGTATAACTTATTTATATTTAATCTACTGGATTAAAGCACATACATGTCATATTACACAAGAGTGAATCCATATCATCATATCTATAAAACATTCATGTCACATAAAACAATCTCCATTTCCTTGTTTTGTTTTCCTGGGTATTGGGTTTCCTATGTACTTGATTTACTTAATTGTGTTTTTGTTTAGTATTGTCCAATACTTTAGTCCTAGACTAGCCGAATGCGAGTTGTTAAACATGAGCGTTCTTACCCGAACTTAAATCATCATGCTCACTATTTGTATATGTCTATATAAGTGTTTAATCGAGCTTCTCAAGTCAAGAATGCTTTCATCCGAGTTTAAGCCGCCTTAACTGAATAAAATATATTAATTGCATGCATATGAGATTAAGAGCGTTCTAACTCGAGTTTAAACCACCTTGTCCCAAAAAATATAAATCTATGTGATATATATTATGGAACTGTAACTTTCTTAACGACATACCATTTATTATAAAGAGAATGAACATTATTGATTATAATCTGATTATACACATGCTATTCACATAATATTTTGTGATTTAGAGCATATAAGACATCCATATTATTTTTCATGTAATCATACTATATACCATCTTATCTCATCATACAAGGCGTGTGTGCATACCAATTTCATGTCAAACATCATAAAATCAATGTAAAATTCTGTTTTCAGGGCTTTACAGGCATGAATGATCATTCACAGCCATGAAAGCTTCATTCACGGGTTGTCAACCCGTGACCCAAGTCATGAACGAATATCTTCAGTTTGAGGGACTATTCACAGCCGTGAACTTGCAGATTTCAGTAATTTCAGCAACAAATAACCAATTAATGGCACACCACACACAAAGACGCTAAAGCCAACCAATGTTAGTCACTCCTATCAATACTTTTCAATATCATACATCAATAATCAAGCTATAAACATGCAATTTACAACATTAAATCAATTAACCTAGATTTTATGTCTTCAATTATCAAACTATAACTTCATCAAGCCTCATTTATCATTGTTCTTTGTGCATACCAAGTTTAATATATTTCATAACCTCATTTCCAACAAATACATACCAAATCATGCCAAATAACATATCCATAACACAAATCATCATACAACAAGCCATAATCACGAATTCAAATGCATATATGTACAAACCTGAATTGAAACCCTAATATTCAACCTCTCTAGTGTCTCTAATCCCTCTGGTGGGTTTCTACGCCCTCCTTTTCGTCTCCAAAAATTTGCAGAATTAGAATGGTTTTGGGTTCAGTCTCGGTTTCTCCATTTTTTCCCAAATCTGCCCTTAATGGTAGACTCGATTCCTTGATTTCATAATTAAACCTTGATACTCTAACGAGGGTTTTAGTGTTTTTAATGTTAAAAATTGATGAGAATGGAAGAAAAATTTGCAAAATTAGAATGGTTTTGGGTTCAGTCTTGGCTTCTCCCTTTTTCCCCAAATCTGCCCTTAATGGTAGACTCCATTCCTTAATTTCATAATTAAACCTTGTTATTAATGAGGGTTTTAGTGTTTTTAATGTTAAAAATTGATGAGAATTGAAGGGGAATGGTTTTTGATGTTGCAAATGTTCGGAGGCTAGGGTGGAAAAATCTCGTCTATCTGACAAAACAAAAAACTGTTTATTTTATATTGCAAAGCTTCATGGTCGTGACTATTCACGACCGTAAAGCTAGTCACAGTCGTGAAGCTATCAAACTTCAGAATTCTTTATTTTGCAACGTTCACAGTCGTAAACCCTGTGACACCTCACTTTTTCATGTATTTTTAACTATTTTCATGTTCCAAAACGCATATACATATATTTACCACAAATGTACAATTAGTACATGTTATTTCTAGACCCTAACTTGTAGGCAGTACATGATCTGTCTTCAACAATGATAAATCTTGAAATTCTTTTGGAGGCTATCTTTAACAAGAGATATGTCTTTAAAAATAAGATATGTTGGAATAAATTAGTCACCAAGTTGAGATGTGGAACTTATACATTTTATATCAAACAGCTGGCGTGTACTATTTAAGTTCCCACCATCTTTGGCATAATTCAGTCATTGTTTTTGTATTGATATTTAGATGCTTTGAAACCTTGTTTTGTTCATATCATCTTTGTGACTGCAAATTATGTCTTTTTCCTCCAGCTTTGATTTTTTTTAGTGCATTTTATGATTATCTAAGGATATAAGAAAGTGTCTTTTTGTGATTTGCTGCTTTGACTTTATATGTCTTATGAATATTATATGGGAACTTTTCTTATGAAATTCCTCATTAGCTGTAACTTTCCAATAAAAGTAGCCCCCTCCGAAAATTATCTATCCTATAAGTAATGCTAGTGTTGCTGTTTTCGATTGTGGATGATGAGAATGAACCATCCATTATAAGTTGAAAATTCTTGGAATCCTCTTAAACTCTTTGCCTTTATATTTGACATTCTCTTAAAATTCATCTCTAAAGATGATGCCATCTAAATCCTCTTTTTTCTGTAGTTGTGCATCAGATATATATGTATATTTATACAAACACGCGCACACAATTTCAACCACATTTATAACGAGGAAAGGCGATTAGCTGATTCCAAGTGAATCATCGG
Source organism: Triadica sebifera (assembly GCA_023653625.1). Lineage (NCBI taxonomy): Eukaryota > Viridiplantae > Streptophyta > Magnoliopsida > Malpighiales > Euphorbiaceae > Triadica > Triadica sebifera. The sequence goes on from CM042905.1 coordinate 12,377,667, forward strand.
TATCTAAGAATAGCCTGTGCCACACTTTCAAAATCTTGGTACATTGCCTTGTTTGGTCGGTGGCTTCTTGATACAAGATGATATGGCCCTCTGGTAGTGGCTGGCATTGCCCTTATCGGTGCTATAAATCCTCAGCCTCCTTGTTTTGAGAAAAAATAATTTTCATTTTAATACCCTTCATCTTTGACTCTATAGGTTTTTGATTTTTCAAGACTGTATATTGTAATGCAAAGTATGACTTTCACTTGAGCTTTCATTTTTTATGTCCACATTTACTCCATTCATGTAGAAGGATATTACTTTTTACTGGAAAACTATACAATAATTTCTCTCTTTTTGTTCTTTCTGTTTGGATTATTAACCCATTTTTTCACTTCTTTTATAGCAATCTTTTACAAGAAGTGGTTATGACATCATTCATACAAACACTTTTTGTAAAAATAATACAAAACTTGGTTTCTTGAATTGGTGTAGCTTACATTTTGATTTCTGTTTAAGCTTCGTAAAATATCTCAACAATTTTTAATTTAATGTGGAAAGCTGGTTGGTTGTAATGGACTTTTTTACTGAGTTGTGGATCTCTGTCTCACTATGTCTCTGTTTTTTCCACCCCAATCTTTCAAGGCATTGAAACTTGTATGAAATTTAGATAGGGTTGTATTTTTTCTGGCTTTGATGTTTTAAAAGACCGACAATGGGCAATGCTATCCAGTTAGTGTAATATCATGAGATGTTTAGATTTGCTCTTTTACTGTTCTCACAAAAGGGCACAATTACCTGATATCCTTACCCTTATTTCCATAGAATAATTACGATGGTTAAATGTCTTTATTTATTCTCTGTGGTGGCTTTGTGCAATGTGTTTGATGCGTGGGACGCATTCAACTTTCTTTCTGGTTGCTCATCTTGCTCTTATTTTTTTGGCATGTTCTATGTTGTAGCCTACACAACAGCAGACACGATACCGCAAATCTCCCTATGCTCCATCAGATGGTGAAGGTGTGTGTCTATTCATTGTTTTTTAGCTCAACTGTGTTTTCTTGTGATGCTTCTATGATCCATCATTGTGATGTTTTCCCTGAAAGAATGCGGAAACTTATCAATACCTCTTTCTATACAGATGCAGGAGGTGCTTCATCCGAGGATGCAACCCCCGCTGAATGAGAAATTTCTCTTGGCCTTCTGAACTAGTGAGGAATTCTGATTGTTATTGTGAGGAGTAATTTTCTGTTAAGTTTGGAAATTCACCCCACCCCCCCCCCCCCCCCCCAAAAAAAAAAAAGAAAAAACGATAAACAAAAAGACGCATTTCATGAGTTGAGTATAACATTTGTGTAATCGTAGTTCACTTTACATTATTCAAGCATCTTTGCCAATTTAATTATACACAATTGGACCATACCTATAGATATTTGTTCTCTAACATTTATCATTAATTGCACTTATGTTGAGGTAATTTTTTATCTGATTCAAATCTGTCCTAAAAAACAATCCAAATTTGGGGTGATTTCAAATATCAATTTAAACTTAGAATGATATGTAAATTTACAGATCAAGTTAAAGTGAATCCGTGGGCCGATTCACAGGACTCTCTCTCTCTCTCTCTCTTTCTATTTTTATTTTTTAATTATTATTAGCATTGTGAGATTGATACTGGAGTATATATGGTCTAGTTCAATTTGGAGAACAAAAAATGTCTAGCATTGTTTTAAACAATATGAGATTTATAAATTAAAGTCTTGTAATTGTATTAAAAAAAATTATTGTATTGTATTATTTCAAAATTTTGGAACAATTTAGTATGGTTTTTTGGTACAAAACAATGTGGTTCAAAATAATTTGGTGATAGAATAATTTGTTTAATTTTTTTTAAAAGTTAACTAGATTAATTTAGAAAGTCAAACTATTGATTAAATAGCATACCTACATCGACCAACTAGATTGCTATGAATGAATGAATGGGAAGAAATTAGAATTAGGTAAGTCAATTTGAAAAGCACCGGCATCGAAAAGAACCAAACTAATAAAAAGGAAAATATTTTATTGATGAACTAATCACAACAAACAAACAATTCTAACTATAAGCAAAAGAACTAGAGAGCCACCAAAATATGTGCTTTTTGTTAGAAGAATATCTTAAACGTATAACATGTAGCAGAAAAATAGCATACATGATTAACAAGACCTTCCACACAAGATTTGTAAGATTTTAACATATAAAAAACATAAAGTTTCTAGATCTTTTGGTCAACAAGCATTGTGATAGGAAAGTTCCAACTTCATGTCAATTTGTTAGTAAGGCTAAAAATGCCTTAAGCAAACCATCAACTACTGGCTCATTCTAGCAACTCTAGATTGACAGGATATGCTCCAATTGAGCTGCTCACATAAGTCTTAATTGGCATCCTTCCGAACCAAAAATAAATAAATAAAACTTACCAACCATTTTAGAACCAGATCAATATATAATCTCGGCAAGTAAAGTCGATGATAAAACAATATATCACAATGCTTACTCAATTAGCACAATTATCAAAACTAAACTTAGAAGAAAAATATAAATCCCATGAAACTATTGAACTAGGCGATGAAGGGAGGAAGTTTGCATAAAACCCCTTAAAACCTTACAACAAAAAGCTTGTGGTTGTTGGCAACATTCTGTCATGCAAGGAACACTAGCAGGGTTAAGAAAAGTTTGACAGCCAGTATAGGTTGGGTTTTAGATAATGTATCTTATACATAAATCAATGAAATTTAAAATTTATTTAATCCAAAACCTATAGATCAAGTCTATGTAATTCAAAATTAGATACAAACTATCAAATAGATGAAGAAAATTACCTTTGATCTATCAACACTTGATTTGTGAGTTTTCCTTCTTATTGGGTTGTAATAAACTACAACAATTCAAAGTTAGGATTGTCTCTAAGAGTATCCATACAAATGATGAAAAAGAAAACCTCAAAGGGGATGAATTGTTGATGATCAAAAGTGCGCAATAGAAGATCAACTTTGAGAGAGAGATGGAAGAATTTGGGAGCGATAACTCATATCTCTCTTGATGGAGGCTGTTGCAAAATAGCCTTTTAAAAGGCTATTTATATGTCCCTTCATCCCATATAGTGTTAGATACAATAAATCCCTTGATCAACATTTCAACATAAAGTTGGTATGGATGCACCTCCACAATTCGCTACTGCGAATTGTCTTGATCCCACGACCTTCATATTAGGTCAAGTAAATTGCGGCCACAAAGGATAAATAGCAATTGTGACCACAATACATTATTGCGACCAAAAAAATTCACAATAGCAAGAACAATTCCACGATCGCGAATCTTCCTAACCTAAATTTTTCTCTCTTCTTTTGGATCCAATCCAAGGCCCATTTCATAATTCATTCAATCTTTTTATGTGTGTGACCTATTGGGTTCCTAATTATACTGATAACTCAAATCATCACATAATTCTGAGCAGATCTTGAGTAGTATCTAGTAATACATCAAGTCCATCCAGTTAACTAGAAAGTCAACGGTTTGACTATAAATTCTTCATAGACAAGTACTGTATAATTCATCCTTTCACTATCCTATACCTCATTTGGTTTAAAGTATGGACTACGTGTCAACTTCCACTAGAATGACTATATCACATCATGTCCAAATGATATTGGTTCTTATTTCTGAGGTTCTTTACTCTATTTAATATGTCTTTAAATATTATTTTCAAAATATATCCACATCGGCCAAAGATTTCTAAGTAATTATCTCACTCAAGAGTTCATAGGTATACTCTCCTTATATGAAGAGTAATAAATCCTCTGTTAACTGCTCAACTATATTTGAATACCTCATGCTATACTCAATTACCACTCTATGAGCGACCTCTATGAGATAATAAGAAATGAAGTCAAAGTATAAGATTCAGTATCCAAGATAAACCTTGAGCATTTCAAGTTTAAAATATCATGGTTTGGTCATCCAATGTACTTGACTACTCTAGCAAACATCCACATGTTAACTTTAAACATCTCATATCAACGGATTATAAGATCAACTGCTTGACTTAGTTAAGGAGTATAATATGTGCAAGTCTATCTAGATTAACAATATTATGTCTTGTTAATCCAATGATTATGGATCATTTAGGTATAAATAAAATTGCACCTGATAAAAATCTTATAATCATGATCTCATCATGATTTCCTTTATGATGTGTCATATACTAAGAAATTCATTAGATGGTTTAAGATCTATATCAATTCATAATAATGAATACCACATAATGAAAAATGTCTTTATTAAATAATAAATGTGTACATCAAGTTTCCAAGACGATTGCCTTTAGGGCATCTATTTAACAAACTCCCATTTACACTAAAGACAATTGCCTTTATACATTATACCATAGGTGAATACATTCTTTTGGGGAAGTGACTTAGTGAGTGGATTAATTATATTCTGATCAGTGGAAACTTTTTTTTTTATTTTTACATAATATCTACCAATGATCTCTCTAATCAAGTGGTAATGTTTGAGTATATGTTTGGATCTTTGATGAGACCATGGTTCCTTTTCTTGTGGAATGACTCCATTATTATCATAATACAAGGGTATTGGATCAATAATGTTAGGAACCACTCCTAACTCTATGACTAATTTTCTTATCAAAATCGCTTCTTTAGCTGCTTTAAAAGCTGTAATATACTTTGCTTTAGTTGTGGAATCCACAATCATCTCCTGTTTGGAACTCTTTCAACTGAATGCTACACCATTTAATGTGAAAATAATAGGATTTGAAGTTATCATTGTCAGCTTGGAAGCTGACATCTGTATAGCTACTTATCTTAAGCTCACATTCTACATAAACCAAGAATGCATCTTTAGTTCTTCTCAAGTATTTAAGGATGTTCTTGATAGCCATCCAATTCCTCTCTCCAATTGATTGTTCCACTATTTTATGTGAAAATACTAGGATTGGAAGTCATCATTGTCATCTTGGAAGTTGACATATATATCCCCGTTTACCTTAAGCTTACCTTCTTCATAAACTAAGAATGCATCTTTAGTTCTCAAGTATTTAAGGATGTTCTTGATAGCCACCTAATGCCTCTCATAGGGATCTGATTGATATATGCTCATGACACTCAGAGCATATGAAACATCATGTCTAGTGCATAATATAACATACATGATTGATCTAATAGCAGGTGCATATGGAATTCTACTCATGCTCATTTGTTCATCCTGTGTCTTTAGAAACATGGACTTAGAGAGCATTATTCCCTGAGTTATATGAATGAATTCTCTCTTAGATTGATCCATACTAAACCTTTTTAATATCTTGTCTATGTATGTAAATTGAGAAAGACCAAACAACCTTTTAGATCTATCTCTATAGATCTTAATCCCTAGAACATAAGTTGCTTCTCTAAGGTCTTCAATGGATAAATTCTTTGAAAGCCATATCTTGACCTCTTAAAGAATTGAGACATTATTTTCTATAAGAAGTATGTCATTTATATACAATACTAGGAATACAACTGCACTCCCACTAACCTTTTTGTAAATACAGGGTTCATCCATATTTTGTGGGAAATCAAGCTCTTTAATTGTCTCATTAAATCAAATGTTCTAACTCTTAGACGGATCTTTGTAATTTGCATACCTTATTGCCATTATTAGATGTGAACCTCTCAGGTTGTGTCATATACACATCTTCTATTAGATTTCCATTAAAAAAAGTTATCTTTACTTTAATTTGCCAAATCTCATAATCATAATATGTGACAGTGACTAGAAGTATCATGATGGATTTAAGCATAACAACTGGAGAAAAAAGTTTTGTTATAGTAAACTCCTTATCTTTGATGATATCCGTTAGCTACCAACCTAGCTTTATGGGTAACTACATTACCATCCATGTCGATCTTCTTTTTGAAGACCCATTTGCACCTTATGTGTTTTATTCCTTTAGGTGGGTGAACCAAAATCCATACTTGATTTTCATATATGGAATCCATCTCTGACTGCAGGACATTTAACCATTTATCAGATTCTAAACTATTCAAAACTTTTTCATAGGTAGTAGTCTCATCATCCTCTATGAGTAATACGTCATTCTGTTCACTTATAAGAAATTTATCTCTCTTTGGAATAGTGCATATCCTACTTGACTTATGAAATTCCTATGTTTTAGAAGGTATTACTATTACTTCATCTGTATAAGTAATAAATTCAGGTTCTGTCAGTTGTTCTATGTTTGCTTAAGCATCTTGAACTTCATTAAGTTCAATTTTGCTCCCACTATCCTTTTTTAAAACTTTTTATCTAAGAAGACAATATGTTTTGAAATAAACACCTTTTTGTTCCATATGGTGGCAAAACTGATATCCAAACAACTCTTTTGGATATTTGACAAACAGACACCTACCAAACTTAGTTTTTAGGTTGTTTGACATTATCCGTTTCACATAAGTAGGACGACCTCATATTTTCATACAATGTTATAAAAACTAGTCTTGCCTAGCCAGTATAATCGGTTTAATCGGGACAGTTTTGAGCACCTAACCTAGAGGTGATATAGCATGACTAGAAAACTGGTTATCCGGCCAGTTGAATTAGCGGTCAACCTAATCACGATTCATCTGGTCTGATCAATTTAGAAATGCTTGAAATATATGGAAAATGGCACGCTGTTGCTAAGAGGGTTTGAACTTGGGTGTTGATAGTGAATATGTAAACTTTTAATTACTGCACCACTTTGCACTTTCAATATCACATGCAAAGTATATAAAATATATTATTTAGTGTAAGTTATTTGAAATTTTAGTATATTTTATTTTTATTAATAAAAAATTAGTTTAATTTGAAAACAAATTAATGGTATTTCTTACTAAAAAGTTTTGATATAATTAGTAGTATGTATGTATGTATGTATGTATATATATATATATATATATATATATATATATATATATATATATATATATATATTAATTATCCATATTATTTAAGGGTCACATATATTTGATAAAGTTAAATTTCAGCATTTGTATATTCAATATTAATTAATATAAAACATTACAAAATTTTACATGTAAATTATTGTGATTCCTATTGAAAGTATTTCTTTAATTGACACTTTAATAAAATATTTAAAAATTATTGCATATTTTATATTTATAATTAAAAAATATATAAACAAATAAATTCTATTATTTATTAAAATTATTTTTAATAATATTTTTGAACATGATTATATATTAATTTAAATTATAAATAATATAAATATTAACATTTTGAACATATAATTATGTATAAAATAGATTTAATATATTTATTTTTCATGTTTTATAGTGTATTGACTTGTTAAAGATTATATTTTTAAAAAAATTTACATAAACTAGTTGAATCTTATTTAAACTTTAAACCCTTGATCTGTTGTCTTTCTTGGTTCAGCGACCGAGTCGGGTATGACAGCCTTGCTTTCATATGAGAAACGATAGGTTTCTTATTATTTTATATCTCATACAGAGTAACATCAACACTTTGATGAAACTTTGTTTAGAATATAAACAATAATCTTAAGTGCATGTCCCTAAAAGGACTTAGGTAATTCTGCAAAACTCATCATCGCTTGACCATCTCCAATAAGATTTAGTTTCTACTTTCAGATACACCATTGTGTTGTGGTATGTAAGGTGGAGTTAGTTTATTATTTAATGTAATCTTGAAAATAACATTTCAGGTTCCCTTTTCAAAACTTAGTTTCAACTCTTGAACCAAGCTGTGAACATTTTAGCCCTTAATGAAATTTATCAAATATTCTTCATTTAGTCTCATTAAATGATCATATGAACATTTAGAAAATAATTTATAAAAGGAAATTATACAAATTTAGGCAAACATTTGATCTCATAAAAACAAATTTCTAAAATTGCCTATATAGCTAATTGGTTTACATCCCATTTCATACATGTAATCTCCAAATCTAAATTTAATCATTTAATCTAATTAAATATCAAATTCAAGTATGCTTATAATTAAATTACCTTAATTATTTTTATGTCAAAAGGATTAAACAATCCTAAATACAATTGCAAGCCAAATCCTAGTCACACTAGGAATAAAAAATACTTTTGTAATCCAATTCAAAACTAAATTCAAAAATTATAAAAATTTCAAGTTTCATTCTCATCAAAATGGGCATTTCAGAATTAGTTCAAGCTAGTTAAATCAATTCATTAGACATTCTAAATTATTAACAATTTAACTAGCAAACCAATTACATAAAGTTGCCCAAATTGAATCATGCATGTACTAGAATTTCCAAAGAATTTTATGCAAGAATTTAATTTGGTTTTATCATGAAGTTTACATCAAAATAACTTCATGTCTATCTCATAAATATGGAATCAAGGTGCTAATAATAAAAATACACCATATCAAATCATATAAATACAAACAACTCCATCACATGGAAACATTTGTGCATTAGTTTCAAGTTTGTTTGTACCATGACCAAAAATGATTTTTTGTATTAAGTTAGATGTTATCCATATCTTAAAAAATATTCCCAATATGTTAAAAAGATGTTTACATAATTATATTAACAAACAAAAATTGAACAACCCCTTGAAATAACCAATTTGGCCATTCTAGTATTCATATAATCCAGAATTTTCAACAACCTTGTATAACTTCAAATTTCATATATAAATCATATTTATATCATTCTTTTATCACTAAAAATATTTAATATCATCATATTAAAAAGTTAAATGAAAAAAATAAATCCAAGGCAAAAAAAAAAAAATCCAAACTGTAACGCTCTCCCATGCAATCAAGACCATCCCGACTACATGAGAGAACGCTACGAAATCTTGTTTCGGAGAACAAATGCAATTAAATTCCTCTTTTGTCAAACATTATCTCATATTACCGTATTACATTATTAATCATTTGTACAAAATCATAAAACATGCATAAACTTTGATCCTAAAAATCATTATCATATAAAACTATACTTAGGCTAAACTGGCTCGATGTTTGCAAAGTACATCATTAAAAGTAATTACATATTCTTTGAAAAGAAAAAGAAGTATAAAAAACTAAAACAAAAAATCCATGTCATGTACAAAAATAAACCACAAAGATGACATACAAAAAAATCACCGACCAAAGACGGGCTTGCTTTCAAATCTCTATATAGGCACTTCAATTCTAATTGACCTCTACTACCAACTAGGCTCCAAGCCTGTATGTAGGAAATCCACATGCTAAGCTAATGAAAGCTTAATGATACACATGTTTGTGCCATAATATATATATTTGTATCATTCTATTATGTTCACAAATAATTATCCTAATGCATGACAATACAAACATTATATATGTGTATATATATATATATATATATCATGGGAGTAATCCTATTTATGCATGACAATACAAATATTATATATATATATATATATATATATATATATATATATATATATATATCATGGGAGTAATCCTATCTATGCAGAGAAACATATAATCACTTTCTATCCGCTAATTTAGACCTAAGTCATGTGAGTTGTTAAATCGATTCATTGATTTGACCGAAGTCTAAATTTGGATTTTTATCAAAAAATAATTAAAATAACGGCAATTAAGTATGAAAAATATCTAATAAAGTGTTCAAAATATTTTAAGATGTTAAATTTCGGTAAAGGACTAAATTACAAATTTTGAAATGTTTGGTACATTATTAATAATTTGTAAAAAATCATAAAACATGCATAAACTTTGATCCTAAAAATCATTATCATATAAAACTATACTTAGGCTAAACTGGCTCGATGTTTGCAAAGTACATCATTAAAAGTAATTACATATTCCTTGAAAAGAAAAAGACGTATAAAAAACTAAAAGAAAAAATCCATGTCATGTACAAAAATAAACCAAAAAGATGACATACAAAAAAATCACCGAACAAAGACGAGTCTGCTTTCAAATCTCTATATAGGCACTTCAATTCTAATTGACCTCTACTACCAACTAGGCTCCAAGCCTGTATGTAGGAAATCTACATGCTAAGCTAATGAAAGCTTAATGATACACATATTTGTGCCATAATATATATATTTGTATCATTCTATTATGTTCACAAATAATTATCCTAATGCATGACAATACAAACATTATATATGTATATGTATGTATATATATATATATATACAAACATTATATATGTATATGTATATATATATATATATATATATATATATATATATATATATATATATATATATATATATATATATATATATCATGGGAGTAATCCTATCTATGCAGAGAAACATATAATCACTTTCACATCCGCTAATTTAGACCTAAGTCATGTGAGTTGTTAAATCGACTCGTTGATTTGACCGAAGTCTAAATTTGGATTTTTATCAAAAAATAATTAAAATAATGGCAATTAAGTATGGAAAATATCTAATAAAGTGTTCAAAATATTTTAAGATGTTAAATTTCGGTAAAGGACTAAATTACAAATTTTGAAAAGTTTAGTACATTATTAATCATTTGTACAAAATCATAAAACATGCATAAACTTTGATCCTAAAAATCATTATCATATAAAACTATACTTAGGCTAAACTGGCTCGATGTTTGCAAAGTACATCATTAAAAGTAATTACATATTCTTTGAAAAGAAAAAGACGTATAAAAAACTAAAAGAAAAAATCCATGTCATGTACAAAAATAAACCAAAAAGATGACATACAAAAAAATCACCGACCAAAGACGGGTTTGCTTTCAAATCTCTATATAGGCACTTCAATTCTAATTGACCTCTACTACCAACTAGGCTCCAAGCCTGTATGTAGGAAATCCACATGCTAAGCTAATGAAAACTTAATGATACACATATTTGTGCCATAATATATATATTTGTATCATTCTATTATGTTCACAAATAATTATCCTAATGCATGACAATACAAACATTATATATGTATATGTATATATATATATATATATATATATATATATATATATATCATGTGAGTAATCCTATCTATGCAGAGAAACATATAATCACTTTCACATCCGCTAATTTAGACCTAAGTCATGTGAGTTGTTAAATCGACTCGTTGATTTGACCGAAGTCTAAATTTGAATTTTTATCAAAAAATAATTAAAATAATGGCAATTAAGTATGGAAAATATCTAATAAAGTGTTCAAAATATTTTAAGATGTTAAATTTCGGTAAAGGACTAAATTACAAATTTTGAAAAGTTTAGTACATTATTAATCATTTGTACAAAATCATAAAACATGCATAAACTTTGATCCTAAAAATCATTATCATATAAAACTATACTTAGGCTAAACTGGCTCGATATTTGCAAAGTACATCATTAAAAGTAATTACATATTCTTTGAAAAGAAAAAGACATGTATTAAAAAGTAAAACAAAAAATCAATGTCAGGTACAAAAATAAACCAAAAAGATGACATACAAAAAAATCACCGACCAAGGACGGGTCTGCTTTCAAATATCTATATACTCACTTCAATTCTAATTGACCTCTACTACCAATTAGGCTCCAAGCCTGTATATAGGAAATCCACATGCTATGCTAATGAAAGCCTAATGATACACATGTTTGTGCCATAATATATATATTTTTATCATTCTATTATGTTCACAAATAATTATCCTAATGCATGACAATACAAACATTTTATATATATATATATATATATCTATCTATCATGGGAGTCATCCTATCTATGCAGAGAAACATATAATCACTTTCATATCCGCTAATTTAGACGTAAGTCATGTGAGTTGTTAAATCGACTCGTTGATTTGACCGAAGTCTAAATTTGGATTTTTATCAAAATATAATTAAAATAATGGCAATTAAGTATGGAAAATATCTAATAAAATGTTCAAAATATTTTAAGATGTTAAATTTCGGTAAAGGACTAAATTATAAATTTTGAAAAGTTTAGAGGTCAATTTGCAATTTACCGAGAATTGGAGGATTAATTGGGATAACCATCAATTAAATGCATGATTGGGACATTAAACACATGGAGTGGGCTTGCCACACCAAGTGACACATTTTAAAAAGCCAATTAACATACATGAATTAGACATTAAATGCAAATGACCTTAGTTGTCCCATTATTAATGAAATTTGTCCACTTTCTTTTAATTAATTACTTCTTCCTTATCACTTAGTATCTAGAACACTCTATTCTCTACACCAGCCCCACGTTTCCCCTTGTTCTTCCATAGCCAAACCTTGTTCTAAGAAGAGAAATTGAGAAAGAGAGGGAAAAAGGCATGGAATAGTAGATTTCATGCAAAAATTGATCATAAAAAAGGTAGAGATTAAAACATATTATGGAAAAAAGAGAGATTTGATGAAAGGAAGTTTTAATTATTTCTTTGATGTTTTAGGAACTCAAATTGACAAGGAACTAGCTCAAATGAGCAAAGGAAAGGAGAAAGAGAAGAACATGATCAACGTCTCCGAATAGTGCTGCAAACATTGACGGATAAGCAGTTGTATGCAAAGCTGTCTAAGTGCGAGTTTTGGCTTGAAGCTGTCAGTTTTCTAGGTCATGTAATTTCAGCAGAATGTATTCGGGTTAACCCTAGTAAAATCGAGGCAATTCTTAATTAGAAACCACCACGAAATGTGACAGAAGTGAGAAGTTTCCTTGGATTAGTCGGATATTATAGGAGGTTCATAAAGGGATTTTCATCCTTAGTGATCCCTTTGACACGACTGTTATGAAAAGAGGTTCGTTTTGAGTGGACAGATAGATGTCTATCAAGCTTTGGTTGACTGAAGGCAATGTTGATTGAAGCACCAATTTTGACTTAGCCTACTCCAAGAAAAGATTTTATTGTGTACAGTGATGCTAGTCATAATGGTTTGGGTTGTGTTCTTATGCAAGAAGGAAAGGTGATTGCTTATGCCTCAAGACAACTTAAGTCTCACAAGCTTAACTATTTGACACATGATTTGGAGTTAGCTGCGATAGTTTTTGCTCTTAAGATCTGGAGACATTATTTGTATGGGGAAAGATGTTATATCTATACAAATCACAAACTTAAGTACCTTCCCTCACAGAAAAAGTTGAATATGAGACAACGAAGATGGTTAGAGTTGATTAAAGATTATGACTGTGTGATTGACTACCAGCCAGGCAAAGCTAATGTGGTTGCAGATGCACTAAGCAGGAAGATTTTAGCTGAGATGCGAGTACAATCTACTTTGATGCAGAGGATCAAAGATGCTTAGAAGAAATATGAGAAGTTAGTAAAGATAATGGAGGGAGTGGAAAAGGGAGAAAAACCTGAGTTTTCATTAACGAAAGATGGCACAATATACTTCAAAAATAGGATTTGTGTGCCCAGTATAAAAGATTTAAAGTTTGATATTTTAAAAGAAGCACATGAAACAATGCATACAATGCATCCAAGCGGGAACAAAATGTACCAAGATTTGAAAACTCAATACTGGTGGCCAGGGACGAACAAGGATATCAACGAATGTGTTGCTAGGTGTCTAACCTATCAGCAAGTGAAAGCGGAGCACCAGTTACCCACAGAATTGTTACAACTAATACCGATTCCATAGTGGAAATGGGAAAGAATCACAATGGATTTTGTGTCCTGTTTACTGATGAATCGGAGAAAGCATGATGCAGTATGGGTGATATTGGATCGATTGTCAAAGTCGACACACTTCTTACCAGTCAGAATGGACTACTCATTAAACAAGCTAGCTGAAATTTATATAAGTGAGATAGTGAGGTTGCATGGAGTGCCAATGTCCATCATATCTGATAGAGATCCCAGGTTTACTTCACAATTCTAGAAGAGTCTACAGCAAGCTTCGGGAACTCGACTCAATTTCAGCATGACTTTCCATCCACAAATAGATGGACAGTCCGAACGGATCATCCAATTGTTAGAGGACATTATGAAAAGTTGTGTGCTTGAATTTGAGGAAAGTTGGGAGCGATATCTACCTCTCATGGAGTTTGCCTATAACAACGGCCATCAAACGAGCATAAACATGGCTCCATGTGAGGCATTGTATGGAAGAAATGCAAGACACTAGTTTGTTGGAACGAGCTGAGTGAAAAGAAGTTGATAGGGCCAGATTTAGTGCAACAAATAAAAGAAAAGGTTAGAATTATCAAAGAAAGATTGAAAGCAACTCAAGATTGACAAATCATATGTTGATCTTAAGAGGCGAGATATAGAGTATGCTGTGGGAGAAAAGTGTTTCTCAAGGTTTTACCTTGGAAAAAAGTATTGAGATTCAGGAAAAAGGGAAGGTTAAGTCTGAGATTCATTGGTCCTTACGAGATTCTGGAAAGAATCAGACCTGTGGCATACCATTTAGCCCTTCCACTGGAGTTAGATTGGATTCACAATGTATTTTATGTATCTATGCTAAGGAGATATAGGTATGATCCGGCTCATGTCATACCAACTGAGGAGATAGAAGTGCAAAAAAATATGACTTATGAGGAGGAACCAGTGGATATATTAGCAAGTGAAGAAAAAGTTTTACGAAACAAAAAAGTTCCATTAGTTAAAGTGCTATGGCGGAATCATGCTATAGAAAAAGCTACATGGGAGAGCGAAGAAGTCATGAAGAAGCAATATCCTCAGTTGTTCAACAAAGAATGAATAGGTAAAATTTCGAGGAAGAAATTCATTTTGAGGGGGAGAGGATGTCATATCAGCTAATTTAGACCTAAGTCAAGCGAGTTGTTAAATCGACTTGTCGGTTTGACTGAAGTCTAAATTTGGATTTTTATCGAAAAATATTTAAAATAATGGCAATTAAGTATGAAAAATAACTAATAAAGTATTCAAAATATTTTAAGATATTAAATTTCTGTAAAGGACTAAATTGCAAATTTTGAAAAGTTTAAGGGTCAATTTACAAATTACCAAGTATTGGAGGATTAATTTGGATAACCATCAATTAAATGTATGATTGGGACAATAAACACATGGATTGGGCTGGCCACACCAAGTGGCACATTTTAAGAAGCAAATTAACATACATGAATTAGACATTAAATGCAAATGACCTTAGGTGTCCCATTATTAATGAAATTTGTCATTTTTCTCTTAATTAATTACTTCTTCCTTATCACTTTGTATATAGAACACTCTATTCTCTACACCAGCCCCATGTTTCCCCTTGTTCTTCCATAGGCAAATCTTGTTCTAAGAAGAGAAAGTGAGAAAGAGAGGGAGAAAGGCATGGAAGAGTAGATTTCGTGCAAAAATTGATCATAAGAAAGGTAGAGATTAAAACATATTATGGAAAAAAGAGACATTTGATGAAAGGAAGTTTTTATTATCTCTTTGATGTTTTAGGAACTCAAATTGACAAGGAACTAGCTCAAAGGAGAAAAGGAAAAGAGAAAGAAAAGTAAAGAGAAAGAAAAAGAGAAAAGTAGAGGTTTGTGCATAACCTAAGGCAATAGCCTATTTTATTTTATTTTATTATTTTTTTGCATGATTTGATAATTTGGAATCTTGATGATTCTGAATTAATAGTATTTTGTGATAAAAATCTTGGGGATGCATGTTTGCTAGACTTAGGATTTAATTTTGTAAAAATTGAATGTGATTAGTTTGTATGTTCTTTGCTGGAAATGGATGAGCAGTGAGTATTTAAACTGTTATAACTTAATTTTTGGGATTCAGTTTCGCAAGTTCTTTGTTGGGTTTGAAAGCTAAGATATATGACTATAATTTTTATTTAGACCGTAAAACCTGAATATGTCTTTAATTATCCAGAACAATTCACAAAGTTTGGACTTAGAATCTGTCCAAAAAATTCTAGGCAGATTTGCTGGTGACCAGTCAGTATTCATTTTATCATATCTTTTGATAAATAACTCAAAATTAAGTGATTCAAGTTGAATATTAAACTAAGATCCAGACCTAAAATTGTTAAAAAGACTTTGTAACTAAATTCAGATTTTAATAGGACCAAAATGAAAGTCTAAAACAGAGAACGAAATCTGCCAGTGACAGGGCAGCATATGAGTTGTGGAATTTAAAGAGTAAAATGATGTGAACCTTGTTATATTATATTTTGTGATTATTTTTAGTCTTTAAATGCATAAAAAGTATGAATTTAATTGCTATGAATTTTAATGAGATTGTGTAAGCCCTAGAACACCTAACTTGAACTAGACGTAGGATAGTTTGGCATGCCAATCAGGGGTGGAGTATGATTAAATCCATTAATGGTATTATTATCTACGCCGAGTATGATATTATTATCTATGCTGGGTGTGACACTATTATCTACGCCGGGTATGACACTGTTATCTATACTGGGTATGACACTGTTATCTACACCGGGTATGATACTGTTATCTATGCCGGGTATGACAATATTGAAAAGCCAGTAATGTCACTTATATGAGTAAATCATATTGCCCCGGAGGGCACTCCTAAGTGCCTGGATGACAACTCTGTTATCCTAGTTAGGGGTTCATAGGTGTTTTGGGCATAAATAAATAAGTTATGAAAAATAAATAGATTGTTAAAAATAAAAATGGAATTATGAATTGTGAGATGGATAAAAAGATGATCTAGTGTTATGGGCAATAAAAGGCTATAGATAATAATGATTTGATAAAGTAAAATAAATATGAGATATAAAAGAATAAAATTTTTGAAATGTATGTTTGCATGAAAAAATGATAGGGTATTGCGAACATAAAAAGGTTAAGGAAAATAAAAGGAATAATGACTTGTAATGTAATACCCGGTTATTTAGACACTGATTGCATGTGACCGAG
Source organism: Triadica sebifera (assembly GCA_023653625.1). Taxonomy (NCBI): domain Eukaryota; kingdom Viridiplantae; phylum Streptophyta; class Magnoliopsida; order Malpighiales; family Euphorbiaceae; genus Triadica; species Triadica sebifera. The sequence continues at coordinate 12,394,535 of CM042905.1, forward strand.
TCAGACACACTAGATCGATCAGAGTCTAAATCCGGATGCATAGAAAAATAATAATATTTAAGAAAAATTTATTAAGGACATTATTAATTGGGAATTTAAAAGTTTAGTGCTAGAATTAGTTGAAATAAAATTTCTCTTTGGATTAAATGAGGATTTATGGAATGGTTTGAGATTATTTTGTATAAAAAGGAGATTATAAGTTAAATGATGTATTATTTAAAGATTAAAAATTTATTATGATTAATTAATCAAATTGACCAATAGGAAACAAATCTAGAATTCTTTTTATATTAATGAATATTAACCTAATATTCATTTTATACATTAATGAACATTAATTAATATTGATGAATCATATGCCTACTCACCCAATTCTAGAATTCTCTTCATTTGTGAGGCATTAATGAGCCTTATCCTAATCCTTATCTTACTAATTAATGACATTAAAATTCAATGAACCTTAGCTTAGCCTAAAACCTTCTTCATTAATTAGACATTAAAAGCAATTAAAACAAAAATCCCCTCATTCTTATCTTGTATGGCCGACCACCCTCTCCACCAATTCTCTACCATTTTGTTCCAAACTTAGCTAGCAAAAGAGAGGAAGAGAGGATCTAAGAGATAAAACTCAAGAAAATAAAGGAAGCCCCTACAAAGGGTAGAAGAAAGAAAGAGAAAGGAAGAAAGAAAAGAGAAAAACAAATTCTTTGGGTAAGTTTTCCTTCAATTCTCTTACTTTTATTTATTAATTGAGATGAAAGTGATGATAATTAAGGTTAGAAATGAGGAAGAAGGGGCTGCCTAGGTGATGGTAGGTTGAAACAAAAAAAATTGGTTTGATGATATGAGATATGTTTGATGGTTTTAGGGAAAACCAAAGATAAAGGTAGAAGCAATCTTGAGGAAGGGAAAGGAAAGGAAAAAGCCTAGGAAAGGGAGAAGAGATTAATAAGGTATGTGCTTGTATGAGAAAAATTTAATATGTTGATTTTATTGTTAAATCTTGTGTTAATTGCATGATTAAATGAGTGGTTGTGTTGTTATATGTGTTGCTGGAAATTTGTAGTATGGAGTAGCATGCATTAAAAATTCAATAACTTAGGTTCTGGAACTCTAAATTCAGTGTTATTTGATGTTTTAGAAATTTAAGACAGTTATCTAAAACTTTCATGATGGATATGAGATCTAATTACGAATGAAACTATGTTAAAAATTGACACAAATATGAGACTTGAAATCTGCCTCGGAATTTCCTGGGCAAATTTTAGCTAAGCAGTCAGTACTCAATTAGTCATAACTTTGTCTACAGAGATCAGCATTAGTTGATTCAATAAAAATTAAAGATAAGAGCTGTGGCTAAAATTTATTAGAAGACCACTTAATTAAATTCGGCCAATAACATTATCAAACCTGAGATCCATGACAGAGCCTGAAATCTGTCCAGAATAGGGCTGTTGAAAAAGTGAGAGTTTTACGTGTAAATTTATTTGGGCCTTATGATATGAAATGAATGATATTGATATGAGTGATTATTATGTGATAAGCCATTAAGTCCATAAAAATTTATTGAGAAAATAAAACTATGAAATAATTGTTTGGTGTATATTTTGACCATAATGAAATTATTACTTGAATAAATTGAGATGAAATAATTAAGCCCTAAGACACTTAGTTGGGAACTAGAGTAAAGGATAGATTGGCATGCCAATAAGGGGTAGGATATGTAGGCACTACATGTATCGAGTTGATTTATGTAGGCACTACATGTGCCGAGTTGATTTATGTAGGCACTAAATGTGCTGAGTTGATATATGTAGGCACCACATTGTGCCAAGTTTATTTATGTAGGTGCCATGTGTCGAGTTAAGATTTGCCAATAGATAATGCCTCGTATCCTATCTAATAGTTCTAGTTATTGGTGTTGGGCATAAATTTGAATAAACAAGACAAAATAAGATATGATAAAATTTACTTATTGTGAATAATTATTTAATAATAAAATGAGTAAAATTATGGTGATATTAAAAATAATATGATGCAATGATATTATGCAATTAACATAATTATCATATGTAAAAGAAATTGTGTACTAGCAATTAACTTGTAAATTAATTTATTGTTGATAAATTTGTGATATTCTTTCTATTTGATTTTAAATGTATGAATGTGTGAGATTTTATAAATTTCATATTAAGCTTTTATCATATAAAGCACCACTAAGCTAGTAGCTTAGCGCGTGTGGTTTTGCCCACGCGTAGGTAGTAAAGTAGTTAATAAGTAAAGGATGAAGCTACCAGAAAGAGAAGAACGACAGATAGTGGATAAGCTCGAAGTGAGTCCATGCCTGAGTAGCATAGAACTCCACTTCACTGTCATTCAGGATGCCATCAAAGGGAAGGTTCAACAAGTCTCCAAACTTTGTGGTAGAGAGGGTGTTTGGATGCTTGCAGAGATTGAATTTCACCGTGCCGCTAGGAGATACTTGCAAAGTGCTCAGAAACTCTAAGGTTGGTTCCTTTAGAGTTGGTTGATGGATATCATTGAATTCCTTCAGATGACAAGCCTGGAGTTGTTCCACCATGCTTGTCTCGAGTCTAAGTGTACGAATGGTTTGCCACTCAAATGATCTAGAGGAAAGGAGTGGCCTTTTCTTGAGCATTGAGTATCTAGGATGGCAATGCTCCGAAATGATGTTTAGAAGGTAATCTGTGTACCTTATTGGAGCATGAGACTTCTTCCTTGTACCCTTGGAAGAACCGGTTTCCATTTTGTTTGAAAAAAAATAAACTTTTAAAGAGTGAGAAATTGATAGAAATTTTGAGTAAACCCTAAAGTGATATGATTTCTGATGATGGAAGTGGTTTTTAAAGATATTTATAAATGCAATGAGTGGCTAGGGGGCCGGAATCTTTAAAATGGTATTTAATGGTGATAAATGAGAGAAGTTGGAGAGATGGAATGAGAGAAATAATGGCAGAAATGTTATATAGCAGACATCTTCACGGGCGTGAAAAACTAAGTCACGAGTGTGAAGTGCCGTGTTCACGGTTTGCTGAAGAGATGCTTTACCCATGAAGAGAGGCGTGAAATTGTTCACGGTTGTGAAATTTAAAGGTCACACGCGTGAATGATGAACTATCACGGTGGTGAAAAATGAGTCACAGACGTGAAGTATTAAACTTCACTATTTGTGATTGTGAAACAAAGCGTGACACAAAGCATGAATGCTTCTGTACGTTTTTGGTGGAAATGTTCACAGTCATGAAAAAGCATCATGAACGTGAACAAAACGTTTCACGAGTGTGAATGAAAAGCATTATAGTCGTGAAATATAGTCTTCATTACCTTAAGCCGTGAAGCATGTCGTGAAGCAAGTCATGGAAGCTACTAGTTCTTTTGGTGATTTAGTTCATGGTCATGAATATATGTCACAGGCGTGAATAGCCGCTTATAACATATATTTCCATCAATTTAGCTAACTTATTTCTAGTAAGATGAGACAAAAACAATATTATTAATCAAGGTTTGACAATTTGGCAATCACAAAGTTAATCCATCAATCATACCAAGCTCTCTTCTTATGAAATTAAATCTTTCCTCATTTAGAGACTTAGTGAAGATATCTGTCAATTGATTGTCTGTGCTTATAAATTCCAATGCAGCATCTCCATATTAAACATGATTTCTAATAAAATGGTGTCTAATGTCAATATGCTTACTTCTAGAATGTTGAATGGGATTCTTAGATAGATTTATAGCACTTGTATTTTTACATCTAATAGGTATATGGTTCATACTATGACCATAATCTTTAAGTTGTTGTTTCATCCAAAGGATTTGTGTACAACAACATCCTGCTGCTACATACTCCGCTTCAGCGGTAGAAAGAGCCACTGAAATGTGTTTCTTACTAAACCAAGAAACTAAGCACTCTCCAATAAAGTGACAAGTACCTGAAGTACTTTTTCTATCTAAAAGACTACCAGCATAATCAGCATCTGAATATCCTACAATGTAAAAGGATGAATTTCTAGGATACCACAAACCTAGATGCAATGAGCCATGTAAATATTTTAGAATTCTTTTTACTGCATTTAAATGAGACTCTTTTGGACACGATTGAAAGCGTGCACATAAGCATACACTATACATTATGCCGGGTCTAGAAGCAGAAAGATATAAAAGTGATCCGATCATACCTCTATAGAGCTTTTCATTAATGATCTTACCCTTTTCATCCTTGTCCAATTTTGTTGATGTGCTCATTGGAGTCTTGGCATTCTTGCATCCTTCCATTCCAAATTTCTTAAGTAATTCTTTGGAATATTTTGATTGGTTGATGAATATACCCTCATTACCTTGTTTTATTTGTAGACCAAGAAAATATTTAAGCTCACCCATCATGCTCATTTCGAATTCCCTAGTCATACACTTAGCAAATTCTTGACAAAGCAATTCATTAGTAGACCCAAATATGATATCATCAACATAAATTTGAACAATTAGAATATCATGCTTATGCTTTTTAGTGAATAATGTAGTGTCAACATTCCCCTTTGTAAAGTTATTTTTTAAAAGAAAAGAACTTAGTCTTTCAAACCAAGCTTTTGGAGCTAGTTTCAAACCATATAAAGCTTTTGGAAGTTTAAAAACATGATTAGGCAAATCATAGCTTTCAAAACCTGGTGGTTTTTCTACATAAACTTCTTCTTCTATATAACCATTTAAAAAGACACTTTTTACATCCATTTGAAAGAGTTTGAAATTCATGTGACATGCATATGCTAAAAGTATTCTTATGACTTCTAAACTAGCTACAGGAGCATAGGTCTCATCATAATCTATTCCTTCTTCCTGATTATGCCCTTTTGCAACCAATCTAGCCTTGTTCCTAGTTATTAAACCTTGTCCATCTAGTTTATTTCTAAACACCCATTTGTTACATATAATTTGATGATCATTGGGTCTAGGTACTAAGGTACATACCTTACTTCTCTTAAATTGGTTGAGTTCCTTTTGCATTGCAATCACCCAACTTTCATCATTAAGAGCCTCATCAATATTTTTAGGCTCAATTTGAGAAATAAAAGCAAGGTCAGAAGCAAAATGTTTAAGATGAGATCTAATACTTACTCCCCTAGAAGGATCACCAATGATTTGCTCTTTGGGGTGATCTTTTGTCAATCTCCATTCCTTTTGGAGCTCTTGCCTGTTTTCCTCTTGAGCTTGAGGTAGAGAATCATCTTGATGTGAATCTTCTTGATCATTTTCTTCTTTTCCATTTTCAAGATCAAGTCTTTCCATGGTACCTACAACATCATCAAGAACACTACCTTTCACAAGATCAAGTCCATTAGATTCATTAAAAACAACATACATAGATTCTTCAACAATTAATGACATTTTATTAAATACTCTATATGCTTTGCTAATTGTAGAGTATCCTAAAAACAAAATACCCTCATAAGATTTAGAGGCAAATTTTCCAAGGTTGTACTTGGTATTCAATATGAAGCACTTGCATCCAAATACTCTAAAGTATGATATCAAGGGCTTTCTTCCATTCCATAGCTCAAATGAAGTTTTGTTTAGGAGAGGTCTTTTGAAAACTCGATTTGAAATATAACAAGCAGTATTTGTGGTTTCTGCCCAAAAGTTAGTTGGTAAACCATATTCATTGAGCATTGTTCTAGCCATTTCAATTAAAGTTTGATTTTTTATTTCAACTACCCCATTTTGTTGAGGTGTCCTAGGAGATGAAAAATTCTGCAAAATACCATGTTCAAGACAAAAGCTTTCAAAGTTTTCATTTTCAAATTCTTTGCCATGGTCACTTCTTATTTTTGAAATGCAACATCCTTTTTCATTTTGAATTCTTTTAGTAAAATTTTTGAAGTTATCAAAAGTATCACTCTTTTGAGCTAAAAAAAGTACCCAAGAAGATATAGAGTAATCATATACGTTGACAAAGGCATAATGTTTACCTCCAAAGCTTGTAATTCTAGTAGGTCCAAATAAATCTAGATGCAGGAGTTGTAGAGGTTTTGAGGTACTTATTATGTTTTTGGATTTGAAGGACGACTTGTGTTGCTTCCCTATTTGGCAAGGTTCACATGTCTTGTCTTTTTCAAATTTCACTTTTGGAAGTCCCTTTACCAGCTCTCCTGTGCTGTGGCTTTGAATTAAGTCCATGTTCGCATAACCAAGCCTTCTATGCCACAACCAAGATTCATCACTAGTAGTCACAAGACACTTAGAGGAATGGTTAGATATCTCGTGTAAGTCTATTATGTAGGTGTTGACATCTCTATTTCCTTTAAATATCTCTTGACCATCAATAGAGGTTACAAGACATTCGTTGGAAGTAAAGGTTACTTTGTTTCCTTTATCACATAATTGACTTACACTCAACAAGTTATGTTTCAAGCCATCAACAAGTAAGCCATCTTTAATAAAAGTAGTACCATTAATACCAATATAGCCAATGCCAATTACCTTACCCTTAGCATTGTTTCCAAAGTTAACTTTACCTCCATCAATACTTTTTATTTTATTGAAGAGTTCTTTGTCTCCTATCATATGACTTGAGCATCCATTGTCTACTAGCCAAGTATTTTTGTTTATTGTGGACTTAAGGCATACCTATAGAATCACAATTCAATTATGGTTTTTAGGTACCCAAATGAGCTTGGTTCCTTGGGGGTTAGCACATGAAGGTTCCTAATGAGCCTTCCTTATCCAGCAATGTTTATTTATGTGACCAAATTTCATACAATAATTACACTATTTAGGTCTAAAAATGCTTTTTGGTCTTACAATGCTTTTGAATGCCATATTTCTATTAAACTGAGTTTGAGAATAATGGCATGCACAATCATGATTAATTGGTGCTTTTCTAGATGCATGCTTCTTATACATAAAGGCATGATTAGCTTTTTGAGATTTCTTTCTTAGGCTTACCAATCCTTGATTATTCCTTTTATGTATAGAAGGTTTAGTGTACTTATTCCTGGTGCTGTTCCAGCAAGTGTGGAGATGTGAGGTTCAATTGACTTAACAAAAATAGTTTTGTGAGAAGATGATGATGTGCCCTTAAATCCTAGACTGTGTCTAATTAAAGGTTGTCTTTGAGACACAATGAGAGTATCTAAGCTCTCTTTTCCTTTGTGAAATTTAGAAATGGAGTTTCTAAGTTCCTTAACTTCATTTTATAAAGTATTATTCTCTTTAAGCAAGGATTTAGTTGAGGGACTTGAAAAGTATTCACTTAATGACTTTTGAAGAGATTCATTAGATGATTTAAGCTTAAAGTTCTACTCTTCTAAAACATCCATTGTGATTTTTAAATTAGAAATGATATTCTTATAAGTATTGAATTTACTCCTATATTTTGCTAGTTCTAGATTAAATTCTTCTATTAGGCTTTGCTAATCATCATCATCATCATCATCACTATTACTATCATTATCACAACTATCATTATTGAAAGAGTATGAGTGAAGTGATCTTACCTTATCCGAGACGTGATCCTTTATAGCCATGAAGCATAGGTTGACTTTTTCGCTTTCATTGTCATCTGTTTCACTTGAAGAGCTTTTGTCATCCCATATGGCTTTGTGACCTTTCTCCCCATTGTCTCATTGGTATTTGCTCTTATGCTTCTTGAGCCTTGGATATTCCGGTTTAATATGCCCTTTCTTTCCACAGTGGAGTTTTACAAGCTCACTCCCAACTATAGTGTTTCTAACAATGGATCACACCTAACCCTGAAATCCTTTGTGTTTTAATGGCTCAAATAATAACCAATTCCTTGTGTTTTAAAGGCTCACACAAATAACCTTTACCTTATGTTTTAAAGGCTCTCACAAATAACCTTTCTTTGTGTTTTAGAGGCTCACACAAATAACCCTTACAAGTGTTCTACTCTTAACCCCGAAATACCCAAAACTCACTTGAGTAGATGATTACAGAGAGAAACACTTACAAATCTATAATTCTCAATGAATGATGAGCAAAAAGATTTTCACATAGAATAAATGTTTGTTTTAAAAATATCAAATGCACAAATGGCTTACAACAAGATTTTGATTCAAAATATTAGCTATTCTCTGGTTCTCTTATTCTCCTTTTGTTTTGAATGCATATATGACTTAAATTTATACTTCCATAGCAAATTATAGCCGTTAGAATGCATTTAATATGGAACTAGCCGTTACACCAACCCTTTTTATCGTGCCTGACATGTTTCTCTTTCATCTTTCACGGTCGTGAATATGTGTGTCACGATCGTGACTATTCTTCCAAGCTGTGACTTGAGTGGTGACCTTGGCCGTGAAGCATTCTGGAAGGTTTTGAAGTGTTTGATCATGGGCGTGACATTTTATCTTCACGGGCGTGACATCCTTCCAAGCTGTGGTCCAAGTGATGACTCTGGTCGTAAAACTCTCTGGAAAAATTTGTCATGTCCTCTCACGGACGTGGCTTTAATTCACGGGCGTGACTGAAGTGTTCATTCATGGTTGCTATCATTTTTCATGGCCGTGAACTTTAAATGTTGAATTGTTGGCACTAAGCTTCATCACGGGCGTGACATATAAGGTCATGGGCGTGAACATGCTATTTCTTTAATTTTATCTTTTTAAGATTAATCTTCCATTCTCCATTCTTGCTCTCATATTCCATACCCTATTCAATAGACTAAGAAAACAAGTATGTTAAATACATTATTGCTATTTTAAATGTTAGCATCAAAATGATGAAAATACCCCTCAAGGTTCAACATTACAAAAAGGAGATTATGAGTTAAATGATGTATTATTTAAAGATTAAAAATTTATTATGATTAATTAATCAAATTGACCAATAAGAAACAAATCTAGAAATTATTTTATATTGATGAATATTAACCTAATATACATTTTATACATTAATGAGCATTAATTAATATTGATGAATCATATGCCTACTCACCCAATTCTAGAATTCTCTTCATTTATAAGGCATTAATGAGCCTTATCCTAATCCTTATCTTACTAATTAATGACATTAAAATTCAATGAACCTTAGCTTAGCCTAGAACCTTCTTCATTAATTAGACATTAAAAGCATTTAAAAAAAACTCCCCTCATTCTTATCTTGTATGGCCGACCACCCTGTCCACCAATTATCTACCATTTTGTTCCATACCTAGCTAGAAAAAGAGAGGAAGAGAGGATCTAAGAGATAAAACTCAAGAAAATAAAGGAAGCCCCTACAAAAGGTAGAAGAAAGAAAGAGAAAGGAAGAAAGAAAAGAGAAAAAAAATTCTTTGGGTAAGTTTTCCTTCAATTCTCTTACTTTTATTTATTAATTGAGATGAAAGTGATGATAATTAAGGTTAGAAATGAGGAAGAAGGGGCTACCTAGGTGATGGTGGGTTGAAACAAAAAGAAATTGGTTTTGTTGCCCAGATATTAGGCTAAGAAGGGGGGTTGAATTGGAGTTTCAAAAAATTAAACTTTAAGGTGCAGAAATAAATAATTAATTTTAGGAGGGATAGAGAAAATCTGACACAAAGATTATAGAGGTTTGGGTGTTAACAAACCCTACTCCTCTCCCCAATCGCAATTGGGAGTTTCACTAACACACTAAGTGTTACAATGGAGTTTTACAAGCTCACTCCCAACTATAGTGTTTCTCACAGTGGCTAACACCTAACCCAGAAATCCTTTGTGTTTTAATGGCTCACACAATAACCAACTCCTTATGTTTTACAGGCTCACACAAACAACCTTCACTTTGTGTTTTTACAGGATCACACAAACAACCTTCACTTTGTGTTTTTACAGGCTCACACAAACAACCTTTTAGTTTGTGTTTTGGAGAATTACACAACTAACCCTTATAAGTGTTCTACTCTTAACCCAGAAATACTCAAAGCTCACTTGAGTAAAGATTACAGAGAGAACCACTTACAAATCTTAATTGCTCAAATATGAAGAGCAAAAAGATTTTTACAGAGAATAGATTTTGTTCTCAAAGTATGAAAGTACAAATAGCTTGTAATAAGAATTAAATTCGAAGTATATGCTATTCTTTTGTTATTCTCTTCATTCTCTCGTTCTTAATGCATAAATGACTTCCATTTATACTCCCATGTCTGAATATAGCTGTTGGGGTGCATTAAATACGAAACTAGCCGTTGTACCAACCAAATAATTGCGCCAGACTTTTTTCTCTTTCATTGTTCACGGGCATGACTATGTTTGTCACGGGGGTGACATTTCTTCCCAAGCCATGACTGAAGTGGTGACCTTTGTCGTGAAGCTCTCTGGAATGTTTTGACATATAGAGTCACGGGCGTGACATACTCATTCATGGGCGTGACAAGCTTCCCAGCCGTGATCCAAGTTTTGACTCTGGTCGTGAAGCTCTCTGGATGAAAATGCATGAATCTTCATGGGGGTGACACCTTTATTCACGGGGGCGACTGAAATGCCCACTTCACGGTTTGTTTTTCCTTTATGGCCATGAACTTCAAAAGTTGGTTTTGGTAACGGTTAGCTTCTTTCACGTGAGTGACTCATAGAGTCACGGCAGTGAACATGCTACTTCTTGAATTTTGTCTTTCAAGGATTATTCTTCTAATCTCAATTCTTGCTATTTTAATCCATGTCCTGTATAATAGACTTAGAAGACAACTATGTTAAATACAATATTGCTATTTTATTTGTTATCATCAAAATGACAGAAATATCCCTCAAGGTTTAACAATCTCCCCATTTTTGATGGTGACAAATAATCTAGCAATATGTGATTTTGAGAAGTCTCGCCCTCAAAATATACTTAGGAAAAAAATTTATAATGTGCAAGAATAGTAGATAATGATGTAGCATTGAAATAAACTTACTAGATTTTAAGTATATGCAAGTTATATGAGATGTATATCCAATATATACCATAATTCCTTTTTAAGGCATGAAGTATATGTAAGGTATATTTAAGGTATATCATGGCATATTTATAATTGTAACTTGCTTTAAGGTATTTGCAAAGTATACTTAAGGTATATCTAATGTATATAAAGCTCAATTTTTCAATTATATACTTTGCATATAAAATTTTGAATCAAGATTTCTAATCCCTTTTAATCTATTTCAAAGTCAATTCAATTTTAATTATTTGATTCAAAATTCATTTACCTTAATATATATTGCTAGTTTTTTTTTCTTATATTGCTAGTTTGATACATTTTCCCTATCATATATTGCTAGTTTTCTCTCCCTTTTGTCATCAATCAAAAAAGGATAAGAAGATAACAATGAGATAAGCAAAAGATAATTCATTAAGTAAAGGAAAGCATACAAACAAAGATAAATGTTCAGAAAGGAAATTTATAAATTTCCTACACACTAGCAAAACATAAGCAAAATACATAAGCAAAAGACAAACAAATTTAGGCTACACTCTAACCTAACTCCTAGCCGGACATCCTATCACGAAGCCTAGCCACTTCAGCCTCAAGGCTGTCTATCCGAGACTCCATGAAGTCTTTGAGATTCTCCAACCTCTCATCCATCGAAGTCTGCAACTGCTCAAAATGTGGTGCCAAGAGGTCGACCACCTACTGCACTAAGGTCGGTGTGGAAGCCGAGGACGGTCCGATGTCCTGCTCAGCTACTGGGGGTTCTTCCTCAACCCGAGCCCTCTTCTTCTGATGGACTCCCTGGAGGCCTGCTTTAAAATCCTCCGTGTCATTATCTTCCCAGATGATCTCCTCAGCAGTGTCAGTGAAGCGGTAGAAGATATCATTCTGGAAAACGATTCTGACAACCGCTCCCATCTTGATGAACGACTCGACATCCAAACGATCTCGAGGATGTCCAGGGAATAGGTTGAAGTGATGCGCGTCTAGCTTCAGATACTCAAGCTTCACTGCTATATGGGTGACATATGCCCCAATCAAAATATCTCCAGTGGGCTTGGTGGGAATGGAGAGAAGATGGTTAGCAAACCATCTAGAAAGTGCCACTGTGAGTCCTCTGTGAGCCATCTCAAAGAGGAAGAGTTATGACTTCCTGATTTTCCCATTGCTCTCTCCCCTAGAAAATATGCTATAGGTTAGGAACCTATGCAAATATCTGTGCACTAGGGTCCTGAGATGTGTGCACTCTGTCTTCTTGACATCCCAGCTGCAATCAGTGCCAAAGTGTGTCAAGGCTCGAGGGGCAGAGAATTCTACCTCAGTATTGAGGATGCCATCAGATGGTAGGCTGAACAATTCCCCAAATTCGATGGCACTGAGGGTGTTGGGATTGTTGCAGAGTTGGAATTTCATCACTCCAGTAGGTGAAACCTGCAAGGTGTTGAGGAATTCCAGTGTTGGCTCCCTCAAGGTCGGCTGATGAATTTCCACAAAATCTTTGAGATGACAGGCTTGTAGTTGCTCTGTCATAGTCGTCTCAAGCCTGAGACTTCGGACTGTCTGCCATTCGAAGGACCTTGATGACAGTAGAGGTCTCTTCTTCAAAGTTGCATACCGAGGATGGCAATGCTCCGGAATGCGGTTCATGATGTAATCTGCATACCTCTTAGGAGCATGAGACTTCTTTCTCTTTCCCTTGGATGAAGCAGTCTCCATTTTTGAAGAAATTTGTTGGAGATGGAGTTGGAAAGATTTTTGATAGAAACTCCTTATGAAACCCTAAGAATGTAAGATTTCTGATGAAGATTCGAACGTTTGGTGGTATTTATAGGAAAATTTTAAGTCTTTGGGGCCGAAATCTTCAATGTCTCAATGAATGTGAGTAAATGAGAGCGGTTTTGGGAGTTGGAGAGTTGAAATGAAGGTTGTAACTGACTGTTCTTTTATATATTCGATACATTCACGAGCGTGAAGTAGATGTTCACGGGCATGAATAGTTGTGTTCACGGTTTGCTGAAGGAGTGTTCCACCTGTGAATGAAGGCGTGAATAAGTTCACGGGCGTGATATTTGAATATCACGTGTGTGAATGATCATACATCACGGGGGTGAATAAAATGTCACGGGCATGAAATGTTGAATTTAACCACCTATGCCTGTGAAGCAAGCCGTGACTTAAGGCGTGGAAGCCTCTGTGAGTTTTGGGGTGTAATTGTTCACGGGAGTGAAAATTCATCACGGACGTGCTTGTCCCTTTTCACGGGCATGACTCAAGCCGTGAAAATAAGTTTCATCACTTGAAGCCGTGAAAATAAGTTTCATCACTTGAAGCCGTGAACCATGTTGTGAACCAAGTCGTGAACGACACTGCCTCTTTGGGCCATTTAAGTCATGGGCGTGAACATGTGTCACAGGCGCGACTCCCCTAAAATTTTCATCAAATAAAAATTAAGTCCTAAAACTAGACTAAATCATTTCAACATAGATTTTATTCCTTAAAACATGAATTTTCATCAAAATTTCTATCTTATATCTCGTGATACGATTTAAGATCAACAATTAAAATTTCATATTTTCGCAATCACAAGGTTAATCCATCAATCATACAAGTTCTCTTCTAATGAAATTAAATCTTTCCTCATTTAGAGATTTAGTGAAAATATCTGCTAATTAATTTTCTGTTCTTATAAATTCTAATGCAACATCTCCATATTGAACATGATCTCCAATAAAGTGGTGTCTCATGTCAATATGCTTGCTTCTTGAGTATTGAATAGGATTCTTTGAAAGATTTATATCACTTGTGTTGTCATATTTAATAGGTATATGGTTCATCTCATGACCATAGTCCTTAAGTTGTTATTTCATCCAAAGAATTTGTGTACAACAACATCCAGCTGCTACATATTCTGCTTCAGCAGTTGAGAGAGCAACTGAAACTTGTTTCTTGCTAAACCAAGAAACTAACCATTCTCCAATGAAGTGACAAGTACCTGAAGTACTTTTCCTGTCTAAAAGACTACCAGCATAGTCTGCATCTGAATATCCTATAATATAAAAAGATGAATTCCTAGGATACCATAAACCTAGATGCAATGATCCATGTAAATATCTTAAAATTCTTTTTACAGCATTTAAATGAGAATATTTAGGACATGATTGAAATTGTGCACACAAGCAAACACTATACATAATATCGGGTCTAGAAGCAGTAAGATATAAAAGTGATCCGATCATACCTCTATAAAGCTTTTCATTAATGCTCTTACCCTTTTCATCTTTGTCCAATTTTGTTGATGTGCTCATAGGAGTCTTGGCATTTTTGCATCCTTCCATACCAAATTTCTTAATTAAATCTTTGGCATATTTGGATTGGTTGATGAATATTCCCTCATTGCTTTGCTTTATTTGTAGACCAAGGAAATACTTAAGTTCTCCCATCATGCTCATTTCAAATTCCCTAGTCATACACTTAACAAATTCTTGACAAAGCAATTCATTAGTAGAACCAAATATTATATCATCAACATAAATTTGAACAATTAGTATATCATGCTTATGCTTTTTGATGAAAAGTGTAGTGTCAACATTTTCCACTGTAAAGTTATTTTCTAATAAAAAAGAACTTAGCCTCTCATACCAAGCTCTTGGGGCTTGTTTTAAACCATACAAAGCTTTTGAAAGTTTAAAAACATGATTTGGCAAATCATAGCTTTCAAAACCTAGTGGTTGTTCTACATACACTTCTTCATCTATATAACCATTTAGAAATGCACTTTTCACATCCATTCGAAAAATTTTAAAATTCATGTGACATGCATGTGCTAAAAGTATTCTTATGGCTTCTAATCTAGCTACAGGTGCATATGTTTCATCATAATCTATACCTTATTCTTGATTATATCCTTTTGCAACTAGTCCAGCCTTATTCTTGGTTATTAACCCTTGTTCATCTAATTTGTTTCTAAATACCCATTTGCTACCTATGATTTGATGATCCTTGGGTCTAGGTACTAGGTTCCATACCTTATTTCTCTCAAATTGGTTGAGTTCCTCTTGCATGGAAATTACCCAACTTTCATCATTAAGAGCCTCATCAATAATTTTAGGCTCAATTTGTGAAATAAAAGCAATGTCAGTGACTAGATGTTTGAAATGAGATCTAGTACTTACTCCCCTTGATAGATCACCAATTATTTACTTTTTTGGATGATCTTTCGTCATTCTCCATTCTTTTGGAAGTTCTTGATCATTTTGTTCTTGATTTTGAGGTAGAGAATCATTTTGCAGTAAATTTTCTTGATCAATTTCTTCTTTCCCATTTCTAATATCAAGTCTTTCCATACAACATCATCAAGAACACTACCTTTCACAAGATCAAGTCTACTAGATTCATTAAAAACAACATGAATGGATTCTTCAATCGTTAATGATCTTTTATTAAATACTCTATATTCTTTGCTGGTTGTAGAGTATCCTAAAAAGATACCTTCATCAGACTTAGAGGCAAATTTTCCAAGATTATCCTTGGTGTTCAATATAAAACACTTGCATCCAAATACTCTAAAGTATGATATCAAGGGCTTTCTTCCATTCCATAACTCAAATGAGGTTTTGTTTAAAAGAGGTCTTTTGAAAACTCGATTTGAAATATAACATGCAGTGTTTGTGGCTTCTGCCCAAAAATAAGTTGGAAATTCATATTCATTAAGCATTGTTCTAGCCATTTCAATTAAAGTTCGATTTTTCCTTTCAACTACCCCATTTTGTTGAGGTGTCCTAGGAGATGAGAAATTATGTGAAATGCCATGTTCAAGACAAAAGCTTTCAAAGTTTTCATTTTTAAATTCTTTCCGATGGTCACTTCTTATTTTTGAAATACAGTACCCTTTTTCATTTTGAACTCTTTTAGCAAAGTTTTTGAAATTTTCAAAAGCATCACTCTTTTGAGCTAAGAAAATTACCCAAGTAAATCTAGAGTAATCATCTACGATGACAAATGCATAATGTTTTCCTCATAAGCTAGCAATTCTAGTAGGTCCAAACAAGTCTAAATGTAGGAGTTGAAGAGGTTTTGAAGTACTTACTATGTTTTTGGCTTTGAAAGATGACTTGTGTTGCTTTCCTCTCTAACAAGGATCACATGTCTTGCCTTTTTCATATTTAACTCTTGGCAGTCCTTTTACTAGTTCTCCTGTGCTGAGACTTTGTATTAAGTCCATGTTAGCATGGCCAAGTCTTCTATGCCACAACCAAGATTCATCACTAGTAGTCACAAGACACTTAGAGGAATGGTTAGATAGTTCATGTAAGTTTATTATGTATGTATTGATATCTCTATTTCCTTTAAATATTTCTTGACCATCGATAGAGATTACAAGACATTCATTTGAAGTAAAGATTACTTTGTTTTCCTTTATCACATAATTGACTTACACTTAACAAGTTATGTTTCAAGCCATCAACAAGTAAGACATCCTTAATAAAAGTAGTACCATTAACACCAATAGAACCAATGCCAATTACCTTACCCTTTGCATTGTTTCCAAAGGTAACTTTACCTCCATCAATACTTTTGATTTCATTGAAAAGTTCTTTGTCTCCTGTCATATGCCTTGAGCATCCACTGTCTACTAGCCAAGCATTTTTGTTTATTGTGGACTTGAGGCATACCTATAGAATCACAATTCAAGTATGATTTTTAGGTACCCAAATGAGTTTGGTTCCTTAGGGGTTAGCACATGAAGGTTCCCAATGAGCCTTCCTTATCCAGCAATGTTTATTTATGTGACTAATGTTCATACAATGATTACATTATTTCGGTCTAAACTTGCTTTTTAATCTTACAATGTATTTGAATGCCATAATTCTATTAGACTGATTTTGAGAACAATGGCATACACAATCATGATTAATTTGCATTTTTCTAGATGCATGCTTCTTATACATAAAGGTATGATTATTCTTTTTCTGTATAGAAGGTTTAACATGCTTATTTCTTGGTGCTGTTCTAACAGGTGTGGAGATATGAGATTCTTTAGATTTAACAAATATAGTTTTGTGAGAAGATGATAATGTATCCTTAAATCCTAGACCATGTCTAATTAAGGGCGATCTTTGAGACATAATGAGAGTATCTAAGCTCTCTTTACCTTTGTGAAATTTAGAAATGGAATTTCTAAGTTCCTGAGTTATATGAATGAATTCTCTCTTAGATTGATCCATACTAAACCTTTTTAATATCTTGTCTATGTATGTAAATTGAGAAAGACCAAACAACCTTTTAGATCTATCTCTATAGATCTTAATCCCTAGAACATAAGTTGCTTCTCTAAGGTCTTCAATGGATAAATTCTTTGAAAGCCATATCTTGACCTCTTAAAGAATTGAGACATTATTTTCTATAAGAAGTATGTCATTTATATACAATACTAGTAATACGACTGCACTCCTACTAACCTTTTTGTAAATACAGGGTTCATCCATATTTTGTGGGAAATCAAGCTCTTTAATTGTCTCATTAAATCAAATGTTCTAACTCTTAGACGGATCTTTGTAATTTGCATACCTTATTGCCATTATTAGATGTGAACCTCTCAGGTTGTGTCATATACACATCTTCTATTAGATTTCCATTAAAAAAAGTTATCTTTACTTTAATTTGCCAAATCTCATAATCATAATATGTGACAATGACTAGAAGTATCATGATGGATTTAAGCATAACAACTGGAGAAAAAATTTTTGTTATAGTAAACTCCTTATCTTTGATGATATCCGTTAGCTACCAACCTAGCTTTATGGGTAACTACATTACCATCCATGTCGATCTTCTTTTTGAAGACCCATTTGCACTTTATGTGTTTTATTCCTTTAGGTGGGTTAACCAAAATCCATACTTGATTTTCATATATGGAATCCATCTCTGACTGCATGACATTTAACCATTTATCAGATTCTAAACTATTCAAAACTTTTTCATAGGTAGTAGTCTCATCATCCTCTATGAGTAATACGTCATTCTGTTCACTTATAAGAAATTTATCTCTCTTTGGAATAGTGCATATCCTACTTGACTTATGAAATTCCTATGTTTTAGAAGGTATTACTATTACTTCATCTGTATAAGTAATAAATTCAGGTTCTGTCAGTTGTTCTATGTTTGCTTAAGCATCTTGAACTTCATTAAGTTCAATTTTGCTCCCACTATCCTTTTTTAAAACTTTTTATCTAAGAAGACAATATGTTTTGAAATAAACACCTTTTTGTTCCATATGGTGGCAAAACTGATATCCAAACAACTCTTTTGGATATTTGACAAACAGACACCTACCAAACTTAGTTTTTAGGTTGTTTGACATTATCCGTTTCACATAAGTAGGACGACCTCATATTTTCATACAATGTTATAAAAACTAGTCTTGCCTAGCCAGTATAATCGGTTTAATCGGGACAGTTTTGAGCACCTAACCTAGAGGTGATATAGCATGACTAGAAAACTGGTTATCCGGCCAGTTGAATTAGCGGTCAACCTAATCACGATTCATCTGGTCTGATCAATTTAGAAATGCTTGAAATATATGGAAAATGGCACGCTGTTGCTAAGAGGGTTTGAACTTGGGTGTTGATAGTGAATATGTAAACTTTTAATTACTGCACCACTTTCTACTTTCAATATCACATGCGAAGTATATAAAATATATTATTTAGTGTAAGTTATTTGAAATTTTAGCATATTTTATTTTTATTAATAAAAAATTAGTTTAATTTGAAAACAAATTAATGGTATTTCTTACTAAAAAGTTTTGATATAATTAGTAGCATGTATGTATATATATATATATATATATATATATATATTAATTATCCATATTATTTAAGGGTCACATATATTTGATAAAGTTAAATTTCAGCATTTGTATATTAAATATTAATTAATATAAAACATTACAAAATTTTACATGTAAATTATTGTGATTCCTATTGAAAGTATTTCTTTAATTGACAAAATTGACACTTTAATAAAATATTTAAAAATTATTGCATATTTTATATTTATAATTAAAAAATATATAAACAAATAAATTCTATTATTTATTAAAATTATATTTAATAATATTTTTGAACATGATTATATATTAATTTAAATAATATAAATATTAACATTTTGAACATATAATTATGTATAAAATAGATTTAATATATTTATTTTTCATGTTTTATAGTGTATTGACTTGTTAAAGATTATATTTTTAAAAAAATTTACATAAACTAGTTGAATCTTATTTAAACTTTAAACCCTTGATCTGTTGTCTTTCTTGGTTCAGCGACCGAGTCGGGTATGATAGCCTTGCTTTCATATGAGAAACGATAGGTTTCTTATTATTTTATATCTCATATAGAGTAACATCAACTAACTTTGATGAAACTTTGTTTAGAATATAAACAATAATCTTAAGTGCATGTCCCTAAAAGGTGATTTTGTCATTTTACTTAATAAACAAGATTCACATGTGTCATATGATTTATAATCAAATGAACCTAAGTCATTGTGTCATTTAGTCATATGTTTCTCATTTATATGGCCAAGGTGATAATGCTATAAATAAGATAATTTTAGGTTATCCAATTTTTATCTTTTATTATTGATATCAATAATATAAATTACATTATATAATGAACCAGTTCCATAAAGAATGTAATTCAACCAAATAGAACAACTATTATTATTTTTAGTCAAATGAAAACCTTTTTATTTAAACAAGAAGAAAAAAAATATTCTTAGTTAAAACTAGAACAAAATAACAATTGTCAAATTCTGTAACAAACCCACTTGGGAGTGTCAATACATAAGTTTCTACAACCAATGCAACAACTCTTACTCCATTGCCAACATGTAGGTCTGACTCTCCCTTTTCGAGTTGTATACTATTCCTTAGGCCCTGCATATCAGTACATATATGTGAGCCACATCTAGTATCCAATACCCATATGCTATTATTAGAAACAATATTAACCTATATAACAAAAATTCCTAAAGTAGAAGATGCATCCAATGTCTTATAATTTCCTTATTCAAAGACTTTAGATAGGTCTTACAGTTCCTCTTCTAATGGCCACTCTTCCCACCATGGAAGTAAATCTCTTTTGAGGCAATCTCTTTGCCTTCTTCTTTATGTCCCCTTGGGTCTTTGTGGACTTATTTTTCTTATCCTTCCTTTTCTTGGAAGAATTAATAGAGTCCACTAGCTTCACAACTTTCTATTCTTTCTTGAAGGAAAGCTCAACTGTCTTGAGCATATTAATCAACTCAGGGATTGAAGTGGATATCTTATTCATCTAATAGTTTAATACAATATGTGAATAACTATCAAACAAACTTTGGAGAATTAAGTCTATACTTCATTCATGATCCGTCACGAACCCCAAATAGGCTAACCTCTTAATATATCCTAATTTTTAATGCATGCTGCATTGGAGATATCCTCCCTACCATATTGAAATGGAAAAGCAATTTGGATATCTCATATCACTCAGTACGAGCTTGCTTATCAAATAACTCTCTTAGATAATACATAATGATATTAGCATCTGTATTCTCATGCTGTTTTTAAAGCTCAAGTGACATATAGGCAAACATAATACAACCCGCCATGTGCTTCTTATATGGAAATTGTTCCTCAACATATGCATTTTCAGTAGGAGGGGAGGGAAGTGCCTCATCCAAGACATATACTATTTTTCAACTTTGAGAACAATTCTCAAATTTCTAAGCTAGTCAAGGAAGTTTGGGCCAATCAACTTGCTTGACTCGAGAATTCAACGTAGATTCAAATTAGATGACATGATTCTAGCAATTTACATGTAAAGAAATATTATGTTAGAGTATTTACATGTATGCATGATTATTAGGTCCTTATTAAACACACATTATTACTCTCACTATTTTATTACAAACTTATTGCCTTCACTGAATCCAAGAGACCCCTTGGAAGCTTTCCTAGTGGGTCAATATTCAACATCACTAAGAATGACCATGGGTGTGTCTTATAAGCCACCTCAGGTCAATTGGTAGTTATCTCATACCAGTTACATATTTTCTGAATCATTGGGCTATCAACTCTTAATGTATGTACATCTCATGTATATTGACCCAAAAATGCAATCAATTAAGGCCGACCCATTAATCAAAAAATCTCATTTATATGGTTTGACCGTATTCTTGTAAAATGGGCTTAGGTATGCCCAACAACACAAACTCTAAAAATACTTTGGTTCTTGCCATATTAATGGAAGACATTGGCCTTAATATAATTTATGAGAGATTTTCTTTATTTAAGTCTCATCATATTGACATGCATTATGTATCCATACATCACAATCTAGATATAGAAGATAACTATACTAATTATATGGTCATGATTATGGATACATCTACATCAATCCATTGAGCCATAAAAGGATTGTTTGGGTCTCACCTAGGTAGATTCATGAAATTATAATATTAAATAGAAAATAATTTTCTATTCTAATGCTCATTGCTTTTGATGCGACCTCTTTTGCACTTCAATTTTATTCAATATTATCTTAATCCTATTAAATCTAATTACATAATATTTTTCATAAAAAAACGTGAAGTTACATTTGAGGGGAGTACAATAAGAAGATAAGTCAATAGAATATAAGAGAATGCAGGGACTCACAGACTCTATTTACTAAAAATAAAATTCCATGCATAATCAAGCACATTGATCAAGTCCCTAATTATACCATCATACTATTCCATCCACCCCTAACATGCATTCTCTAATGCATAAAGAAAAGTAATCTTGAAAATAACATTTCGGGTTCCCTTTTCAAAACTTAGTTTCAACTCTTGAACCAAGCTGTGAACATTTTAGCCCTTAATGAAATTTATCAAATATTCTTCATTTAGTCTCATTAAATGATCATATGAACATTTAGAAAATAATTTATAAAAGGAAATTATACAAATTTAGGCAAACATTTGATCTCATAAAAACAAATTTCTAAAATTGCCTATATAGCTAATTGGTTTACATCCCATTTCATACATGTAATCTCCAAATCTAAATTTAATCATTTAATCTAATTAAATATCAAATTCAAGTATGCTTATAATTAAATTACCTTAATTATTTTTATGTCAAAAGGATTAAACAATCCTAAATACAATTGCAAGCCAAATCCTAGTCACACTAGGAATAAAAAATACTTTCGTAATCCAATTCAAAACTAAATTCAAAAATTCTAAAAATTTCAAGTTTCATTCTCATCAAAATGGGCATTTCAGAATTAGTTCAAGCTAGTTAAATCAATTCATTAGACATTCTAAATTATTAACAATTTAACTAGCAAACCAATTACATAAAGTTGCCCAAATTGAATCATGCATGTACTAGAATTTCCAAAGAATTTTATGCAAGAATTTAATTTGGTTTTATCATGAAGTTTACATCAAAATAACTTCATGTCTATCTCATAAATATGGAATCAAGGTGCTAATAATAAAAATACACCATATCAAATCATATAAATACAAACAACTCCATCACATGGAAACATTTGTGCATTAGTTTCAAGTTTGTTTGTACCATGACCAAAAATGATTTTTGTATTAAGTTAGATGTTATCCATAACTTAAAAAATATTCCCGATATGTTAAAAAGATGTTTAAATAATTATATTAACAAACAAAAATTTAACAACCCCTTGAAAAAACCAATTTGGCCATTCTAGTATTCATAGAATCTAGAATTTTTGACAACCTTGTATAACTTCAAATTTCATATATAAATCATATTTATATCATTCTTTTATCACTAAAAATATTTAATATCATCATATTAAAAAGTTAAATGAAAAAAAAAATCCAAACTGTAACGCCCTCCCATGCAATCAAGACCATCCCGACTACATGAGAGAACGCTACGAAATCTTGTTTCGGAGAATAAATGCAATTAAATTCCTCTTTTGTCAAACATTATCTCATATTACTGTATTACATTATTAATCATTTGTATAAAATCATAAAACATGCATAAACTTTGATCCTAAAAATCATTATCATATAAAACTATACTTAGGCTAAACTGGCTTGATGTTTGCAAAGTACATCATTAAAAGTAATTACATATTCTTTGAAAAGAAAAAGACGTATAAAAAACTAAAACAAAAAATCCATGTCATGTACAAAAATAAACCAAAAAGATGACATACAAAAAAATCACCGACCAAAGAGGGTCTGCTTTCAAATCTCTATATAGGCACTTCAATTCTAATTTACCTCTACTACCAACTAGGCTCCAAGCCTGTATGTAGGAAATCCACATGCTAAGAAAATGAAAGGTTAAGGATACACATGTTTGTGCTATAATATATATATTTGTATCATTCTATTATGTTCACAAATAATTATCCTAATGCATGACAATACAAACATTATATATGTGTATATATATATATATATATATATATATATATATCATGGGAGTAATCCTATTTATGCATGACAATACAAACATTATATATATATATATATATATATATATATATATATATATATATATATAAGTCATGTGAGTTGTTAAATCGATTCATTGATTTGACCGAAGTCTAAATTTGGATTTTTATCAACAAATAATTAAAATAATGTCAATTAAGTATGAAAAATATCTAATAAAGTGTTCAAAATATTGTAAGATGTTAAATTTCGGTAAATGACTAAATTACGAATTTTGAAATGTTTGGTACATTATTAATAATTTGTACAAAATCATAAAACATGCATAAAACTTTGATCCTAAAAATCATTATCATATAAAACTATACTTAGGCTAAACTGGGTCGATGTTTGCAAAGTATATCATTAAAAGTAATTACATATTCTTTGAAAAGAAAAAGACGTATAAAAAACTAAAACAAAAAATCCATGTCATGTACAAAAATAAACCAAAAAGATGACATACAAAAAAATCACCAACCAAAGACAGGTCTGCTTTCAAATCTCTATATAGGCACTTCAATTCTAATTGACCTCTACTACCAACTAGGCTCCAAGCCTGTATGTAGGAAATCCACATGCTAAGCTAATGAAAGCTTAATGATACACATATTTGTTCCATAATATATATATTTGTATCATTTTATTATGTTCACAAATAATTATCCTAATGCATGACAATACAAACATTATATATGTATATGTATATATATATATATATATATATATATATATATATATATATATATATATATATATATATATCATGGGAGTAATCCTATCTATGCAGAGAAACATATAATAACTTTCATATCCGATAATTTAGACCTAAGTCATGTGAGTTGTTAAATCTTCTCGTTGATTTGACCGAAGTCTAAATTTGGATTTTTATCAAAAAATAATTAAAATAATGGAAATTAAGTATGAAAAATATCTAATAAAGTGTTCAAAATATTTTAAGATGTTAAATTTCGGTAAAGGACTAAATTACAAATTTTGAAAAGTTTAGTACATTATTAATCATTTGTACAAAATCATAAAACATGCACAAACTTTGATCCTAAAAATCATTATCATATAAAACTATACTTAGGCTAAACTGGCTCGATGTTTGCAAAGTATATCATTAAAAGTAATTACATATTCTTTGAAAAGAAAAAGACGTATAAAAAACTAAAACAAAAAATCCATGTCATGTACAAAAATAAACCAAAAAGATGACATACAAAAAAATCACCAACCAAAGACAGGTCTGCTTTCAAATCTCTATATAGGCACTTCAATTCTAATTGACCTCTACTACCAACTAGGCTCCAAGCCTGTATGTAGGAAATCCACATGCTAAGCTAATGAAAGCTTAATGATACACATATTTGTTCCATAATATATATATTTGTATCATTTTATTATGTTCACAAATAATTATCCTAATGCATGACAATACAAACATTATATATGTATATGTATATATATATATATATATATATATATATATATATATATATATATATATATATATATATATATATATATATATATATATATATATATATATATATATATCATGGGAGTAATCCTATCTATGCAGAGAAACATATAATAACTTTCATATCCGATAATTTAGACCTAAGTCATGTGAGTTGTTAAATCTTCTCGTTGATTTGACCGAAGTCTAAATTTGGATTTTTATCAAAAAATAATTAAAATAATGGAAATTAAGTATGGAAAATATCTAATAAAGTGTTCAAAATATTTTAAGATGTTAAATTTCGGTAAAGGACTAAATTACAAATTTTGAAAAGTTTAGTACATTATTAATCATTTGTAAAAAATCATAAAACATGCACAAACTTTGATCCTAAAAATCATTATCATATAAAACTATACTTAGGCTAAACTGGCTCGATGTTTGCAAAGTACATCATTAAAAGTAATTACATATTCTTTGAAAAGAAAAAGACATGTATAAAAAACTAAAACAAAAAATCAATGTCATGTACAAAAATAAACCAAAAAGATGGCATACAAAAAAATCACCGACCAAGGACGAGTCTGCTTTCAAATCTCTATATACTCACTTCAATTCTAATTGACCTCTACTACCAATTAGGCTCCAAGCCTGTATATAGGAAATCCACATGCTAAGCTTATGAAAGCCTAATGATACACATGTTTGTGCCATAATATATATATTTTTATCATTCTATTATGTTCACAAATAATTATCCTAATGCATGACAATACAAACATTATATATATATATATATATATATATATATATATATATATATATATATATATATATATATATATATATATATATATATATATATATATATATATATATATATATCATGGGAGTCATCCTATCTATGCAGAGAAACATATAATCACTTTCATATTCGCTAATTTAGACCTAAGTCATGTGAGTTGTTAAATCGACTCGTTGATTTGACCGAAGTCTAAATTTGGATTTTTATCAAAAAATAATTAAAATAATGGCAATTAAGTATGGAAAATATCTAATAAAATGTTCAAAATATTTTAAGATGTTAAATTTCGGTAAAGGACTAAATTAAAAATTTTGAAAAGTTTAGAGGTCAATTTGCAATTTACCGAAAATTGGAGGATTAGTTGGGATAACTATCAACTAAATGCATGATTGGGACATTAAACACATGGAGTGGGCTTGCCACACCAAGTGACACATTTTAAGAAGCCAATTAACATACATGAAATAGACATTAAATGCAAATGACCTTAGTTGTCCCATTATTAATGAAATTTGTCCACTTTCTCTTAATTAATTACTTCTTCCTTATCACTTAGTATCTAAAATACTCTATTTTCTACACCAGCCCCACGTTTCCCCTTGTTCTTCCGTAGCCAAACCTTGTTCTAAGAAGAGAAATTGAGAAAGAGAGGGAAAAAGGCATGGAATAGTAGATTTCATGCAAAAATTGATCATAAGAAAGGTAGAGATTAAAACATATTATGGAAAAAAGAGAGATTTGATGAAAGGAAGTTTTAATTATCTCTTTGATGTTTTAGGAACTCAAATTGATAAGGAACTAGCTCAAATGAGCAAAGGAAAGGAGAAAGAGAAGAACATGATCAACGTCTCCGAATAGTGCTGCAAACATTGACGGATAAGCAGTTGTATGCAAAGCTGTCTAAGTGCGAGTTTTGGCTTGAAGCTGTCAGTTTTCTAGGTCACGTAATTTCAGCAGAATGTATTCGGGTTAACCCTAGTAAAATCGAGGCAATTCTTAATTAGAAACCACCACGAAATGTGACAGAAGTAAAAGTTTCCTTGGATTAGTCGGATATTATAGGAGGTTCATAAAGGGATTTTCATCCTTAGTGATCCCTTTGACACGACTGTTATGAAAAGAGGTTCGTTTTGAGTGGACAGATAGATGTCTATCAAGCTTTGGTTGACTGAAGGCAATGTTGATTGAAGCACCAATTTTGACTTAGCCTACTCCAAGAAAAGATTTTATTGTGTACAGTGATGATAGTCATAATGGTTTGGGTTGTGTTCTTATGCAAGAAGGAAAGGTGATTGCTTATGCCTAAAGACAACTTAAGTCTCACAAGCTTAACTATTTGACACATGATTTGGAGTTAGCTGCGATAGTTTTTGCTCTTAAGATCTGGAGACATTATTTGTATGGGGAAAGATGTTATATCTATACAAATCACAAACTTAAGTACCTTCCCTCACAGAAAAAGTTGAATCTGAGACAACGAAGATGGTTAGAGTTGATTAAAGATTATGACTGTGTGATTGACTACCAGCCAGGCAAAGCTAATGTGGTTGCAGATGCACTAAGCAGGAAGATTTTAGCTGAGATGCGAGTACAATCTACTTTGATGCAGAGGATCAAAGATGCTTAGAAGAAATATGAGAAGTTAGTAAAGATAGTGGAGGGAGTGGAAAAGGGAGAAAAACCTGAGTTTTCATTAACGAAAGATGGCACAATATACTTCAAAAATAGGATTTGTGTGCCCAGTATAAAAGAGCTAAAGTTTGATATTTTAAAAGAAGCACATTAAACAATGCATACAATTCATCCAAACGGGAAAAAAATGTACCAAGATTTGAAAACTCAATACTGGTGGCCAGGGATGAACAAGGATATCAACGAATGTGTTGCTAGGTGTCTAACCTATCAGCAAGTGAAAGCGGTGCACCATTTACCCACAGGATTGTTACAACTAATACCGATTCCATAGTGGAAATGGGAAAGAATCACAATGGATTTTGTGTCCTGTTTACTGATGAATCGGAGAAAGCATGATGCAGTATGGGTGATATTGGATCGATTGTCAAAGTCGACACACTTCTTACCAGTCAGAATGGACTACTCATTAAACAAGCTAGCTGAAATTTATATAAGTGAGATAGTGAGGTTGCACGGAGTGCCAATGTCCATCATATCTGATAAAGATCCCAGGTTTACTTCACAATTCTAGAAGATTCTACAGCAAGCTTTAGGAACTCGACTCAATTTCAGCATGACTTTCCATCCACAAATAGATGGACAGTCCGAACGGATCATCCAATTGTTAGAGGACATTATGAAAAGTTGTGTGCTTGAATTTGAGGAAAGTTGGGAGCGATATCTACCTCTCATGGAGTTTGCCTATAACAACGGCCATCAAACGAGCATAAACATGGCTCCATGTGAGGCATTGTATGGAAGAAATGCAGGACACTAGTTTGTTGGAACGAGTTGAGTGAAAAGAAGTTGATAGGGCCAGATTTAGTGCAACAAATAGAAGAAAATTTTAGAATTATCAAAGAAAGATTGAAAGCAACTCAAGATTGACAAATCATATGTTGATCTTAAGAGGCGAGATATAGAGTATGCTGTGGGAGAAAAGTGTTTCTCAAGGTTTTACCTTGGAAGAAAGTATTGAGATTCGGGAAAAAGGGAAGGTTAAGTCTGAGATTCATTGGTCCTTACGAGATTCTGGAAAGAATCAGACCTGTGGCATACCATTTAGCCCTTCCACTGGAGTTAGATCAGATTCACAATGTATTCTATGTATCTATGCTAAGGAGATATAGGTATCATCCGACTCATGTCATACCAACTGAGGAGATAGAAGTGCAAAAAAATATGACTTATGAGGAGGAACTAGTGGATATATTAGCAAGTGAAGAAAAAGTTTTACGAAACAAGAAAGTTCCATTAGTTAAAGTGCTATGGCGGAATCATGCTATAGAAAAAGCTACATGGGAGAGCGAAGAAGTCATGAAAAAGCAATATCCTCAGTTGTTCAACAAAGAATGAATAGGTGAAATTTCGAGGACGAAATTCATTTTAAGGGGGAGAGGATGTCATATCAGCTAATTTAGACCTAAGTCAAGCGAGATGTTAAATCGACTTGTCGGTTTGACTGAAGTCTAAATTTGGATTTTTATCGAAAAATATTTAAAATAATGGCAATTAAGTATGAAAAATAACTAATAAAGTATTCAAAATATTTTAAGATATTAAATTTCGGTAAAGGATTAAATTGCAAATTTTGAAAAGTTTAAAGGTCAATTTACAAATTACCAAGTATTGGAGGATTAATTGGGATAACCATCAATTAAATGCATGATTGGGACAATAAACACATGGAGTGGGCTGGCCACACCAAGTGGCACATTTTAAGAAGCCAATTAACATACATGAATTAGACATTAAATGCAAATGACCTTAGGTGTCCCATTATTAATGAAATTTGTCATTTTTCTCTTAATTAATTACTTCTTCCTTATCACTTTGTATATAGAACACTCTATTCTCTACACCAGCCCCACGTTTCCCCTTGTTCTTCCATAGGCAAATCTTGTTCTAAGAAGAGAAAGTGAGAAAGAGAGGGAGAAAGGTATGGAAGAGTAGATTTCGTGCAAAAATTGATCATAAGAAAGGTAGAGATTAAAACATATTATGGAAAAAAGAGACATTTCATGAAAGGAAGTTTTTATTATTTCTTTGATGTTTTAGGAACTCAAATTGACAAGGAACTAACCCAAAGGAGCAAAGGAAAAGAGAAAGAGAAGTAAAGAGAAAAAAAAAGAGAAAAGTAGAGGTTTGTGCATAACCTAAGGCAATAACCTATTTTATTTTATTTTATTATTTTTTTGCTTGATTTGATAATTTGGAATCTTGATGATTCTGAATTAATAGTATTTTGTGATAAAAATCTTGGGGATGCATGTTTGCTAGACTTAGGATTTAATTTCGTAAAAATTGAATGTGATTAGTTTGTATGTTCTTTGCTGGAAATGGATGAGCAGTGAGTATTTAAACTGTTATAACTTAATTTTTGGGTTTCATTTTCGCAAGTTCTTTTTTGGGTTTGAAAGCTAAGATATATGACTATAATTTTTATTTAGACCGTAAAACCTGAATATGTCTTTAATTGTCCAGAACAATTCACAAAGTTTGGACTTAGAATCTGTCCAAAAAATTCTAGGCAGATTTGCTGGTGACCAGTCAGTATTCATTTTATCATATCTTTTGATAAAGAACTCAGAATTAAGTGATTCAAGTTGAATATTAAACTAAGATCCAAACCTAAAATTATTAAAAAGACTTTGTAACTAAATTCAGATTTTAATAAGACCAAAATGAAAGTCTAAAACAGAGAACGAAATCTACCAGTGACAGGACAACATATGAGTTGTGGAATTTAAAGAGTAAAATGATGTGAACCTTGTTATATTATATTTTGTGATTATTTTTAGTCTTTAAATGCATAAAAAGTATGAATTTAATTGCTATGAATTTTAATGAGATTGTGTAAGCCCTAGAACACCTAACTTGAACTAGACGTAGGATAGTTTGGCATGCCAATCAGGGGTGGAGTATGATTAAATCCATTAATGGTATTATTATCTACGCCGAGTATGATATTATTATCTATGCTGGGTATGACACTATTATCTATGTCGGGTATGACACTGTTATCTATACTGGGTATGACACTGTTATCTACACCGGGTATGATACTGTTATCTATGCCAGGTATGACAATATTGTAAAGCCAGTAATGTCACTTATATGAGCAAATCATATTGCCCCGGAGGGCACTCCTAAGTGCCTAGATGACAACTCTGTTATCCTAGTTAGGGGTTCATAGGTGTTTTGGGCATAAATAAAGAAGTTATGAAAAATAAATAGATTGTTAAATATAAAAATGGAATTATGAATTGTGAGATGGATAAAAAGATGATCTAGTGTTATGGGCAATAAAAGGCTATAGATAATAATGATTTGATAAAGTAAAATAAATATGAGATATAAAAGAATAAAATTTAGAAATGTATGTTTGCATGAAAAAATGATAGGGTATTGTGGACATAAAAAGGTTAAGGAAAATAAAAGGAATAATGACTTGTAATGTAATACCCGGTTATTTAGACACTGATTGCATGTGACCGAGTCAGGCACACCAGATCGATCAGAGTCTAAATCCGGATGCACAGAAAAATAATAATATTTAAGAAAAATTTACTAAGGACATTTTTAATTGGGAATTTAAAAGTTTAGTGCTAGAATTAGTTGAAATAAAATTTCTCTTTGGATTAAATGAGGATTTATGGAATGGTTTGAGATTATTTTGTATAAAAAGGAGATTATAAGTTAAATGATGTATTATTTAAAGATTAAAAATTTATTATGATTAATTAATCAAATTGACCAATAGGAAACTAATCTAGAATTCTTTTTATATTAATGAATATTAACCTAATATTCATTTTATACATTAATGAACATTAATTAATATTGATGAATCATATGCCTACTCACCCAATTCTAGAATTCTCTTCATTTGTGAGGCATTAATGAGCCTTATCCTAATCCTTATCTTACTAATTAATGACATTAAAATTCAATGAACCTTAGCTTAGCCTAGAACCTTCTTCATTAATTAGACATTAAAAGCAATTAAAACAAAAATCCCCTCATTCTTATCTTGTATGGCCGACCACCCTCTCCACCAATTCTCTACCATTTTGTTCCAAACTTAGCTAGCAAAAGAGAGGAAGAGAGGATCTAAGAGATAAAACTCAAGAAAATAAAGGAAGCCCCTACAAAGGATAGAAGAAAGAAAGAGAAAGGAAGAAAGAAAAGAGAAAAACAAATTCTTTGGGTAAGTTTTCCTTCAATTCTCTTACTTTTCTTTATTTATTGAGATGAAAGTGATGATAATTAAGGTTAGAAATGAGGAAGAAGGGGCTGCCTAGGTGATGGTGGGTTGAAACAAAAAAAATTGGATTGATAATATGAGATATGTTTGATGGTTTTAGGGAAAACCAAGGATAAAGGTAGAAGCAATCTTGAGGAAGGGAAAGGAAAGGAAAAAGCCTAGGAAAGGGAGAAGAGATTAATAAGGTATGTGCTTGTATGAGAAAAATTTAATATGTTGATTTTATTGTTAAATCTTGTGTTAATTGCATGATTAAATGAGTGGTTGTGTTGTTATATGTGTTGCTGGAAATTTGTATTATGGAGTAGCATGCATTAAAAATTCAATAACTTAGGTTCTGGAACTCTAAATTCAGTGTTATTTGATGTTTTAGAAATTTAAGACAGTTATCTAAAACTTTCATGAAGGATATGAGATCTAATTACGAATGAAACTATGATAAAAATTGACACAAATATGAGACTTGAAATCTGCCTCGGAATTTCCTGGGCAAATTTTAGCTAAGCAGTCAGTACTCAATTAGTCATAACTTTGTCTACAGAGATCAGCATTAGTTGATTCAATAAAAATTAAAGATAAGAGCTGTGGCTAAAATTTATTAGAAGACCACTTAATTAAATTCAGCCAATAACAGTATCAAACCTGAGATCCATGACAGAGCCCGAAATCTGTCCAGAACAGGGCTGTTGAAAAAGTGAGAGTTTTACATGTAAATTGATTTGGGCCTTATGATATGAAATGAATGATATTGATATGAGTGATTATTATGTGATAAGCCATTAAGTCCATAAAAATTTATTGAGAAAATAAAACTATGAAATAATTGTTTGGTGTATATTTTGACCATAATGAAATTATTACTTGAATAAATTGAGATGAAATAATTAAGCCCTAAAACACTTAGTTGGGAACTAGAGTAAAGGATAGATTGGCATGCCAATAAGGGGTAGGATATGTAGGCACTACATGTGCCGAGTTGATTTATGTAGGCACTAAATGTGCTGAGTAGATATGTAGGCACCACATTGTGCCAAGTTTATTTATGTAGCCGCCATGTGCCGAGTTAAGATTTGCCAAGAGATATTGCCTCGTATCCTATCTAATAGTTCTAGTTATTGGTGTTGGGCATAAATTTGAATAAACAAGACAAAATAAGATATGATAAAATTTACTTATTGTGAATAATTATTTAATAATAAAATGAGTAAAATTATGGTGATATTAAAAATAATATGATGCAATGATATTATGCAATTAACATAATTATCATATGTAAAAGAAATTGTGTACTAGCAATTAACTTGCAAATTAATTTATTACTGATAAATTTGTGATATTCCTTCTATTTGATTTTAAATGTATGAATGTGTGAGATTTTATAAATTTAATATTAAGCTTTTATCATATAAAGCACCACTAAGCTAGTAGCTTAGCGCGTGTGGTTTTGCCCACGCGTAGGTAGTAAAGTAGTTAATAAGTAAAGGATGAAGCTGCCAGAAAGAGAAGAGCGACAGATAGTGGATAACAGCATTTGAAGATCTTTTTGTTCTCATGTATTAACTTTTGTAAAATATAATAGTAAGTTTTATTTTCATATTGTGTGATACTCATATTTTGGGTCTGTAAATAAAATGTTAATTAATAGAACTTTGTATGTAACCCTTTAAAAAATGAAATGGTTTATTATGTATGAATTATATAAATTGGTATAAAGTATATGTATAAAAAATGGTAGACTATAATTTGAATTTATATTCAGATATTTTAAAATATGAATATACAAAATGATTGTATAAGCAAGTTAGACAAGGAGTCAAAAGTAAGGTAGCACTCCTTTGCTTTGCTACAATTAGAAGGGCAAAGGGGTGTTACAATTTTTGGTATCAGAGCCTGGTTTTAGGGCGGTTCTAATTTAAGTGGGTAGCTAAATAAAGTGTGTGTCTCATGTATATGCATCTTATATATATACAACTATCTTACAAGAAGGGTTCTTCTCTCTGGCATTAGGTAGTTATGGAATCGAGTTCACAATGGACTATGAGAGTAAGCGCTGAAAGTAATGATCCATCTGACACTGAAGTATCATCTCGGCAATGTCGGAGAGCCGCTAGAGCTAGTGAATCCATGTCATCTCATGGTCATTCTGAAGCTAGAGGTGTAGATCAAGGGAATATATTAGAAAATGTAGTGGAACTGATCCGACAAGCTGCTAGACCTACCACCTCGAGTTTAAAGTTTGACAAACTCCGAAAGTACGGTGCTACCGACTTTTATGGTCGTAAAGAAGAAGATGCAGCAGCAGTAGAGTACTGGTTGGAGAGAAATGAGAGGGTGTTTTAGCAACTGGAGTGTACTCCTAATCAGAAATATCAATACACATTATCTCTTTTGCAAGAAAGCGCATATGATTGGTGGAAAACTATTATGCGAAGGCTGCAAACACCAGACCCTCCCACATGGAATTTCGTTTTGAACTAGTTTCGGGCCAAATATGTTCCAGATCATATAGAGAAAAGAAGAAACAAGAATTCATAGATCTGAAACAGAACACCTTGACTGTAACTAAATATGAAAAAAAGTTTACTCTCTGTGTAAGTATGCAGAGGGTATTATATTGGATGAGATTGATCGGTGTAGACGATTTGAGTGAGGTCTCAGGCATCCCATTAGAGATAGAATGGTGGCCTCACAGATCAAAGACTTTTCAAGACTGGTGTCTTCAGCTGAGAGTGTTGAGGAAGCATTAGTAGATTAGCAACAGGTAAGAACTGAGAAGGGCTCTAAAAGACCTTTATCACAATTTAGTGCAGACCCATTTGGTAGTAAGAGGGCTTGGTTAGCGGGGAGCTGATCACGAATAGTAAGTGTTGGTAGAGCTTATAATTTCAGGCGAAATCAACAACAGAGACCTGCAGTATCCATAGCCAGTGCACCTACACCCAGTTCTAGGAGATCAGCTCCAGAAATTTGTCCACATTGTGGAAGGACACATGCAGGAGAGTGTTGGTGGCTGATAGGGGCTTGTTTAAAATGTGGAGCTACAGATCATAAGCAGAAAGACTGTCTAAGATGGATTGCTAGTAGGGGTACAGGCAGCACAACACCAGTACAGATAGGAAATTCAGGCCAAGGCCAAGGCAGAGGTTGTGGGCAGATGAGGGGAGGTTGAGGAAAGTCGAGTGATGGAGCATCAAAAACAATTGACAGAACAAAGGAAGGTAGAGTGCCAGCCCGTGCCTATGCTATGAGAGCCCGTGAAGAGCAAAATGCCCCAGATGTGATTGTTGGTAAATTTTCACTCCTTGATATTGGTTTATTTGCTTGGATTGATCCGGGATCTACTCATTCCTATTTATGCACACCACCACCTAGTCAGGGCAAGATGATAGCAGAAAAATTAGATTATGATATAGTGGTGACAAATCCTCTAGGCCATAGTGTTATAGTTAATAGAGTGTATAAAAATTGTCCGGTGAAAATTCTGGGTAGAATGTTCCTAGCAAACTTAATGGAATTACCTTTTCGTGAATTTGATGCTATTTTGGGAATGGATTGGTTGACTCGACATAGAGCAATTGTTGATTTCCGATCGAGAATAGTGATTTTTACAATTCCGTGGCAAGATGACATAATAGTTCAGGGTGAGAATTGACCATACCTAACTCATGTCATTTCGGTTACAAAAGCTAGAAAACTTATAAGAAAGGGATGTGAGGCCTATCTAGCACATGTAGTGGATGTTAGGAAAGGGAGTCCTGATCTCAGGAACATACCTACAGTATGTGAATTCCCAGATGTCTTTCCAGATTATTTTCCAAGATGCCACCAAATAGGGAAATAGAATTTGGCATAGAGGTTATTTCAGGTACGACTCCAATATCTATTACCCCCAACAGAATGGCACCCACAGAACTAAAGGAATTGAAGGTGTAACTATAAGAGCTACTGGATAAGGGGTTTATTAGACCCAGTGTGTCACCTTGGGGTGCTCCAGTGTTATTTGTGAAGAAGAAAGATGGCACCTTACGACTCTGTATTGATTATCGATAGCTGAATAAGGTGACGATCAAGAATAAATATCCCCTACCCAGAATAGATGATTTGTTCAATCAAGTAAAAGAGGTTGGGGTTTTCTCCAAAATTGACCTCAGATCAGGGTATCATCAATTAAAAATTAAAAAGTCAGATGTTCCTAAAACGACATTTATAACTCGGTATGGCCACTATGAGTTCTTAGTTATGCCATTTGGTTTGACTAATGCCCTAGCAGCTTTTATAGATATGATGAATAGGGTCTTTAGACCTTATTTAGATTAGTTTATGGTGGTATTTATTGATGACATCTTGGTATACTCCAAGAACAAAGATGAGCATGATCAGCATCTTCGAATAGTGCTTCAGACATTAAGGGAGAAGCAATTATATGCAAAGTTATCAAAATGTGCTTTTTGGTTGAGTGAGGTGGCTTTTCTGGGACATATCGTATCAGCATAGGGAATTAGAGTGGATTCCAGTAAGATAACGATGATCCTTAATTGAAAACCACCCTGAAATATGACAGAAGTGAGAAGCTTCCCTAGCTTGGCAGGATATTATAAGAGATTTGTGAAGGGATTTTCAATGATAGCCTCACCATTGACAAAACTCCTTAGGAAAGACATTAAGTTTGAATGGACAGAACAATGCCAAACTAGCTTCGATAAATTGAAGGCCATGTTAACTGAAGCGCCTGTTTTAACACAACCAACTCCAGGAAATGATTATGTGGTATATAGTGATGCTTCACATAATGGGTTAGGTTGTGTATTAATACATGAGGGTAAAGTAATTGCATATGCCTCTAGACAATTAAAGCCACATGAGAAGAATTATCCTACTCACGACTTAGAACTAGCAGCCATTGTATTTGTTCTGAAAATATGGAGGCACTACTTATATGGCGAGAGATGTTACATCTATACGGATCAAAAAAGTTTGAAGTATCTGCCCACGCAAAAAGAACTCAACTTAAGACAAAGGCGATGGTTGGAATTAATCAAATATTACAATTGCATCATTGATGACCAGCCAGGCAAAGCTAATGTAGTGGCTAATGCTTTAAGTAGAAAAATGCTGACAACATTGTAAGTTCAACCCACTTTGATTCAATAAGTGAAAGAAGCTCAGAAGCAAGATTTGAAATTGGTGAAAATCATTGAGTTGGTGAAAAAGGGGAAAAGATCAGAGTTTACTAATGGAGCTGATGGGAGTCTAAGCTACAAAGGCAGATTGTGTGTACCAGATATCCAAGAGTTGAAGCAAGAAATTATGAAAGAAGCACACAATACTACTCATATGATGCATCCAGGAAGCAATAAAATGTATCAAGATTTAAAGACGTGTTATTAGTGGCCTGGAAGGCAGAGCATCAATTGCCATCCGGTTTGTTACAGCCAATTTTTATTCTATAATGGAAATGGGAGAGAATTACAATGGACTTTGTATCTAGCTTGCCATTGACACAGAAAAAGCATGATGCAGCATGGGTAATAGTAGACAAACTTACTAAATCAGCTCATTTCCTACTAGTTAGAATGGACTACTCTCTCGCTCGGCTGGCATAATTATATGTCAATGAGATAGTTCGACTTCATGGTGTCCCAGTTTTTATAATTGCTGATCGAGATCCACGGTTTACATCACAGTTTTGGAAGAGTTTACAGCAAGCCTTGGGTACTTGACTCAACTTTAGTACAACATTCCACCCACATACCGATGGTCAATCGGAATGAGTTATACAAATATTGGAAGATATGTTGAGAAGTTGTGTAATTGATTTTGAAGGTAGTGGGGATAAGTATCTTCCATTAATAGAGTTTGCATATAACAATAGTTATCAAGCAAGTATTGGGATGACACTGTATGAAGCTTTGTATGGGAGGAAAAGAAACTAGTGGGGATGAAATTAGTTCAACAGACAGAAGAAAAGGTGAGAGTGATAAAGGATAGACTAAAAATAGCGGCTGATAGACAAAAGTCCTATGCAGATTTGAAGAGAAAAGACATAGAATATGCAGTTGGTGATAAAGTATTCTTAAAAGTCTTACCTTGGAAGAAAATCCTCAGGTTAGGCAGAAAGGGAAAGCTAAGTCCCCGATTTATTGGGCCGTATGAAGTACTTGAACGTATGGATCTGGTGGCATACAAATTGGCATTACGACCAGAATTAGAAATAATCCATAATGTGTTTCATGTGTTTATGTTGCGGAGATATAGGTCGGATCCATCACATATAATACCTCTGGAAACTATAGAAGTACAATCGGATTTGACTTATAAGGAAGAACCAGTGGCAATTTTAGCTAGGGAAGTTAAAGAACTGTGGAACAAACGAGTACCTCTGGTGAAAATCCTATGGTGCAACCATTCTACGGAAGAAGCCACATGGGAAAGTGAAGAAGTAATGAAGGCCCAATATCCTCAATTATTCAGCATCAACTAATCAGGTAAATTTCGAGGACAAAATTTTCTTAAGGGGGAGAGAATTGTAATGTACAAATGGCTTACAACAAGATTTTGATTCAAAATATTAGCTATTCTCTTGTTCTCTTATTCTCATCTTGTTCTGAATGCATAAATGACTTGCATTTATACTTCCATAGCAAATTATAGCCGTTAGAATGCATTTATTATGGAACTAGCCATTGCACCAACCCTTATTGTCGCGCCTGACATGTTTCTCTTTCATCTTTCACGGTCGTGAATATGTGTGTCACGATCGTGAATATTCTTCCAAGTTGTGACTTTAGTGGTGACCTTGGTTGTGAAGCATTCTGGAAGGTTTTGAAGTGTTTGATCATGGGTGTGACACTTTATCTTCACGGGCGTGACATCCTTCCAAGCCATGGTCCAAGTGGTGACTTTAGTTGTAAAGCTCTTTGGAACAATTTGTCATGTCTTCTCATAGGCGTGACTTTAATTCACGGGCGTGACTGAAATATTCATTCACGATTGCTATCATTCTTCATGGCTGTGAACTTTAAATATTGGATTGTTGGCGGTAAACTTCATCACGGGCGTGAACGTGCTATTTCTTTAATTTTATCTTTTTAAGATTAATCTTCCATTCTCCATTCTTGCTATCATATTCCATACCCGTTTCAATAGACTTAGAAAACAAGTATGTTAAATACATTATTGCTATTTTATTTGTTAGCAACAAAATGATGAAAATACCCCTCAAGGTTCAACAATCTCCCCATTTTTGATGGTGACAAATAATCTAGCAATATGTGCTTTTGAGAAGTCTCCCCCTTAAAAGATGCTTAGGATAAATAATGCTGAAGTGCAAGAATTGTAAAGAATGATGAAGTGTAGCATCAAAATATGCTTTCTAGTTTTAAGTATATGCAAGTTATATGCAAAGTATATCTAATGCATACAAAAATTTTTCTTAAAGCAAGTTAAGTTTATTTAAGGTATATTCAGAGTATATCAAGTGCATATTCATTCATGTAACTTGCATCAAGGTATATACAAAGTATACTTAAGATATATTTAAGGTGTATAAAGCTCATTTGCATACTTGCATATGTATATTCAGAGTATATCAAGTGCATATTCATTCATATAACTTGCATCAAGGTATATGCAAAGCATACTTAAGATATATTTAAGGTGTATAAAGCTCATTTTCATACTTGCATATTCATTTTGATTTAAAATAAGTATTGCACTTAACTTTAAACAATATATTACTAGGTTCTCCTCCTTTTGTTATCAACAAAAAGAATAACAAAAAGATAAACATAAAGATAAACATAATGGAAAACAGAAGCAAATATATTAATATAGAAAGAAAAGTACAAAAGAGATTGAAATTCTGAAAGGAAATTTGAAATTCCTACAGCAAGCAAGCTAGAAAATAACATATCTAACACAAAATCTAGCTAGACATCATATCTAACACAGAACCTTCTTCATTAATTAGACATTAAAAGCATTTAAAAAAACTCCCCTCATTCTTATCTTGTATGGCCGACCACCCTCTCCACCAATTCTCTACCATTTTGTTCCATACCTAGCTAGAAAAAGAGAGGAAGAGAGGATCTAAGAGATAAAACTCAAGAAAATAAAGGAAGCCCCTACAAAAGGTAGAAGAAAGAAAGAGAAAGGAAGAAAGAAAAGAGAAAAAAAATTCTTTGGGTAAGTTTTCCTTCAATTCTCTTACTTTTCTTTATTAATTGATATGAAAGTGATGATAATTAAGGTTAGAAATGAGGAAGAAGGGGCTACCTAGGTGATGGTGGGTTGAAACAAAAAGAAATTGGTTTTGTTGCCCAGATATTAGGCCAAGAAGGGGGGTTGAATTGGAGTTTCAAAAAATTAAACTTTCAGGTGCAGAAATAAATAATTAATTTTAGGAGGGATAGAGAAAATCTGACACAAAGATTTATAGAGGTTTGGGTGTTAACAAACCCTACTCGTCTCCCCAATCGCAATTGGGAGTTTCACTAACACACTAAGTGTTACAATGGAGTTTTACAAGCTCACTCCCAACTATAGTGTTTCTCACAATGGCTCACACCTAACCCAGAAATCCTTTGTGTTTTAATGGCTCACACAATAACCAACTCCTTGTGTTTTACAGGCTCACACAAACAACCTTCACTTTGTGTTTTTACAGGATCACACAAACAACCTTCACTTTGTGTTTTTACAGGCTCACACAATCTTTTAATTTGTGTTTTGGAGAATTACCCAACTAACCCTTACAAGTGTTCTACTCTTAACCCAGAAATACCCAAAGCCCACTTGAGTAAAGATTACAGAGAGAACCACTTACAAATCTTAATTGCTCAAATATGAAGAGCAAAAAGATTTTTACAGAGAATAGATTTTGTTCTCCAAGTATGAAAGTACAAATAGCTTGTAATAAGAATTAAATTCGAAGTATATGCTATTCTTTTGTTATTCTCTTCATTCTCTCGTTCTTAATGCATAAATGACTTCCATTTATACTCTCATGGCTGAATATAGCCGTTGGGGTGCATTAAATACGAAACTAGCCGTTGTACCAACCAAATAATTGCCCATGACATTTTTCTCTTTCATTGTTCACGGGCGTAACTATATTTGTCACGGGGGTGACATTTCTTCCCAAGCCGTGACTGAAGTGGTGACCTTTGTCGTGAAGCTCTCTGGAATGTTTTGACATATAGAGTCACGGGCGTGACATACTCATTCATGGGCGTGACAAGCTTCCCAGCCGTGATCCAAGTTTTGACTCTGGTCGTGAAACTCTCTGGATGAAAATGCATGAATCTTCATGGGGGTGACACCTTTATTCACGGGGGTGACTGAAATGCCCACTTCACGGTTTGTTTCCCCTTCATGGCCGTGAACTTCAAAAGTTGGTTTTGGTAACGGTTAGCTTTTTTCACGGGAGTGACTCATAGAGTCACGGCAGTGAACATGCTACTTCTTGAATTTTGTCTTTCAAGGATTATTCTTCTAATCTCCATTCTTGCTATTTTAATCCATGTCCTGTATAATAGACTTAGAAGACAACTATGTTAAATACAATATTGCTATTTTATTTGTTATCATCAAAATGACAGAAATATCCCTCAAGGTTTAACAATCTCCCCATTTTTGATGGTGACAAATAATCTAGCAATATGTGATTTTGAGAAGTCTCGCCCTCAAAATATACTTAGGACAAAAAATTTATAATGTGCAAGAATAGTAGATAATGATGTAGCATTGAAATAAACTTACTAGATTTTACGTATATGCAAGTTATATGAGATGTATATCCAATATATACCATAATTCCTTTTTAAGGCATGAAGTATATGTAAGGTATATTTAAGGTATATCATGGCATATTTATAATTGTAACTTGCTTTAAGGTATTTGCAAAGTATACTTAAGGTATATCTAATGTATATAAAGCTCAATTTTTCAATTATATACTTTGCATATAAAATTTTGAATCAAGATTTCTAATCCCTTTTAATCTATTTCAAAGTCAATTCAATTTTAATTATTTGATTCAAAATTCATTTACCTTAATATATATTGCTAGTTTTTTTTTCTTATATTGCTAGTTTGATACATTTTCCCTATCATATATTGCTAGTTTTCTCTCCCTTTTGTCATCAATCAAAAAAGGATAAGAAGATAACAATGAGATAAGCAAAAGATAATTCATTAAGTAAAGGAAAACATACAAACAAAGATAAATGTTCAGAAAGGAAATTTATAAATTTCCTACACACTAGCAAAACATAAGCAAAATACATAAGCAAAAGACAAACAAATTTAGGCTACACTCTAGCCTAACTCCTAGCCGGACATCCTATCACGAAGCCTAGCCACTTCAGCCTCAAGGCTGTCTATCCGAGACTCCATGAAGTCTTTGAGGTTCTCCAACCTCTCATCCATCGAAGTCTGCAATTGCTCAAAATGTGGTGCCAAGAGGTCGACCACCTACTGCACTAAGGTCGGTGTGGAAGCCGAGGACGGTCCGATGTCTTGCTCAGCTACTGGGGGTTCTTCCTCAACCCGAGCCCTCTTCTTCTGCTGGACTCCCTGGAGGCCTGCTTTAAAATCCTCCGTGTCATTATCTTCCCAGATGATCTCCCCAGCAGTGTCAGTGAAGCGGTAGAAGATATCATTCTAGAAAACGATTCTGACAGCCGCTCCCATCTTGATGAACGACTCGACATCCAAACGATCTCGAGGATGTCCAGGGAATAGGTTGAAGTGATGCGCGTCTAGCTTCAGATACTCAAGCTTCACTGCTATATGGGTGACATATGCCCCAATCAAAATATCTCCAGTGGGCTTGGTGGGAATGGAG
Organism: Triadica sebifera; assembly: GCA_023653625.1. Classification (NCBI taxonomy): domain Eukaryota; kingdom Viridiplantae; phylum Streptophyta; class Magnoliopsida; order Malpighiales; family Euphorbiaceae; genus Triadica; species Triadica sebifera. The sequence goes on from CM042905.1 coordinate 12,437,020, forward strand.
AGAAGATGGTTAGCAAACCATCTAGAAAGTGCCACTGTGAGTCCTCTGTGAGCCATCTCAAAGAGGAAGAGTTATGACTTTCTGATTGTCCCATTGCTCTCTCCCCTAGAAAATATGCTATAGGTTAGGAACCTATGCAAATATCTGTGCACTAGGGTCCTGAGATGTGTGCTCTCTGTCTTCTTGACATCCCAGCTGCAATCAGTGCCAAAGTGTGTCAAGGCTCGAGGGGCCGAGAATTCTACCTCAGTATTGAGGATGCCATCAGATGGTAGGCTGAACAATTCCCCAAATTCGATGGCACTGAGGGTGTTGGGATTGTTGCAGAGTTGGAATTTCATCACTCCAGTAGGTGAAACCTGCAAGGTGTTGAGGAATTCCAGTGTTGGCTCCCTCAAGGTCGGCTGATGAATTTCCACAAAATCTTTGAGATGACAGGCTTGTAGTTGCTCTGTCATAGTCGTCTCAAGCCTGAGACTTCGGACTGTCTGCCATTCGAAGGACCTTGATGACAGTAGAGGTCTCTTCTTCAAAGTTGCATACCGAGGATGGCAATGCTCCGGAATGCGGTTCATGATGTAATCTGCATACCTCTTAGGAGCATGAGACTTCTTTCTCTTTCCCTTGGATGAAACAATCTCCATTTTTGAAGAAATTTGTTGGAGATGGAGTTGGAAAGATTTTTGATAGAAACTCCTTATGAAACCCTAAGAATGTAAGATTTCTGATGAAGATTCGAACGTTTGGTGGTATTTATAGGAAAAGTTTAAGTCTTTGGGGCCGAAATCTTCAATGTCTCGATGAATGTGAGTAAATGAGAGCGGTTTTGGGAGTTGGAGAGTTGAAATGAAGGTTGTAACTGACTGTTCTTTTATATATTCGATACATTCACGAGCGTGAAGTAGGTGTTCACGGGCGTGAATAGTTGTGTTCACGGTTTGCTGAAGGAGTGTTCCACCTGTGAATGAAGGCGTGAATAAGTTCACGGGCGTGATATTTGAATATCACGGGTGTGAATGATCATACGTCACGGGGGTGAATAAAATGTCACGGGCATGAAATGTTGAATTTAACCACCTATGCCTGTGAAGCAAGCCGTGACTTAAGGCGTGGAAGCCTCTGTGAGTTTTGGGGTGTAATTGTTCACGGGAGTGAAAATTCATCACGGACGTGCTAGTCCCTTTTCACGGGCATGACTCAAGCCGTGAAAATAAGTTTCATCACTTGAAGCCGTGAAAATAAGTTTCATCACTTGAAGCTGTGAACCATGTTGTGAACCAAGTCGTGAACGACACTGCCTCTTTGGGCCATTTAAGTCATGGGCGTGAACATGTGTCACAGGCGCGACTCCCCTAAAATTTTCATCAAATAAAAATTAAGTCCTAAAACTAGACTAAATCATTTCAACATAGATTTTATTCCTTAAAACATGAATTTTCATCAAAATTTCTATCTTATATCTCGTGATACGATTTAAGATCAACAATTAAAATTTCATATTTTCGCAATCACAAGGTTAATCCATCAATCATACAAGTTCTCTTCTAATGAAATTAAATCTTTCCTCATTTAGAGATTTAGTGAAAATATCTGCTAATTAATTTTCTGTTCTTATAAATTCTAATGCAACATCTCCATATTGAACATGATCTCTAATAAAGTGGTGTCTCATGTCAATATGCTTGCTTCTTGAGTATTGAATAGGATTCTTTGAAAGATTTATATCACTTGTGTTGTCATATTTAATAGGTATATGGTTCATCTCATGACCATAGTCCTTAAGTTGTTATTTCATCCAAAGAATTTGTGTACAACAACATCCAGCTACTACATATTCTGCTTCAGCAGTTGAGAGAGCAACTGAAACTTGTTTCTTGCTAAACCAAGAAACTAACCATTCTCCAATGAAGTGACAAGTACCTGAAGTACTTTTCCTGTCTAAAAGACTACCAGCATAGTCTGCATCTGAATATCCTATAATATAAAAAGATGAATTCCTAGGATACCATAAACCTAGATGCAATGATCCATGTAAATATCTTAAAATTCTTTTTACAGCATTTAAATGAGAATATTTAGGACATGATTGAAATCGTGCACACAAGCAAACACTATACATAATATCGGGTCTAGAAGCAGTAAGATATAAAAGTGATCCGATCATACCTCTATAAAGCTTTTCATTAATGCTCTTACCCTTTTCATCTTTGTCCAATTTTGTTGATGTGCTCATAGGAGTCTTGGCATTTTTGCATCCTTCCATACCAAATTTCTTAATTAAATCTTTGGCATATTTGGATTGGTTGATGAATATGCCCTCATTGCTTTGCTTTATTTGTAGACCAAGGAAATACTTAAGTTCTCCCATCATGCTCATTTCAAATTCCCTAGTCATACATTTAGCAAATTCTTGACAAAGCAATTCATTAGTAGAACCAAATATTATATCATCAACATAAATTTGAACAATTAGTATATCATGCTTATGCTTTTTGATGAAAAGTGTAGTGTCAACATTTCCCTTTGTAAAGTTATTTTCTAATAAAAAAGAACTTAGCCTCTCATACCAAGCTCTTCTGGCCTGTTTTAAACCATACAAAGCTTTTGAAAGTTTAAAAACATGATTTGGCAAATCATAGCTTTCAAAACCTGGTGGTTGTTCTACATACACTTCTTCATCTATATAACCATTTAGAAATGCACTTTTCACATCCATTTGAAAAATTTTAAAATTCATGTGACATGCATGTGCTAAAAGTATTCTTATGGCTTCTAATCTAGCTACAGGTGCATATGTTTCATCATAATCTATACCTTATTCTTGATTATATCCTTTTGCAACTAGTCTAGCCTTATTCTTGGTTATTAACCCTTGTTCATCTAATTTGTTTCTAAATACCCATTTGCTACCTATGATTTGATGATGCTTGGGTCTAGGTACTAGGTTCCATACCTTATTTCTCTCAAATTGGTTGAGTTCCTCTTGCATGGAAATTACCCAACTTTCATCATTAAGAGCCTCATCAATAATTTTAGGCTCAATTTGTGAAATAAAAGCAATGTCAGTGGCTAGATGTTTGAAATGAGATCTAGTACTTACTCCCCTTGATAGATCACCAATTATTTACTTTTTTGGATGATCTTTCGTCATTCTCCATTCTTTTGGAAGTTCTTGATCATTTTGTTCTTGATTTTGAGGTAGAGAATCATTTTGCAGTAAATTTTCTTGATCAATTTCTTCTTTCCCATTTATAATATCAAGTCTTTCCATACAACATCATCAAGAACACTACCTTTCACAAGATCAAGTCTACTAGATTCATTAAAAACAACATGAATGGATTCTTCAATCGTTAATGATCTTTTATTAAATACTTTATATTCTTTGCTGGTTGTAGAGTATCCTAAAAAGATACCTTCATCAGACTTAGAGGCAAATTTTCCAAGATTATCCTTGGTGTTCAATATAAAACACTTGCATCCAAATACTCTAAAGTATGATATCAAGGGCTTTCTTCCATTCCATAACTCAAATGAGGTTTTGTTTAAAAGAGGTCTTTTGAAAACTCGATTTGAAATATAACATGCAGTGTTTGTGGCTTCTGCCCAAAAATAAGTTGGAAATTCATATTCATTAAGCATTGTTCTAGCCATTTCAATTAAAGTTCGATTTTTCCTTTCAACTACCCCATTTTGTTGAGGTGTCCTAGGAGATGAGAAATTATGTGAAATGCCATGTTCAAGACAAAAGCTTTCAAAGTTTTCATTTTTAAATTCTTTCCGATGGTCACTTTTTATTTTTGAAATACAATACCCTTTTTCATTTTGAACTCTTTTAGCAAAGTTTTTGAAATTTTCAAAAGCATCACTCTTTTGAGCTAAGAAAATTACCCAAGTAAATCTAGAGTAATCATCTACGATGACAAATTTATAATGTTTTCCTCCTAAGCTAGCAATTATAGTAGGTCCAAACAAGTCTAAATGCAGGAGTTGAAGAGGTTTTGAAGTACTTACTATGTTTTTGGCTTTGAAAGATGACTTGTGTTGCTTTCCTCTCTAACAAGGATCACATGTCTTGCCTTTTTCATATTTAACTCTTGGTAGTCCTTTTACTAGTTCTCCTGTGCTAAGACTTTGTATTAAGTCCATGTTAGCATGGCCAAGTCTTCTATGCCACAACCAAGATTTATCATTAGTAGTCACAAGACACTTAGAGGAATGGTTAGATAGTTCATGTAAGTTTATTATGTATGTATTGATATCTCTATTTCCTTTAAATATTTCTTGACCATCGATAGAGATTACAAGACATTCATTTGAAGTAAAGATTACTTTGTTTCCTTTATCACATAATTGACTTACACTTAACAAGTTATGTTTCAAGCCATCAACAAGTAAGACATCCTTAATAAAAGTAGTACCATTAACACCAATAGAACCAATGCCAATTACCTTACCCTTTGCATTGTTTCCAAAGGTAACTTTACCTCCATCAATACTTTTGATTTCATTGAAAAGTTCTTTGTCTCCTGTCATATGCCTTGAGCATCCACTGTCTACTAGCCAAGCATTTTTGTTTATTGTGGACTTGAGGCATACCTATAGAATCATAATTCAAGTATGATTTTTAGGTACCCAAATGAGTTTGGTTCCTTAGGGGTTAGCACATGAAGGTTCCCAATGAGTCTTCCTTATCCAACAATGTTTATTTATGTGACCAATGTTCATACAATAATTACATTGTTTCGGTCTAAACTTGATTTTTAATCTTACAATGTATTTGAATGCCATAATTCTATTAGACTGATTTTGAGAACAATGGCATACACAATCATGATTAATTTGCATTTTTCTAGATGCATGCTTCTTATACATAAAGGCATGATTATTCTTTTTCTGTATAGAAGGTTTAACATGCTTATTTCTTGGTGCTGTTCTAACAGGTGTGGAGATGTGAGATTCTTTAGATTTAACAAATATAGTTTTGTGAGAATATGATAATGTGTCCTTAAATCCTAGACCATGCCTAATTAAGGGCGATCTTTGAGACACAATGAGAGTATCTAAGCTCTCTTTACCTTTGTGAAATTTAGAAATGGAATTTCTAAGTTCCTCAACTTCATTTTTCAAGGTATTATTTTCTTTTAACAATGAAACTGTTGAGGGTCTTGATGAATATTCATCTAATGACTTTTGAAGAGATTCTTTAGATGATTTAAGCTTTATGTTTTGCTTTTCTAAACCATCTATCTTATTTTTTAAATTAGAGATGTTATTTCTATAAGTACTAAATTTACTTATATATTTCTCTAATTCTACATTTAATTCTTCTATTAGGCTTTGCTCATCATCATTATCATCACTATCACTATTACTATCATTATCACTACCATCATTATTGAAAGAGTATGAGTGTAGTGTTCTTACCTTATCCGAGATGTTCAATAGCCATGAAACATAGGTTGACCTCTTCACTTTCATTATCATCTTTTTCACTTGAAGAGCTTTCGTCATCCCATGTGGCTTTGTGACCTTTCTCCCCATTGTCTCTTTGGTATTTGCTCTTATGCTTCTTGAGCCATGGACATTCTGGTTTGATATGTCCTTTCTTTGCACATTCATAGCATTTTACCTCTTCCTTACTTCTTTGTGTATCATTAGGAGTTTGTTTAAGGTTTCTTTGCCTGAATTTTCTGGAGTTGCTCATTTTCTTCTCAATGATTCTTTTTAATCTTCTTGAAAGCATAGCAATGTCCTCATTTTCATCATCACTTATTTCTTCATCATATTCACTATCTTCTTGAGATTTTGAAGTAGAGGTTTTGAGTGCTAAGGGCTTTCTTTTCTCTGGCTTTGCTTCAAGCTCTCTATCTCTCTTCACTGCCATCTCATGTGTGAGAAGTTTGCCAATCAGCACATCAGTATTCATGATGCTCATATCTTCATTTACTTCTTCTATGCCAGCAACTCTTGAACCATAGTCTTTAAGAGGAAGACTTCTCAGGATTTTATTGTTTACATCTTCCAAACTCAAATGCTTCCCAAGTTTCCTCATTCCATTTATAATGGCTAGAAGATGGTTGGTCATGTCAGTGATTGACTCATTGGATTTCATCTTGAAGAGATCATATTCTGAGGTTAGAAGTTGAATATTCTTGGATTTGACTTGCTTAGTTCCCTCATGATAGTTCTCCAATGCCTTCCACATACTGTATGTTGTTGAGCAGTGTTGTATTCTCCCACATTCTTCAATAGATAATGAGCTTGATAGGATTGTCATTGCATTCTTGTTTTTGAAATTTGCTCTACTTTGAGGCTCTGTCCAATCATCTCTTAATAGGATTTCTTCTTCACCATAAGCTCCTCTTCTGGTTGGTGGTGTCCATTCTTTTCGTACACTATCCCAGACTTCACTATCCAAGTATGTCTCCATCCGAAACTTCCAATGGGCATAATTTTCTCCATCAAAGTAAGGTTTGAGACTTTAGAATCCTTCACTGGCCATATCTTACTCTTTACTAGCGCTTTTTAGGCTTCGATGCTAGACAAAGCTCTAATACCAATTATTGCCCAGATATTAGGCCAAGAAGGGGGGTTGAATTGGAGTTTCAAAAAATTAAACTTTAAGGTGCGGAAATAAATAATTAATTTTAGGAAGGATAGAGAAAATCTGACACAAAGATTTATAGAGGTTTGGGTGTTAACAAACCCTACTCCTCTCCCCAATCGCAATTGGGAGTTTCACTAACACACTAAGTGTTACAATGGATTTTTACAAGCTCACTCCCAACTATGGTGTTTCTCATAATGGCTCACACCTAACCCAGAAATCCCTGTGTTTTAATGGCTCACACAATAACCAACTCCTTGTGTTTTACAGGCTCACACAAACAACCTTCACCTTGTGTTCTTACAGGATCACACAAACAACCTTCACTTTGCATTTTTACAGGCTCACACAAACAACCTTTTAATTTGTGTTTTGGAGGCTCACACAACTAACCCTTACAAGTGTTCTACTCTTAACCTAGAAATACCCAAAGCTCACTTGAGTAAAGATTACAGAGAGAACCACTTACAAATCTTAACTGCTCAAATATGAAGAGCAAAAAGATTTTTACAGAGAATAGATTTTGTTCTCAAAGTATGAAAGTACAAATAGCTTGTAATAAGAATTAAATTCGAAGTATATGCTATTCTTTTGTTATTCTCTTCATTCTCTCGTTCTTAATGCATAAATGACTTCCATTTATACTCCAATGGCTGAATATAGCTGTTGGGGTGCATTAAATACGAAACTAGTCGTTGTACCAACCAAATAATCGCGCCTGACATTTTTCTCTTTCATTGTTCACGGGCGTGACTATGTTTGTCATGGGGGTGACATTTCTTCCCAAGCCGTGACTGAAGTGGTGACCTTGGTCGTGAAGCTCTCTGGAATGTTTTGACATATAGAGTCACGGGCGTGACATACTCATTCACAGGCGTGGCAAGCTTCCCAGACGTGATCCAAATGGTGACTCTGGTCGTGAAGCTCTCTGGATGAAAATGCATGAATCTTCACGGGGGTGACACCTTTATTCACGGGGGTGACTGGAATGCCCACTTCAAAGTTTGTTTTTCCTTTATGGCCGTGAACTTCAAAAGTTGGTTTTGGTAACAGTTAGCTTCTTTCACAGGAGTGACTCATAGAGTCACGACAGTGAACATGCTACTTCTTGAATTTTGTCTTTCAAGGATTATTCTTCTAATCTCCATTCTTGCTATTTTAATCCATGTCCTGTATAATGGACTTAGAAGACAAGTATGTTAAATACAATATTGCTATTTTATTTGTTATCATCAAAATGACAGAAATACCCCTCAAGGTTTAACAGGTTTGATGACATGAGATATGTTTGATGGTTTTAGGGCAAACCAAGGACAAAGGTTGAAGCAATCTTGAGAAAGGGAAAGGAAAGGAAAAAGCCTAGGAAAGGGAGAAAAGATTAATAAGGTATGTGCTTATATGACAAAAATTTAATATGTTGATTTTATTATTAAATCTTGTGTTAATTGAATGATTAAATGAGTGGTTGTGTTGTTATACGTGTTGCTGGAAATTTTATCATGGAGCAGCATGCATTAAAAATTTGATAACTTAGGTTTTGGAAACTTAGGATAGATATCTAAAACTTTCTTGAAGGACGTGAGATCTAATTATGAACGAAACTATGTTAACAATTCACACAAATATGAGACTTGAAATCTGCCTCAGAATTTCCTGGGCAGATTTTAATTGAGCAGTCAGTACTCAATTAGTCATAACTTTGTCTACAGAGATCAGAATTAGTTGATTCATGGAAATTAAAGATAAGATATGTGGCTAAAATTTATTAGAAGACCACTTAATTAAATTCAGCCAATAACAGTATCAAACCTGAGATCCAAGACAGAGCCCGAAATCTGTCCATAACAGGGCTGTTGAAAAAGTGAGAGTTTTACATGTAAATTAATTTGGGCCTTATGATATGAGATGAATGATATTGATATGAGTGATTATTATGTGATAAGCCATTAAGTCCATAAAAATGTATTAAGAAAATAAAACTATGAAATAATTGTTTGGTGTATATTTTGACCATAATGAAATTATTACTTGAATAAATTGAGATGAAATAATTAATTCCTAAAGCACCTAGCTGGGAACTAGGGTAAAGGATAGATTGGCATGCCAATAAGGGGTAGGATATGTAGGCACTACATGTGTCGAGTTGATTTATATAGGCACTACATGTGCCGAGTTGATTTGTGTAGGCACTAAATGTACGGAGTTGATATATGTAGGCACCACATTATGCCGAGTTTATTTATGTAGGCACCATGCGCCGAGTTAAGATTTACCGGTAGATAATGCCCCGTATGCTATCTGATAGTTCTAGTTATTATTGTTGAGCATAAATTTGAATAAACAAGACAAAATAAGATATGATAAAATTTACTTATTGTGAATAATTATTGAATAATAAAATGAGTAAAATTATGGTCATATTAAAAATAATATGATGCAATGATATTATGCAATTAACATAATTATCATATGTAAAAGAAATTGTGTACTAGCAATTAACTTGCAAATTAATTTATTGCTGATAAATTTGTGATATTCCTTCTATTTGATTTTAAATGTATGAATGTGTGAGATTTTATAAATTGCATATTAAGCTTTTTTCATATAAAGCACCACTAAGCTAGTAGCTTAGCGCGTGCGGTTTTTTCCACGCGTAGGTACTAAAGTAGTTAGTAAGTAAAGGATGAAGCTGCCAGAAAGAGAAGAACGCCAGATAATGGGCAGCAGCATTTGAAGATTTTTTTGTTCTCATGTATTAACTTTTGTAAAATATAATAGTAAGTTTTATTTTCATATTGTGTGATACTCATATTTTGGGTCTGTAAATAAAATATTAATTAATAGAACTTTCTATGTAACCCTTTAGAAAATGAAATGGTTTATTATGTATGAATTATATAAATTGGTATAAAGTATATGTATCAAAAAAATGGTAGACTATAATCTGAATATATATTAAGATATTTTAAAATGAGAATATACAAAATGATTGTATAAGCAAGTTAGACAGGGAGTCAAAAGTAAGGTAGCACCTCTTTGCTTTGCTACTATTAGTAGGGCAAAGGGGTGTTACATGTAATATGGTTAATTATGATATGTTATATAATGATGTGTTAATAAAAAAAATAAGTATGAGATAAAATAATATAATTTGATGTTTATACATGCTAGAATACCATGATATGTATATTTCCATGAGAAGATGATTGAGCATGAGTTGATATATGACAATGCATGTTGCATAAAATAGTTTATTGCCTTATTTATATGCACCACTAATCCAAAAGCTTAGCATGAGAGTTTCTCTCCCACAGATTTAGTAAAGAATAAGTAGACGATAGTAAATAAAGGTACCAGTGGGTTGATCCAGTAGAGCAGCTTGTTCAAATACTGTGGGTTACACAACTGTTGTATTTATATTTTGAATTTTATTTTATAGTATTTGTAAAGTAAGCGCATGTTTTGTAAATAATACTTCATTATATACAATGTATTGTGTTTCTTTATTAAGATTTTTTTACACCAACGTAAATAAATAGTAATTAGTAAATAAGAAAATATACGAGTGATTTTCATTTATACATAATTTAAAAATGATATTTCAACCGATGAAGTCAGCGTAACACTCCCTTATCCGAGCACGTGCTGCTTGGATGAGGGGGTGTTACAATCATATTTTACTTAATCACAATCGACAAATCATATTTGTATTTCAAACATTTCCATATAACCAATTCATTATATCTTTTTTACTTTACTTCATTTTGTCTTGCCTAAACCTCTAAGCTAGACAATTCATATGCGAGTTGTGGAATAGGATTGCTCTTCAAGCTCCATCCACCCTGTTCACTAACTTTGAGTGTGCTCATTCGAGCTCCTTAAGTCAATGGCACTCTCTGAGTTATAGCCACCTTGATTGAGTAAAATAATCAATCTCATGGAACTAAAGACCAATGGTGCTCTTCGATCTTCAACTATCTTATCCTCATATAAATTTTACGGCAACCATAAACCTCCTCAATGACATATCATCTATCCTATGTCAAGTCTTAGAATAGAGAAAATGACACTTTACGGTTATCATAGCTGTGAATCATGGTGTGAAAGTTACTCCCAAATCTAGGCATGTTCTGGGTAAAACTTTCACAGGCGTGAAAAGTGTTTATGTTCAAGTGTGACTTTTATGTCACGGGCATGAAATTCTGGGTTTCTAATATAGAAATCCAAGCCAAAATTGAGCATCATAAAATCACATGCAAGGGCTTCTTAGATTGATCAATGTCAATCACTATTATCAACATTACAGTCCATATTCATGCCAAAAATATGTTAAAATAGAAAGGGAAACATTTAAATAACAAATCAAGCCCAAAACTCTCTTGAATATCACTAACTTCCTAACTCATTATCATGGCATTTTTAACTTACATGTCACATAACCAAAATGCATTTTCGTAACCAGAAGCACATTAATGTTCTTAATCATGTTTTCAAATCATCAAAAAGCACAAAACGTAGCAAACATGCAGGAATTAGAATTTAAAAGCATATATGTACTAACCTCTAAAAATAAAGCCTAACAACAAAGCTCTACAAGCTTGCTTAGGATCTTGACGGTCCTCACTTCCTTTAACAACACTTATAACACTGAAAACACTCTTGTAAGGTTCCTATAAATAGAAATGAACACTAAACTCTCTAATACAACTCTTAAGCCAATCTCAAGAACCTTTTTCTTTACCCTTTATACAAGCTTAAACCTATTTTGATCCTTAGAGAACTTGTGTAAAAAGAGAGAAGAGAGAAAAAAGATGATGGGGAAGGGAATTTTGGCATGTGAGGAATGGTTTTAGAGTATGAAGAGAAATTGTGTAGCATAAAGGAGGCATGGGAGAAAGAGGAAAACATGACTTTGACTCACCTACTCGCTGAACATAGTTCATGGGCATGAACACCTTATTCACAACTGTGACTAACCATTCATAGGAGTGAACCTAAACCATGACATTCATGGTTGTGACATGCTTTTCACGGGTGTGAAAGAACCCTTTTTCACTATGTTTAACCTTTTAAATCATAATCTACCTACTCTCTCTTAGCCAACCCATCTAACTTAAAGACCTTATAAAGCAGACGTTACATTTCTCCCCCCTTTAATAAATTTGTTCTCAAAAGTTTCTTGGTTTTTCAAGTTGAACAACTGGGGATATGTAACTATTGAGAGAAAATTTACAATCAAAAGCATTTGTAGGCTTATGCTCCTCTCTGGCTCTTATGGCGTATACTCTTAATGGCGGTCTGCTTGATCTTGGCCTATTTATGTTGGGTTTTGAGCATGCATCTCATATATGGCACATTAGAAATATAAAAATTAATCAAAATCAAAACCCAAGGAATGCCTTATGCAATTTAAAATTGGATTGAACCATTCAATGGGAGAAATTGATTATCTTTATTTGCAACTCTTGATCTTCCAAGTTGTGAGCTTTTCCTTCTTTATTGGGTTGTAGAAAACCACAATAATCCTAAGCTAGGATTTCCTCTAAGAGTATCCATATGAGGAAAGAAGAAGAAAACCTCTAAGGAGATAAGGTGACAAAGGTCCAAAGTGCTAGAGAAAATTGTCTTATGAAAGAGAAAAGGAATAGGAGAAAAATAACTCTTATTTTTCTTAAGGGGGAAGCCACGAAATTAACTCCTGAAAAGGAGTATTTATACTCTTTCTAATCCCTTTTAGGGTTAGAAAAGGAAAAGCCCTAATGGGCCTATATCCCAAAGGTATATAGCCCAATATTGACCAAGTCAATAATTCTATTCCAAATTGGATTTGACCTATCTTTATAACTCTTATAAAATGTCTAATTCTCTTTCTCTCTCACTTGGATCTTATCCAAAATCCATTTTAAATTTTCTTCATTTCCTTTATGCGTGTGACCTAATAGGTTTTCAGGTCATGTTGGGAGCTCAATTCTTGGAAGGAATCCTAATTTAATTAGGATTCCACGAGTCAAACACTTTTGACCCAAAATTGATTTATCATCAATTTTTGTGCCCAGATATTGAGCCAAATGGGGTTGAATTGGAGATTAAAAAATTTAACTTTTAAGTGCAAAAAATAAATTAAGTTTAGTAGGGATAGTAGAATGTGACACAAGAAGTTTTATAGAGGTTCGGGTGTTAATAGACCCTACTCCTCTCCCCAATCTCAATTGGGAGTTTCACTAACACACAAAGTGTTACAATGGAGTTTTACAAGCTCACTCCCAACAATGGTATTTCTAACAATGGCTCACACCTAACCCATAAATCCCTTGTGTTTTGATGGCTCACACAATAACCAATTCCTTGTGTTTTACAGGCTCACACAAATAACCTATTCCTTATGTTTTACAGGCTCACACAAATAACCTTTACCTTTTGTTTTACAGGCTCACACAAATAACCTGTCTTTGTATTTTAGAGGCTCACACAACTAACCTTTACAAGTGTTCTACTCTTAACCCAGAAATACCCAAAACTCACTTGAGTAGATGATTACGGAGAGAAACACTTACAAATCTACATTGCTCAATAAATGATGAGCAAGAAGATTTTCACAGAGAATAAATATCAAATGCACAAAATGGCTTACAACAAGATTTTGATTCAAAATATTTTCTATTTTCTTGTTCTTTTATTCTCCTTGTTGTCTCTTTTTTCTGGATGCATAAATGACTTGCATTTATACTTCCATAGCAAATTATAGCCGTTAGAGTGCATTTAAAATGAAACTAGTCATTGCACCAACCCTGATAATCGCGCTTGACATGTTTCTCTTTCATGTTTCACGATTTCCAAGCTGTGACTTGAGTGGTGACCTTGGCCGTGAAGCATTCTGGAAGGTTTTGAAGTGTTTGTTCATGGGCATAACATTTTATCTTCACGGGCGTGACATCTTTCCAAGCCGTGGTCCAAGTGGTGACTTTGGTCGTGAAGCTCTCTAGAAGAATTTGTCATGTCTTCTCACAGGCGTGACATTTATTTATTGGCGTGACTGAAATGTTCATTCACGGTTGCTATCATTCTTCATGGCCATGAACTCTAAATGTTGGTTTGTTTGCGCTTAGCTTCATCACGAGCGTGACACATAAGGTCACGGGTGTGAACATGTTATTTCTTCAATTTTATCTTTTTAAGATTAATCTTCCATTCTCCCTTCTTGCTATCATATTTCATACCCTATTAAATAGACTTAGAAAACAAGTATGTTAAATACATTATTGCTATTTTATTTGTTATCATCAAAATGATGGAAATGCCCCTTAAGGTTCAACAATATCCCCCTTTTTGATGGTGACAAATAATCTAGCAATATGTGCTTTTGAGAAGTCTCCCCCTCAAAAGATGCTTAGGATAAAAAATGCTTAAGTGCAAGAATTGTAGAGAATGATGAAGGGTAGCATCAAAATATACTTCCTAGTTTCAAGTATATGTAAGTTATATACAAAGCATATTCAAAGTATACCAAAATTTTCTTTAAAGCATTAAGTATATTTAAGGTAAATTCAGAGTATATCAAATGCATATTCATTCATGTAACTTGAATCAAGGTATATGCAAAGTATACTTGAGATATATTTAAGGTGTATAAAGCTCATTTGCATACTTTCATATTCATTTTGATTCAAAATTAAGTATTGCACTTAACTTTGCATTTAGCTTAATATATTGCTTGGTTCTCCCCCTGCACTTAACTTTGATATATTGTTAGGTTCTCCCCCTTTTGTCATTAACAAAAAGAATATCAAAAAGATAAACATAATGAAAAACAAAAGCAATTATATTAAATTAGAAAGAAAGACTAGTACAAAAGTGATTAAAAGTTCTGAAAGCAAAATAAAATTTCCTACAAACAGGCTAGAAACAAACATAACTTCTAGCCTAACATCTACTCGGACATCCTATCTCTAAGACGAGCAACTTCAGCCTCAAGGCTGTCCCTCCGAGACTCCATAAAGTCCTTGAGGTTCTCTAACCTCTCATCCACCAAAGCCTGCAAATGCTCAAACCATGGTGGCAAGAGGTTAACCACTTACTGAGCCAAGTTTGGTGTGGAGGCAGAGGATTGCCCGATTTCCTGCTCAACCTCTAGAGGTGCCATCTCAACTCAAGCCCTCTTCTTCTGCTAGATTCCTTGGAGGCCAGCTTTGAAGTCCTCTGAGTCATTGTCCTCCCAGATAATTTCACCAGTAGTGTTGATGAAGTGGTAGTAGATGTTGTTCTCAAACACGATTCGAACAGCTGCTCCCATCTTGATGAAAGACTCGACGTCCAATCAGTTTCGAGGATGCCCTGGGATGAGGTTGTAGTGATGTTCATCCAGCTTCAAATATCCGAGCTTCAAGGCAATGTGAGTCACATACCCACCAATCATAATGTCTCCAGAGGGCTTGGTGGTAATTGACAAGAGATGGTTCGCAAACCATCGAGATAGAGCCACTGTGAGGCCTCTTCAGGCCATCTCCAGGAGAAAAAGCTCTGACTTTTAGATTGTGCCATTGCTGTCTCCTCGGGCAAATATGCTATAGGTCAGAAACCTATGCAAATACTTATGCATTGGGGATCGGAGGTGAGTGCTCTTCGTCTTTTTAACGTCCCAGCTGCAATCAAGACTGAAGTGAGTTTATGCCTGAGTAGGATAGAACTCCACTTCACTATCATTCGGGATGCCATCCGAGGGAAGGTTGAACAAATCTCCGAATTTTGTGGCAAAGAGGGTGTTCGGATGCTTGCATAATCGGAACTTCACCATGCCAGTAGGAGATACTTGCAAAGTGCTCAGAAACTCTAAGGTTGGATCCCTCAAAGTTGGTTGATGGATATCAACAAATTCCTTCAAATGACAGGCCTTGAGTTGTTCTGTCATGGTGGTCTCAAGGCCAAGAGTACGAACTATTTGCCACTCAAATGATCTTGAGGAAATAAGTGGCCTCTTCTTGAGCACAAAGTATCTAGGATGGCAATGCTCTGGAATGATGTTCATAAGGTAATCCGTGTACCTTTTGGAGCATGAGACTTCTTCTTAGTACCCTTAAAGGAACCGGTTTCCATCCTGATTGAAAGAATGAAACTTTTGAAGAGTGGAAAAGTTTGATAGAAATTTTGAGTAAACCCTAAGGAAATATGATTTCTGATGATGGAAGTGGTTTTTGAAGATATTTATAGATGAAATTAGTGGCTAGGGGGCCAGAATCTTAAATATGATATTCAATGTTGATAAATGAGAGCAGTTGAGAAAAGTTGGAGAGTTTGAATGTGAGAAATAACGACAGAATAGTTATATAGCCAACATCTTCACGGGCGTGAAAAACTTAGTCATGGGTGTTAAGTGTCATGTTCATGGTTTGCTGAAAAGATGCTCTACCCGTGAAGAAAGGCATGAAATTGATCACGGTCGTGACATTTAAATGCCACGGGCGTGAATGATGAACTATCACGGTGGTGAAAGATGAGTCATGGGCGTGAAGTGTTGAACTTCACTACTTATGATCGTGAAACAAAGCGTGAAAGCTTCTGTAGGTTTTTGTGTGGAAATGTTCACGGTCGTGAAAATGCATCACGGGCGTGAACGAAGTGTTTGATGGGGGTGAATAAAAAGGTTGTATTCATGAAACATAGTCTTCACTACCTTAAGCCGTGAATCATGTCGTGAAGCAAGTCGTGAAAGCTACTAGTTCTTTTGGCGATTTAGTTCATGGTCATGAACATATGTCACGGGCGTGAATTGCCTAAAATTCTCATTAAATAACATTAAGTCTAAAACAAGACTATAGCATTTCTAGGAAGATTCTGTCCCTTATAACATATATTTCCATCAAATTATCTATCTTATAATTAGTAATATGAGACAAAAACAAGATTATCAATTAAGGTTTGGTAATTTGGTAATCACAAAGTTAATCCATCAATCATACCAAGCTCTCTTCTTATGAAATTAAATCTTTCCACATTTAGAGACTTAGTGAAGATATCTGCCAATTGATTGTCTGTGCTTATAAATTCCAAAACAACATCTCCATACTGAACATGATCTCTAATAAAATGGTGTCTAATGTCAATATGCTTACTTCTAGAATGTTAAATGAGATTCTTAGAGAGAATTATTGCACTTGTATTGTCACATCTAATAGGTTTACGGTTCATACTATGACCATAATCCTTAAGTTGTTGTTTCATCCAAAGGATTTGTGTACAACAACATCCTGCTGCTACATACTCCGCTTCAGCGGTAGAAAGAGCAATTGAAACTTGTTTCTTGCTAAACGAAGAAACTAAGCATTCTCCAATAAAATGACAAGTACCTGAAGTACTTTTTTTTATCTAAAAAACTACCAGCATAATCAGCATCTGAATATCCTACAATGTAAAAGGATGAATTTCTAGGATACCACAAACCTAGATGCAATGAGCCATGTAAATATTTTAGAATTCTTTTTACTGCATTTAAATAAGACTCTTTTGGACATGATTGAAAATGTGATCTAATCCTAGCCCAAAGGTATATAGCCCAATATTGACAAAGTCAATAATTCTATTCCAAATTGGATTTGGCCTATTTTTATAACTCTTATAAATTGTCTAATTCTCTTTCTCTTTCACTTGGATCTTTTCCAAAATTCATTTTAAATTTTCTTCATTTCCTTTATGCGTGTGACCTAATAGGTTTTCAGGTCATGTTGGCAACTCAATTCCTAGAAGGAATCCTAATTTAATTAGGGTTCCATGAGTCCAACACTTTTGACCCAAAATTGATTTATCATTAATTTTTGTGCCCAGATATTGAGCCAAGAAGGGGGGGTGAATTGGAGATTAAAAAATTTAACTTTTAAGTGCGGAAAAAAATTAAGTTTAGTAGGGATAGTAGAATATGACACAAGAAGTTTTATAAAGGTTCGGGTGTTAACAGACCCTACTCCTCTCCCCAATCTCAATTGGGAGTTTCACTAACACACTAATTCTTACAATGGAGTTTTACAAGCTCACTCCCAACAATGGTGTTTCTAACAATAGCTCACACCTAACCCATAAATCCCTTGTGTTTTGATGGCTCACACAATAACTAATTCCTTGTGTTTTACAGGCTCACACAAATAACCTATTCCTTATGTTTTACAGGCTCACACAAATAACCTTTCTTTGTGTTTTAGAGGCTCACACAACTAACCTTTACAAGTGTTCTACTCTTAACCCAGAAATACCCAAAACTCACTTGAGTAGATGATTACGGAGAGAAACACTTACAAATCTATATTGCTCAATAAATGATGAGCAAGAAGATTTTCACAGAGAATAAATATCAAATGTACAAAATGGCTTACAACAAGATTTTGATTCAAAATATTTTCTATTTTCTTGTTCTTCTGTTCTCCTTGTTGTCTCCTTTTTCTGGATGCATAAATGACTTGCATTTATACTTCCATAACAAATTATAGCCGTTAGAGTGCATTTAAAATGAAACTAGTCGTTGCACCAACCCTGATAATCGCTCTTGGCATGTTTCTCTTTCATGTTTCACGGTCGTGACTATGTGTGTCACGGTCGTGACTGTTCTTCCAAGCCGTGACTTGAGTGGTGACCTTGGCCGTGAAGCATTCTGGAAGGTTTTGAAGTGTTTGTTCATGGGCATGACATTTTATCTTCACGGGCGTGACATCCTTCCAAGCCGTGGTCCAAGCGGTGACTTTGGTCGTGAAGCTCTCTGGAAGAATTTGTCATGTCTTCTCACGGGCATGACATTTATTTATTGGCGTGACTAAAATGTTCATTCATGGTTGCTATCATTCTTCATGGCCATGAACTTTAAATGTTGGTTTGTTTGCGTTTAGCTTCATCACGGGCGTGACACATAAGGTCACGGGAGTGAACATGCTATTTCTTCAATTTTATCTTTTTAAGATTAATCTTCCATTCTCCCTTCTTGCTATCATATTCCATACCCTGTTCAATAGACTTAGAAAACAAGTATGTTAAATACATTATTGCTATGTTATTTGTTATCATCAAAATGACGGAAATGCCCCTTAAGGTTCAACAATTTTCCTTGACTTAGTAGATCCTGAGTTGTATCTAGCAACACATCATGACCATCCAATTAACAAAAAATTCAGTGGTTTGACTTTTAACTTTTCCATTGATAATTACTGTGAAATTCATCTTTTCACCAAGCTATAGCTCATTTGGTTTAGAGAATGGACTGTGTGTCAACTCTTATTAGATTGACTAGGTCACATCTAGTCCAAAAGATATTATTTTTTTCTATGAGACTCATTACTATGTTAGATATCCTTGAAGACCTTCTTCAAGACATCGGCCAAGGATTTCTGAGTAATGATCTCTACAAAAGGCCATAAGTATACTCTCTTTATATCAGGAGTGGAGAATCCTTTAATAACTACTTAACTACCTTCGAATACTTCATGTTATACCTATGAGCAACATCTGATAGGCAACAAGGAATAAAATCAAAGTATATGATTCAGTATCTAAGATAACCTTGAACATCTTAATTCTAAAGATACTTACACCATTGCTATAATGAGACTATCATTAACATTGAATAGATATCCATGTGATTGTCTCATATAATGTCATCTAATGTACTTGGCTACTCTAACAAGCATCCACATGTTAACTCTAAATATCCTATGTCTTCATCTTATGAGATTAGCTATTTGACCTAGTCAATGAGTATAACATATGCTATTCTATTCGGATTAACAATATCCTATCTTGTTAATTTTATAACTAGGGTAATTTAGGTGTAAACATAATGCACAAGATAAGATTCTAATTATCATGATCTCATTATGATTTTACTTCATACTATGTTACATACCAAGGACTTCATTAAATGGTCTAAGATCTATATCAATTCATATGCAATGAATACAATATAATGCAAATGTCTTTTATTAATAATAAATGAGTACATCAAGTGCTTAAGGTGATTGCCTTTAGGGCACCTCTCTAACAGTTCATTATCTTAGAAATTGCTCGACTGGCTCCACTCCTAGATTAATGTTGTCCCTGACCTTACTTCAGCACTAATCCTTTAGTTTATATAGGAGCATCTAGAAACTGTAAAAGGTAGTCTCTTTTGAAATGATCTTGAGCAACACATATAAAACAGTACCTTGATGCCAACTGACACTCTCCTCTATAAAATTTGTGATATGTCTCAAAAAAAATGGGCACTATCCCTGACTGATTAAGTGTTGGCCATGGTAGATGTAGCCCTAGAGGATGGTCCCTTCCTTAAAGAACCTATCGGAGAATGGCTCTGTCTCGATCCTTTGCTTTATCAGTGCCCTAAAAGGAAATGACATCTCTCACCTGAAGTCTAGGCCATTGGAGATGTTAGCTTCTTGGGAGCTTCCTCCACTATCTTCCATTCCTCTTTTCCACATTGAAGGCGGAGGATACAAGCTTCAAAAAACTAACATGATGGAGTGCAGTCACAAAATCTCCAATCTCTGCATTTAGGCCATCTTTAAATCTCCAATACTTGTTGATCTCATCATTAATAAACCTTGATGCATATTTACTCAATCGAGAAAATTCCTTCTGGTACTTAGTGACTATCATCTTCCCTACTTAAGATTCAAGAAATTCTCTTCCTCTCATCTATATAATCTCTAGGGACATATTACTTCGTGAACTTAGCAATAAAAAAAGTCTCATGTCAAACACTGAGGGAAATCTGGCTTCAGTAAGATTGATTTCCACTAGTCATAGGTGTGTTCCTATATGAGAGAAATAATGTATCTAGCCTTGCACTCCTCATCACACTCTAGCTCCTAAAAGACCCTTTCGGTCTTCTCAAGCCAAAACTCAGCTGTAACAGGGTTGTCCTCACTCTAAAATCAAGGTTGGCTATGGAGGAATGGATGAAGCTGACGTGACTGGTAAAGAAAACAGAGAAGAAGACAAAAAAAGAAGAGAAGAAGAAGAAGAAAAGTCTTAAATAGGGTACCCAAAAAGTCTTCATGTGGGACCCACCATTTGACCATCTTCTTCTAATTTTATACTTAATCAATATTAATTAACTTCCTTTAGTATCATGGTCGGCCAACACTATCAAAATGTGCCCAAATTTCCTATTTTTAATTAGCCATTAATCTCATTAATCCTCAAATTTTTGGTAAATTGCAATTTGACCCCAAAACTTATCAAATTTTATAATTTAGTCCTTTACCGTAAATCAACTTATTTAAACTTTAATATCACTTATTTAGGCATTTATCATTTAATTTAACCATTTCTTAATCAACCTTTGTAAAAATATGAATTTAGACTCCGATCGGTCAAACGCATCAACTTTGCAACACGTGCGACTCAGCGCCTAAATTAGCGGATATTACAAGCTGAGTGTGAAATTTATTGTTTAACATTGTTGAATGTGCAAATAAAAGTTTCAAGTTTGGCGCATTCAGAGCAACAAGACTAATACTCATATGGTGTTTATTTATTTTGAACTAAGAGCAAGGCATACACTCTTTCATCTCTGACAAGAAAAGAGTAGCTCCACCATAGCATGCATTTCATATTACATGTGCTATATGACCTATTAGGAAGTGAAAGAATGGATCCCTGCTCATTTGCTATGTGAGTCCTAGAAATCCTAGAAATGGATTTCAAACAATTTTTACCCTTCGTGACTTTTGACTATATCATGATGTGATGAATTAATGTTGGTTATCTTAGGATGTATCCTATAGTTATGGAATGATTCGACTTAATGGAACACTCTTAGAAAAGCGAGTTAATTCAAATCTGATTGATATGAGGGCAAAAGAAAGAGTACTTTGCTTATGCACTCACAGCTTGTGTTCACCGGCTAGAGTTATTACGCTTGATGAAGCGAGAAGTAACTTAGAATGCAAGAGATTGTAAGAATGATTTGAGTATAGATTCATGAGGGATTGAATGATACTCGAATTAAGTGTATTGAGAAAGGTACTTGGGGTAATTAAGCACAATATCGAAAATAATTACAACTTTGGATTGATATCTCCTATATGGCCTATAATTAGGTTTGTATTGGAGCTCCCACAATTTGTGTGCTTCAGGTCGCACGGTCTGTTTGCCTGTATGAAAGATTCTTTGTTTAAGTTTGAGATGTGAGATGAAATTTTGGATTGAGCCAAGCCCACTTTAGGCGAGTGGGAGATGTTGGGCTTTGTGGTATTGGGCTGCCCATGTGGGCTTGACCCAACCCAAGCCCATATCTTTTTATATATAAAGTTATGAAAAGATATAACTTTTAAAAAAGAAAAGAAGGAAATGATATAACTTTTCATAAAAAAGTTTTCTTTGAAATTCAGAAATTTTCGAAAAGGAAATTCTTCATCTCTATTCAATCACAAGTAAATCAAAGCGTTCGTATTGTGGAATTGAGTCAAATTCTATTAATTTATTTCCACCTAAAGCATTGAAAGTGCACGATCTACGCTCAACAAGTAAGTATTCGTTGTCTAGAAATTCCTACAAAACCGAACTAAATTGTACTATTGATTTTAATTTTGATGGATATGAATCTTTTAATGATATCTGAATCAAGAACTATATTGAATTGTATCAAATTGTTCTAAAACCAAATTGTATTTAAATAACTGATATTTAAAGATTAATAATTAAGATTGAAATAATTTATATATAACATTATTTATAACTTTTATATTTTTAGTATATAAATATAGTATAATTTAAACTTATAATTATATACAATTTAATTCATAAATTAAAATTATAAATCTTAAAATTTATAATAACAAATATATTCAAATAATTGAAACAATTTCCAAATTAAAAAAAAACAAATAAATGAATTTTTTTACTGTTGAAAAACATTTATAAGCTAAGAATTTTATGACGACGGTGCAGAGAATTGAAATAATGACCTATATATGTAAGTCTAAGATAAGCTTTTTAACAAGTCAAACGACTATTTTTATTATTAATATGCAAACAAAAAAAATATTTGTAAGATATTGTTTCTTTTCTTTTTTATTCTCATTTTTTTATGGCTAATTATTTTTTTTAGCATTTATAATTACATAATAAATGTAAACTATATTAATATATGATTTGGTGAACCAATTTAAGTGTGATATATTATAAGTAATCTAATTTATAATAAATGTATTATAATTATATGATAAATTAATATAGAGATATAAATCAATTAGAATTTATTTGATTAATTAAAATTAATTAATTGAATTTAATTCAATTAAATTGAGGTTCAATTCATCAATTGAACTTAAATTGATTAAATTAAATTCAAATTGAACTTAATGGATTCAACTAAAATTGATTAATTGAATTTAAATATAACATTTAATAATTAAATGAAATTTGATTAATTAAATTTAATTAGATTACATTAGAGTTTAACTAATTAATTAAATGATTTGGGATTCAATTGATTAATTTAATCAATTTAAGTTAAATTATTAAATCTAACACCAATTAAAGAAATTGATAATTTACAAATTAAAGTTAAATTGTTCAATCAATCAATTGAAATTATATTTAATCAATTTAGGTTTAATTAATATTTTCAATTAATTAATTTAATCAATTGAACATAGTTTAATCAATTGAAGTTCAATTGAATTAATTAATTGAACTCCAATTAATAAAATTGTATTCCAATGGATTAAATAGAAATTGATTAATTGAACTTAATTTGATAAATTGGTGTTCAATTGATTAATCAAACTTAAATTGATTATTTTGAGTTAAAATTAAACTTTAATTGATTATTTGTAGTTCAATGAATTAATTAAAATTAATTGATTAGATTAACCTTGAATTGATATTTAATTGATTAATTAAACTTAATTGAATTAAATTGGAATTCAATAGAACAATTAAATTCAAAATGATTAAGCTCAACTTGATCTTCAATTGTTAAATTTAGAATTTCAATTGATTAATTGATCTTAAATTGATGGATTTGAGTTTAAATTAAAGTTCAATTATTGAATTAATTAGTTTGAACTTAAATTAAAATTCAAATGATCATATTGAAATTGATTAATTGAACTTAATTGGATTAAATAGAGATTCAATTAAATAAATAAACTCTAATTAATAAAATGGAGCTCAAATTGAACTTTACTTACTACATTGGAGTTCCATTAATTAATTGAACTTAAATTAAATCAAATTATGGTTTAATTGATATATTGAATTTAAATTGATTAAAATAAGCTTAAATTTGACTTCAATTGATTAATTTGAAATTCAATTGATTAATGACTTTAATATAGTTAAAATTGTTGAAATGCGACTTGAATTATAATAAGGTATAATTTATAGTTACAAGTTTATAGACCAAATAATATCAATATTTATACTTATTATTATTATTATTTATACTTTCAAATTATAAAATAGAATATATCTAATATTATTTAAAAAAAATCTAAGACCTAGAATATGCTTTTTAAACCCTAATGTCCAATTGCTCATATTTCTCTTTTCTTCTCTACGTTGCATAACACAATTGTAACACTCTCTCACCTTACCCAACTATTGGTCAGATACGAAAATGCTACAAGACTTATTTATAAAACATTGAAAACCTGAATACATTTTTTTTTCCAATTTTTTTAAAGAAGCATAAATAATAGAAATAGTTTGTAAACATAATGGAGGAAAATATCTATATATATATATATATATATATATATATATATTGGTCAGATAAGAAAATGCTACAAGACTTATTTATAAAACATTGAAAACCTGAATACATTTTTTTTCCAATTTTTTTAAAGAAGCATAAATAATAGAAATAGTTTGTAAACATAATGGAGGAAAATATCTAGATCTTTTATATATATATATATAAACAGAGTAACATTACACTTAAGCCTCCTTTTTTAAACTCTTTATAAAAGTCATTTTTCATTTGCACACAAAATAAGTAAAACAAAGCGTGCAAAGTTCAAAATGTGAAACCCACTATGATTGGTCCATTAGCTTTAGTTTTTTTATCTACAATTTTTACTTCTGTGTATCTATGTGAGAGAATAAATACTCTCACGTTAAAGACTAGACTTAGTGGTACATACTAGAAGACAATACTCTATAAAATATGCAACAAGCATACCTATGCAAACTAGCATTACTAGAATATGCTTGTTAGAAAAACAATTAATAATTATCAACCAAGCCATTATTTTGTACCATTCATGCATGTCACTTTCTATAATATTTAAACTCTTTTAAGTCTATTAATTCGAACATCTGCACTCATAAACCTACTTTACAAATTTATAGACCACTGCCTCTTATATGTCTTGTTGAACCTTGGGGACCTTGAGGGGTATTTCCATCATTTTGATGCTAATAAATAAAATAACAATAATGTATTTAACAATATGTGTTCTAAGTTTGTTGAACAGGATATATCATGAATAAAATACGATGCAAGAATGAAAGAAAACTTTTGAAGATCAAAATAAGAAGAAATAGCATGTTCATGCCTATGACTACGTATGTCACGCCTGTGATATAGCTTAGCGCTAACTCTCCAATATTTAAAGTTTACGGTCGTGAAGGATCATACTAACCGTGAATGATCAAATCAGTCACACCCGTGAAATAAAGACACCCCCGTGAAATAACATGTCAAGTTCTTCCAGAGAGCTTCACGGCCAGAGTCACCACTTGAACCACGGCTTGGAAGAATGTTTACACCCGTGAAAATATAAAGTCACGCCCGTGATCAAATACTTCAAGTTCTTCCAGAAAGCTTCACTGCCAGAGTCACCACTTGGGCCATGACTTGGAAGAATATTCATGACCGTGACACATTTAGTCACGCTACCAGCTACGAGAGGAGTTGATGGTCAAGAAGAAATCTTTTCAAGAAATGATTGGATAGAGCCTTAACATAAAGAAAACTTCGAAAACAAAAAGGCAATGACAATTCTAGCACGCTCTCTATCCATTGAAGAATGTGGTAGAATTCAACACTGCCCTACCGCATATAGTATGTGGAAAACATTGAGAATTATCATGAAGGAACAAGGCAAGTTAAATCCAAGAAAACTCAACTTCTCACTTCAGAATATGAACTCTTCAAGATGAGATCCAATGAATCCATAATCCATATGACAAACTATCTTCTAGCCATCATAAACGGCATGAGAAAGCTTGAAAAGCACTTGAGCTTGGAAGATGTAAACAACAAAATTCAAAGCAGCCTTCCTCTCAAAGACAATAGTTCAAAAGTTGCTGGTATAGAAGAAGCCAACGAAGACATGAGCGTCATGCATACTGATGTGCTTATTGCAAACTTCTAACACATGAAATGGTAGTAAAGAGAGATAGAGTACTTAAAACCGAGTCAGAAAAAAGAAAGCCTCTAGCACTAAGAGCCTCCACTTCAAAATCTCAAGAAGAAGTTGAAGATGATGAAGAAAAAAGTGATGATGCAAATAAAGACATTGCAATGCTCTCAATAAGACTGAGAATAATAATTGAAAAGAGAATTGGCAACTCTCGAAACTTCAAATAAAGAAATCTCAAACACTCCTCAAATAACTCTCAAAGGAATAAAGACGAGGTAAAGTGTTATGAGTGTGGGAAGAAAGGACACATCAAACCAGAATGTCCAAGGCTCAAGAAACAAAAGAAAAAATATTAAAAAGATAATGGGGAGAAAGGTCACAAAGCCACATGGGATGACGAAAGCTCTTCAAGTGAAAAAGATGACAATGAAGGTGAAGAGGTCAACTTATGCTTTATGGCTTTAGAGGATCACTTGACGGATGAGGTAGGTCTTACTCATATTCATGCAATAATGATAGTGGTAATAATAATAGTGATAATGAAGATGATTATGAGCAAAGTCTAATAGAAGTATTGAACCTAGAGTTAGAAAAATATAGATGTAAATTAAGGATTTATAAAAATAATATTTTAAATTTGTAAAACAAAATGGAAGTTTTAAAAAATGAAAATCTTGAGCTTAAATCTTCTAATGAATCTCTTCAAAAATCATTAGATGAGTACTCCTCTAGACCCTCAACTAAATCCTGACTTAAAGAGAACAATGTTTTGAAAAATGAAGTTGAGGAACTTAGAAACTTTATTTTAAGATTTCATAAATGCAAGGAGAGTTTAGATACTCTCATAGTGTCTCAAAGATCACCTTTAACAAGACATGGTTTAGGATTTAATGGAACATCATCTTCATCTCACAAGACCACATTTGTTAAGTCAAGTGCACCTCATATCTCCACATTAGAAGTAATAGCCCCAAGGGCTAAGTGCACAACATACACTAAACCCTCTATTTATAAAAAGAATGGTCAAGGGTCAATTCGTCTAAGAGGAAAACCTCAAAAGGCCAATCATGCTTTTATGTATAAAGGGTGCATGTCACTGCTCATAAACTCCATCTAATAGGATAATGGTAGCTAAAATCATGGTAAAACTGAAAAATATGTTTAGAGCTAAACAATGTAATTATTGTATGAAATTTGGTCATATCCATAAACATTGTTGGATAAGGAAGGCTCATTGGGAACCTTCATGTGCTAACCCCAAGGACCCAAGTTCATTTGGGTACCTAAAAATAATACTTAAATTTTAATTTTATAGGTATGCCTCAAGTCCACTATAAAAGAA
Organism: Triadica sebifera; assembly: GCA_023653625.1. Classification (NCBI taxonomy): domain Eukaryota; kingdom Viridiplantae; phylum Streptophyta; class Magnoliopsida; order Malpighiales; family Euphorbiaceae; genus Triadica; species Triadica sebifera. The sequence goes on from CM042905.1 coordinate 12,464,318, forward strand.
AATGATTGGCTTGTGGATAGTGGATGCTCAAGGCATATGACCTGAAACAAAGAGCTATTCAATGACATTAAAAGTATTGATGGTGGTAAGGTAACTTTTGGAAACAATGCTAAGGGTAAGGTAATTGGCATCGGGTCCATTTGTATTAATAATAATACTTTCATTAAAGATGTTTTACTTGTTGATAGTTTGAAACATAACTTGTTAAGTGTAAGTCAATTATGTGATAAGGGAAACCAAGTAATCTTTACCTCTAATGAATATCTTGTAACCTCTTTTAGTGGCCAAGAGATATTCAAAGGAAGTAGAGATGTCAATACTTACATAATAGACTTACACAAAATATCTAACCTTTCCTCTAAGTGTCTTATGACTACTAGTGATGAATCTTGGCTATGGCATATTGGTCATGTAAGTATGGATTTAATTCAAAGCCTTAGCAAAGGAGAGCTAGTAAGTGGACTACCAAAAGTCAAATTTAAAAAAGATAAGACATGTGAACCTTGCCAAAGAGGAAAACAACACAATTCCTCCTTCAAATCCAAAAATATTGTAAGTACCTTGAAGCCTCTACAACTTTTGCATCTAGATCTTTTTTGGACCTACTAGAGTTGCAAGCTTAGGAGATAAACACTATGCTTTTTTCATCGTCGATGATTACTCGAAATTCACTCGGGTAATTTTCTTAGCTCAAAAGAGTGATGCTTTTGAATCTTTTAAAAACTTTGTTAAGAGAGTTCAAAACAAAAAAGGTTATTTTATTTCAAAAATAAAAAGCGATCATGGCAAATAATTTGAAAATGAAAACTTTGAAGACTTTTGTCTAGAACATGGTATTTCACAAAATTTTTCATCTCCTAGGATGCCTCAACGAAATGGGATAGTGGAAAGGAAAAATCGAACTTTAATTGAAATGACTTGAATAATGCTCAATAAGTATGAGTTACCAACCTACTTTTGGGCCGAAGCCACTAATACTGCATGTTATATTTCAAATCGACTTTTCAAAAGACCACTCTTAAACAAAACTTCTTTCTGAGTTATGGAATGGAAGAAAGCCCATGATATCATACTTTAGAGTACTTGGATGCAAGTGTTTCATATTAAATACTAAAGACAACCTTGGAAAACTTGCCTCTAAATCTGATGAAGGTATCTTTTTAGGATACTCCACCTCTAGCAAAGCTTATAGAGTCTTTAATAAAAGGTCATTAGTTGTTGAAGAATTTATGCATGTTGCCTTTCATGAATCAAGTAAGCTTGATCTTGTGAAAGGTAGTGTTCTTCATGATATCGTAGGTACAATGGAAAAGCTTGATCTTGATTATGAGAAAGATGAAAATGATCAAGAAAACCCATATCAAGATGACTCTCTACCTCAAGCTCAAAAGCAAGACAAACAAGAGCTTCCAAAGGAGTGGAAAATGACAAAAGATCACCCTAAGGATCAAATCATTGGTGATCCTACTAAAGGAGTAAGCACTAGATCTCATCTCAAACTTTTAGATTCTAACCTTACTTTTGTCTCTCAAATTGAGCCTAAAAATATTGACGAGACTCTTAATGATGAATATTGGGTGATTGTATGCAAGAGAAACTCAACCAATTTGAGAGGAGTAACGTGTGGACCTTGGTTTTTAGACCTAAAAAGCATCAAATCATTGGTAACAAATGGGTATTTAGAAATAAACTAGATGAACAAGGTTCAATAACTAGGAATAAGGCTAAGTTAGTTGCAAAGGGTTATAATCAAGAAGAAGGAATAGATTATGATGACACATATGCTCCGGTAGCTAAATTAGAAGCCATAATAATTTTTTTAGCATTTGTTTGCCAAGTGAATTTTAAACACTTTCAGATGGATGTCAAAAGTGCTTTCTTAAATGGTTTTATAGAAGAAAAAGTTTATGTAGAACAACCACCGGGTTTTGAAAGCCATAACTTGCCCAATCATGTTTTTAAACTTTCAAAAGCTTTGTATGGTTTGAAACTAGCTCCAAGAGCTTGGTATGAAAGAATAAGTTCTTTCCTTTTAGAAAATAATTTTTCAAATGGAAATGTTGACACAACATTATTTACTAAAAATATAAGGATGATATTCTAATTGTTCAAATTTATGTTGATGACATCATATTTGGGTCTATTAATGAATTGCTTTGCCAATAATTTGCTAAGTTTGGAATTTGAAATGAGCATGATGGATGAGCTTAAGTTCTTTCTTGGTCTACAAATAAAACAAAGAAATGTCATCAACCAATCCAAGTATGCCAAAGACTTAATCAGGAAATTTGGAATGGAATGAAGCAAAAATGCCAAGACTTCTATGAGCACCTCAATAAAATTGGACAAATACTAAAAGGGTAAGAGCATTAATGAAAAGCTCTATAGAGGTATGATCTGATCACTCATATATCTTACTGCCTCTAGGCCAAATATAATGTATAGTGTATGCTTATGTGCTAGATTTCAATCATGTCCTAAAAAAGCACATTTGAATGTTGTGAAAAGAATCTTATGATATCCTAGAAATTCATCCTTTCATATCATAGGATATTCAGATGCAGACTATGCCGATAGTCTCTTGAATAGAAAGAGTACTTTATGTACTTGTCACTTTATTGGTAAATGCTTAGTTTCTTGGTTTAGTAAGAAACAAGTTTCGGTTGCTTTTTTCTACTGCTGAAGCGGAATATGTGGCAACAGGATGTTGTTGTACTCAAATCCTAATGATGAGACAACAACTATGTGACAATACAAGTGTCATAAACCTATCTAAGAATCCCATTCAACACTCTAAAATCAAGCATATTGACATAAGACATCATTTTCTTAGATATCATCTTCAATATGGAGATGTTGAATTAGAATTTATCGATACAAACAATCAATTGGCAGATATTTTCACCAAGTCTCTTAATGAATAAAGATTTAATTTCATAAGAAGAGAGTTTGGTATGCTTGATGGATTAACCTTATCTCAAGCATGATTGTCAAAATTGTCAAATCTTGAATGTTAATTTTCCTTCATATGTTTTTTTAATTATTGTCTAATCTTTTAAAATATAAAGTGGTTAACATGATGGCAATATATGTTATAAGGCATAAAAGTATCTTAGGAATCTTTTGTCTTATGTTAGACTTAGCTTTATTTATTAAAGATTTAAGGAAACTCACGCCAGTGACAAAAATTCACGGTCGTGACCAGAATCGCTAAAAGTTCCAGTAGCTTTTGCTCCTTGCTTCACGATCTTCTTCACAGCTGGAAGTAGTGAAGACTATGTATCATGCCCTTAACTCTTTTCTTTCACTCCCGTGAAACTCTTCATTCATGCCCGTGACACTTTTTCATGACCGTGAATATAAATATCAAATAATTACAGAACCGTTCACGTTTTGTTTCACGCGTTGCTTCACGGTCAGAAGTAGTGAAGATTGTACTTCATGACCGTGACTCATTTTGTCACCACCGTGAAATTCATAAGTAACACCCATGACTATTTAATGTCACAACCATGAATCGATTTGTACTTTGTCATGGCTAGAGTGCCTTTTCAACAAACTATGACCACGACTACTCACGGCCGTGATGGATGATTCATGGTCGTGAATATGTTGACTATAAAATAGAATTTTACCTTTTCTTCTCATTCTCAACCTTAAAAATTCTCTCAATTAAAGCTCTCATTCATTATCTCTCACAAAATGCAGCCTCCTCATATTCTTTTCCATCTATAAAATCCTTCAAAACTCTTTCTTTCTGAAAAATCACAACATCTCAAGGTTGTTCTCAAAATCCCTGGTCAGAAAATCACTCTCCAAAATCTTTTTCCAAGATTATCAATGGAGCTTGACTCATCAAAAGGCACAAGGAGAAAATCTCATGCTCCAAGATGCCACACGAACTACCTTCTCAATATTATTCTGGAGCATTGTCATTTGAGATATGTTGTTCTTAAGAGAAGGCCCTTACTTTCGTCTCGTTCCTTCGAATGGAATGCTGTCAGGACTCTTGGACTTGAGAAAAGCATGACGAAACAATTACAAGCTTGTCATCTTAAGGAATTTATGGATATTCATCGGCCAACACTAAGGGAACCAACTCTTGAGTTCTTTAGCACTTTGCAAGTTTCTCCCACCAGAGCAATCAAATTCCAACTTTGTAAGCATCTGAACACTCTCATAGTAGCGGAGTTTGGCACTATCTTCAAACTTCACTCAGATGGCATTCTCAATGAGAGTGAGGTGGAATTCTATGTCAATCCGGCATGGACTCATTTTGGTTTGGACTGTAGCTGAGATGTGAAGAAGACTAAGAGCACCCATCTTCGGTCTCCCATGCATAAATATTTACATAGGTTTCTTACCTATAGTATCTTTGCTAGAGGCGATAGCAACGGTGCAATTCAAAAATCAGAGCTTTTCCTCCTAGAGATGGCACGAAGAGGTCTAATCGTGGCTATATCTCACTGGTTTGCAAATCATCTTTTCTCAATTGCAACAAAGCCATTGGGAGATATCTTGATTGGTGGGTATGTGACTCACCTTGCAATTGAGCTCGGGTATCTAAAGCTTGATGAGCACAATTTTAACGTCATTCCAGCACATCCTCGAGATCAGCTAGATGTCGGGTCTTTTATAAAGATAAGAGTAGTTGTTCGCATAATCTATGAGAATAATATATATTACCGCTTCACCACTCCAGCTAATGAAATTGGTTGGGAAGTCCAGGATTTGGATAAATTGAAAGCTAACCTCCAAAGAATCCAGTAAAAAAAAATGAGCCCGAGTCGAGACAGCGACCCTAGAGGTTGAGCAAGAGATTGGTCAATCATCGGCCTCTACACCTAGCTTGGCACAGTAGGTGGTTGATCTTTTAGCACCTCGCTTTGACCTATTGCAGGCTTTCATCGATGAGAGGTTGGAAAATCTCAAAGACTTCATGGAATCTCATATGAATAGTATCGAGGCTGAAGTAGCACGCCTTAGATATGGTTTGTCAGGCTTAAAGCCTAATTAGAGTCTTAGCTTGTTCATTTTTTTATGTATTGGTTTTATTTTTATGGATGTAAGACTTTAATTTACATTTTTTAAACTTTGTAATTCTTCTCTTTTGTTTAATATAATTACATCATTATCATTTTATGGTTTATTTTATTGATGACAAAAGGGGGAGAACCTAGCAATATATGCAAATGTTTAGTAAAAGGGAAATGTGTTGTATAACATATACTTAGGAAATACTTTGCATATACTTAACTAGTTAAGCAAACAAGTTGATATACTTAGAATATACCTCACATATACTTTGCATATACTTAACTAGTTAAGCAAAAAATTTGATATACTTTGAATATACCTCACATATACCTAACTAGTTAGCAAAGATCCATGCTATACATCGTTCAATTCTTGCACTCTATTATTTTTGTTTTAAGCATCTTTTGAGATGGAGACTTCTCAAAAGCACATATTGCTAGATCATTTGTCACCATCAAAAACGGAGAGATTGTTGAACCTTGAGGGGTATTTCAGTCATTTTGATGCTAACAAATAAAATAACAATAATGTATTTAACAATGCATGTCTTCTAAGTTTGTTGAATAGGATATATCTTGAATAAAATATGATGGAAGAATGAAAGATAACTTTTGAAGATCAAAATAAGAAGAAATAGCATGTTCATGCATATGACTACTTATGTCACGCCCGTGATATAGCTTAGCGCTAACTCTCCAACATTTAAAGTTTACGACCATGAAGATCATACCAACCGTGAATGATCAAATTAGTCACGCCCGTGAAATAAAGACACCCTCATGAAATAACATGTCAAGTTCTTCTAGAGAGCTTCATGGCCAGAGTCACCACTTGAACCACAACTTGAAAGAATGTTCACACCTATGAAAATATAAAGTCACACCCGTGATCAAACACTTCAAGTTCTTCCAGAAAGCTTCACAGCCAGAGTCACCACTTGGGCCATGACTTGGAAGAACATTCATGATCGTGGCACATATAGTCACGCCCGTGAATGAGGATAGAGAAACATGTCAAGCGCGAAGTTAAGAGTTGGTTCAATGGCTATTTTTGCATTAAATGCACTCAAACGACTATAATTCACTGAAGAAGTATAAATGCAAGTCATTTATGAATCCTAAACAAAGGAGAACAACAATTACTTTGAATATGAAATCTTGTTGTAGCCATTGTGCATTAATTACTTTCAACAAATCCTTTATTCTTTGTAAAAACCTATTTGCTCGTAATTTCTGAGCATTATAGGTTGGAAAGTGTTTTCATTGTATTTTATTACTCAAATGAGTTTGGGTATATTGGGTTAAGATTGAAACACTTGTAAGGGTTTATTGTGTGAGCCATAAAACATAAAGAATTGGTTTATTGTGTGAGCTATAAAACACAAGGAATTGGTTTATTGTGTGAGCCATAAAACATAAGGGAATTTCTGGGTTAGGTGTTAGCCATTGAGAGAAACACCATAGTTGGGAGTGAGCTTGTAAAACTCCATTGTAACACTTAGTGTGTTAGTAAAACTCCCAATTGAGATTGGGAAGAGGAGTAGGGTTTGTTAATACCCGAACCTCTATAAATCTTGTGTGTGATATCTCTTCATCCCCACTCTATTTAATTTTATTCCACATTTAAAGTTAAGAAATTTTTATTTAATAATCAATTCAACCCCCCTTCTTGATTCATTATTTGAGCAACATGTCTTATTACCAATATCTATTCTTTTATTTCCTTTGTGTTTACTACTAGTTTTTCTTTCACTTTTTTTTTCTTGTTAACACGCTTAAGATGCCCAGACCAGACACAGAGAGAAAAAAGAGGTATATGTGAATGAATGCTATAACAATGTGGGACAATAAATGTCCAAATATATGGGCAATAAATTGCCTACGAGCTCTATGGCCTATAGGCACGATGGCCTACGGGCTTTACAGCCTATCATCTCTAATTGGCATGCAACCCAGCTACCCACTTTAGTCTAGGTTAGACATATATATTTGGGCACAATTTCTTTCCACATTATCATTATTTGTTTTGGTTCAACCATATATCTTAATTATTTTCTCATGACATAACCATTATACATTATATAAGTTACTTCATGCTACATCTATACTATATCTATTTATTTTTTATCTTTATACACTTAGTATACCATATTCATATGTATTTTTTATTTAATAATCCATTAATTATCAACTAAAATATATTTAAAAAATAGGGTATTCATATCACATTTATTGTTTAGGCAAGATATTCTAGCTATGGTTCTTTTAAGGTGGGTAAAAAGTCATTTGAATCTGGTGATCCAACCCTACACCACTCATAGTTTCACCTGACTTATTTATTATTCCTATAATTGCACTTCATAGAAAAGTTGATCAACCTTATCAATATAAAAACATTAATTTGCAATAGGCTTTAAAAAATAAGTTGAAAAGCCATACACCTTGATTTCATTAATCACACCCAATACTATCATGGTTAATTTTCTTTGCTTAAAATCAATGCAAGTATTAGTTGTGGTGATAAAAGGACTACTAAGAAGTGTTACTAAAATAATTTTTTTAAACTAGCATTTCAATATCAATGATCATAAAATCCACAAATACTATCAACTTACCAATTTGGACCATAAGGTCTTCTGCTGTATACCTGTAGAAAATCTTATTGAACTGTCACCTAAGTATAGGCCTATATTGGTTGGTTTTAATTATCCTAAACCTAGTTGTTTATAAACTGAGTAGGGCATTAAATTAATACTAGCGCCTAAATTTAGCATAACCTTTGCTTTCTTCCTTTCACCCAAGGTAATGTTAATGGTGAAGTTCTAGGATCTATCTTTTTTAGGTAACTAACATTTGTCACTACCTAGTTTTGTTGGTGTTTGTAATATCCCACCTATATAATAGGAATAATCTCATTACATAAGCGGAATGATACAAACAAGCTAAATGAAACTGGTCTAAGTATAAACTTTTCATTTAATAACTTAATTGACATTTTTTTTATTTGAATATACATACGAATTCAATTATCAAAATATACCATCCTGTTACATAAATATTATACTTCATTATAACTATCAAAATTAATGTCTTTTATCTCACATCTAACTATATAGATATAATACCAAAATACAAGACATGTTCTTAACTATATATAAGACATGTCTAATAAATCCATATGCATGATAATGAAAACAATGCAAAAATAACATGCATCCGACCCTCAACCAGTTCTAACATGTCTCCTCTAGTATGGGCTTGTACTTCCTCTATCAACTTCACAGTTTATTATTTGCAAGCTTCAGTTCCTGCGTGGGAAAAACCCACGCTAAGCCATTTCTAGCTTAGTGGTATATATAAACATTTAAATTTTTCCATGCAATCACACAAAATGAGTCATAAACAATTATGACATAATTTAAATAAATCATTGCGTAAAAATTCAGAAAATATTATAATAAAATAAAATTTATGTTTCCATATTTTATTACCTTTCTTACTATGTCTTTTAAATTATTTATTAAATTTTCAAATATAGAGTTAATTTAAATACATTTATTTTACATATTATTTTAATTTAATTAGTTTCCATAACTCATTTTAATTTAATTGATTTCTCTAAAATTATTTTAGTTTAGTTAACTCAATCTCAATCCATATAAGCCTTAATGTTTTCACATACAATTGCCAAAATTGCATAGTAGATAATTCATAATGCAGTTCACAATAATCCAACATACATTATATAGGAACAAACACATGATTTTACAATATTACCAAATTCATTGATAATATATATGTAACTTAATTATAAATTTAACTTACATTAATAAATATTTATAATTCATGATATCTTACACATTTATCTCTCAATGTGTACATGTATGTCTTTTAATTAATTTATATATAATATTTTAAAATAAATAATCCAAATCTCATTCCTGAACTGTCTAGATATAGGGTGTGTAGTAGAGTCGCTCATGGAGTTTAAGTACCTTACTCACTATAGTCTCAAGTCAAAAGCGCTTGAGGAGTTTAAGTCCTATGATAGAGTATAATTATATAATATGTGTACAATTAGGACAAGGGTGCTCTCGGAGCTAACATCACCATATTCCTAAACCATATCAATATCGGTACCATAATGCCTCCACAATGGTGCACTATCTATCCCTAATTAGTCCACGGGTTGAGAACTGGACAATTAAGGTTACTACTTATTTATTTTCTTTATGTATTAATTTGTTGGAATCAATGTTCCCTTTATATTTATAATGAAAATATGATTATAAAATTTAAAAATCATATAATCATGATATTCCATTATATATAACCATTTAAGTAATATTGACATACTTTAATTAGTTTTCCATACAATCAATTCAACAAATCTTTTAATACATAACCAAAATTTATAACACCTTTATGAATCCAAGTATGCTATATAACCTCTCTTTTCATACCAAATACATATAAATTACTCTTTATTGTCATAATTATTCAATAATCATCATTAATAATTATCACATTTTTAATCAATCATATACTAATCCATATTGAAAAATATATTATGTTACATATTCCACATTCACACCCCTTAACACACATTTACAATCTTAAAACAAATGTTCCTATATTTTATCAATCAATTATTAATCCACATGTCTAAACATGCATTAATATGGAATTTCATTAATTAAGCACTCAATTCATTTTATTTAATCGTCAACCTAAGTTGCATGTTATGATAATCACACAACATTTTATCAATAATTCAAAGTTTACAAACCTTCTATCTCAATAACTATATATATTATTTAAAATCTTATTTATTATAATTTATATGCCACATGCATTTTCCACTCATTTATATTTCCTAGCATGCCATCTTATCCTTTGACAATCATTTCACATTTTAATACATTATTCAAATATATAATTTATTCAATTAACATACAAGCATGCAATAAAGACAAACCAAAATACAAATATGTACAAACCTCAATAGAGTTTTTTCAAAATCCAAAATTTAGAGCTTGTCTACTTTTATTGCTCTTCCTCTTGTTGAGAGCCTAATATAAAAATATAATTGATTAACACCGTGCTAAAATATTTATTTCTTATAATATTTTAAATAAATAACTAAAATTTCTCCTAAACGGTCATATGATCTTTTAGGATTATTAGCTCTATACCTTTTTTTACATTTATCCAATTTATATTATTCCTATTCCTAATTAAATTTAACTTGTAAGACTAAAATATACTACAATTTCAGAATTTTTGAACTATTAAAAATGTTTTAGTATAATTTTAAATGTTAGTCTATTTTCTACCCTTAGGCAGCTTTGGAGTGCTATATTTAAAAATTTATATCTTTCACCGTATACATTCAATTATTATGAAACTTTTTATATAGTTATATAATTAATTCGGAACATATTTTATATTTAATATATGTCCAAATTCTACCTCTAAGAATCTCAAATACTAGAGGATCAATAACTGGATTGGAATAGAATGATAACCTGACCAGTTCATTTGTTAAGGTATAACTCACAAAATAAACAATATTTTTAGGTAATTATTTCACAGAAACTTAGATAAGATATAGAAATAAAATTTTCATGTTTTGAACTTTGGAAAATTTGACCTCTAAGAAGATAAAAAACGAACACAAATTTACCGAAGCTGCATAGGTACAATGAAGCAGCTCAATCAAGGAACAACCATAATTAATTTTTCTATAACTCAGCTTAAACAAAATATATTTATATGAAATTTTATAAATACGTAAATAACATATAGATTTACAATTTTTTATGTTTTACAAAACCTTAGATTTAGCTATTATGATGATCAAATTAAGCAAAAACTGTAAGTTATTCTGTTGATATATCTCCTGAACTAGTCTCACTCAAATAAGTTTATCTCTTTATATACCCGTAATAATTTCATGAACTTTGATAGACATATAAACAACACATATATGAACAACTTTCATGTTTTACGCTTCTTCAAATTCAGTTCATAAAGTAATAAATAATACAGCAAAATATACTATTGTAACATACCCCTAAAAGCTCTAAGTAACACAATAACAATGGAAAAAAATTTACTTACCAATAACAAATTTATTTGGAGTGATTTTGATGCGAATCTTGAGTGAGATCACTAAGAATTGGAGCTGTTATTGGGAGGAAGGAAAGGAATGATGATGATAAGAAGAAGAGTGTAAAAGTTAGGATAAAATGGCCAAATGAAGTCTTAATTGACTTCAGCCCCCCTTCTTCCGATTTTTCTTTGTTTTTTTATTTGCTGTGCCTTTTTTCCTTTATTATTATTATTATTATTATTATTATTATTATTATTATTATTATTATTATTATTATTATTATTCACACATATACTTATACCTAATCTCCTTAATTTTTACCCAAAGTACAATTTAATTATGTGGTCTAATTTAATTAAATTTATCATGTCAATGAATTTAATTTATTTTAATTTCTAATTTGGTCATTTATTCCATCTGTTTTAATATATATAGTTTATCATATGTTTCCTATATATACCACATACTTATTCTAACTTATACTAATTAGTGGGTGTTACCGTGTTATCTTAGGTTCTTCACATTTTTATGTTCCTGAAATTTGAGAAAATATGGCCTATAAGGTTCTGTTACTTTATGTGATTGAGGTGTTGAAATTTCCTCATTCTTTGCTTCCCAATTTGTTTTTTTCTCTAGTGACTCCAACTTCTAGTGTTTTGATTCATTTGTACATACAATAGAGTAATATTCCAAGTTAGTTTTTGAATTAACTTCATCATTACAAGTATTACCATTCACAATTATTGTCTTAGTTTGCTCTATTTGTCTTGGCAACCCTTTTGTTTTGTATTGCCTCCATTTTGCCTAATCTAAATTTCCAACCTCTTAAATGAAGCTTCAATAGAATTAAGTCTCATGTTTTTCCTCTCTTTCTTATCTTGAGTAGCAAGCATGAAATTATTTAAGGTGTCCTTTAGAGATGGTTTTCTAAGTGCATTAGCTGGTCCAATTTAAGGTTAGTATTTCAAGGAACTTATTCGACTCAAATTCTTAATTAATCTTAGATTACCAATGAATAATAAAATAAAATCCAAAACATTCTAACCAGGTTACAATGATTTATAAAACTTCATAAACAAAAGATAATCTCCCAAAAAGTCATTCTTCAAATTAGCATTTATCTCTAAAGTTTGGGCCTCACTTGATAAGAATTGAAGTTTGAATAGGACTGGACTCTATGGCAAAAATGATTGTCACGTGAATGCTAAGTCCTCATACATATGACAACTTTGTTGAACATAGCAATCATCACACTCATGCTACATTTTCATGTACGTGATAGGATAGGGTCATGGCATCAACATGCTTGCATTGAATCTGCGTGCCTATGATAGAAAGATAGGCTTTAAGATCATCTTGCATGCATTAGATTCTTGTGCCAACACTGCAGTGGAGCTACTCTTTATGCCTATGACAACTCCTAACGTCCACAACATGGATGGTGATAAAAAAAACCTATAAAGCTAGATTTTTAGGGTATATAAGTTAGATTGATTGTTGTGAGTGAGTGTGGGTAGATTAAGATATTAGAAATAGTTAGAAAGAGTGCTTTGATGTTCATGAATGGTTGTTCACACACGTGAGAGTGTTGTGTTTCAAAACGATAGAGTTTTGAAGTTATTCACACCTATGAATGGGATTTCACAATTGTGAATGTTGTGGTTGAATTCATTCCCATGAATGATAGTCAACTGAGTTGGTGGGTAGAGCTACAATTCTCTCTCTCCCCCTATGCTTTTTCTGCTACCCTATCAACTCCACCGCCCCTATCAACCAAAACTACGTGCCAAACTCATCTTTTTCACCATTTCAACCTTCTTAAACATCCAAAACTCCATTGTTAAACTTTGTTAAAGCTTGAACCTAAGTGAAAAGGGTGAGTTATGAGGTGAAACCTAAGCTTAGGTTTGGAGTGGTTTGTGTCCATTTTTCTAGTATTAAGGGCTAAGGAAGACATTTTCATATTGATAGAAGATAGTGGTAGAGGTGAGTATCATCAGAGGGCTAGGAAAGCATGAAAAGCTTGTAAGGTTTAGACTCCATTGTTAAAGGTCTGTACATATATGCATATTAATTCCCTTAGTCTTGTAAGTTTTTGTGTTTTATGCCATGAAATGTGATAAATGTACTTCTGAAATGTATATACATGATGGTATGATATGAATGGATTATGATGTCAATGATATTCAAGAGATCTATGGGCATGATTTGTGTTTTGAATGCTTTAATTTATGTTAGAGGCATGTTGTTAGAATGATATGTTGTTGAATGTTAGTAGGTGTGATCGATATTGGTCAATCTTAGAGACCCTTGTATGTGATTTTGGTAATACTTTGTTTTCAATTATGAAATCCTAGAAATTCACTCCCGCATAGTCACGTTCATAAGTGATGCACACAAACACATTTCACGTTTGTGACAAAGGAGTCACACCTGTGAAACATGAACCCAAAAAATACCCAAAATGAGTAGAAGCTTTCACTTTTTGCTTCATGACTAAGGAAGTTGTGAATGCATGAGTTCACACCCTTGAACATATATTCACAATAGTGAACATTGATATCCAGTTTTCACCCTCAATTTTTACAGTTTGATCCACTATCATGAATTATTGGTTTCATGCTCGTGAAGTATATTACACGATCGTGAATAAGGTGTATATTATGGGCAGTAGCTTTCACATGAACAGTAATGGTGTGGTTCACGGGTGAGGGTACCCATGAAAGGCGTCTTTATGACTGTAAACATGTAGTTCATACCTGTGAAACATGATGGTATGACATATGCAGTTTTGTATTTTGATGCTTTATAATGGATGGTATATAATGAGGTAATATATTGATTTTATCATATGATTTTTAACATGAATAAATGTGATAACAAAATTAAAAGGAAATGAGTTAAAGGATAAGGAATATGTTTAAATGCCTTTTGTTTTCTAATATAAGAATTGACATAAGATATATATGGCATGCTATTAGGGGGTTATGGTACCATAGATTATTTTATTACTCAATCAATGTGGTTTAAGCTCAATTTGTGAGTGTTCCTAATTTGAGGGGTTTAATTGAGAATATTCAGGTAAAGGACAAGGTGGCTTAAGCTCGGGTTGAGAGCACGCTTGTGTTAGAAAATTGCTCTAAAGGCAATTACCTTTAACACTTATTGTACAAATTTATTTGATTAATAAAAGTGATTTTTCATTAATTTGATGTTCATTTGATATGTGAATTAATAGTGATCTTAAATCAATTAATCTAGTCTTTGATACATAACATAGCATGAAGGAAATCATGATGAGATCAGGATATTGAGATTTTTATCATGTATAATTATATTAGTATCTAAATTATCCCTAGTCATAGGATTAATGAAATAAGATATTATTAATCCGGACAAACTAGCATATGTTATACTCCTTGATTGGATCAAGTAGTAGATCTCATAATCTGTAAATATGAGATGTTTAGAGTTGACATGTGAATGCTTGCTAAGTGTAGATAAGTACATTGGATGACCTGCTATGAGACAATCATATGGATAATCTATTCATATGTCAATGATAGTCTCATCATAGCAATGGTGCAAGTATCCTTAGACTTGAGGTACTCAAATATATCTTGGATATTGATTCTGTATTTTGACATTATTCTTTATTGCCTTAGGGAGGTTGCTCATAGGGTGGTGATTGGGTGCAGCTTGAGGTATTCAAAGGTAATTGGGTAACCAACAAAAGATTCATCACTCCTGATAAAAAGAGTGTATAACCATGACCTCTTGTTGGGGTCATCATATGAGAATTTTCTAGCCGGAGTGGAAATGTTATGAAGATAGTTTTCAATGACATGTCTAATAGAGTAATGAGTCTCAGAGACAGGAACTAACATTACTTGGATTAAACGTGACGTAGTCAATCTAATGGGAGTTGACACATGTCCATACTCTAAACCAAGTGAGGTATAGAATGGTGAAATGAACAATTGTATAGATATTATCTATGGAAAGGTTCGTAGTCAAACCACTGACTTTTCGGTTAATTGGGGGTCATGATGTGTTGTTAGATACTGCTTATGACTTGCTTAAATTAATTGTTAATTTAAGTGGCTAACATGACTGGGAACCTAATGGGTCACACTCATTGAAGATATGGAAAATGAGTAAAATGATATTGGATATGATCCAAAAATATGAGAGTATTATTTTGGGTCGGATTGCGATGAGATCGCAAGAAAAAATAATTATGGAGACAATAATTCTCTCAATAACATATTCAAAGCTAGCACTTTGAATATTATTCAAACCAACTCTTTTGATAGTATCTTCCTCATATCTTCGCATGGATCATAGTTAGAGACATTATAGTATAGATTATTATGGTTTGTTACAACCCAAAAAGGTGAAGATTTAAGCAAAAATTAAAAAATTACAAGGTATAATTTCTAACATCTATATTTGATAAATTAGTTTTAATGGCACAAGATGATCTTTTGTTTCAGGTTTTGAAATTTTTTTTTCACTGTGTTTATGAATATGATTCATCTTTAAAATCCAATAGAGGTATTAGAGCCCCCTTATGTCCACTAAAATTAATTTTAATTGAAAGTGCAATAAGATTGCTTGATTTTGATATTTTTGGATCAATATGTTTAAAAAATTGAAATTAATTAGTAAAATTTATTTTATATATTTTTCTTTCTTTGATATGATCATGAGATGATTAAATATGATTATTTTGATTGAAAAATGGTTTGAATGTGATTCAAATAATTAATTTCAAATTTATTTCAAAAATATTGAAAATTGTATTGTTTATAAACATGTGTTCTTGTTTGGGTTAATTGATTGGGCTGTTTATATATTTTTTTATAATTTGATTATAGAAAAATTATTTATACATATTGAAAATATGTTTAAGCCTCTAGAAGTATCTAATAATTAATTAAAAATTGTTTTAATTAATTGTTTAAACAAACACAAAAATGTGATTGTTTTGGCATACTCGATGTGACTATTTCGTTTAATTTTTTGTTTGTGATTATTTTATTTTCAGAATCTTAAAATAATTTTTATGTGATTAAAAATATATTATTTTGATGTTAGATACATGTTAAAATTATTTTTCTCAAATTTAAAACTTAAAAAAAATTCTAGATGTCGAATGAGTCTTTTTGAACGTTTAGGTATGTTGGTTCGTTTGTCTTAGTAATTTTAGCTTGTGCCAAAAATATTTTAATGAACTTGAACTGACCTAAAGATACTTAGAATAATTATTTGGGATTCTAAAAATTTTTGGAATTTTGAAAATTTAATTTTGAATTAATTTCAGTTGAGCAATGGTAATTCTAGTATGACTAGAATTTGATATGTATATTAAAATTAAATTATTTAATTTTTATATCATAGTATTTTGATTTTAAGGTGAAATAATTTTGGAAATATAAAATTTAATTTAATTTTATTAAATATTAAATTTCACATTGAAATGACATACAAAGTTTAATTAACTGAAATAATACAAGTAGATAATTTTGGTTCAAGCGTTGAATCAATTTTCAAATTGAAATCGAAAATTGTCAATTTTATTTTATTTTATGCATTAGAGAATGCTTGTTAGGGGTGTATAAAAAGGCATGATGGATGATTATAGACTTAGGCCCAATGTGATTGAGCATGCATGGATTTGTTTTGTTTTATGGTAAATTAGGCTTGCGTGTCTCCGCCTCTATATCTTTCTCATGTATTTCTGTTGTCATCTTACTTCCCTCAAATATAAATTGAGGTTTTCTATATTTTAAAATATGTAATTAGTTACATAGGATTAGGATAGAATGATGATACAAATGAGCAAGAAGCGAAAAAGGTGGTGCCCTAGACAAAAAGACTTAGAAATAGGAATTTGCTATTTTTGGTTTGTAAATTCATGCATATACCTAGGCAAGACCTAGTCAATCTCTTTTTGGCTCAAGAGATTGACTTTGGTATGTCCATAATCATGCCATATAGTTAATGTAACTATCTTTATATATCCACGTGATAAATATATGATATATAAAAACATGCAATAATAACATGATGAGACTTAACAAAGAAATCCCTCGATAATTAAATAATTAAGTCTTACACCTTCCATTAATATGGGGAGAACCAAAGTTCTTTTAGAGTTAGGGTTGTTGAGTTTCCTTAAGCTCACTCCATAAGAATATGTTCAAAGCATTGAAATCATATTTTACGATTAATGGATTGTACTTAATCGATATCGTTAGCTTGTTGGATTTGTGCTAAGGTTAATGTGTATTAAAGGCATAGTTGGGTTAGTGCACACATTAAGAGTTGATAACCCAATGTATGTGCACACATCAATTAGTTGATAGCATAAAATTTGATAGTTGCATGAATAATGCAATTGGTATGGATTAGATACCTACCAACCAAACTAAGGATGACTTGTTGAGTTGCCTTAATGTTATTCTTAGCTAGTTGGATATTGACCAACTAGGAGAACTTTCATATAGGTTCTCTCGTTCATAGTGAGGGCTATAGATTCATAATAAAAAGGTGGGAGTCATAAAGCGATTTATTAAAGACCTAATAAACATGCATTTTCATGTATATTCTAACATGCTCTATTTTAAATCTAGGTTGCTAGAATCATCATCATGTCAACGAGTGTGAATTTGCGATCACTAATGGAGTCAAATAAGTTGACTGGGCCTAACTTTTTGGATTGGCTAAGGAATTTGAAAATAGTTCTCAAATCTAAAAAGATTGGTTATGTCCTAGATGAGGCACTCCCCAATCCCCTACTACTGATGCTTCTTAAGATGTTCAGAAGGCATATAAAAAATATCTCGATGATGGTGAGATGACAAACTTCATTATGCTTTCCACTATATCATCTGAGTTACAAAAGCAGCATAAGGCTATGGATGCTAATTCTATAGTCTACCATATAAGGGAGCTTTTTTATGAGCAAACACATTCTGAAAGTTTGAAACTTCAAGGCTACTCTTCCACACTAAGATGGCTAAGGGGACATCTCTAGTTCAATATGCATTGAAGATGAATGGCTTTATTGAGAGGTTGGCCATATTGGGATTTGTGATGGACCATGAATTAAATATTGACTTAATTCTAACTGGTCTGTCCGATAGCTTTTCACATTTTGTGCTTAACTATAGCATGAACCAAATTTCCACCATTATTCCTAAGTTGATCAACATGCTCAAGATAGCTAAGCCATCTATCAAGAAGGACAGTAAGGTTGTGATGCTAGTGGATTCTTCTGGTTCTAAAAAGAAGAACCTCAAGAAAAAGAAGTCCATGAAGCCTAAGAAAGGTGTGGCCAATAAGCAGGCCAAAGTGACTACTCCAAAAGGGACATACTTCCATTGTGGCAAGGATGACCATTGGAAGAGAAACTGCAAGGCCTACTTGCAATCCTTAAAGAAGAAAGCATCTAATGCCTCATCTACTTCAAATATTTTTGTCATTGAAATTAATACTATTTTCGATAATAATATATGGGTATTAGATACCGGTTGTAGCTCACACTTATGCATAAATATGCAAGGCCTAAGGAATAGTAGGCAGCTCAATAAGGGAGAGTCAGACCTGTGCATTGGAAATGGAGCAAAAGTTGCTACATTAGCTATAGGAACTTATGTATTGACCCTCCCTAGTGGGCTTATGTTAAATTTGGATAATTTTTATTATGTACCTACTTTAAGTAAAAACGTTACTTATGTTTCTAGTTTAAATAAAGATGGTTTCCATTTAGCTTTTAGTAACAATTGATGTTCTATTATGTTGAATGGTATTTTTTTATGCTAGTGGTACATTATGCAATGAAATATACATATTAGATATGTCAAATCCAATTTTAAACATTAATGATAATAAAAGGAAAAAACAAGATATGTTGAAATAATCTTATGGTATTGTCGCCTTAGTCATATAAGTGAGAAACGCATGAGCAAGCTACACAAGAGTGGTAGTTTGGGGTCATTTGATTATGAATCATATGGCACATGTGAATCTTGTTTATTAAGCAAGATGATTAAATTACCCTTTAAGGGAAAAGGTAAATGTGTTATAGACTTAATACATTCGGATGTATATGGTCCAATGTCGATACATGCCATAGGTGGTTTCATCTACTTCATTACTTTTATCGATGACTACTCACAATATGGGTACGTGTATCTTATGAGATACAAATCTAAAACTTTTGAAAAGTTCAAAGAATTCAGAAATGAAGTAGAGAAACAACTTAGGAAAACTATTGAAACAATATGGCAAAAGTATTAAAACACTTTGATCAGATTAAGGAGGTGAATACTTGGGTCAAGAGTTTCTAGGTTATTTAACGATAATGAGATATTATCTCAATGGACTCCACCTTACATGCCATAACACAATGGTATGGCTGAAAGGAGAAATCGAACCTGTTAGATATGGTAAGGTCTATAATGAGCTTTGTGGAACTCGCTAAATGCTTTTGGGGTTATGCACTGGAAACTGCCATTTATATATTAAATGGAGTCCATTCGAAGTCAGTTGATATTACTCCGTATGAGATGTGGAATAATAAGAAGCCCATATTTTCTTACATGAGAGTTTATGGTTGTCATGCTTATGTGAAGCGGATAATGTCAGATAAGATATAAGCTAAATTTGACCGATATCTATTTGTGGGATATCCTAAAGCATCATATGGATATTAATTCTATCACCCCTTAGAACAAAAGATGTTTGTTTCAAGATATGCTATCTTTTAGAAAGATAATTTCTTCTAAAAGGAGATAGTGGAAGCAAAATTGAACTTGAGGAAGTTCAAGATGCTTAAGTAGATGCTAATCAATTGCTTGAATCTGAGCCTGTTACTCATACAAATGATATAGCAGCTAAACCTTCTAAAGCACAAGAGCTTCATAGGTCAAGCAGGATATGTACTATTCCAGAAAGATATGGATTTCTCATTAGTGAATAGAATGTCATATTTCTTATAGAAAATGGTGATCCTACGACTATGAAAAAGTTCTAAATAGTTCAAAATCTGACAAATGGTTTCAAGCCATGAAGTCAAAAATGGATTCCATATATGAAAACCGAGTATGGGCTTTGGTTGAACCACCCGAAGGGATAAAGCCTATAGGGTATAAATGGGTTTTCAAAAAGAAAAGTGACGTGGATGGTAATGTGATTACTTATAAAGCTAGATTTGTAGCTAAAGGTTATCATAAAAGACAAGGAATTGACTATGATGAAACTTTTTGCCTAGTAGCTATGCTTAAATCCATAAGGATACTCCTAGCCATTACTGCTCATTATGATTATGAGATATGGAAAATGGATGTAAAGACAACTTTCCTAAATGGAAATCTAACCGAGGATGTGTACATGACATAACCAAAAGGCTTCATATCCAAAGATGGCAAAAAGGTATGCAAGCTTCAAAGATCCATTTATAGATTAAAGCAAGCATCCAGGAGTTGGAATATTCAGTTTGATGAGTTAATGGTTTCTTACAAAATCCTGATGAACTTGTGTATACAAAAAAGTTAGTAGGAGTACAATCATGCTCCTTGTGTTGTATGTAGATGACATACTGTTAATGGAAAATGATGTCTCAGCCTTACAATCAGTCAAAATTTGGTTATCCAAAAATTTCTCTATGAAAGACCTTAGAGAAGCAATATATATTTTGGGGATAAGGATTTAAAGAGATCAATCTAAAAGATTGCTTGGTCTTTCATAATCTACATATATAGATAAGATGCTAAAGAGGTTTAGCATGGAGCAGTCCAAAAGATGATATATTCCCATGACCCATAGGATTACTCTCTCAAAATATGTGTCCAAAGACACAAGATAAGAGGACACGCATGAGTTTGATTCCATATGTTTCAGCTATAAAATCAATCATGTACACTATATTATGTTCAAGACCCGATGTATCATATGGTCTGAGTGTCATGAGTAGATACCAATCGAACCATGGTGAAAGTCATTGGGTGGCTATCAAGAATATGCTTAAGTACTCAGATGTATTCTTCGTATATGGAGATGGAGATCTTGTTATAAGTAGGTATACCGATGCTTGCTTCTAATCTGACAAGGATGACTCAAAATCCTAGTCAAGTTATATATTCACAATAAATGATGGAGCAATCAGTTGGAAGAGTTCTAAACAGGAAATGACTACTGATTCCACAGTCGAAGTATAGTACATTGTAGCTTCTCAAGTAGCAAAAGAAGCAGTTTGGATAAATAAATTCATCATGGAACTTGGAGTAGTTCCCAACATTGTTAATCCAATACAATTGTATTATGACAATAATAGAGCCATTACACAGCAAATGAGCCACGATCTCATCAAAGATTCAAACATGTACTAAGAAGATATCATTTGATTAGAGACAACATTGGTAGGAATGATGTAAAGATAGAAAGAATGCCCACTAATCAAAATATTGCTGATCCTTTAACTAAGCCACTTCCCCAAAAGAAATATGATTCTCATGTAATCACTTATGGAATTAAATACAAAAGTGTTTGACTTTAGTTCAAATGGGAGCTTGTTAGAGAAGTGTTATAATGGTAATCACCTTTAGCACTTATTGTGCAAAGTTATTTGATTAATAAAAAGGCTTTTTCATTAATTTGATATGTGAATTGATAGTGATCTTAAATTGATTAATGAAGTCTTGGATACATAACTTAGCATAAAGGAAATCATGATGAGATCATGATATTGAGATTCTTATCATGTGTAATTATGTTAGTATATAAATTATCCCTAGTCATAGGATTAATGAGATAGGATATTGTTAATCCAGATAGACTAGCACATGTTTATACTCCTTGATTGGATCAAGTAATAGATCTCATAATCTGTAAACATTAGATATTAAGAATTAACATGTGGATGCTTTCTAAGTGTAGTTAAGTACATTGAATGACTTGTTATGACACAATCATATGGATAATTTATTCATATGTCAATGATAGTCTCATCATAGTAATGGTGCAAGTATCCTTAGACTTGAGGTACTTTAAGGATATCTTGGATACTAATTTTGTATTTGGACACTCTTCCTTATTGCCTTTGGGAGGTTGCTCATAGGGTGGTGATTGGGTGTAGCTTGAGGTATTCAAAGGTAATTGGGTAACCATCAAATGATTCACCACTCTTAATAGGAGTGTATACCCATGGCCTCTTATTGGGGTCATTACTCAAAAATCTCTGGCCGAAGTGGAAATGTCATGAGATAGTCTTCAATGACATGTCTAATAGAGTAATGAGCCTCAGGGATAGGAACTAACATTACTTGGGCTAGATGC
Source organism: Triadica sebifera (assembly GCA_023653625.1). Lineage (NCBI taxonomy): Eukaryota > Viridiplantae > Streptophyta > Magnoliopsida > Malpighiales > Euphorbiaceae > Triadica > Triadica sebifera. Next base: position 12,486,812 of record CM042905.1, read on the forward strand.
GACGTAGTCAGTCTAGTGAGAATTGACACATGTCCATACTCTAAACTAAGTGGGGTACAGAATGGTGAAAGAAATAATGGCACAAAAATTGCCTATAGAAAGGTTTGTAGTCAAATCATCTCTTTTGATAGTTTCTTCTTCATATATTCGCATGGATTATCATTAGAGACATCTAGTGTAGATTGTTGTGGTTTGCTACAACTCAACAAGGTAAAGATTTGAATAAAAATCAAGAAATTTCTGCTGTGTTTATGAATGTGATTTGCCTTCAAAACCTAATATCTTGATCCTATTTCATTTCTCAGTTAAGATGGCTTAAGCTTAGGTTGTAAGCACCTATATATCACAACCTGCATCCAGATAGTTTAGTTTAGAGTTTTAGGCAAGGAAATGAACTAAAATGAAACAAAAATATAATAAATGGTAAGTCGTGAGAAAAACAAAATAAGGCAAAGAAAGAGGTAAGAATATGGTGAACCAAATATATATATATATATATATATATATATATATATATATATATATATATATATATATATATATAACTTGTTGTTGTGATATATGATGATATTATATATGGATAAAAAATAAGATGCTAATAATACCATGCATGTAACATAACATGAATGAGTATAATATTACATCACTTGTATGATTTCATGTATGAATTTTTATGCATATATATACCACTAAGCTTTTAGTAGCTTTGCGTATATGTTTCCTGCACGCAGGTTTGAAGCCTAAGGGATAGTTGAAGTTGACATAAAAAAAAGAAATACCCATACCGAGAGTTAATGTCAACCCTCATGAGGTTTGGTTTGATGTCATTTTTGGTTTCTTTTATACATGACATAGATTTTTTGGTTATGTTTTGTATAAACCCTTTATATTAAATTCATGTATTTGTTTAAATGATGTATTTTGTAAATAGTGGGCCAAGTTAGGCCAAGTATGGTTTTTGTATGAAAGTGATCCTATGAGATCAAAGTTTATACATGTTGTACGATGTTACATGTTAAGTTTTATTTCGGTAATATGATTTGAGATAAAGTTTTACAAAGGAAGAAAAACATTGGAAATTTGTACAAGTTTTTTACAACAATAACCAGTTGCATATGCTTAATAAATAGAGTGAAATCCTTATTAGTTGGGTGGGTGTTACAACACCTCACGGGTGTGACATGGTGTCACACACACGACACCCTTCTTGCTTATGTTTGTAGTTTTATTTGAATCAATAAATACAAAAACAAAACCACTAAGTGCCTAAAACATGCTAAAAACCAATAATTAAATTTAAAAAATATGAATAAAACTATACTAATCAGAGATACATCATTAAACCCTCTTTTTCCACCATCAAAATCTTACTCCATTGAAATCACAACCCTCAATTACAAGCTCTTAATGAGCTTGAAACATACATTTTCCTTAGAGAAAAGTTTAAAGAAGGAAGGAAAACACTTACTTCACTTTTCTTTCACTTGTCTCTTCCTATGATCGGCCTAAAAAGAGCTTCTATCTCCTCATATCAAGCTCATTTTTTCTCTTATAATCTTCCTTTAGCTTCCTTTAGGTCTTTTGTATATGAAGATTGCCTTTCATTAACTTTTATCTCTCTTTCTTACACTTTCTCTCTCTTTTTCTTATAGAGGAATGGGAGGGACATGTATGGGCTGTTATGTGCAGAAAATAAAGTTAAAATGAATAAAAAGAGAAGAAGAAAGAAGATAAGGAGAAGGAGAAGGAAGAAACTCAAATGTGTGGGTCCCCCATTTTGACTAAACTTAATATTTCTTTTTAATTAACATGTTAATGTGATTACCTTAAGGTTAAATATCCCTTCTCATGTGGTTGGCCATCTATAATTAACTTATGTCCAAATTATGCTTTAAATGGTAAATATCTGATTTAGTCCCTCAATTTTTGGTAATTTGCAAGTTTGCCCCAAAGCTTTCAAAACTTTGCATTTTGTTCATTTATCAAATTCCACCACTTTGCATGCATTATACATTTTATTAGACATTGCCAATAATTATTTTTCATTATTTTATCTTTTCTCCAATCAAAATTTGAATTTAAATTCCGATCAAGCTGGCATGTCAATTTCACGACACACACGACTTAGGATCATAGTTGGTGGATATAACATTCTCTTCCTTTTAAAATAAAATTCTTACTTGAAATTTTATTTGCTTATTCCGTATTGAATAGTTATGGATACTACCTTCTCATAATCTCCTCACTTTCCCATGTGGCTTTCTCCATTGAGTGATTTCACCATAAAACCTTGACTAAAAGGACTCTTATTTCACATAACTTTTTCCTCATGTGAAAAAAATGGCAATTGGCTCCTCTTTATATGACAAATCTATTTATACCTCAATGCTTTCGACCAATATAATATGTATTAAATCTGATTTGTACTTCCTCAGCATTGAAACATGGAATACTTTATGTATCATGTCTAGCTCTGGTGGCAAGGCTAGACGATAAGCCATTGGTTTGATCCTCTCTAAAACTTCATAAGGACCAATAAATCTCAAAGTTAGTTTTCCTCTCTTGCTAAATCTCAACACTTTTTTCCAAAGAGAAACCTTCAGAAATACTTTGTCACCTACAATATACTTTATGTCTTGCCTCTGTAAATCAACATAGGACTCATGTTGATTTTGTTTTTAAGTCTTTTTTTAATAATTACTTTCTCTTCTATCTATTGTACTAGCTCTGACCCAATTAACTCTTTTCACTTAGTTATGTCTAATAAATCGGTGTTCTACACTTCTTTCCATACAATGCCTGGTAGAGAGCCAATCCTATGTTTGTCTGATTACAATAGTAGGCAAACTTTATGAGGCAAGTATCGATCCCAACTTCCCTCGAACTCCATCACATAGCTTCTCATCATATTTTTTAATAGTTGGATTACCCGCTCTTATTGTCCGTCCATTTATGGATGGAACACCATGCTAAAACTAAGTCAGGTACCCATAACCTATACTAAGCTTTTCAAAACCTGTGAAGTAAATTTGGAATCTTTGTTAGATATAATGGACACTGTAACCCATGTAACCTAACAATCTCATTCACATAGATTTTGGCTAACTTGTTCAATGAATAGTCCATCATGATAAGTAGAAAATGTGCAAACTTTGTCAACCAATCCACTATCACCCACATTAGATCATGCCTTTTTTGAGTCATAGGAAAACTAAAAACGAAATCCATAGTGACTCTTTTTCACTTCCATTCTGGTATAGCTATAGGTTGTAGTAATTTAGTAAGAAACTAACACTTAGCTTTAGCTTGCTAGTAGATCAGACATTTAGCAACATACATTGTGATATTCTTCTTCAACCCTAGCCACCAATACTGAGCCTTTAGATCTTGATACATCTTATTTCCACTAGGATGCTTGGTATACACTGTATCTTATGCTTCTTTGAGCATATCTTGCTTCAATTCTTCTATTTGGGCACATAAATTATATTCTTGAAATACATTGTGCCATCCTATTTAATCGAATACCCAGGTCTTTACCAGATCTTGATACATCTTATTTCCACTAGGATGCTTGGTATACACTGTATCTTATGCTTCTTTGAGCATATCTTGCTTCAATTCTTCTATTTGGGCACATAAATTATATTCTTGAAATACATTGTGCCATCCTATTTAATCGAATACCTAGGTCTTTACCCCTTTTTCACTACCTCAACTATTTTTACTAGATTCTCATCTTATTGTTTGATGTCCTTGATCTTCTACATTATGGTAGATTGTACATGCATCTCTACCATTATTAGGGTTTATTCACATGTGCAACTGAACTACTACTTATAATGCATAAATTAAACAGGAGTTATTTATAGCTTAGTAGTCAATATTTTTCTGTTTAGCACATCAACTACCACATGAGCTTTTCCTAATTGATAGTCGATCACACAGTTATAATCTTTAATTAACTCCAACCATGGTCGTGTAGTTTGATTTTCTCGGAAGCAAATGTTATGACCTTCCCCTCCTATAATAAGACACAACCTAACCTATTTTAACTCGTATCACTGTAAACCATAAAAGTTTTCCTTGAAGTGGGTGTAGTCAAAACAAGTGCTTCAGTTAACATAGCTTTTAACTAATCAAAGCTCATTTGACATCTGTCTCTCCACTCAAAATGGATATATTTCCATAATAGTTGGGTCAAAGGTATACCCATAATGAAGATATACCTTCAAAAACACCTCTGCTCCTTTTAACTGATCAAACAAGAAATCAATCCTGGGTAGTGGGTACTTGCTCTTGATACTCAACTTATTGAGTTGCATGTAGTCAATACAAAAGTACAAAGTGCTATCTTTCTTTTTTACAAATAGACCATACACTAGGTCTGATAAACCCCTTGTCCAGCAAATCTTACAGTTGCACCTTTAGTTCCTTCATTTATGTAGGCGCCATTTGGTATGAGGTGATGGAGATGGGAGCGGTACCTGACATCAAATCAATGGCAAACTCTATCTCCTGATCTAGCAATAATCCTAGCAATTCAATTGGAAACCACATCCAAAAATTCACAAATTGTAGGGATGTCAGCCAATTTTAGGCTACTCTTCTTTGTATCAATAACATACATTAAATAGGCTTCACATCCTTTATTGATGAGTTTCCTTACTTTAATCGCTGATATCATATTATTCGGATATCTTCTATTCTCACCCATAACAACTATCTCATCTCATTCTAAAACATTGATCGTCATTTACCACTTTCCATAATCAACCACAACTCTGTGACAAGATAACTAATCCATTCCTAAAATGACATCAAATTCATGAAATGTTAGCTTTTTCAAATCTACTAGAAATTTCTTACCTTGAATCTCAATTGGGTAGCTTTTGTATACCCTATTAACTTTCACATTGTGCCCTAATAGGTTGGTCATGAAAATCTCATACTCAAAGGTTTCAGGCACTATGTTTTCTTGGCTAGGTGGATATGTGAATGTGTAGGAATGTGTGGATGTAGGATCTATTAATGTATAAATTTCAGAGCTAAAGATAAGAAATTTACCTACTATCATGTCTGGTGTACCTAGTCCTCCCAAGCTCTTATGACATAAGCCCTAGCTGATGCGACCTAACTTCCCTCTAGTATTTCTACTATCTTAAATCTAATTTGATTGGGACCTTTTTGGCCTCCGCTACCATATCCTCTACTTTTACTTTTGATCTATTCTGAATCTTGTGTTTGTATCAGTTTGGCACTCCTAAAACCTCTACCATATGCAGCAATGGACAGTCTCTCCTTTGATGGTCCTTGAATCAACATATCAAAAAGGCTTATGTTATCCACTAGCACTCTTCTATGTGAGTCCGACCATAATATTGACATAAAGGCAATGGTGTTGGCTTGCGTGATACTGGTGCTGGTGCACTGGATGTTGAAGTAACTAGTCTCACAGGTAGTCCCTACCTAAAAGAAAAGGCTTGATAGAACTCCTAGTATAAAATCTACCACTAGCTGATCTAGCTCTCTTACTGCCAAATGGTCCTGCACTAGTTTGTCACATAGATCTCTTAAACCTTTTATGTAGCACCTTCTGCACAACTAGGTCAAAACCCGTTGTATAGACAAATGTCACACAACTAGAACTGAATCTACCTGTCTGAATTAAAACTTTTCAACATATTTCCATATTAACATTTTCATTTCTAAATCATTCTCATATATATATACACAAACTTTCCTCATGTATTTGGATCACAACCTTCAAATTTATAATCCCAAATACATTTCTTTATTAAAACATGAATTTATTGTCTCTATCCCATGATATGCGGAAAAAAAATAAAATGCATGAACAAAATAACAGACCTAACTCGGGTCAACTCTGACTGGCTTTGTCTTCTCTTCTCGTCAACCACAGTCTATGGCTCCAAACTTGTGTGTAGGAAAAATCCACATGCTAAGCTACTAAAAGCTTAGTGGTATATATAAACATTTAAATTCTAGCATGCATTCACATATTATTATATCATTGATGTTTAATAACATAACTATATGTTTGGCCATATTATCAACATGCAATATCCATAAGATAGCTTAAACATATTAATTTGCATCAACATACATAATTGAGTTCATTATCAGAATAGCATTACACATCATCTAACATATCCATATCTTATCATGTACTCAAATTTACTGATTCATGTATTTAGATTTAATAATCTCTATAAATTGTGATCAACTTTCTACATTAATGGTTTCTAGTTTCACAACCCAATACTCTAAATGTGGACAATCCGAATGTAGCTTATGAAACAGGAGTGCTCTAACACAAGCTTAAGCCACGTTGTTCACTATTGTATCTGTCTATATTGCTACCACTGAGCTTCTCAAATCAGGAGCACTTTAATACGAGCTTAAGCCACCCTGATGACTAAAGACTGCATACATATGGATACAAGGGTGCTCAACACATGAGCTTAAGCTACCTTGTCCCTAATCCAGATATGCTACCACTGAGCTTATCAAATCAGGAGCACTTTAACACTAGCTTAAGCCACCCTGATGAGCAAATATAATAACTGCATGCATAATTATTTATACGGTACCGTAACCCCCTCAATGGCATGCCACCTATTCTAACTTGTCCCTAGATAGAGAATGGTCATTCTTATTCATATGCAGGTTATCAGTGCCAATTACATCTATTTCCATAATTTCACAAGATCATCATATAACATATTGTGATGTAAAGCACCATGTGCATAATCAAGTTCCTCAGTCAAATTATCATATTGTATACAATCTCACTTAATCATATCAAAGTTGTATGCATGTCATACCCAAGTAATCTCATCATATGAATCCATTTATTCTTTTCTGGAAAATAGGGCATTCACAGGTGTGAATGGTATATTCATAGGAGTGAAACCTCTTGTCACTATTTATCTACCCGTGACTCAACCGTGATTAGCTCTTAAACCTTCACGGGTGTGAAATTCATACTTTCACGGGCATGAATTACTTTCATGGGCGTGATTCATTACACAAACAATATTTCAGCACTAATTTTACTCAATTTCACACATAACATGCATATGATCTAAAACTAACCAATGTTAGCAACACCTATCAACATTTTACATAATTTCAACATTTGAACACAACCAAAACATCCATTTAATCACAATTAACCATTTATTTTAGGCTTAATGCCTTAATTATCAACACATAACAACATTCCATATTCATCTTCCCTCATATCAATCTCAACATGCATTTCAGAATATTACCATATATTTATACCATTAACAACAACTAAAATATCAACTTGAATTTCCATTTAATATACCATAACATTATTTCATATCACAAGCACAATAAAATTGAATAAAAATGTTATATGCATAAAGCTTAATATTGGAGCCCTAATACTTGACACTCTCACATCTACTACCTCTGGTTGACTTCTCCACCTTCTATTTCAGCCCCTAACACAAAATCAGAGGCTATATTAATATACAAATTCTGATATTCATATAATTATGCCATAAACTAACCAAAGTCTTAGCTTTTAATTGATTTAAAGCTTATAAACCTAACTCTCCCATTAATCCAAAATGAAACTATCAAAGTTTATTGAAAGCAACCCTTCTTACCTTTGTTTCAACAATAACATATCGGTTATCTATATTTCAGAGCGTGTTCCAAAGCTCCTTATCACACACCTTAATTTTTTATACCAAATTTCTTGTTTTTATCAATTTCAAACTCATTTTGGGCTGGTTATTTCAGGTCTAATCAATCAGGGTTGAAAAGGAAATGAGGGGATCTGTTTCTGAGGTTTCTAAGTGTGGTGGCTAGGGTTAGGAGTGATTTTACACGAATTTCTGTCAAAAACATGACGCTACCATATTTAAACCTGTAGATCTTCAAGGGTGAGAACACTTTCATCACAGGCTTGAACATTTGTATCACGGTAGTGAAGATCCTTAACTTTTGAAACTGAAATTCATGATATTCACTACTGTGATTAACCTTTTCATGGGTGTGAACGATATAAACTTCACTTTTTCTTATATTTCTCCTTATTTTTTGGTTTCTAATACCCATAGTCTCACATATATTTCCCATATACCCTTAATATATCTTATTTAATATATAAATTTCAGGCCCTAATTTGCGGGTGTTACACTTTATCTTCTATCAGCTGTTATGCTACAAAAACTCTTTCGAATATCTTGGCATATACCAATAAGTTAGAAAGATCCATAAGTTATAGATATGAGACCTACAACTTGATATGATCTCTTAACCTGTCCTTAAACCATCGGTCAGCCTTAGTGGACATAATCCTATCGGCATACTTGCTTAAGTGCACAAAATCCCTCTCGTATTTTGAAACTAGCATGTTTTCTTATCTCAAACTCAAGAACTTTCTCTTCTTGTCTTCCAAATAGATAGAAGGCACATACTTCTCCTTAAATTGCTCTGGAAAAAACTCTTCTATGGGTGACTTTGGTGCTTAAGGACTCTATAACTTTGTCTCCCACCAATCGTACACTGCATACTCATATTTATGCTTGAGTATACAATGAATCTAATAACAAAAACCCTTTTAGCTCTCTCCAACAAGAACTCTGCTACTAAAGGATCATCCTCTGTAACATCCTTGACCTTTCCCACATGCATTTCATCGAACATAAGCATCTTGCATACAATTCAATTGAACACTTGCATTTCATACGTATTTTTGTAGGAACAAGTTTATGACACGCACTAGCTACGTGTCATAGTATTTGGCACTTGTATCGAGTCGCACGTGTGTAATTATAACCTAAATGAGGATAACAAAGTATTAGAAATGAATTGAATAAGGTGACTAAATTAAAGTAAGAAAAATGATTAGATTAAGATTAGTGAACATTTACATTGCTAATTTAGTTAAATCGGGGCAAATGATTAAGCTGTATCATTGTGTGAATTAGTGAAATTATAAATATATGTAAATAATAATAATAACAATATAAAATTAAATGAAAATGACCAAATGAGAAATGAGAAGAGAAAAGAGAAGAGAAAAAGAGAAAAGGACAAAAAACAAGTTGGCTTTATCTTCATCTTTCTTCCCCATTTCTGCCTCCTCACTTCAACCCCGTTTTCTTCTTCATCTTTCTCCATTCCAGAACTAAATTCTTCCTTGTTTCACCTAGTATTTTCACCAAATTGATCCCTTGCAAGTTCGTTCTTGGTAAGTAATCAATTCTTATTGCTATAGGGTTGATTTGAGTTGCTTAGTTTCAATATTAGGCACTGAATTGCACCCCGATTTTGATGTTAATAGAAATTGATTCTGGAAATGTGTAAAACACAAAATTTGTTCCTTTATGTCTTAGATTTGTGGATATGTAAACATTGTTGCAAGATGTTATGTGTAGGGAGAGATATTCTCTTCGTACTGAAACTGGTCAGGGTGTGAACCCTAACCAAGTTAGCTACTGTGTGGTTTGATTTCGAATATGTTAAAGCCATTATTTGAAGTCTCTCAAAACATAAAAGTTGTAGATATATATTGTTTTTATCTTTCTACCACATTTAAGGTTCATTGGTCTTGTAAAGGTGGAGTTATGGTGAATGGAACCATGACTGTTCCATGGTTTGAACTGCATACTGAGTGCCCTGGGAAAATATAGTACGTTGTTTGGCTAATGTGAGCTTGTTAGAACTAGATTCTGTAAATGATCAAAACATGATAGTTATAGGTATATGTCTTATATAAAATATGGTACTAATTTAAACTTCATTGCTTATGTATAGACTAAGTTATGGCCTTTGTAAGCCATACTGGTCCGGAAGTCAATTCTATTCTAGACCAGTAACATGTTTGGTATAAGTAGAAGACCTTAGAGACATAATTGGTAAAATTTGTAAACATGAAACATGTTCCATATGAACCCATATAGGTTTCTGTAAAGTTTCATTAAAATATGACTTATATATTATAATTTATGATGAACCCAAATGAGTACCCTGAAACTGCCTAAAGGCAGAAAACAAGGCAGAAAACAGAACACTCTTAGAAATTCCACCAAATATTGTACAATGATCCAATTGGTCTGAAATTTGAACATGTTATATAATTATATGTTTTATTTAATTAGAAACAAGAATCAGATTAATTGGTCAGTTATAGAAAAAGTTATAGGTTAAACAGTCCCATAAGGTCACACTGCCTGATAGGAAAAATCTTAACTATGGACATGAACAATGCATATTAATTTGTTTAAGCCACATTAAGTCTCCCTAATCATGTGTTAATAGATTATGTTTTCATATTAGGCTCGCAACATATTGGAGACCCACAAGGAGCGGATAGACAATAAGTTAGGGGTCAGAATCAAAAGAGAACGGTGAGTCTAATTATCGATTGAATTCTTTAGTGCAAATGAATGTTGCTTGCTATGTGATTCATGTGATTGTCATGATTGGTCCTTGATAATGTAATGATGGATAATTTGTGACATTGTGGTACACATAAATGGTATACTTGCGGTATATTTGAGGTATATGTTTGACAAATGTGATATATATACATGGTATATGTATAGTATATGCAAGGTATATGCTTGATATATGAGGTATATATGGAATATATATATGTTGTATATGATAAAGATGCAATGGTTGATGAATGCTTAAATACAAGTGCATATGCATATGGGCTAAAAAGGCGTTGTGACTAATTAATTGATATTGTAAAGCAAAAGAAGAGGTCTATGGCCCAACAAATGTGCAAATGAAACAAATGATCAAGCTAGCTAGCAAATGCAAATGCAAATGTTCACATGACAAATATTCACATGGAAACCCGGGGCAATGTCTGTTTAACTTGGTCACAACAAAATGAAATAAGCAAAGCATTTGCATACATAAAGAGTAATGATTATATGTTTCAACTTTATTGATACTTATATGATACTGATGAATGGAATGGAATACATGGTATATATTGGAATTGTGATTTATGACTATGAGTTGTTTGGTACTTTAGAGCTCATTGGATGGTTATTCTCACTGAGCCGCAACTCATCAATTTGCATCATTTTTCAGGTAAAGAAAAGTGATAGCTCATTTTGAGTAGCGTATAAAAGACATGGAGCACAGGTCACTGGCCGAGCCTCATCACTCTCTCTCCTTGCATTCCACACAAGCATGAAAATATGTCATATGTGTTTTGTATTTTCGTGCTTTAATATGTATAGTCATTTTGGAATGAGTCTAAAAATGTATAAATGAAATCAACTCGAAAATACTTATGTATAAAGTTTATGTTTTGATATATGTGATATATTATATTGTGGTGAAAACCTCAGTGTTAACTTTGCAAAGTTAGTGAATAATATTACAGGATATGAGACTTGCAAAGTCATTGAATTATATTACAGGATATGGAAAAAAAAATTTACTACTACTGTTAACAGGGTATTCTACCTTTCCAGTATGTTATGTATGATTACTTGATACAGGGATAGGTTATACACAAATGCATAAGGTGTGGCGTTACATCCTCCCTCATACCATAGAAATTTAGAGCTATAAGCTTTCGTAACCTCTCATATTATAGGGTAAATAGGGTTGTTTATGCTATCCTCTATAGCAACTTAACCATATTTCTCAGAAGATCTATCTATCCAGTGCCAACACTCACTATTTGTGGAATGAGGTGGCACTAGATCTAGAAGTAGTGGCTCATTGACACTTCAGTTTCAAAAGGCTCATAATTCTCAACCCTTCAATGATAATCCGTCGAGATCTAGAATCCATATATACTAATATCATAAAAAAAACAATGGTCTTGATCAGTGAACAACAACTTATACAAGCAAATATGAGCATAAAGGTTATGCAATACTTATTTAATTTCAAAACTCTTTTGCAAATGTAAAATCACCCAAAATTGGCACTAATTCCAAAACACTTGTAACACCCCTTCTATCATGCTCATAAAATAGGGTCTAGATGTTATATGGATGTAAAGTTTTTAATTAGCAATTTTTTGAGTTCAGCAGTTAAGGCTTTGGAGAGAAAGATAGGAAATAAGAGAAAAAAAGAATCTATAGGTTATTTATGCCTATGAACATTTGGTCACAACCATGAATCAGGTGTTTCATACCTTATACATTTGAGTAGTGACTTGTTCTATGCCCATGATTGATGATTCATGCCACTAAATATAAAAGTGAACAACCTTTCATTCCATTTTTTAGGGAACAAACCCTAATTTCCTTCACCCCTTAAGAGATCAAAGACCCTTCTACCCATCCCTTCTCTCAAACTCACAAAAATTAAGTGGTTAACAACTAATCCGGTGAGAAAATTAGAGAAAAAGGAAAATTAGCAAAGAGAATAGCTTAAAAAGGAAGAAGATTAAAGCTTAAAGTTGGAATTTTGAGACCCCAACCTTTATACTCATGGGTTTTGCTAAGTGGCCCTTTTTTCCCTCTTGATCTTCCTTCAATATTTTGTTTTCATGAGTTTGAGGTTAGGTAAGGTTAACCTACAGTTTGGGTTAGGAAAACCCTCTTTTATTACATGTGGGTTAGGGTAAGGTAGAACCATTAGGAAATCTTGTGTTTTAATATTGTTTTGGTTGTTGTTATATATTAGGATCTGTGGTTGGAGAGGAAGGAAGAGATAATATGTTTTATAGGCTTTTTGTTTAGTGAGGTTTGTATATAACTCCATATTAAATGTAATTGATGCCTTTGTGTATTTTATATGCTAAGTGTATGATGGTTGATTTGAGTTAATGCTTGAATTTATGAAGGGTGATAATGTGGTAGTGTTAAATGATGCATTTATGGTTAAGCATGTCATAAATGTGGTTTAGTCTATTAAATGCCATTCTGATGAGTATGTGATGGTTTGGCATGTTGAGTAGTTTATGTTATACTTGGAAACAAATATATACTTATAAATGATTATTTCTTTGAAGTTATAGCATAATGGTATAATAAGAGGATTAAATTTCCTCTTGCGTAAGTAATTGAAGTTTTGATAAGCAAAATGGATGAATATGAATGTTGGTAGGGTGGTTTACGTTGGTAAACCTTAGGAATTGCATGTGGAATGGTAAAAGTGGGGTTTAAGCATGTTTTTTGCAAAAGTTTTAAGGTTCACAGACGTGAAGCATGTGCTGATTTTGTATAGATGCAATCACGGCATGTGTCACCATATGGTTCACGGCCAGACAAGCCATGAAAGAGGTGTTTCACATGAATGAATTAATATTCATGGCCATGAACGACTTGTATGTTGATTTTTGAGTTTTTGTTTAAATCGATTATGGAATGTTTTAATGAGAATAATGTTCATTTGAGCTGTTATTGTAAAATAATGCACATTGAGATTGTAACACCCTTATAACCATCATTTTATACGTATGTTATGTTGCCTTAAATGATTATCATGACCATTTGGTATATCATAAATTCGATTATAGCATATGTTGGTAATTGTTTTCTTTAACTTATTAACCATAATGTCGATAACACTTTATCACCTATTTAAATTGTTTATTTCTTTGTCGGTTGGCCTATAACTGTCTTATTTTACAATTATCTTTAACCAAAAATTTCAGCAATATAACAGCTATAAATCAAACTATTCTACTTATATTACAAATAATTCGCAACTCACGTTAGGTACAACTATTCAAATATAATAACAAACATTCAACATTCAAAACAAAACTCATCATTTCACTCATTAAATGTAATAGTCCATAAATGTTATTTTACAAACCAATTATATAATCTAAATCCATATCTCTATTATTGTAACACCACATCATATGCATTTAAGTATAATATATTTCTGTATAAAATAATCACATACTGCATGTTGGAAATAGAAAATACCCTGATAACAGTGGTAGTAAATTTTTTTTCATATCATATCCTGTAAAATCAACTAATGACTTTACAAGTCTTATATCCTGTAATATCACTCAATGACTTTTCAAGACAACATTAAAAACCACAATACGATATATCAAATATATTAAAATATACACTTCACATCCGAAGGATTACGGGTTGTTTTCATTTATACATTTCAAAACTAATCTAGAGTGATAATACATATTCAAGCATATAAGTCCAAAATACAGATGACATGTTTTCATGCTTGTGTGGAATACAAGGAGAGAGAGTGATGAGGCTCGGCCAATGACCTGTGCTCCATGTCTTCTATACACTACTCAAAATGAGCTATCATTTTTCTTTACCTGAAAAATGATGCAAATTGATGAGTTGCGGCTCAGTGAGAATAATCATCCAATGAGCTCTAAAGTACCAAACAACTTATAGTAATAAATCACAAATCCAATATATACCATATATCCATTCCATTCATCAGCATCATATATGTATCAATAAAGTTGAAACATATAATCATTACTCTTTATGTATGCAAATGCTTTGCTTATTTCATTTTATTGTGACCAAGTTAAACAGACATTGCCCCGGGTTTCCATGTGAATATTTTCCATGTGAACATTTGCATTTGCATTTGCTAGCTAGCTTGTTCATTTGTTTCATTTGCACATTTGTTGGGCCATAGGCCTCTTCTTTTGCTTTACAATATCGATTAACTAGTCACAATGCCTTTTTAGCCCATATGCATATGCACTTGTATTTAAGCATTCATCAACCATTGCATCTTTATCATATACAACATACATATATTCCATATATACTTCATATGTCAAGCATATACCTTGCATATACTATACATATACCATGTATATATATCACATTTGTCAAACACATACCTCAAATATACCACAAGTATACGATTTATATGCACCACAATATCACAAATTATCGATCATTACATTATCAAGGACCAATCATGATAATCATATGAATCACATAGCAAGCAACATTCATTTGCACTAAAGAATTCAATCGATAATTAGACTCACCGTTCTCCATTGATTCTGACCCCTAACTTATTGTTTATCCACTCCTTGTGGGTCTCCAATATGTTGCGAGCCTAATATGAAAACATAATCGATTAACTCATGATTAGGGAGACTTAATGTGGCTTAAACAAATTAATATGCATTGTTCATGTCAATAGTTAAGATTTTTCCTATGAAGCAGTGTGACCATATGGGACTGTTTAGCCTATAACTTTTTCTAAACTTGACCAAATAATCTGATTCTTGTTCCTAATTAAAATTAACATATAATTATATAACATATTAAACTTTCAGACCAATTGGATCATTGTACAATATGTTGTAGAACTTCTAAGTGTGTTCTATTTTCTGCTTTGTTTTCTGCCTTTAGGCAGTTTCAGGGTACTCATTTGGGTTCATCATAACTTATAATCTATAAGTTATATTTTAATGAAACTTTACATAAACTTATATGGGTTCATATGGAACATTTTTCATTTTTTAAACTATTATCAATTATGTCACTAAGGTCTTATAATTATACCAAACATTTTACTGGTCCAGAATAGAATTGAATTCCGGACCAGTATGGCTTCCAAAGGCCATCACTTAGTCTATACATAACCCATGAAGCTGATATTAGTACCAAACTTTAGCTAAGCCATATACC
The DNA here is from genome assembly GCA_023653625.1 of Triadica sebifera. NCBI lineage: Eukaryota > Viridiplantae > Streptophyta > Magnoliopsida > Malpighiales > Euphorbiaceae > Triadica > Triadica sebifera. The sequence continues at coordinate 12,502,453 of CM042905.1, forward strand.
TAGAACTTTAATGCTTTGATCATGTACAGAATCTAGCTCTAAAAAGCTCAAATTAGCCAAACCAATTACTGTATCAGCCCAGGGCACTCAATAGGCAGTTCAAACTAAGGAACAGTCATGGTTCCATTCCCCATAACTCCACATTTACAAGACCAATGAACCTGAAATGTGGTAGAAAGATACAAAACACATATAGCTACAACTTTTATGTTTTGAGAGACTTCAAATAATGGCTTTAACATATTCTAAATCAAACCACACAGTAGCTAACTTGGTTAGGGTTCACACCCTGACCAGTTTCAGTACAAAGAGAATATCTCTCCCTATACATAAAATATTGAAAACATGTTTACATATCCACATATATAGGACATAAAGGAACAACTTTTGTGTTTTACATATTTCCAGAATCAATTTCTATTAACATCAAAATTGGGGTGCAATGCAGTGCCTAATATTGAATCTAAGCAACTCAAATCAACCCTATAGCAATAAGAATTGATTACTTACCAAGAACAAGCTTGCAAGGGATCAATTAGCTTCAAAAACTAGGTGAAACAAGGAAGAATTTAAGTCTGAAATGGAGGAAATTGAAGAAGAAGTCGGGCTGGAGAAGAAGGCAGAAATGGGAAGCTAAAGCTAACTTTTGGTTTTTGTCTTTTTATCTTTTTCTCATCTCTTTTCTCATCTCTTTTCTCCTTTCTCTTCTCCTTTCTCTTCTATTTCTCTTTTATGTCATTTTCATTTTATTTTGTCTATATTATTATTATTATTTACATATATTTATAATTCCACTAATTCACACAATGATACAGCTTAATCATTTGACCCGATTTAACTAAATTAACAATGTAATTGTTTACTAATCTTAATCTAATCATTTTGCTTACTTTAATTTAGACACCTTATTCAATTCATTTCTAATACTTTGTTATCCTCATTTAGGTTATAATTACACATGTGCGACTCAATACAAGTGCCAAATACTAGGACACGTAGCTAGTGCGTGTCATAAACTTGTTCCTACGAAAATACGTATCAAATGCACGTGTTCAATTGAATTGTATGCAAGATGCTTATGTTCGATGAAATGCATGTGAGGAAAGTCAATGATGTTACAATTATATATATATATATATTTTCTTCCCACTGCTTGCAATTCAAGTATGTTAGCTCTAGTATTTTCCTCGCTAATACCAGTATGTAGTCAAAATAACGATTTGTTGAGCATTAAAAATGCCTAATGGTGGTTACATGTAATTTAAACATGTACATACATGTAAAATTATATTCACTGCACCATTCTAATTTAATCTCAATTTACAAATCAACATATTAACTATGAATTTACTTAAAACCTTACACTTATTTAAAATTATAATTATCATTTAATACCTTCATTAAATTAATAATTACACTTATTTACGCTTTTGCCACAGCTTTTTTTCTTAATGAACACATAAATTTCATTCAATCTTAAATTCTTTTATTTTCTTTCAATTAAATCTAATTCCATTCCATTTTTTATTTCACTTTTTTTTCTTTTTGTTTTTGTTTTTTCCATTTTATCATGTTTGCCAAGTTGCCACTTATCATTTAACCTTTTACCATTCTTGCCATTTTTACCATATTTATCATTCTTGCCATTTTTTTGCCATTTTTGCCCCTATAGTCAATTCAATAAAAAATCACTAGATTGGATACATGGGACATGAACCCCACAGGTGCACTACACTGAAGAATAATCCCAAAAGTCCACCTAAATAAAGCATTGTATACTGAATCAATATCACTGAAGCAGACCGTCATTGGCCTACCTAAGCGAGTTGCTATAACCCACATTGTGGCTATGATGTCCTTATTGTTGGACTTTGAAGAATGAATCATATTCATAAATGCAGCGGAAAAATAAAATTTTCAAAATCTGAAACAAAAGATCATACTTGTGCCATTAAAACTAATTTTTATAAATATAAAGATTAGAAATTATACCTTGTAATTTCTTATTTATTCTTCAAATCTTCACTTTGTTGGGTTGTAGCAAACCATAACAATCCATACTAAAATGTCTCTAATGATAATCCACGCAAAGAATGAAGAAGAAACTATCAAGAGAAATAGTTTGAACAAATTCAAAGTGCTAGCTTTGAAAGTGTTTTTGAGAGAATTCTGTTGTTTTAAAATTATTTTTTTCACAAAAAAATATTTTCATGTCTATTTTCTGCCATTTGATGTCTTTTCTATTTGAATCAAATTCAAAGAAAAGATAAAAAGTCAAAAATGGAGAAAAGGGGAATGAATGAATAGTAATTGGCCTAATGAAGGCCAAAATCTGCTGTTGGCCAACAGGTGGGAGGTAGCAGCGCACTGGACCTGCTGTGGGCTGCTGCTGGGCAACCCAACTAGCCCGCTAGGCAGGCCAGCAGCCTGCCTAGCCAGCGCGGGCCCATACGGGCCTTTGACCCTCTCGAATGATTTTTTCGTGCGATCTCATCGTGATCCATCCCGAAATAATTCTCTCATATTTTGGATCCCATCCAAGACCATTTTACTCATTCTCCATATCTTCAATGTGTGTGACCCATTAGGTTCCCGGTTATGTTGGCCACTTAAATTAACAATTAATTTAATAAGCGGTATCTAGCAACACATCATGACCCCCAATTGACCGGAAAGTCAGTGGTTTGACTATGAACCTTTCCATAGACATTTTCCGTGCAATTATTTCTTTCACCATTCTATACCCTACTTGGTTCAGAGTATTGACATGTGTCAACTCCCACTAGACTGACTGCATCACGTCTAGTCCAAGTAATGTTAGTTCTTGTTCTTTAGGCTCATTACTCTATTAGATATGTCATTGAAGACTATCTTTATGACATTTCCACTCTGGCCAGAGATTCCCGAGTAATGCCCACGATAAGAGGCCATGGGTATACACTCCTTCTATTAAGAGTTGTGAATCCTTTGTTGGTTACCCAATTACCTTCGAATATCTCAAGTTGTATCCAATGACCACCCTATGAGCAACCTCCCTGAGGCAATAAGGAATAATGTCAAAATACAGAATCAATATTCAAGATATCCTTGAGTACCTCAAGTCTAAGGATACTTGTACAATTGCTATGATGAGACTATCATTGACATTTGAATACATTATCCATATGATTGTCTCAAAGTTGGTCATCCAATGTACTTAGCTACACTTAACAAGCATCCACATGTTAACTCTAAACATCTCATGTTTATAGATTATGAGATCTACTACTCGATCCAATCAAGAAGTGTAACATGTGCTATTCAAAAGATTTTTACAGAGAATAGATTTGTTCTCAAAGTATAAAAGTACAAATAGCTTGTAATTCAAAGTATGTGTTATTCTTTTGTTTTTCTTATCATTATCTTATTCCTTAATGCATAAATGACTTTCATTTATACTCCCATGGCTGAATATAGCCGTTGGGGTGCATTAAATAAGAAACTAGCCGTTGTACCAACCAAAAAATCGCGCCTGAAATTTTTCTCTTTCATTGTTCACGGGCGTGACTATGCTTATCACGGGAGTGACAGTTCTTCCCAAGTCGTGACTGAACTGGTGACCTTGGTCGTGAAGCTCTCTAGAATGTTTTGACATATTGAGTCATGGGCGTGACATACTCATTCACGGGCGTGACAATCTTCCCAGCCGTGATTTAAGTGGTGACTCTGGTCGTGAAGCTCTCTGGATGAAATTGCATGAATCTTCACAGGGTTATTCACAGGGGTGATTGAAATGCTTTCTTCACGGTTTTTTTTCCTTCATGGCTGTGAACTTCAAATGTTGGTTTTGGTAACGGTTAGCTTCCTTCACGGGAGTGACTCCTAGAGTCACAGCAGTGAACATGCTACTACTTGAATTTTGTCTTTCAAGGATTATTCTTCCAATTCTCCATTCTTGCTATTTTAATCCATGTCTTGTATAATATACTAACAAAAACAAGTATGTTAAATACAATATTGCTATATTATTTGTTATCATCAAAATGATAGAAATACCCCTCAAGGTTTAACAATCTCCCCCTTTTTGATGGTAACAAATAATCTAGCAATATGTGATTTTGAGAAGTCTCCCCCTCAAAATATACTTAGGATAAAAATTATAATGTGCAAGAATAGTAAATAATGATGTAGCATCAAACTAGATTTTAAGTATATGCAAGTTATATGAGAAGTATATCCAATACGTACTATAATTCTTTTTAAGACATGAAGTATATGTAAAGTATATTTAAGGTATATCATGGCATATTTTTATTTGTAACTTGCTTTAAGGTATATGCAAAGTATGCTTAAGTTGTATCTAAGGTATATAAAGCTTAATTTTCCAATTATATACTTTGCATATGAAATGTTGAATCAAGATTTTTAAACCATTTCAAAGTCAATTCAATTTTAATTATTTGATTCAAAATTCATTTACCTTAATATATATTGCTAGTTTGATCTTATGTTGCTAGTTTGATATCATTCTCCCTATCATATATTGCCTATCATCTATTGCTTATCATATATTGCTAGTTTTCTCCCCCTTTTGTCATCAATCAAAAAAGGATATGAAGATTGAAGTAAACAAAAGCAAATATATATTGCATAAAGGAAAGGATATAAACTAAGTTAAAATATTCAGAAGGGAAATTTAAAAATTTCCTACACAAGCAAACATAAAAATAATAAACAAGCTAAAAACAATCAAATTTAGGCTACACTCTAGCCTATCTCCTAGCCAGACATCCTATCACGAAGTCTAGCTACTTCAGCCTCAAGGCTGTCCATCCGAGACTCCATGAAGTCTTTGAGGTTCTCCAACCTCTCATCCATCGAACTTTGCAGCTGCTTAAAACGTAGTGCCAAGAGGTCAACCACCTGCTGCGCTAAGGATGGTGTGGAAGCTGAGGACTGTCCGATGTCCTGCTTGACTGCTGGAGGTGCTTCCTCAACCCGAGCCCTCTTTTTCTGCTGGACTACCTAGAGGCCTGCCTTAAAATCCTCCGTGTCATTATCTTCCCAGATAATCTCCCCAGCAGTATCGGTGAAGCGGTAAAAGATATCGTTCTGAAAAATGATTCTGACAGCCGCTCCCATCTTGATGAACGACTCGACATCCAAACTATCTCGAGGATGTGCAGGAATGATGTTGAAGTGATGGTCATCCAGCTTCAAATAATTTAGCTTCACTGCAATATGGGTGACATATGCCCCAATCAAAATATCTCTTGTGGGCTTGGTGGCAATGGCGAGAAGATGGTTAGCAAACCATCTGGAAAGTGCCACTGTGACTCCCCTACGAGCCATCTCAAGGAGGAAGAGTTCTGACTTCCTAATTGTTCCATTACTTTCTCTCCTAGCAAAAATGCTATAGGTTAGGAACCTATGCAAATACCTGTGTACTGGGGCCACGAGATGAGTGTTTTTTGTCTTATTCACGTCCCAGCTACAATTATAGCCAAAATGTGACCAGGCTAGAGGGGCCGAGAATTCTACCTCAGTGTCATTTAGAATGCCATCAGATGGTAGGTTGAACAATTCTCCAAATGCGATGGCACTGAGGGTGTTAGGATTATTACAGAGTTGGAATTTCACCACTCCAGTAGGTGAAACCTGCAATGTGCTGAGAAATTCCAGTGTTGGCTCCCTCAGGGTCAGCTGATGAATTTCAACAAAATCTTTGAGATGACAGGCTTGTAGTTGCTCTATCATAGCTGTCTCAAGCCCGAGACTTTGGACTGTCTGCCAATCGAAGGACCTTGATGACAAAAGAGGTCTCTTCTTCAAGGTTGCATACCGAGGATGGCAAATCTCCGTAATGCGGTTCATTAGGTAATCTGCATACCTTTTAGGTGCATGGGACTTCTTTCTCTTACCCTTGGATGAAGCAGACTCCATTTTTGAAGAAATTTGTTGTTGATAGAGTTGGAAATATTTTTGATAGAAAATTTGATGTAAAACCCTAGAAATGTATGATTTCTGCTGAAGATTCGAACTTTTGGTGGTATTTATAGTGAAATTTCAAGTCTTTGGGGTCGGAATCTTCAATGTCTCAATGAATGAGAGTAAATGAGAGCGGTTTTGGGAGATGAAAAGTTGAAATGAAGGTTGTAACCGGTTGTTCTCTTATATATTTGATACATTCACGGGCGTGAATTATGGTTTCACGGGCATGAATGGTCATGTTCACGGTTTGCTGAAGGAGTGTTTCACCCGTGAATAAAGGAGTGAATACGTTCACGGGCGTGATGTTTGAACATCATCGGAGTGAATGATCATCGGTCACAGGGGTGAATAAATGGTCATGGGCGTGCACTGTTGAATTTCACTACTTATGCCCGTGAAACAAGCTGTGACTCAAGGCGTGAAAGCTTCTGTGAGTTTTTGGGGTATAATTGTTCACGGGAGTGAAAATATGTCACGGCATGAAAGTCTCTTTTCACGGGCGTGACTCAAGCCGTGAAAATAAGTTTCACCACTTGAAGCCGTGAACCATGTCGTGAACCAAGTCGTGAACGACACTGCCTCTTTGGGCCACTTAAGTCATGAGCGTGAATATATGTCATAGGTGTGACTCCCCTAAGATTTTCATCAAATTAAAATTAAGTCCTTCAACGAGAATAAATCATTTCAACAAATATTCTACTTCTTAAAACATGAATTCTCATAAAAATTCTATCTTATAACTTGTGATATGATTTAAGATCAACAATTAAAATTTTCATATTTTTGCAGTCACAAGGTTAATCCATCAATCATACCAAGTTCTCTTCTAATGAAATTAAATCTTTCCTCATTTAGAGACTTAGTGAAAATATCTGCTAATTGATTTTCTGTGCTTATAAATTCTAATGCAACATCTCCATATTGAACATGATCTCTAATAAAGTGGTGTCTAATGTCAATATGTTTGCTTCTAGAGTGTTGAATGGGATTCTTTGAAAGATTTATAGCACTTGTGTTGTCACATTTTATAGGTATATGGTTCATCTTATGACCATAGTCCTTAAGTTGTTGTTTCATCCAAAGAATTTGTGTACAACAGCATCCAACTGCTACATATTCAGCTTCAGCAGTTGAGAGAGCAACTGAAACTTGTTTCTTGCTAAACCAAGAAACCAAACATTCTCCAATGAAGTGACAATTACCTAAAGTACTTTTCCTATCCAAAAGACTACCAGCATAGTCTGCATCTGAATATCCTATAATATAAAAAGATGAATTCCTAGGATACCATTAACCTAGATGCAATGATCCATGTAAATATCTTAAAATTCTTTTTACAGCATTTAAATGAGATTCTTTAGGACATGATTGAAATCATGCACATAAGCAAACACTATACATAATATCGGGTTTGGAAGCAGTAAGATATAAAAGTGATCCGATCATACCTCTATAAAGCTTTTCATTAATGCTCTTACCCTTTTCATTTTTGTCCAATTCTGTTGATGTGCTTATAGGAGTCTTGGCATTTTTGCATCCTTCCATACCAAATTTCTTGATTAGATCTATGGTATATTTAGATTGGTTGATGAATATGCCCTCATTGCTTTGCTTTATTTGTAGACCAAGGAAATACTTAAGTTCTCCCATCATGCTCATTTCAAATTCCCTAGTCATGCACTTAGCAAATTCTTGACAAAGCAACTCATTAGTAGAACCAAATATTATATCATCAACATAAATTTAAACAATTAGTATATCATGCTTATGCTTTTTGATGAATAGTGTAGTGTCAACATTTCCCTTTGTGAAGCTATTTTCTAATAAAAAAGAACTTAGTCTCTCATACCAAGCTCTTGGAGCCTGTTTTAAACCATACAAAGCTTTTGAAAGTTTAAAAACATGATTTGGCAAATCATAGCTTTCAAAACCTAGTGGTTGTTCTACATACACTTCTTCATCTATATAACCATTTAGAAATGCACTTTTCACATTCATTTGAAAAAGTTTGAAATTCATGTGACATGCATATGCTAAGAGTATTCTTATAGCTTCTAATCTAGCTACAGGTGCATATGTTTCATTATAATCTATACCTTCTTCCTGATTATATCCTTTTGTGACTGGTCTTGCCTTATTCCTGGTTATTAACCCTTGTTCATCTAATTTATTTCTAAATACCCATTTGCTACCTATGATTTGATGATCCTTGGGTCTAGGTACTAGGTTCCATACCTTATTTCTCTCAAATTGGTTAAGTTCCTCTTGCATGGAAATTACCCAACTTTCATCATTAAGTGCCTCATCAATATTTTTAGGCTCAATTTGTGAAATAAAAGCAATGTCAGTGACTAAATGCTTGAAATGAGATCTAGTACTTACTCCCATTGATAGATCACCAATTATTTGCTCTTTTGGATGATCTTTCGTCATTCTCCATTCTTTTGGAAGTTCTTGCTCCATTTGTTCTTGATTTTGAGGTAGAGTGTCCTTTTGCAGTAAATTTTCTTGATCATTTTCTTCTTTCCCATTTCCAATATCAAGTCTTTCCATATTACCTATAACATCATCAAGAACACTACCTTTCACAAGATCAAGTCTACTAGATTCATTAAAAACAACATGCATGGATTCTTTAACGGTTAAAGATCTTTTATTAAATACTCTATATGTTTTGCTGGTTGTAGAGTACCCTAAAAAGATACCTTCATCAGACTTAGAGGCAAAATTTCCAAGATTGTCCTTGGTGTTCAATATAAAACACTTGCATCCAAATACTCTAAAGTATGACATCAAGAGCTTTCTTCCATTCCATAGTTCAAATGAGGTTTTGTTTAAAAGGGGTCTTTTGAAAACTCGATTTGAAATATAACATGCAGTGTTTGTGGCTTTTGCCCAAAAATAAGTTGGTAGTTCATATTCATTAAGCATTGTTCTAGCCATTTCAATTAAAGTTCGATTTTTCCTTTCAACTGCCCCATTTTGTTGAGGTGTCCTAGGAGATGAGAAATTATGTGAAATGCCATGTTCAAGACAAAAGCTTTCAAAGTTTTCATTTTCAAATTCTTTCCCATGATCACTTCTTATTTTAGAAATGCAGTATCCTTTTTCATTTTGAATTCTTCTAGCAAAATTTTTAAAGTTTTCAAAAGCATCACTCTTTTGAGCTAAGAAAATTACCCAAGTAAATCTAGAGTAATCATCCACAATGACAAATGCATAATGTTTTCCTCCTAAGCTAGTAATTCTAGTAGGTCCAAACAAGTCTAAATGCAGGAGTTGAAGAGGTTTTGAAGTACTTACTATATTTTTGGCTTTGAAAGATTACTTGTGTTGCTTTCCTCTTTGACAAGGATCACATGTCTTGCCTTTTTCATATTTAACTCTTGGTAATCCTTTTACTAGCTCTCCCGTGCTGAGACTTTGTATTAAGTCCATGTTAGTATGACCAAGTCTTCTATGCCACAGCTAAGATTCATCACTAGTAGTCATAAGACACTTAGAGGAATTGTTAGATAGTTCGTGTAAGTTTATTATGTACGTATTGATATCTCTATTTCCTTTAAATATTTCTTGACCATTGATAGAGATTACAAGACATTCATTTGAAGTAAAAATTACTTTGTTTCCTTTATCACATAATTGACTTACACTTAACAAGTTATGTTTCAAGCCATCAACAAGTAAGACATCCTTAATAAAAGTAGTACCATTAACACCAATAGAACCAATGCCAATTACCTTACCCTTTGCATTGTTTCCAAAGGTAACTTTACCTCCATCAATACTTTTGATTTTGTTGAAAAGTTCTTTGTCACCTGTCATATGCCTTGAGCATCCACTGTCTACTAGCCACGCATTTTTATTTATTGTGGACTTGAGGCATACCTATAGAATCACAAATCAAGTATGATTTTTAGGTACCCAAATGAGTTTGGGTCCTTGGGGGTTAGCACATGAAGGTTCCCAATGAGCCTTCCTTATCCAGCAATGTTTATTTATGTGACCCATTTTCATACAATAATTACATTGTTTAGTTCTAAACTTGCTTTTTGGTCTTACACTGTATTTAAATGCCATAATTCTATTAGACTGATTTTGAGAACAATAGCATGCACAATCATGATTAATTTGCGTTTTTCTAGATGCATGCTTCTTATACATAAAGGCATGATTATTCTTTTTCTGTATAGAGGGATTAATATGCTTATTTCTTGGTGCTTTCTTAATAGGTGTGGAGATGTTAGGTTCTTTAGACTTAACAAATGCAGTTTTGTTAGAAGATGATGATGTGTCCTTAAATCCTAGACCATGTCTAATTAAGGGTGATCTTTGAGACGCAATGAGAGTATCTAAGCTCTCTTTACCTTTCTGAAATTTAGAAATGGAATTTCTAAGTTCCTCAACTTCATTTTTCAAAGTATTATTTTCTTTTAACAATGAAGCTGTTGAGGGTCTTAATGAATATTCATCTAATGACTTTTGAAGAGATTCATTAGATGATTTAAGCTTTATGTTCTCTTTTCCTAAACCATCTATCTTATTTTTCAAATTAGAGATATTATTTCTATAGGTACTAAATTTAGTTCTATATTTCTCTAATTCTATATTTAATTCTTCTATTAGGCTTTGCTCATCATCATCATCATCACTATCACTATTACTATCATTATCACTACTATCATTATTGAAAGAGTATGAGTGTAGTGATCTTACTTTGTCTGAGACGTGATCCTCAATAGCCATGAAGCATAGGTTGACCTCTTCACTTTCATTATCATCTTTTTCACTTGAAGAGCTTTCGTCATCCCATGTGGCTTTATGACCTTTCTCCCCATTGTCTCTGTGGTATTTGCTCTTATACTTCTTGAGCCTTGGACATTCTGGTTCGATATGTCCTTTCTTTCCACACTCATAGCATTTTACCTCTTCCTTACTTCTATGTATGCCATTAGAAGTTTGTTTGAGGTTTCTTTGCCTGAATTTTCTGGAATTGCTCATTTTCTTCTCAATGATTCTTTTTAATCTCCTTGAAAGCATAGCGATGTCCTCATTTTCATCATCACTCATTTCTTTATCATCTTCACTTTCTTCGTGAGATTTTGAAGTAGAGGCTTTGAGTGCTAAGGGTTTTCTTTTCTCTGGCTCTGCTTCAAGCACTCTATCTCTCTTTACTGCCATCTCATGTGTGAGAAGTTTGCCAATCAGCACATCAGTATTCATGATGCTCATATCTTCATTTGCTTCTTCTATGCCAGCAACTCTTGAACCATAGTCTTTAAGAGGAAGACTTTTCAGGATTTTATTATTTACATCTTCCAAACTCAGATGCTTCCCAAGTTTCCTCATTCCATTTACAATGGATAGAAGTCGGTTGGTTATGTCAGTGATTGACTCATTGGATTTCATCTTGAAGAGCTCATATTCTGAGGTTAGAAATTGAATCTTCTTGGATTTAACTTGCTTAGTTCCCTCATGATAGTTCTCCAATGTCTTCCACATGCTATATGTTGTTGAGCAATGTTGTATTCTCCCACATTCTTCAATAGATAATGAGCTTGATAGGATTGTCATTGCCTTCTTGTTTTTGAAATTTGCTCTTCTTTGAGGCTCTGTCCAATCATCTCTTGATAAGATTTCTTTTTCACCATCAGCTCCTCTTCTGGTTGGTGGTGTCCATTCTTTTCGTACACTATCCCAGACTTCAATTCCTTCACTATCCAAGTATGTCTCCATCCTAAACTTCTAATGGGCATAATTTGCTCCATCAAAGTAAGGTTTGAGACTTTGGAATCCTTCACTGGCCATATCTTGCTCTTTACTAGCGCTTTTTAGGCTTCGATGCTAGACAAGGCTCTGATACCAATTGTTACCCAGATATTAAGCCAAGAAGGGGGGTTGAATTGGAGTTTTAAAAAATTAAACTTTAAGGTGCGGAAATAAACAATTAATTTTAGGAGGGATAGAGAAAATTTGACACACAGATTTATAGAGATTCGGGTGTCAACAAACCCTACTCCTCTCCCCAATCGCAATTGAGAGTTTCACTAACACACTAAGTGTTACAATGGAGTTTTACAAGCTCACTCCCAACTATGGTGTTTATCACAATGGCTCACACCTAATCCAGAAATCCCTTGTGTTTTAATAGCTCACACAATAACCAATTCCTTATGTTTTACAGGCTCACATAAATAACCTTCACTTTGAGTTTTACAGGCTCACACAAACAACCTTCACTTTGTGTTTTATAGGCTCACACAAATAACCTTTTAATTTGTGTTTTGGAGGTTCACACAACTAACCCTTACAAGTGTTCTACTCTTAACCCAGAAATACCCAAAGCTCACTTGAGTAAAGATTACAGAGAGAACCACTAATAAATCTTAATTGTTCAAATATGAGGAGCAAAAAGATTTTTACAGAGAATAGATTTGTTCTCAAAGTATGAAAGTACAAATAGCTTGTAATTCAAAGTATGTGCTATTCTTTTGTTTTTCTTATCATTCTCTTGTTTCTTAATGCATAAATGACTTCCATTTATACTCTCATGGCTGAATATAGCCGTTGGGGTGCATTAAATAAGAAACTAGCCGTTGTACCAACCAAAAAATCGCGCCTGACATTTTTCTTTTTCATTGTTCACGGGCGTGACTATGCTTGTCACGGGAGTGACAGTTCTTCCCAAGCCGTGACTGAAGTGGTGACCTTGGTCGTGAAGCTCTCTGGAATGTTTTGACATATTGAGTCACGGGCATGACATACTCATTCATGGGCATGACAATCTTCCCAGCCGTGATCCAAGTGGTGACTCTGGTCCTGAAGCTCTCTAGATGAAATTGCATGAATCTTCACGGGGGTGACACATTTATTCACGGGGGTGACTGAAATGCTTTCTTCACGGTTTGTTTTTCCTTCATGGTTGTGAACTTCAAATGTTGGTTTTGGTAACGGTTAGCTTCCTTCACGGGAGTGACTCCTAGAGCCACGGCAGTGAACATGCTACTACTTGAATTTTGTCTCTCAAGGATTATTCTTCCAATTCTCCATTCTTGCAATTTTAATCCATGTCCTGTATAATATACTTACAACAACTAGTATGTTAAATACAATATTGCTATATTATTTGTTATCATCAAAATGACGGAAATACCCCTCAAGGTTTAACATCATTAATCCTATGACTAGGGATAATTTTCATACTAACATAATTACACATGATAAGAATCTCAATATCACGATCTCATCATGATTTCATTCATGCTATGTTATGTATCAAGGACTTCATTAAATGACTTCAGATCACTTATCAATTCATATATCAAATGAACATCAAATTAATGAAAAATCCTTTTATTAATCAAATACATTTGTACAATAAGTGCTAAAGGTGATTGTCTTTAGAGCACTTCTCTAACACTTATGGCTAGCCAGTTATATCCTGAATTAAATTTAACCACTAGACTACTACTAAGGGCAATGAAATTATTATTTTGATTTAATTCTATTTAATTCATAAATTTTATTTATTTTACATTATTAATTACCTAAAATTTTATTCATCCATAACCAAATTTCACCTTTACAATATTATTTTTTCCACACTTTTCATTTCAATACACTAAATATTCGACATTATTATCAAGTAAGCCATCAAACTCAACTAAATACACTCTATTCATTATGTTCCATTCCACACATAAAAAAATCACTAACTAGAAAAATATTCAATAAATTCTAATAATTTTCAATTAATTCATATATACTAAATTTCATGTCTTCTTGTATTTTATGGCTTAATTTTCATTAAATTAGCAAAGAATATACTAAATTCTTCATATCTACAATTCGGACTATAAACTTTTCCATCATTAAAATTTTTCTTTCACCTTCTAACCATTCATTTCACTAACTCATACTTCCATTAACATGTATATTCCATAATATTACACTAAATCATAATTATACTTATAAGTACAAACATACATCATATGGCCTTTTTTTAAAAGTTCCACTATCTATTTTTTTAATTGAATTTAAACATTCTAATCCTTTTTTTATGTCCTTAATCATGTTTTAATGTTTACTTTTAATTTAACATGCAAAATACATACACATACCCAAATTCCATAACCCTAACTCAAACAAAATCAATGAAAATAATTAGATTTTGTAACCACTAACCTTATTTCTTTGCTTAAGCCTTTCTAGGCTTCCTTTTCCTTACATTTTTCCTTTGAAGTTCCTTCTCATTCTTGAGTTCCTACTATGCCCAAAATTATACAAAAATAAAATCACCATTATTTTGCTTCTATAATTCAATCTAAGTTCATAATTATAATCTACATACCTAAACTTCCTATTATAACCCTTAAATAAATTGAAAACCTCCAAATTCTCTTAACTCAATTTTATACCCTCACTTGAATCATTTAATTTCTTCCAGTTCTAGCCCTTCAATTGAAGATTGAAACCTCAAAAGGGCCTAAAAAACATTAGAATACTTGATTTTGGTGTAAGAATTAGAGAGAATAAGAGAAATTTGGTGGAGAAGAATGGGAAACCCATTTGGTGAAGGGGGAAGCATAAGAGGAAGAAGAAGATGTATAATTCTCTCAGAATATTTTGATATTTTGACCTTAAATAGGTGTTGTAATGGGCTAGGCTTGGTCAAGCCAAAGTCCAACCCAATTAGGCCTACTTGTAAAATTAAGGCCTATTTAACAATTCTAAATAATTTCTTTCACTTCACAAGCTCAATCTATCCCAAATTTGATTCCATAATTCATAATATATATATATATATATATATATATATATATTAGCCCACATAAAATTTTTTAACTCAATTGGAGTCTATTTCCAGTCCGACTCACTCAAACCGGTCTGATTAATCAAATTTTAGTGTTACCGTAAAATTCTTTTTTCATTATTTAAAGTCTATCAATGTCTTAAAATAAATTTTTAGATGTCATTTACTATTTCTAACAATACGGTCAAAGTACAGTCAAACCAAATTTATTAGTTAAACTCTATCCTTTTTTTTTTTCTTATTTTTGACTTTTTATGACTTATTTGTCCTTATTTTCACCCCACATTTTACTCTCGAACTACTTGTGTCCTATATTTTCTTATGATCAAATAAAATATTTATTCTCTCATGGGTGTGACCTATTACAATTCTCCCTACCAATAGAAATTTCGTCCTCAAAATTTTACCTATATTGAAAAGTTATGGATATTGTTGTCTCATTATCGCTTCAGGTTCCCACATGACTTCTTCCACATTATGGTGATTCTGAAACACCTTTATCAGTGGGATTTGCTTGTTTCTGAGCTGTATAACCTCTCTGGATAGAATCTTCACTGGTTTCTCTTCGTAAGTCATATCATACTGTATCATAATTTTTTCTGGCTTGATCACGTGGCAAGGGTCTGACCTATACCTTAATAACATTGACATATGAAACACATCATGGATCTTTTCTAACTTTTGAGGGAACTTCAATTGATAAGCTACATGTTCCATTCGTTGTATAATCTAATAAGGGCTTATGAATCTTGGACTTAATTTGCCCTTCTTGCCAGACCTTATAACCTTCTTTCAGGGAGATACCTTCAAAAACACTTTGTCTCCAACCTAGAACTCTATGTCTTTTCTTTTTAAATATACATATGATTTTCTATCAGTAAATGGCTTCTTTCAATCTGTCTTTGATCACCCTTACTTTTTCTTCAGTTTCACGAACCAAATCGAATGCCACTAGTTTCTTCTCACTTAACTCTATCCAGCATAAAGGAGTTCTACATTTTATTCCATAAAGTGCATCATATGGTGCCATTTTGATGTATGACTAATAGTTGTTATTGTAAGCGAACTCGCTAGTGACAAATACTTTTCCCAACTGCTTTCATACTCAAAGACATAACTTCTCAATATGTCCTTAAGTATCTAAATCACACGCTCTGACTGCCCATCATTCTGGGGATGAAAAGCAGTACTAAAATGGAGCTTTATCCCCGATGCTTCCTACAACTTCTTCCAAAACTAGGAAGTAAATCTTGGATCCTTGTATGAAATAATGGAGGATGGTACTCTATGGAGTCTTACTATCTCAGTAATATAGATTTTTGCTAACCTGGTTAGTGGATAATCCATCCGTACTAATAAGAATTGGGTTGATTTAATGAGTCTATCAATGACTACCCAGATAGTCAAAGGCAGTCCACTCACAAAATCTATGGTTACATAGTCCCATTTCCATTTTGGTATTACAATAGGTTGAAGCAAATTTGATAAAACCTGGTGTTCTGCTTTCACCTACTAGCATATCAAACACTTGCTCATGAATTCTGTCACATAACATTTTATTTCTGACCACCAATAATGAGCTTTCAAATCCTAGTATATCTTGTTACTATTAGGATGCATCGCATAATTACTATGATGAGCTTCTGTGAGAATGTTCTTGCATAATTCATCTTGATCTTGTACACATAACCTCTGTTTGTAATAAAGGTTGCCATCTGTATCCAAAAAGTAGTCACCATCATTGCCCTCTTTTATTTGGTTCACTATAGCATTCAAACGATCATCTAGCTTTTTTGCTGCTTTCACTTGTTGAAGAAAGTATGGTTTTACTTGTATTTCAGCTATAATCGTTCCATCTTATGCCATACTCAATTTGACATTCATTACATGAAGGGTTGCATATACAACCATTAGTCACTTACACTCATTATACACTTATAAGAAAAAATATTTACAATTATTAAGGTTACCTACCATAAATTTTCTACTAAGTGCATCAACCACTACATTCTTCTTTCCTGTATGATAATCGACTGTGCAATCATAATCTTTTATCAATTCAAGCCAATGTCTTTGTCTCAGATTAAGTTCCTTCTGTGTAAGCAAATATTTCAAACTCTTATGATTTGTATAAATCTAGCATTTTTCACTATAAAGGTAATGTCTCAAAATCTTTAAAGGGAGTACAATTGATGCGAGCTCAAGATCATGAGTAGGATAGTTCTTCTCATGAGTCTTGAGTTGTCAAGAAGCATAAGCAATCACCTTATCTTCCTACATCAATACACAACCTAATCCATTCCTAGAGGCATCACTACAAATCACAAAGTCTTTGCTAAATTCTGGTTGAGTTAATACTAGAGCTTTTGTCATTATGTTTTTAAGTTTCTCAAAGCGTTCTTGACATTTATCTGTCCACTCAAACCTAACATGCTTCTATAACAATCGACTGAGGGGCATTGATATGGTTGAGAAACCTTTAACAAATCTCCTGTAGTAACCAGCCAAACCCAAGAAACTTCTAACTTCTGTAACATTTTTAGGTATTCTCCACTTTAAGATTGCTTTAATCTTTTTTGGGTCCATTTTTATCCCTTCAAATGAAACTACATGACCCAAAAAAGATACTTATCCAACTAGAAGTCACACTTGCTGAACTTTGCATATAGCTGTTTTTCTCTCAATATCTGCAAGACAATCTGTAGGTGCTTGTCATGTTCTTTTAGAGTTTTTGAATACACTAGAATATCATTAATAAATACCATAACAAACTGGTCTAGATAAGGATGATAGATCCTATTCATCAGATCTATGAAAGTTGTTGAAGCATTTGTAAGCCCAAATGTCATGACCAAAAACTCATAGTGGTCATATCTGGTGTGAAAAACAGTCTTGAGCACATCTGCTTCCCTTACTTTCAACCGATGGTAGCCTAATCTCATATCAATCTTTGAAAACACACATGCTCCCTTCAACTGATCAAATAAGTCTTCAATATGTGAAAGGGGATACTTATTCTTATTGTCACTTTATTTAACTGTCTGTAGTCAATGCATAACCTAAGTGACCTATCCTTCTTCTTTATAAAGAGCACTGGTGCTCCCCATGGTGAAACACTAGGTCTAATAAAGCCTTTATCAAGCAATTCCTACAACTTAATCTTCAATTCTTTGAGTCCAGTGGGTGTCATCCTATATGGAGCAATAGAAATAGGTGCAGTGCCTGGAGCTACATCAATAGTGAACTCAACTTCCTTATCAGATGGTAAGCTTGGTAATTCATCAGGAAACACATCTGGAAAGTTTCTCACTGTAGGCACATCTGGCATCTTAAGATCTTCTCATTTAGCTTCTACTACATAACACAAGTAAACAACCCCTTCCTTATTAACCTCTTGGTAGCTATAGCTGAAATCACGTTAGATAAAAAAGTATGTTCTTTCACCCACAATAGTGATATCTTGGTCATTTGAAGGTTTAAGTGTCACTCTCTTTTATTTACAATCAACTGTCACTTGGTGGGCGGATAACTAGCCCATCCCCAATATTACGTCAAACTCGTGAAATGGGAGTTCAATTAGATTAGTCAAAAAAATATAGCCTTGTGCACTAATGGAACATTATTTGTACACTATGTTCACCACAACACTATTCCCCAAAGGACTGCTCACTAGAATATCCTAATCTAATTGTGAATCTCTCAACCCTTTTTTCCATGCAACTTCAGTATTTATGTAGAAGTGTATGGAACTCAGGTCAACAAGTGCATATACAGAATCATATATAAGCATAAATTTACCTACTATCACATCGGGTGCATCCTACTCTTTTCTATCTCTCACTGCATAAGTGTGGCATGTAGCTCATCCTTGGCCTTACGGTGGTTGTGCAAAAGGTCTAGATGCTGATGGGTTAAAGGTTGCTCCCCTACCTCGACCTCTAGGTGCTAAAGGTCCAGTATCTGGTGATGGTGATGTAGCTATAGAAGCTTGAGCCACTGGACAATCCCTGACTTGATGACCTTTTGAACCATACTTGAAATAGGAAACAGTCAAATATCTGCACTCTCTTGGGTGAGATCTACCACAATGACCATAGGTCTGGACTGTATCTCCCCCTTTGTCTCTAAGTGTACTGCCCACAGAAGTAACTAGGGCATTGCCATGGAATGTATTTCCTTGTCCATACCCTGGTGCAACTGTTGCACGACTCTATGATGGAGTGGTCCCCTAGAATTCTTACTCTAAGTACTCATTCCACTAAACTATCCTGACTCCCTCTTTAGCTGGAACTGAGTCTATCTATCAGCCTCATTCGTAAAGATACTTTCCACCTTAATAGCTACTTTTACCAATGCACACAAATTTGGATGTTTTTAAGCATCCA
The DNA here is from genome assembly GCA_023653625.1 of Triadica sebifera. Lineage (NCBI taxonomy): Eukaryota > Viridiplantae > Streptophyta > Magnoliopsida > Malpighiales > Euphorbiaceae > Triadica > Triadica sebifera. The sequence continues at coordinate 12,521,620 of CM042905.1, forward strand.
CTATCTGTCTGATTTTGTTATGGAGTCCCCTCTCAAACCTCTGGCATAGCTTTTCCTCAGTCAACTGATAATTATCAAGATAGGTGGTAAGGTGCTTAAACTCGCGCTCGTATTCTACAACTATCCTATTTCCCTATCTGATTCTTCAAAAAACATCTTGCATTTTTTATTTATACTCCAACCCTATGTATTTCTTTTCAAACTAGGCCAAAAATAATTCCCAATTCAATTACTTATCAAGGGTATGCTTGCGAACTGAGTCCCACCAAATAAATGCAGAACCCTGAAGTAAGGCCATTGTACCCTCAAACTTCTCTTCAGGCTGACTGTTAGTGATTTCAACCATTCTTTAACCTATGCAAGTGTTAAGGAATCATGCCCATAGAAATTTTCAGCTCCCAATCTCATTAACTACTCCAAAATCGGCTTTTTTTAGGTGGGGTAGAAGGTCGTGCCTACACCGGTGGCTACTGAGCTTGTTTAGCCTACATTTTGTGTTGAATATAATCAGCCATAAGATGAAAAAAGTCTGGCTATGGAGGTGAAGGTGGTGTGACTCATGGAGCAACATGCTGTTGTGGGGCCTTAGCTTGCCCAACACTGATTGACGTTTCACTTTCACCATCCCCTTCACTACGACCTTGAGCGGCTGGCATCTTTCACTATGAAATAATAAGGAGCAAGCATATATTAGACTTATAACACTTTTCATTCAACAATTGGCATGTATATAGATGTAAGCCATTCACTTAATCCCCACTCTAATATCAAAATCACCTAAACCGTGCTCTGATACTACAAAATGTAAAACCCTTATAACCATCATTCTATATGTACGTTATGCTGCCTTAAGCGATTACCATGACTGTTTAGTATATCCTAAATTCAATTATAGCAGATGTGGATAAAAATTTTTTTCTTTAACTTATTAACCATAATATCGATAACACTTTATCACCTATTTAACTTGTTTAGTTCTTTGCAGGTTGACCTATAACTGTCCCATTTTACTATTCTCTTTAACCAAAAATTTCAACAGTATAATGATTATAAATCTAACTATCCTACCCGTACTACAAATAATTTGTAGCCCATGTTGGGTATAACAATTCAAATATAATAGCAAACATTTAGCATTTGAAACAAAACTCATCATTTCACTCATTAAAAATAATAGTCCATAAAAGTCATTTTACAAACCAGCTACATAATCCAAATTCATATTTGTATCAAACATTATATATATATATATATATATATATATATATACATGCCATTATGATCATATACATTTTTTGTCTTCCAGCTGCCCCCAATTCAAGTATGCTGGCTCCACCATTTTTCGAGTTAGTACCTGCATGCAATTAAATTAATTACGTGTTGAATATTAAAAATGTCCAATGGTGGTTACAAATCTAAAAATTTTCACTCATCTGATTTAAACATGCACATACATGCAAAATTATATTCACTACACTATTCCAATTTTATTTCAATTTACACATCAACATCTTAACTAATAATTTACTAAAAACCTTATACTTATTTCATAATTATAATTATCATTTAATACCTTCATTAAATTAACAATTACACTTATTTATGCTTTTGCCACTAGTTTGTTTTCTTCTTAATGAACACATAAATTTCATTCAATCCTAAACCATTTTATTTTCTTTCAATTAAATCTAATTCCATTACATTTTTTATTTAACCTTTTTTTTCCCCTTTTATCATTTTTACCAATTTGCCACTTGCCATCTCAATATCATTAACATAATAGTAATTATGATCAAGAATGCCAAGGTTGCTCGTGGAATTTTGTAACAGAGTCATCAATTGGCACAAATGTATCTCATAAATACATCTATCATATGCATTCATTTTTATACCAAAATTTGCAAATCACAATGACATTCACATATCTTAACATCTTCACACCATTTAGTCTCATTACCATAAAAAAAAAAAATTAACTATCAATCACTTTTCATGGAAAACCACATTCTTATCAAGCATTAGCATATAATTTCACACATTTAGATAACATATAAGATTTTTATCAATGAAGCACATACCTAATCAACCTTGGAGCTTTCCTTTTTCTTTCTTTTCCTCCCTTCACTAAATAGCTTCTTTTTTTTTTGTCTTTGTCACCCTCTTAAGGGCCTCTCTTTTGCTCACTTGGTTTTTCTACACAACCATACCATATCTCATTTCTATCATCCCTTTTCAAAACTTTTCATGCCAACATAAAATCTTAATGCTCCTAATATGTTTTATACTTTATTTTAGCCAAAAAGTACTAAAGTTAAACTCCCTTTTTGATAGGTCATGGCTGCCCAAAAATATTATCATAGGTCCCAATTTATTTTCTTCAAAAAAACTGTAACACCCCCTCACCCCAGCAGCTCGTGCCCGAATAAGGGAGTGCTACCTCTTACTTCATCGGTTAAAAGATCATTATTAAATTTTTGTACACATGAAAATCATTCATTTTTTTTAATTTACTATTTATTTACTTTGCAGCATAAAAGAAAAGTCATAATATTAAAGATAAAAATCCATTTTATTTAATAACATCTTCTTTATAAAGTGTACCATTTATTTTACAAATACTACAAAATAAAATTTAAAAACATAAATACAACAGAAGTGTGACCCACGGATGTTCAAATATGCTGCTTTACTGGGTCAGGTCGCCGCTAGCTTTATTTATTACTGTCTCCTTATTCTTTGCTATACCTGCGCGAGAGAAACTCTCATGCTAAGCTCTTGGCTTAGTGGTGCATATAAATAAGGCAATAAACTATTTTATGCAATCATGCATTATCATATATCAACTCATGCTTAATCATATTCTCATGCAAATATACATATCATGGTATTATAGCATGAATAAACATCAGATCATATTCTTTTATCTCATACTTGTTTACTTTACTAAAACATCATTATATATAACATGTCATAATCAATCATGTTACAAGTCATTATTTCTTTTATTTTCCATGTCACAATTCATAATTCCATTTTAAATTCCAATAATTCATTTATGTTCCACAACTTCTTTATTTATGTCCTTATTTATGCCCAAGACACCTATGAACCACTAACTAGGATAACGGAGTTGCCATCCCGGCACTTAGGAGTGCCACCCGGGCAATATGATGTGCGCATATAAGTGCCAAACCCGGCGTAGATAACCGTGCCAAACTCGGCGTAGATAACCGTGCCAAACTCGGCGTAGATAATAATGTCATACCCGGCATAAATAACAATGCCAAACCCGACGTAGATAACAATGCCAAACCCGGTGTAGATAATCATACCATTAATGGATTTAATCATTTTCATCATACTCCCCCCCTATTTGGCATGCCAAACTATCCTATGTTGGTTCGGTGTTCTAGGGCTTATACAATCTCATTAAAATTCACAACAATTATATTCACACTTTTCATGCATTTAATGTCTCAAAATAATTACATAATCACTCAATCATAATAATATTTATATAATATAACAAGGTCCACATCATTTTACTCATTTCATTCCTCATCTTATATGCTGTCCTGCCACTGGCAGATTCTGTTTTCAGTCTTGGACCTTAATTTTGGTCCTGTTAAGTTCTGAATTTAGTTTCGAGGTCTTCTTACCAATTTTAGATCTGGATCTGAGCTTTAACATGAAACTAGAATCAATGAATTCTGAGTTCTGTATCAAAAGATATGATAAAATTACCGCTGACTGGTCACTAAACAATTCTGCCCGGAATTTCCTAGACAGATTCTTAGTCAGAACTTTATGAATTTTTCTGGACAATTACAGACATATTCAGATATTATTGTCTAAATAAAAATTATAGCCTTATGTCTTATATTTCAAACAAAACAAATAACACACAAATCCAAGCTCCAGAACTCAAGTTATAAAAGTTTAAGTACTTACTGCTCATTACTAACAATTCTGCCCAGAATTTCTGGACAGATTCTATGTTCGAAATTTATGAATTTTTCTGGAAAAGTACAGACATATTCAGATTTTATGGTCTAAATGAAAGTTATAGCCCTATGTCTCATCTTTCAAACCCAACAAACAACATGCAAAACCGAGTTCCATAAAATAAGTTATAACAATTTAAGTGAACACTGCTCATCAATTTCCAGCAAAGAACATACCAACCAATCACATTCAATTTTTACCAAATTAAATCCTAAGTCTAGCAAACATGCATCCCCAAGATTTTTCATCACAATTAATATTAATTCAAACTCATCAACATGCCAAATAATTAAATTATGCAATTAAAAAAAAATTAAAATAGGCTATTGCCTTAGATTATGCACAAACCTCTCTTTTTCTCTTTTCTTTCTCTTTACTTTTCTTTCTCCTTTCCTTTGCTCCTTTGAGCCAAATCCTTGTCACTTTGAGTTCCTAAAGTTCATAAACAGATTATTAAAATTCATAAACCTAATTTTCTCCCTTTCTCCTTACTCTCTTAAGCTTCCTTAAGCATGAGAATGGGATTTTACCTTACTTTTTCTCTCTTTTCTCACTTTCTCTTTCTAAAATCAAGCTTTAGCTATGGAGGAAGAAGGGAAAACGTGGCTGATTTGAGAGAACAGAATTTTCCTCAATGAAAAATGGATAAGGAAGAGAAAGAAGCAATCAAGAACAAAGTGACAAAAGTCATTAAAATGGGGGACACATAAGCCATATTCTAGAAACCTTAATTAATGTCATATGCATGTATCTTCATTAGCTTATTAAACTTTGCCATTTGGTGTATTGGACTTCAAGAAACGTGGGAGATACTTAATGATGGAAAAATTCTAGATCAATGGTGATAATTAAGAAAGGATAAGCACTTAAGAATAAAGTGACAAAATTACATAATTATTGGAGACACCTAAGCATTTTCTAGAAACTTTTCATTAATTTCTAGTTCATGTATGTCAATTGACTTCTAAAAATGTGCCACTTGGTGTGGCTGGCCTCCATATGCATTTTATGTCCCAATTCATGCATTTAATTTATGATTATCCCCTTTAAATCCTCCAATTTTCGATAAATTGCAAATTGACCCCTAAACTTTTCAAAATTCGCAATTTAGTCCTTTACCGAAATTTAACATCTTCAAATATTTAGACCACTTTATTAGGTATTTTCCATACCTAATTGTCGTTATTTTCATTATTTTTCGATAAAAATCCAAATTTAGACTTTGGTCAACCCAACGAGTCGATTTTACAACTCGCGTGACTTAGGTCTAAATTAGCGGATATGACATTCTCTCCCACTTAAAATAAATTTCGTCCTCGAAATTTACCTGTTAATTCTTTGTTGAACATCTGAGGATATTGTTTCTTCATGACTTCTTCGCTCTCCCATGTAGCTTCTTCAGTAGCATGATTCTGCCATAGTACTTTAACTAATGGAACTTTCTTGTTTCGTAAAACTTTTTCTTCGCGTTCTAATATAGCCACCGGTTGCTCTTCATAAGTCAAATCTGGTTGTACTTCTATCTCCTCAGTTGGAATAACATGAGTCGGATCAGACCTATATCTCCTTAGCATAGATACATGGAAAACATTATGGATTTTATCCAACTCTGGTGGAAGTGCTAACCGATATGCTACTGGTCCGATTTTTTCCAAATTCTCATAAGGACCAATGAACCTCGGACTTAACTTTCCCTTTTTACCGAATCTCAATACTTTCTTCCAAGGTGAAACTTTAAGAAACACTTTATCTCCCACATCATATTCAATGTCTCGCCTCTTGAGGTCAGCATATGATTTCTGTCGATCTTGTGCGACTTTCAATCTTTCTTGGATAATTCTAACCTTTTCTTCTGTTTGTTGCACTAACTCTGGCCCTATCAACTTCTTTTCACTCAATTCGGTCCAACAGATTGGTGTCCTGCATTTTCTTCCATACAATGCCTCATACGGAGCCATGCCTATACTTGTCTGATAACTATTGTTGTAGTCAAACTCCATAAGAGATAGATGTCTATCCCAACTTCCTTCAAACTCGAGCACACAGCTTCTCATCATATCCTCTAACAACTGAATAACTCGCTCTGATTGTCCATCCGTCTGTGGATGAAAAGCCGTGCTGAAATTGAGTCGAGTTCCCAAAGCTTGCTGTAGGCTCTTCCAGAATTGTGATGTAAATCTGGGATCTCTATCAGATATGATGGACATTGGCACTCCATGCAACCTCACTATCTCAGTTACATAAATTTCGGCTAGCTTGTTCATTGAATAATCCATTCTGACCGGTAAGAAATGTGCCGACTTTGTCAATCGATCCACTATCACCCACACCGCATCATGCTTTCTCTGAGTCATCGGTAAACCGGACACAAAATCCATCGTGACTCTTTCCCATTTCCATTCTGGAATCGGTATTGGTTGCAGCAATCCTATGGGCAACTGGTGTTCTGCTTTCACTTGTTGACAAGTTAGACACTTAGCAACATATTCAGTGATATCCTTCTTCATCCCTGGCCACCAGTATTGAGTTTTCAAGTCTTGATACATCTTGTTCCCGCCTGGATGCATGGTATATACCGTTTCATGTGCTTCTTTTAATATCTCGGACTTCAGCTCTCCTATACTGGGCACACAAATCCTATTCTTAAAGTATATTGTGCCATCTTCTGTTAATGAAAACTCAGGCTTTTCTCCCTTTTTTACTGCTTCCACTATCTTTACTAACTTTTCATCTTGCTTCTGAGCATCTTTGATCTTCTGCATCAAAGTAGATTGTATTCGCATCTCCGCTAAAATTTTCCTGCTTAGTGCATCTGCAACCACATTAGCTTTTCCTGGCTGGTAGTCGATCACACAGTCATAATCTTTAATCAACTCCAACCATCTTCGTTGTCTCAGATTCAACTCTTTCTGTGAGGGAAGGTACTTCAGACTTTTGTGATTTGTATAGATATAACATCTTTCCCCATACAGATAATGTCTCCAGATCTTAAGAGCAAAAACTATCGCAGCTAACTCCAAATCATGTGTCGGATAGTTAAGCTCGTGAGGTTTAAGTTGTCTTGAAGCATAAGCAATCACCTTTCCTTCTTGCATAAGAACACAACCTAGACCATTATGACTAGCATCACTGTACACAACAAAGTCTTTTCCTAGAGTAGGCTGAGTCAAAACTGGTGCTTCAGTCAGCATTGCCTTCAGTTGATCAAAGCTAGCTTGACACTTATCTGTCCACTCGAAACATACCTCTTTTCGTAGCAATCGTGTCAAAGGAGTCGCTAAGGATGAAAATCCCTTCACGAACCTCCTATAATATCCGGCTAATCCGAGGAAACTTCTCACTTCTGTCACATTTCGTGGTGGTTTCCAATTAAGAATAGCCTCAATTTTACTAGGGTCAACCCGAATACCTTCTGCTGAAATTACATGACCCAAAAAACTTACTGCTTTAAGCCAAAACTCGCACTTAGATAGCTTTGCATACAACTGCTTCTCCCTTAATGTTTGCAGCACTATTCTGAGATGTTGATTATGTTCTGCTCGGTCTCTAGAGTAGACAAGAATGTCATCAATAAACACCACTACAAATTGATCAAGGTATGACCTGAATACTCGATTCATCAGGTCCATAAAAGCTGCTGGTGCATTCGTCAATCCAAAGGGCATAACTAGGAATTCATAATGACCATAACGAGTCCTGAATGCCGTCTTAGGTACATCCGACTCTTTTATCTTCAATTGATGATACCCCGATCGAAGATCTATCTTTGAAAATATAGTTGCACCTTTCAACTGATCAAATAAGTCATCAATCCTAGGTAATGGGTATTTATTCTTAATAGTCACTTTATTAAGCTGCCTGTAATTAATGCAAAGACGAAGAGTGCCATCTTTCTTCTTGACAAATAATACTGGAGCACCCCATGGTGATACACTGGGTCGTATAAAACCTTGATCTAATAATTCCTGCAATTGTACCTTCAGCTCTTTCAACTCTGCTGGTGCCATCCTATATGGTGTAATGGAAATAGGAGTGGTGCCGGGTACCAAATCGATAGCAAATTCGATTTCTCTATTTGGTGGTAATCCTGGCAACTCCTCCGGAAATACATCGGGGAACTCACTAACAGTAGGAATATCCACCAACTTCGGACTTGTTTTTTCCATATCAACCACATACGCTAAGTATGCTTCGCATCCCTTACTGATGAGTTTCTGAGTTTTCAACACTGAGATCACATTGTCTGGATATTTTCTATTCTCACCCATCACCACTATCTCCTCTTGTTCTGGAATTCTGATGATCATCTGTCTTTTTCCACAATCCACTACCACTTCATAACGAGCCAACCAATCCATTCCCAAGATCACATCGAACTTATGGAATGGTAACTCTATTAAATCTGCTGGGAATTGCCTACCTTGAATTTCAATAGGGCAACCCCTAAATACCTTGCTAACCCTCACACTGTTCCCCAACGGGTTAGTCACAAGAATCTCAAATTCTAAAGCTTGTGGTTCTAAACCCTCTCGACCCGGTGGTGGTGTGCATATGTATGAATGCGTTGACCCCGGATCTATCAATGCATGTATGTCAGAGCCAAAGAGAAGGAATTTACCAATTAAGACATCTGGTGCATCCTGCTCCTCTCGGCCTCGCATGGCATATGCCCTGGCTGGGGCAGCTCTACTACCTTCTGGTCTCTCAACTGTCTCTGATCTGAACTGACTGGACCCTGATCGGCCTCCTCTGCCTTGCCCTCGACCTCGGCCTCTGCCTTGCCCTGAAGCCTGTGTCTGTATCAGCTCAGTGCTCCCCGAACCTCTGCCATACTGTAGCAAGGGACAATCTCTCCTCATATGGTCTTTAGAGCCACATCTAAAACATGCTCCTGTCATCCACCAACACTCTCCGGGATGAGAATGGCCACAATGCTGGCATTCTAGTAGGGGTAGCGATCTATATGGTGTCTGTGTCGGTGCACTAGCTGCCGAAGAAACGGATCTCGCAGGTTGTCCCCGCCTGAAGGAAGAAGGCCTGTTGGAACCTCCAGCCTGAAATCGGCCACTGAAAGATCTAGCTCTCTTGCCACTTGATTGTACTCTACTCGGTTGTGGCATGGGTCTCTTGAACCCTCTATCTTGTGCTGGCTGTTGTGCTGCTAGAACTCTTTCAACTGTTCTGGCAGATGCTAGCAAACTAGGAAAGCTCATCAGGCGTAGGGCTGAGACTTGTAGCTTGATCGAGTCTTTTAACCCATCTTCAAATCGTCGACACTTATCTGCCTCAGTGGATACAATGCCTCCCGCATACTTGTAGAGATGTGTGAATTCTCTTTCATATTCTGTTACTGATAAGTTTCTTTGTTTCAGCATCAAAAACTCTCTTTTCTTGTCGTCTGTGTAAATAGAAGGAATATACTGCTCCTTAAACTTCTCTAGAAAGAACTCCCATGTCATAGGGTTAGGAGCCTCTGTACTTTGTGATTCAGATCGCCACCAGTCATATGCATGCTCTTGTAATAAAGACACTGCATATTCATATTTATGCTCGTTTGTGCAATGCAGCTGATCAAAAACTCTCTCTGCCCGTTCTAGCCAAAACTCTGCCACTGAGGGGTCATCTTCCCGTTTACCGTAGAAATCGGGTGCCCCTAACTTCCTCAGTCTCTCAAATTGTAATCCTGATGAGGCTGGTTGTGATGCTCTTTGTAGCAAATCTATCATGTTCCTCATAAGCTCTGTTTGTCCTGTGCCAGCAATAGACTGCCTTCTTGATAGGCTAGCACTGGATCTAGATACATTAGCTTGGCGACGAGTGGGTCACGATGAATCCTGTGTTTCAGTAGGCTCATTACTTTAACCTCCTTCGGCCACAATATGTCGTGACCCTGAAGTCATACTATACCTATATCATAAAGTAACGACTCCAATCAGTAAGCAGCAACTTTAATATTTAATTGTGGGTACACACATGTCATAATTATTTTTGAAAACCATTTTAAAATCCTAAAACTACCCAAACATGGTTTTAATACCAAAATCCAGAAACACCAACCTGGTGCTTTGATACCAAAAACTGTAACACCCCCTCACCCCAGCAGCTCGTGCCCGAATAAGGGAGTGCTACCTCTTACTTCATCGGTTAAAAGATCATTATTAAATTTTTGTACACATTAAAATCATTCATTTTTTTTAATTTACTATTTATTTACTTTGCAGCATAAAAGAAAAGTCATAATATTAAAGATAAAAATCCATTTTATTTAATAACATCTTCTTTATAAAGTGTACCATTTATTTTACAAATACTACAAAATAAAATTTAAAAACATAAATACAACAGAAGTGTGACCCACGGATGTTCAAATATGCTGCTTTACTGGGTCAGGTCGCCGCTAGCTTTATTTATTACTGTCTCCTTATTCTTTGCTATACCTGTGCAAGAGAAACTCTCACGCTAAGCTCTTGGCTTAGTGGTGCATATAAATAAGGCAATAAACTATTTTATGCAATCATGCATTATCATATATCAACTCATGCTTAATCATATTCTCATGCAAATATACATATCATGGTATTATAGCATGTATAAACATCAGATCATATTCTTTTATCTCATACTTGTTTACTTTACTAAAATATCATTATATATAACATGTCATAATCAATCATGTTACAAGTCATTATTTCTTTTATTTTCCATGTCACAATTCATAATTCCATTTTAAATTCCAATAATTCATTTATGTTCCACAACTTCTTTATTTATGTCCTTATTTATGCCCAAGACACCTATGAACCACTAACTAGGATAACGGAGTTGCCATCCCGACACTTAGGAGTGCCACCCGGGCAATATGATGTGCGCATATAAGTGCCAAACCCGGCGTAGATAACCGTGCCAAACTCGGCGTAGATAACCGTGCCAAACTCGGCGTAGATAATAATGTCATACCCGGCATAAATAACAATGCCAAACCCGACATAGATAACAATGCCAAACCCGGTGTAGATAATCATACCATTAATGGATTTAATCATTTTCATCATACTCCCCCCCTATTTGGCATGCCAAACTATCCTATGTTGGTTCGGTGTTCTAGGGCTTATACAATCTCATTAAAATTCACAACAATTATATTCACACTTTTCATGCATTTAATGTCTCAAAATAATTACATAATCACTCAATCATAATAATATTTATATAATATAACAAGGTCCACATCATTTTACTCATTTCATTCCTCATCTTATATGCTGTCCTGCCACTGGCAGATTCTGTTCTCAGTCTTGGACCTTAATTTTGGTCCTATTAAGTTCTGAATTTAGTTTCGAGGTCTTCTTACCAATTTTAGATCTGGATCTGAGCTTTAACATGAAACTAGAATCACTTAATTCTGAGTTCTGTATCAAAAGATATTATAAAATTACCACTGACTGGTCACTAAACAATTCTGCCCGGAATTTCCTAGACAGATTCTTAGTCAGAACTTTATGAATTTTTCTGGACAATTACAGACATATTCAGATATTATTGTCTAAATAAGAATTATAGCCTTATGTCTTATATTTCAAACAAAACAAATAACACACAAATCCAAGCTCTAGAACTCAAGTTATAAAAGTTTAAGTACTTACTGCTCATTACTAACAATTCTGCCCAGAATTTCTGGACAGATTCTATGTTCGAAATTTATGAATTTTTCTGGAAAAGTACAGACATATTCAGATTTTATGGTCTAAATGAAAGTTATAGCCCTATGTCTCATCTTTCAAACCCAACAAACAACATGCAAAACCGAGTTCCAGAAAATAAGTTATAACAATTTAAGTGAACACTGCTCATCAATTTCCAGCAAAGAACATACCAACCAATCACATTCAATTTTTACCAAATTAAATCCTAAGTCTAGCAAACATGCATCCCCAAGATTTTTCATCACAATTAATATTAATTCAAACTCATCAACATGCCAAATAATTAAATTATGCAATTAAAAAAAATTAAAATAGGCTATTGCCTTAGATTATGCACAAACCTCTCTTTTTCTCTTTTCTTTCTCTTTACTTTTCTTTCTCCTTTCCTTTGCTCCTTTGAGCCAAATCCTTGTCACTTTGAGTTCCTAAAGTTCATAAACAGATTATTAAAATTCATAAACCTAATTTTCTCCCTTTCTCCTTACTCTCTTAAGCTTCCTTAAGCATGAGAATGGGATTTTACCTTACTTTTTCTCTCTTTTCTCACTTTCTCTTTCTAAAATCAAGCTTTAGCTATGGAGGAAGAAGGGAAAACGTGGCTGATTTCCTCAATGAAAAATGGATAAGGAAGAGAAAGAAGCAATCAAGAACAAAGTGACAAAAGTCATTAAAATGGGGGACACATAAGCCATATTCTAGAAACCTTAATTAATGTCATATGCATGTATCTTCATTAGCTTATTAAACTTTGCCATTTGGTGTATTGGACTTCAAGAAACGTGGGAGATACTTAATGATGGAAAAATTCTAGATCAATGGTGATAATTAAGAAAGGATAAGCACTTAAGAATAAAGTGACAAAATTACATAATTATTGGAGACACCTAAGCATTTTCTAGAAACTTTTCATTAATTTCTAATTCATGTATGTCAATTGACTTCTAAAAATGTGCCACTTGGTGTGGCTGGCCTCCATATGCATTTTATGTCCCAATTCATGCATTTAATTTATGATTATCCCCTTTAAATCCTCCAATTTTTGATAAATTGCAAATTGACCCCTAAACTTTTCAAAATTCGCAATTTAGTCTTTTACTGAAATTTAACATCTTCAAATATTTAGACCACTTTATTAGGTATTTTCCATACCTAATTGAAGTTATTTTCATTATTTTTCGATAAAAATCCAAATTTAGACTTTGGTCAACCCAACGAGTCGATTTTACCACTCGCGTGACTTAGGTCTAAATTAGCGGATATGACATTAACAACCTAATCACACTTCACTCATCACCAATTGTCTTACCCCTAGGTTAATTTCAATTTTTCCCAAATTGCTTTAACTAAGGCAGCCCCACCTTTCTCCATTAGAGTTATCTTTCTTTATTTTTTAAGTCATAAAATAATTAATTAACATCAATTATCATTAATTAAAGGTTTAACTCACTTTTCTTTCACTAGTTACCAATTTCAAATCATAGGTCAATTCTTACCAAATAACCCTAATCTACCAATTCCAATCATATCTATCATCCTTATGAGTTTCAAATGAAAGGAAGAATAATGAATTTAAGGAGAAGCAACTCACCTTAATGGCTCTCTAAAGTGGGCCGAAATTCTCCCGAATTGTTTTCTTCTTTCTTCCTTTTTCTTGCTCCTTAGCTCTCTTTATGGCAAGAACTCTTTAATTTCTCGGTTCTTCTTCCTCTAATACCCTTTTTCTCTCTCTTTCAAAGCTTGAAATGAAACAAAAATGGAGGCTTTTGGTGGCTTAGGTGGGCAGAAACAAAGAATAAGAAAAGAAAGATGAGTTGAACTTTTTTTTGTAATGGAAGAATGTAGAATTCCTCCATTTTGTGACTTTTATACTATGATTAAAGAGTGAGTCCCATTAATCAAACTTAATCCTAATTTTTATTGGTTCATTAACTTAATTAATTTTGATTAACTTTTAATTATTAGAAATTCATCATTTTCCACAAATTCCCTTATCTTCACAAATATTTTCCCAATAATTTAAATACTACCAATTTTATTCGTAGGGTAATTTTATTTTTTTCTAGTTCTAGTACTAATATTTTTAATTTCCAAATAATAATGCCTTAATTATTTTTTCTTATAATTTGTCATTTTTTTATGGGTCCAAATTTAGACTCTGATTGAACCGAGGTACCCTACTACGGTCACACGTAATTCGAGCTTAAATCGCCAGATGTTACAAGGTGGTTGTTCAACATATGCTTCTTCTTCAATAAAATCATTTAAAAATGCACTTTTAACATCCATTTGAAAAAATCTAAAATTCATATGCGATGCATATGCTGAAAGAATTCTAATAGCTTTAATCTTGCAACTAGAGCAAAGGTTTCATCATAATATATTGCTTCCTCTTGGTTATACCATTTAGCAACCAATCTAGCCTTATTTCTCGTTATTTGACCTTACTCATCTAACTTATTTCTAAAGGATCATTTACTACTAATTATTGGGTAATCCTTTGGTCTTTGAACTAAAGTCCAAACTTTATTTTTTTTCAAATTGGTTGAGTTCTTCTTACATGACAATCACCAAAATTTCATCATTAAGAGTCTCATCAATAGTTTTTGGCTAAATTTGAGAAACAAAGGCAAGATTAGAATTAAAGAGTTTAGAACGAGTACTTATACCTTTGGTGGGATCACCAATGATTTGCTCCGTTGGATGGTTTCTTACAAATCTTCATTCCTCTGAAAGTTCTTAGGTGTCTTGTTAAGGTTCTTTTTGTTGTTCCTTTTCTTGATCATCAAAATTTTCTTTCACCTTGTCATCATTGTAACACCCACTAATTAGAGTTTAATTAGAATATGTATGTGGTATATATAGGAAATACATAATAGACAATAAAGATTAAAATAGATGGAATAAATGACTAAATTAGAAATTAAAATGAATTAATTGATTGACATGATAAATTGGATTAAATTAGACCACATAATTAAATTGTACTTTTGGTAAGAAAAACAAATTAAAGGTACTAGATATAAGTAAATATGTGATGATGATGATGATGATGATGATGATGATGATGATGATGATGATGATGATGATAATAATAATAATAATAATAATAATAATAATAATAATAATAATAATAATAATAGGAAAGTGAACAGTAAAAAAAGAAAAGGACACAGCAGAAAAAAAAGGGAAAGAAGAATAATAAACAGGAGAAGGGAGGGGGGGAAAGAAGTCAATTAAGACTTTTTACACTCTTTTTCTTATCATCATCATCCATTTCCTTCCTCCAAATAATAGTTCCAATTCATCATCATCTCCTTCATGATTTGCAAGAAATTCACTCCAAATAAATCTATTCTTGGCAAGTAAAATTTTTTCCATAGTTATTGTGTTATTAGAACTTTTAGGGTTGTGTTTCTTTAGTGTATTTCACTCTATTTTTCATTATACTATGAACCAAATTTCGAGATGTGTCAAACATGAAAGTTGTTCATATATGTGTTTTTTATATGTCTGTCAAATTTTATGAAAATATTTTGGGTATATAAAGAGATAAACTTGTTTGAGTGAGACTGGTTTAGGGAGATGTGTCAACATAATAACCTACGGTTTTTTCTTATTTTGATCATCTTAATGAATGAATATGAGGTTTGGTAAAACCTAAAAGTTGTATATATATGTGTTATTTAGGTCTCTACTAAATCTTGTATAAATATCTCTTGTGTGGATTGAGTTATAGTAAAATGAACTATGGTTGTTTCTTGATTGAGCTGGTTTCATATATCTATATAGCTCCAGTAATTTTGTCCTCATATTTGACCTATTTTTAGATCGAATTAACAAAGCTAAAAATATAAAAGTTTTATTTCTATGTCTTATCTAAGTTCTTGTAAAGTATCACCTTAAAATATCATTTATTTGGTGAGTTATAAGCTGAACAATTGAACTGGTTGGGTTGATACTTTATGCTGAACCAATTATAGATTATCTAGTGTTTGAGGACCTTAGAAATATAACTGGGAAAACTAGTAAACATGAAAAATGTTCCAAATTACTTGTTTTAGTAATAGACAAAACTACACATTGAATGATATGACGTTTTAAATATGGTACCCAGAAACTGCCTAAGGGGTAGCAAACAGAGTAATATTTAAAATTGTACTAAACATTATGTAATGATTCAAAAATTCAAAAATTTTAGTATGTTTTAATCTTACATGTTAAATTTAATTAGGAGTAAGAATCATATAAATTGGATAGGTGTAGAAAAACTTATAGATCCAATAGTCCTAAAAGGTCATGTTCCAGCTTAAAAGAAATTGTAGTTATTTATTTAAACTATATTGAGAATAAATATTTTATCAAGGTATTAATTATTTATATTTTTGAATTACGATCTCAACAAGAAGAACAACAACAAAAGTGAATAAGCTCTTAGCTTATATTTTAGTAAAGAAAATCACTATCGAGGTTTGTACATATATGTATTTTGGTTTGCTCCTTATGCATAATTGTGTGTGTCTAACATAAATTATATGTCACAATGATGATATTATATATTATGGCATGTTTTAAAATTATAGAAATGTTATAAACTTAACATTATGCTAATATTTGATAAAATATCATGTTATTACATGGTTTTGAAATAAATTTTCCGTATATTATTATGTTAATATGAAATGATTATTGATTATAGAAACAAGTAATTAATGGTTTTTAATTGTCTGTTTCACTACTTGAGGACTGGCATAGGATAAATAGTGCACCATAAGGGGGAAGTTTCGGTATCGATATTGACATGATTTAAGGAAAGGGTGGCTATAGCTCCGAGAGCGCCTCTAATCCTAATTACATACAAATAAATAATTATACTAGGTCAAAGTGGCTAAAGCTCCATGAACGCCCTTGACTTGAGATTATAGTGAGTCAAGTGGCTTAAGCTTCGCAAGCACCCCTATTTCACACCCCATATCCGGATAGTCTAGGAACGAGATTTTGGGCTAATAAATCATAGAATGAAATATAAAAATTTATTAATTGATGTAAGTAACAAAGTATAAAATGCTTACATGAGGTGGTGCAAATTTAATTATTGAATAAAGTTATTATGTTATCCTTTTATGTTATGTATTTATTTATTTTATATGACAAAAATGTAATAAAATTTGATGTGCCATGATTTTATTTGAGACATGCATTTGTGTGACTATCTGGGGAAAACTTTAATGCTTATATGTACCACTAAGCTAGAGATAGCTTAGCATGAGTTCTTCTCACGCAGGAATTGGAACTATAGCTAGTAGATAGTAAAGTTGAACAAGAAGAAATCCAAGCCCATGGTGGGTTTGGATTCTTGGGCCATGTGGGAATGGGCTATTTCTTTCTGCTTTTGAGGGTGAGGTGCGGGTCGGGCCACTATTGGTAACCCTTTTCTGCCATGGTAAGTGAGAGCAAGCATGATAGCTCCAAAATGGATATGAGTTTGTGGTAGACATGTCTCATATGTTAATATTGTATATGTAAGTAATTATGTAATATAATTGGGTGCCATATATGTATACAACACAATGATAAATATATATTGTTAATTAGAATGACTTGGCTTAACCAATATAAATAAATGGATTAAGTTATTTGAAAATAAAAAAGTTTTAATTCGAACAAATTTATTTAGTAAATCTTGTGGCATTCTATTTATATATATATGATTATTCCTAATATATAAGTAGGACATCACAATCATCAAGAGAACTACCTTTTCCAAGATCAACTTTACTTAATTTATCATAATTAACATGCATAAATTATTCTACAACTAATGTTCTTTTATTGAAAACTTTATATGCTTTGCTAATTGAAAAATATCCTAAAAAGATGCCTTCATCAGATTTTGAAGCAAAATTTCTAAGATTGTTTTTGGTGTTTAATATAAAGCATTTGCATGCAAATACTCTAAGGTATGAAATTTTGGGTTTTCTTCCATTCCAAAGCTCATAAGAAGTTTTATTTAAAATTGGTCTTTTGAAAACCCAATTTGAAATGTAACAAACGGTATTAGTGGCTTCTGCCCAAAAATAGGTTGGTAAAAAATATTTATTAAACATTGTTCTAGCCATTTCTATTAAAGTTCTATTTTTCTTTTTAACAACCCCATTTTATTGAGGTGTTCTATGAGTAGAAAAATTGTGTGAAATACCATTTTCTAAACAGAAGTTTTCAAACTGCTCATTTTCAAATTATGTGCCATAATCACTTCTCATTTTAGAAATACAATACCCTATTTCATTTTTGATTTTTTTTTGCAAAGAATTTGAAAGAATAAAAAGCTTCATTCTTATGAGCTAAGAACAGTACCCATGTAAAGCATGAGTAATCATAAATAATTACAAATGCATAATATTTTTCTCCTAAACTAGCAATTATATTAGGACCAAATAAATCCATATACAAGAGCTGTAAAGGTCTAGAAGTACTTATAATATTTTTAGAGTTGAAAGATGTCTTGTGTTGTTTTCCTCTTTGACATAGTTCACATGTTCTATCTTTGATGAATTTTACTTTTGGAAGTCCATCTACTAGCTCCTTTTTGCTAAAGCTTTGAATTAATTTTATGCTTGCATATTTAAGCCTTTTATGCCATAGCCATGATTCATTACTAATAGATATAAAACACTTAGAAGAAATATTAGTAAACTTATGTAAGTCAATTAAATAAGTATTTCCATCTTTATCTCTTTTGAATATTTCTTGGCCATTTATAGTGGTTATAAGACATCCATTAGAGTTAAAGTTGACCTAGTTTTGTTTATCATATAATTGACTTACACTTAAAAGATTATGCTTTAAAACATCAATAAGCAAAACATTCTCAATTAAGAAAATACCATTTAAGCCAATGGAACCAATGCCAATTACTTTACCTTTAGCATTATTTCCAAAAGTAACCTTACCACCATCAATTTGTTTGATTTTGATGAATAGGCTCCTATTGCCAGTCATGTGCCTTGAGCATCCACTATCAACAAGTGACACATTTTCTTTTATAGTGGATTTCAAACATACCTGCAAGAAAATAATTTATATTCCATTTTTAGGTACCCAAATGTACTTGGGTCCTTGGGGATTAGTTTTAGAAGGTTTCCAATGTTTCTTCCTTATTGAACAATGTAAATTAATGTGACAATATTTCATGCAATAATGACATTGTTTAGTTTTAAAACGTTTTTGCCACATAGTATGATGTTTATATCTTACTACTTTTAAGGATGCATGATGTGTATGAAAACAAGAACATGCATGTGCAGTGTGTGAGCTCTTATGCTTTTTATGTATAATGGTGTGATTGACTTTTTGAGGTTTACCTTTTAAGCTTTGTGACCGTCTGATATTTATTCTTTGAATGGGGGATTTTGTGAGTCCTTGATGTCTAGCTTATGAAGCTATTACTTCAATTGAAGAGTTTTGTGGTGTACTAGATTTAACAAACATAATGCTAGGTCCAAATGATTTTGATGCTTCATTAAAGTCTAGTTCATATCTTACTAAGGGAGACCTTTGTGATATAATAAGAGTATCTAAATTTTCTTTCCCTTTGTGAAATTTTGAAATAGAATTTCTAAGGTCCTCAACTTCAATTTTCAAAATATTATTTTCTTTAGGTATGGTTTTAGTAGAAGGTTTTGAAGAAAAATCATCTAATGACTTTTTAAAATCATCATTGCATGTTTTTAGTTCTAAAATTTATTTTTGTAGAATTTCTAATTCTATTTTTAACTTTGAATTATCGTTTTTCTGAAGTATAATTTTCTTTTTGTATTTTTCTAATTCTATGTATATAACTTCTATTATATCACCATCATCATCATGATCACTATCATCAATATTATCATAAGAGTGAGTGAAAAAATGACTTATCGGTGAAGTGATCCTTTAGAGCCATGAAACACAGGTTAGCCATCTCTTCTTCGTTGTCTTCATTTTCACTTGAGGAGCTATCATCATCCCATGAAGCTTTATGGCCTTTGTCCTCATCTTCCTTTCAGGACTTCTTCATGCATTTCTTGAGCCTTGGACAATCTAGTTTGATGTGCCATTTCTTTCCACATTTATAGCATTTCACCTCATCTTTGCTCTTTTTGTGATGAGTCATTTGAAAATTTTCTTAGAGCTTTTTGCAAATAGTGTATATTTCTTATTGATCATTCTTTTTGTTTTCCTTGAGAATATGACAATTTGCTCATCTACATCTTCATTGTTTTCTTCATCACTTTGAGTTTCTTCTTGAGGTTTGGAAGTTGAGGCTTTGAGTGTGAGAGCTCTTTTCTTTTTTAGTTCAACTTTAAGTTCTCTATCTCTTATCACAACCATTTCACGTGTTAGAAGTTTTCCAATGAGAGAATCAGTAGGAATGATGCTTATGTCCTCATTGGCTTTTTTTATACTAACTACTCTTGAACCATAGACTTCAATAGGAAAGCTTCTTAAAATTTTATTATTGACATCTTCCAAGCTCATATGCCTTTTGAGATTTTTTATGCCATTGTTGATGGCTAAAAGATGGTTTGTCATGTCAGTGATAGACTCATTGGATTTCATCTTGAAGAGTTCATATTATGACGTAAGGAGTTGGTTCTTCTTAGATTTTACTTGCTTAGTTCCTTCGTGGTAATTCTCCAAAGTTTTCCACATGTTATATTCAGTGATACAATGTTGAATTCTTCCACACTCTTCAATGGATAGAGAGCTTGTAAGAATTGTCATTACCTTTTTATTTTTTCCATTTGCTCTTTTCTGAGGTTCTGTCCAATCATCTCTTGGGATGAGTTTTTCATCACCATTCACTCCTTTCTTGATCGGTGGTATCCATTCTTTTCTTACACTATCTCAGACATTAATTACCTTACTATCAAGGTATGCCTCCATGCTAAACTTCCAATGGGCATAGTTAGACCCATCAAAGTAAGCTTGAGACTTTGAAATCCTTCATTGGCCATTTGTTGATCTTTGCTAGCTCTGATTAGGCTTTGATGCTAGACTTAGCTCTAATATCAATTGTTGCCCAGAAAATCACCAAGAAGGGAGAATGAATTGGTAGATAATTAAAATTTCTTGCAAAGACAAATATAAAATAAGTAAGGAAATAAATATTAAACATACGATGTATAGAAGTTCGAGTGTTAACTAACCCTACTCCTCTCCCCAATCGCAATTGGATATTTTTACTATCTACTTAATGAGATACACTGGAGTTTTTCTAGCTCACTCCAAATTGGGTGTTTCACTCGGATCACACCGAATCCAAATTCCATTGTGTTTTGACTTGTTAACACAAAAATCAATGTGTGACCTTAGATAAATGATTTTAACATGGCATAATGATGAAATGAACATGGTATGATGGTGTGACATTACATAATAGTATGTGGAATTTCTATGTATATATGTACCATTAAGCATTAGTTTGCTTAGCTTGTGGGTATTTTCCTACATGTAGGTTTGGAACTTATAGATAAAAATTAACTGAAGAGTAGCAAGCTCATATAAAGATCAATCAGAGCAGACTCATCATAGGTTGGTGATACATATATGACATATCTTAGTTCTTTTTATACATGTTACAGGTTATGAGATAATTTGGTATGTCTTTATATTAAGAATATGTAATTGATTATTATGTAAATACAAGGCTACTGTAAATCCAAACATAGTTTATGATATGATTAGTTTTACAAAATTATGTTATATGCTTTATAATTGGTTGTTTATGTTTAAAAAGGTATTTTATGAAAAATGTTTTAAGTGACATAAAGTAAAAAGTTTTTAATTGTAGCAGTTTTTCTATATCTAGTTATGTAACATGCTCTTATATAGTTAGGATCTTCCTAACTATACGAAAGGGTGTTACATGACATTTTCAAATTTCGTGACCCAAAAATGTGCGACTATGAATCCACTCTAGCCAAAACATCTTTAGTTCTTTAATCATTCGTGACGTCAAGCGCGACCTCAAATCTTATCATAAAAGGGTGAAAAGCGACCACGAATATTCACTTTATATAGCCATTGGAAGCGGAAATGAATCACAACAATCCATGTGTGAAGGACTGTTGCCCAAAATAATAACCAATTGAATTGGTTGGCAAATAAAATTTTCTTAAAGGAAAAAGAAGCTAAATAATAAATGGTGAAAGGAAAAAGGATATAGTGCACATAAGATTTATAGAGGTTCGGGTATTAGCAAACCCTACTTCTCTCTCCAATCTCGATTAGGTGTTTCACTAACACTTGAAGTATTACAATGGAGTTTTTTCTAGCTCACTCCCAACTATGATGTTTCTCTCTTGGCTAATACCTAGCCCAGAAAAACTCTTGTGTTTTAATGGCTAACATAATGACCAAATCTTTGTGTTTTTTATGGCTCACACAAAAACCTTTACGAGTATTTCACTCATAACCCAACTCACTCAAACTCACTTTTGAGTAATTGATTACAAGATGAAAACACTCACCAACCAAAATGCTCAGCAATTATGAGCAATTATGGTTTTACAATCACAAATAATTAAAGTTGTTGAATCAAAAATAAATCCACAAAGCTATAAAAGATTAGAAGATTGAATGATTGTTTTTATTTTTTGTAGAAGTCATAAATATATTGTATTTATTATTTCTCTCAAATTGGTTGAGCTCCTCTTACATAGCAATTACCCAATTTTCATCATTTAGAGTCATCAATATTCTTTTGGCTTAATTTGAGAGACAAAAGCAAGATTAGAATCTAAAAGTTTAAGATTAGATCTAATACTTATACCCTTGGTAGGATTACTAATGATTTATTCCATGGGGTGGTTTCTTATGAATTTCCACTCCTTTGGAAGCTCTTGAGTTCCTTGCTCTTGAGCTTAAGGTAGTAAATTATCTTGTTGTTGCTTTTCTTGATAATCATCATTTTTCGTTGAGGTTTTATCATCCTTTTCATGATCAAAATCAAGTTTTTTCATTATTCCTATTATGTCATCAAAAGCACTACCTTTTACAATATCAAATTTACTAGATTCATCAAAAACAACATGCATGGACTCTTTTACAACTAATGATCTTTTATTAAAGACTCTATAAGTTTTGCTAGATGTGGAGTATCCTAAGAAGATACTTTCATCAGATTTAGAGACAAATTTTCCAAGGTTATCCTTGGTGTTTAATATAAAATACATGCATCCAAATACTTTAAAGTATGTGATCATAGGTTTTCTTCTATTCTATAGCTCAAAGGAGGTTTTATTTAAAAGAGGTATTTTGAAAACATGGTTAGAAATATAGCATGTGGTATTTGTGGCTTCGGCCCAAAAGTAGGTTGGTAAATCATACTCATTGAGCATTGTTTAAGCCATTTCAATTAAAGTCCTATTTTTTTTCTTTCAACAACCCTATTTTATTGAGGTGTTCTATGAGTTGAAAAATTATGAGAAATACCATATTCTAAACAAAAGTTTTCAAAATTTTCATTTTCAAATTCTTTGTCATGATCGCTTCTTATTTTAAAAATAAAATATCCTTTTTCATTTTGAACTCTTTTGGTAAAGTTTTTGAAGGATTCAAAAACGTCACTCTTTTGAACTAAGAAAATTACCTATGTGAATCTAGAGTAATCATCAACAATAACAAATGCATAGTGTATACCTCCTAAACTAGCAATTCTAGTAGGTCCAAAAAGATATAAATTCAAAAATTATAGTAGTTTAGAGGTACTTACTACATTTTTAAACTAGCATAAACATTCTTTGTCATGATTCACATGTCTTGTCCTTTTCAATTTTGAATTTTGGTAGTCCATTGATTAGTTCTCCTTTGCTAAGGCTTTGAATTAAGTTTATGCTTGCATGACCAAGCCTTCTATGCCATAGCTAGGACTCATTACTAATAGTCATACAGACACTTAGATGAGAGGTTAGATATCTTGTGTAAGTCTATTATGTAAGTATTGTCATCTTTATCTCCTTTGAATATCTCTTGTCCATTTAGAGTGGTTATAAGACATTAGAGGTAAAGGTGAATTGGTTTCCCTTATCACATAATTGACTTACACTTAACAAGTTATTTTTTAAACCATCAACAAGCAAAATATCTTCAATTAAAGTAGCACCATTTAAACCAACAAAGCCAATGCCAATTACCTTATCCTTAGCATTATTTCCAAAAGTTACCTTACAGTCATCAATCCTTTTGATATGGGTGAAGAGACCTTTGTTACTGGTCATATGCCTTGAGTATCCACTATCCACTAGTCAAACATTTTCCTTTGTGTGGATTTGAGGCATACCTACAAAACCATAATTTAGGTTTGGTTTTTAGGTATCTAAATGAACTTGGGTCCTTGGGGATTAGCACTAGAAAGTTCATAATGAGTCTTCCTTATAAAACAATGTTTGTTTATATGTCCAAATTTCATGCAATAGCGACATTGTTTAGACTTATATATGCTTTTCCATTTTCCATGTGTTTAGGCTTTGTTATTTTCCTAGGTGGTGTTTGTACATAATGACATAAATATGCATTTGAGATAGGTGTTTTTTCTAGGTGCATGCTTCTTATATAAGAAAGCATGATTGGCTTTTTGAGGTTTCCCTCTTGAGCCAAGTGACCCTTGATTACTTTTCTTTTGAGTTAATGGTTTTGTGTGTGCATTGCCTTTAACCTTTAGGGCTATTACCTCAATAGTAGAGGTTTATGGTGTGCTTGATTTAACAAATATAGTTTTAGGTGAGGAGAATGATGATGCTTCATTGAAGCCTAGACCATGTCTTAATAAGAGAGGTCTTTATGATATAATTGAAGTATCTAAACTCTCATTCCTTTTGTGGAATCTAGAAATAGAATTTCTAAGCTCCTCAATTTCGTTTTTCAAAGCATTATTTTCTTTTAAAAGAGAATTTGTTGAGAGTTTTGAAGAAATTTTATCTAATGATTTTTTTAAAGAGTCATTTCAAATTTTTAGCTCTGGAACTACCTTTTGAAGGTCATTAAAATCATTTTTAAGTTTTGAGTTATTCTTTCTATAAAGTTTTAGTTTCTTTTTATATCTTTCTATTTCAAAGTTTAAAACTTCAATTATATCATCATCATCATCATCAATTAAATCACATAAATAATCACAATGTTGGGATGAAGAGCATACCTCATCAATGGAGTCATCCTGAATAGCCATAAAACACAAGTTAGCCAGCTCATTTTCCTCTTCTTCTTCAATGAATGAGGAGGAGTCATAATCCTAAGTGGCTTTGTGACCCATCTCTTCCTCTTTTTTATTAGGTCTTCTCTTGTACTTCTTGAGTTTAAGACACTCTGATTTTATGTGACCTTTCTTCCCACATTCATAGCATTTTACTTCCTCCTTGCCTTTGTTGGATGACAAATTTTTAAGAGGGAACTTTGAAGCCTTTTGCTTGTAGTTCTTGATTGAGCCATATTTGTTGAAGATCAATTTCTTGATCCTCTTTGAAAGTACGACTATTTGCTTATCTCCTTCATCAACTAATTCTTTATCACTAAGAAGATCTTTATCTATAGGCATGGAAGTTGATGCTTTAAGTGTAATTGGCTTTCTCTTCTTTTTTTCTCTTCCATTCTCCTTATCTCTTACTAGAGTCATCTCATGAGTAAGAAGTTTGCCAATTAGCATGTCAGTGGGGATCACACTTAAGTCTTCATTTGCTTCTTCTGTACCAGTAACTCTTAAGCCATAATCTTTCATTGGAATACTCTTCCAAATATTATTTTTTGTCTTCCAAGCTATAGTTCTTTCTGAGCGCAAGAAAAATATTTTTCATTTCGGTTATAGTCTCATTTGGCTTTATCTTGAAGAGCTCATATTCGGTGACAAGAAGATGAACCTTTTTGGACGTAACTTGTTTGCTTCCTTCATGGTAGTTCTCTAAAGTCTTCCAAATATAGTAGGCGGTAAGACAATGTTGAATCCTATTATACTCTTTAAGAGATAAAGAGCTTATTAGGATAGTTATGGCTTTCTTGTTATTTCCGTTTGCTCTATTTTGAATTTCTGTCCAATCATCCCTTGGAGTGATTTCTTCTTGTCCTTCAGAATTTCTTCTTGTCCTTCAGAATTTCTTCTTGTTGGTGGTATCCATTCTTTCTGAACGAACTCCCAAACATCTATTCCTTCACTATCAAGATAGATTTCCATCTAAAATTTCCAATTCGCATAGTTAGCTCCATCAAAGAAAGGCTTAAGACTATGAAATCCTTCGTTGACCATAGTTTGATCTTTACTAGCATTTTTTAGGCTTGATTGCTAGTCCTTGCTCTGATACCAATTGTTTCCCAAAACAATAACCAAGAACGGGGGTTGAATTAGTTAGCAAATAAAAATTTCTTAAAGAAAAAAAAAAGCTAAATAATAAACAGTGAAAGGAAGAGGGATATAGTGCACACATGATTTATAGAGGTTCGAGTATTAACAAACCCTACTCTCTCCCCAATCTCGATTGGATATTTCACTAGTACTTGAAGTGTTATAATGAAATTTTTTTCTAGCTTACTATGGTATTTCTCTCATGGCTAACACCTAACCCAAAAAAATCCTTGTGTTTTAATGGCTAACACACAACCAAATCCTTGTATTTTTTATGGCTCACACAAAACCCTTACAAATGTTTCACTCATAATCCAACTCACTCAAACTCACTTTTGAGTAATTGATTACAAGATAAAAATTCTCACCAACTAAAATACTTAATAATTATGAGCAATTATGATTTTACAATAACAAATAATGAAAATTGTTGAATCAAAAATAAATCTAAAAAACTGTACAAGATTAGAAGATTGAATGATTATTATTTATTTTTTGTAGAAGTCATAAATATATTGTATTTATACTTCCAGATCAAATATAGCCATTCTGGGATGCATTTAATGTGAAAATAGTCATTCAACTATTTTCTCGTTTGCATATAACAAGTTTTTCTCTCCAGGTTCACGGGCGTGACTGAGTTTTTACGGGTGTGACTGTTCTTCGTAGTCATAAATGAAAGTCATGATTCTGGCTGTGACTCATTATGTCTGAAAATAAATGATCGTTCACGGGCGTGACTTGATCAATTTTCACAGTTGAACTAATGTTTTATTATTGTGAACGTTTGAATGAACAGTCTTGGCACTTACTAGTTAATTTTATATTTAATTTAATTAAATTATATTTAATTTAATTAATTATATTATATTTTTTATTTAATTATTTAGAATATATTCAATAATATATTTCTATATTTAATTATTTACATTTAATTATTTAATAATACACGGAAGTGGTGATTTTTCACCGCGGTGCGTGACTTTTTGCTTATTTTCAATATTTTGAACTTCATTTCTTTTCTTTCAACTTGCTTCAAGATTTTAGGAATGCATAGCCTGTCTAATACACTTATAGCACAAATGTGGTTAAATGTCTTATTACCTAATCATTTGTTATCATCAAAATGACAGAAATATCCTTCAAAGTTTAATAAGGATCATTGGTTACATAATTTTTGTGATTGCTAAAGAGGAATCGTGACCATGAATCTCTTCCTACAGACAACATTTAATGCACCTACATTAGAATATTAGGGAGAGCTATGATCATTATTTGTAACGGCTAATTGGTGGGTAACCACTATAAATACCCCATTAAAAGGCCATTGAATATACTTTAACAACTATTAAGTGGTCAAATTCTTGCAAATTTATTTCTCAACCTTCTTGTATTCAGTTGTGAGTATTTTAGTTTAAGTGTTAACCTTAAACACTTAAGGTGTTGTAAAGGTTATTGTGTAAGCTAAAAGTGAAAATACCTAGTTGAGAGTTAGCTAGCAAAACTCCATTATATCTCTTTAAGTGAGATAGTGAAAATACTCAGTTAATATTGGAGAGAGAATGTATGGTTAGTTAATATTCGA
The DNA here is from genome assembly GCA_023653625.1 of Triadica sebifera. Classification (NCBI taxonomy): domain Eukaryota; kingdom Viridiplantae; phylum Streptophyta; class Magnoliopsida; order Malpighiales; family Euphorbiaceae; genus Triadica; species Triadica sebifera. The sequence goes on from CM042905.1 coordinate 12,549,281, forward strand.
ACCTCTATAAATATTATATCTCTTATCTCTTTTTTTAATTTCAAAATATTTCTTATTTATTTGCCTTAGCTAAAATTTTAATTTGCTACTTATTCATTCCTCTTCTTATTGATTGTTTGGGGAACAGTATATAAATACATTAATTAATTAAATATATCAATTAAATATTTTTTATTTATTAAGATAATTTAAATTAAATTAGTATTTAAGTTTAATAAAATAAAATTATGTTGACAAAAAATCATATAATATAATTAGAATAAATAATAATTTAGATTTATTTATCATATAATTATAATACACTTTTTATAAAAGTATATTATTTTATAATAGATTGAACTTATATTAGTTTACCAAACATATATTAATATAATTTAAATTTATTGTACTATATTATTAGAATAAATTATAAAAGCTAAAAAAATATAATTACTAATAAAAATTGGAGTAAAAAATGAAAACTAATAAATAACGTTTTTGCTACTAATAACAAAAATAGTTTATTAGTTTGATTGTGAGCTTATCCTAGAGTTAAATGGATGTCATGGGTTTAATTCTCTATACTACAATCATAAAATTTTTAGCATATAAAATTTTCAATTATTTGAATATATTGTTATTATAAATATCATATTAATTTCTTCACTAATTAACAAATTTATAATTTTAATTTAATGGATTAAAGTGTATATAATTATAAGTTTAAATTATATTATATTTTTATAATAAAACTATAAAAGTTTTAAATAATACTTTATATAAATTATTTCATTTTGATTAGTTATCATATGTATTAAAATTATAAATATTTAAATATCGGTTCATTCAATACAATTCAGTTTCAGAATAGTTAAGTACAATTTAATACAATTATTGGTTTACATATCACTAAAAGATCTAGATCCAACAAAATTAAAGTCACCGATACAATATAGTAAAATTCTAATAAAAACAATTAATAACACAATAAATTTTTTTTTCTCAGTTTTTTTAATCAGATTTGGAAAGATTCAATATTCATGAAGCCCCTAATTGAAACAAGAGAGTGAAAAATCCCCTTGAAAATAGAGAATTATCGAACCAAAGGATAGGAACTCTTCAATATCTCATAACTGAATGTGAGTCAAAAATTTCAGATATATATATATGCCCTCTCTCTAATTGTCACATTTATGTAATTTATGGAATATAATTAATTTATTCGAGTTAAAAAGGGGAAAAAATGTTTTGGAGATATATTTCAGCTGTAGTAAGAATTGCCCTTTTATCTATTTATTTTTTAGGATAGTAAGAATTGTCTTTTAAAATCCATATCTTGTTCCTTTCATTTATATATTTTTCGTCTAAATCTCTCATTTTTCTCTACTAAAATACTAAGGCAGTGAGAAAGGGACAATCCATATGGGATGGTTTCGACGGTGCATGACCTGTAACTTGATTCAAATTTGTCTTAAAGACGATATAAAATTGATTTAAAATCAAAATGATTCGAATCCAAATCCATTCAACCCGAATCGTTTACCACCTCTGCATCTATGCTTATGATTTAGCACTACAGGAACTAGACACTGTTTTTTCATCTCTTTTAAATTTTATATATGTTCGGACTGTCCAACATTTGCAGGATTTGTCTACAGTTGCATATGTTTGGAGATGGTCAACGTGGATTTCATACAACTTCCATTGACCAGAGAGGTATAAATTTTGCAATTTCCCCTTTCATGTGCAACCTGGATTTTCAAATATTTATTTGTAATACGTTGTAACCCTCCATAATCATATGGGCTAAAATCTGGTCTCCCTTTCTTAGAAAATAATTATAATCTAATTCTAATTAATCTACATGAAATTCCATTAATTTGTCCATGGTATGAGCTAAAATTTATATTTACTTTTATAGTAAAACTTGGTCCAATTGAGTTAAATCTTAGATAAATTACTCTATTAGGTCATCTCCAACCGATGTTAAAATGACGAAGATTTCAGAATGAAAATAAAAATAGTGTGTCATCCATCTTCAACCGACGCCATTTTGCACACTAAAAATGACGTGAGCTATAGTAAAATGTTATATTTGCTGTGTCACTTAGCCACACTATTTCACTATTTTTTTATTTATTTTTTTAGTGTTACGAGTTAGAGGAATATTTATAAAATATTTCTTTTTAGTCTAAAAATGATGTTATGAATTGAATATAATTTACTGTATTTATATTATTTTGTGTAAAAATTATACTAAAATGGTGTTTTAGGTTAAATTTTGTCTTATAGAGTTGATTCACGTAAAACATTTTGACGAAATCATACAAGTCTCACTACTCTTTCTTTCTCTCTCTCTTTCCCTCTCATCTTTTTTTGAAGGTTAATTAGATTAAATGTCCCTTTAACTTATATTAGGTAATAGGATTGTTCTTATACTTCAATTTATAACACAAATATATATCCTTTAACTTCAATTTAATTTCACCCATTGTCTTTGCCTTCATTTTTCATCAAATCCAACAATAGCTTTAATATATGTAAGCTAAGCAATCTAACGGTAAATTTGACAATGAGGAAGTTAAAGTGGGACTGTTTTATTGTGAATTGAAATTTATGAATAACACTGGTAGTGAGTGATAAGTTCAAGAACAACTATTGTAATTAACCCCATAACTTTATTTTTCTAATGGTTTTATGCATTAGAGAAAATATGAATCACACTTTGATAAGCATCATCATCTAGAATAATACATGTTTTTTTTAATAAAAACATGGGAATGTTTCTAAATTCTGCTATTTGTGAAAGAATTCTAAAAATGTGAAAAAGGTTTGGACAGTTAAGGGAACCTATTCCTTTCAAGCTAACGTCAAGGACCAGACCCATAGTAAGTCTACTACCTAAAGCTAAATAATTCAATTCTTACAGTATGCTTGAAGAGCAGAAAAATGTGAAAACAAGTGGTCATGATCGTTACTATTGATATTTTTCCACAAGCTGCAGGGAGTTCAGCAGAATAACATGAATTTAATCAATTTTTAATAATACTTCGAGGGCTCCTAAGTCGTTAATTACCCTAAAAATATTATAATTAAGATGCAATGTAACTTTTATTTATATGAAATTTATGATTAATATTGCGATTTTACTTTACAAATTGCTCATAAATTGACAAAGTAAGTGTATTTCAAATCCTATTAAAAAAGATGTGAGGCTTAAAATTATATATATATATATATATATATATATATAGAGAGAGAGAGAGAGAGAGAGAGAGAGAGAGAGAGAGAGAGAGAGCTTTTGCGAGTTCAATTTCTTATTGATTGTTTAAAGACATAATAATTATTATTTATGTTGGCTGGCCTGTTATAGAAGTTGAAAAAAAAAATTGTTCTACGCTTACAGCCTCCAGATCTCTACACTGAATTTGTGTATATTTATAAATTTTAAATCTATATAAAAAAAAAGATGAAATAATTTCGTGCACAGTAACGTGAATGATCATGCATACTACAACTATATAACTCCAAAATTTTCCTTCATTTGTTAAAGCCTTTATTCTTGGACTTGTATTATTTAAAAAAAAAAAGTTATTCATATAGGACGATTTTATTTCAAAAATTTGCTTCGGATAACTGAATGTTAATTTGTATACATGTGCAATTGCTAAATTGGTTATCAATTTAATTAGGAAAAAAAATAAAGAGTGAGAGAGAGAAAAAATTTGTTATTAATTTTAATGCCGTCTAATTGCATATATATATATATATATATATATATATATATATATATATATATATAATAATGATAACCAATTTTTTTTTTTTTAAATGGGAGAGCGGCCATGGTTGTCTTCAATAAGCAAAACCAATGTTGACCACCAAATTCTTTATTACTTACATATAAATTGGGAAATTGGGCAACAACAAAAGGCCATTTGCATCATTTAGACTCCTTAATTTACTTGAACTTTACTCTTCCTTTCTTTTTCTTTCTTTCTTACTTTCCATCTTCTTTTTTTTTTTTTAATTTTTTTGGTCATTGAATATCAATCTCCCATAAAGCTATTCCATTGAATTTATTAATTGTTAGTTGGATTTGTTGAGCACAAAATTGAAGCCATTCCCATCCATCGATGGCTTCTTCTTCTTCTTCATCTTTTTCCCTATTACTACAATCTGATTCCACAACTCTCATCAAACCTTCTCGAAATCTTATCATCATAGCTCGTCGATCTTTTCGAATTAGAGCCCGCGGCTGCGGAGACGAAGGTAAACAAGAAAAGAAAAGAAAACCCTAAATTCTTTTAATTAAGGCTTTAATTTCATATTAATTAATGATTAATATTCTATGTATGGTTTGAGTGCAGGGATGTCGAGTGACATTGTTGAAGCCAATTTGAGAGTTCTAAGAGAAAGAATATTGCAAGTTAAGATGAAGGAGAAGCTTGAAAGATGTTGCAGATGTAAAAATGGATGGAATTATGAATCTGGGTATGATTATAAGCTTAAAAAACAAGACAACTTTTCTCAATTTTTTCAGCTTTTAGGTTTGGTTTTTGGCACATTTGGTTTCACTTGTCTTAGTGGTACATTTTTCCTTTGTCTTGTTTCTTTCATTATTCATTTTAATCATTGATTAATTTGTATATTTTCCGAATGTAAATAATTTATATGTGGATTCATTTTTATTTTCTTTTATGCTTGGATAATTTTAAATCAAACAGTAGCCAATAGGGTTCTTACTTTATATATTGGACTAGTATTAGGGATGAACAAAATCAAATTAAAATAAAAATCGAACTAACCGAACTGATTTTTTTTTTTCCAATTAAATTCTCTTATGAGCCAAATTGACTGATGACATTGTCCTAACTCGTACTCTGCTATGAGACAATTACCAATTAGATTATATATATCTTTATAAATATTTATATAGATATTGTCATTGGATAAGATCCTTTAAGGAAAGAGCTTAAATTCTGTTAAACCTTTAAGTATGGCAGAGGAAAATCAGGAAATGTTTTCACTTTAAAGTTTAAAGCTTATATATCTTCTGGCTTAGAAACCAGAAATTAAATGCAATAAAATAAGGAAAAAAGTCGCAAGCGACTAATAAGGAGCTAACCTCCACTCTTACAAATGGCACCAAATAATACATAAAAAATTCTCTTTTGGATAAAAAAAAAAGGAATTGGTTTCTCTATTTTAGCAATTTAAAAGAAAAAAAAAAATTTTTTTAACGCTTAAAAATTTACACCCACTGTGTAAGATCATATACTAATTTGCTAAATATTTTTAAATTTAGAAACTTGTCTCCTACTAATTAAATGGGTCTTCTTTGACAGCATATATATTGATCATAGAAGTAAACAACGAATATCTGTTGAATTATCTTTCGAAAAAGACATTATACAATTAGTTTAATTAGCCTCCCTCCTTTTTCACAAGGGGATTATCATTAATTGATGTAATTTCCATTTATTGATTGACCCCAGAATTAGCCATCACTTATTTTTATTTACAGTCAATCTTTTGAACTATAAATATATTCAAACTTTCTGACCAATTCAAAGAAAGGAAATTATCAATAATATATAGATTATAAATTCTTAATTCCCATAAGATGTTGAAAATTGAAAATACCGTAACACAGACAAGAGACGAGTGTAATTAATTATATTATAGATTATGGAGAAATCATAATCTATTTTTTTAGACGATTTCTCAATGTTCGGTTATACCAACCCAATTTTTTTAATCTATTAATGTTTTGATGGCATTTCCTAATTATTACATATGTATATAGAATATAATATGATGGATATATTTTGTCTTAAGTTGTGGGCTAGTTTATTTGACCACATATTTGTTTTCCTAATTGTACCTAATATTTAATTTCTCGTAAGATTTTCTCTTTTCATATACCAATTTAAAAATTGAAAATTGTAAGTCACCTGTCAATCAGATTGAATCGCGCAAATTTAATTTGAAGCATTTAATTTGTCATTTTCAAGTTGTTTTAGATCAAATTATTTGAATTGAAGTCAAGCAAGCTTTTATATCAGTATAGTTATTGAATGGAAACACCTTCGAATTTGGATAAAATTAAGTTAATTTTTTTTCTACCGAAATATAGAGCTTCTCTCTCTAGGCTAGGGTTTTCCAAAATTCTAGGTCTAGGTTTTTTTCTTCCTCGTGTTGCTTTCCTCGATCGTTCCTATATGTCAATGTCACTGTCGCTTCTTTTTGTGTGATCCCTTTTGATCCTACGCTTTCTTTTCTTTTCTATTTTTTTTCATTTTCAGTTTTTTAACATTTTAAAAAGTAGGGAAGGATTAGCGACGTACATTAGTGACGGATTTATTTCGTCGCTAATTCCGTCGTTAATTACCCGTACTTTTGCGCTCACTATGGTAACGGAATAAAGACTGATTGCCTTCAAAACACATAAATATTTCCGTCACTAAATATTGGGCCAGTAAACGGGTAGAATTTTTTGACTTTAATGACAGAAGTTTGCCGTCGCTTAATAGCGACAGAAGTTTCCGTCGCTAATGTATGGACTCAGTAATGTTTAACGACGGATGTGTGTCCGTTGCTATGGAGCGACGAAACATTTCCGTTGCTAATGTTAGCTGAACGACTCCTTTTTTGCTTCATGAAACGATATCGTTTTTGTTTGTTATTTAATGTTGAATTCAGAGCTCTTCAGCAGATCTCTCTCTTCCCACGCCGCTCCCTCTCTTCCCGCTTGTAGCGCGCATATCTAGTATGAATCTCCCACGAGCTGATCCCTCACTGTTCATTACCTCTGCTGGACGCAATCCCACAGCCATGCCGCACCCATTCCTCACCGGTGGTTGCTCTTTCTTCCACGTCGCTGCTTTTTGCTCACTCACTGTCGGCCACTCTTCGCCCTTAGTTCAGTCTAGATCCGATATACACTCTAATCTCATCTCATTGTTTGTTCTTTATCTTAGTGTACAAAAGCACTCAAAGTTGGACTCCATCTAAGGGGAAAGGGAAGAAGAAGCAGTGGAAAAATCAAAATTGAAAGAGTGTCAAAAATAGATTCTGATCGAAAGAGAAAGAGTTGATCTCATCAGCAAATCGAATAACAAAGGAGAAATAAAGAGACAGACAGAGAAAAAGAGAGAAAATAACAAGAAAATAGTCAAAATGTCATCAGCCAATCAGGTTAAGGCATCACATATTCTGATAAAGCATAAGGGATCTTGAAGGAAGGCGTGGTGGAAAGATCTCGGTATGTTACTTTTCTTTTCTTTATTTGCCAATATGCTAGTTCGGAGATACCCGAATTTAGCTTTAGTATTAACATAAGAAATTTGAAATAGGCATTTGTTTTTTGATGCTTTAATTACTCTTTTGCTTAGTTATTTGCTATTAGATTGAATGTTTCATCTAAGTGGTTGAATCTTCATTAAACTCTGACATTGCATCTTTTGAAACTTTTTGGGCCATTTTAAATCTGAAGGCTTCTTGTTTCGTGAATCCATTAGTTCTGTATGGAATGTGCCCTACTTAGAGGTTTCTATTCTGTTTAAATTTGTGCTTTCGATTTTTTTATTATTTATTTCTGTAATTATTGATTCGGATTTAAGTTTAAAAGTATACTTATTTGCTTTACTATGTTGGAAGTTAATTTGATATAATCATATTTTTATTAACGATGAACTCATTAATAATGTTGTGTTCTTTTTGAGCTCCATTTGGTTGTTGGAGTTGGAGACTTCTTGCCCATATTGTGGTTTCTATAGGGTGTTTGTTTTATATAGATGAATCCCATCGGGTATTAATTTATTAAAGATTAATTTGTGCTTCAGTTATTTCTGATTGCCTCTTTCTAAACCTTCTATATGACCTGTGGTTGTACTTTGATGAAGCAATGCTGAGTTTGCTAGGTTTTGTGCTGACAGTTTTGTACATTTTTCACTTGCCTGTGATTTAGTAGTGAATTTTGTTTGTCTTGTTTATGATGTTTTCTGCTTTATTCACTGAATTAAAGCATCCATTAAGATGTATTATGGACTTTTGCACTATTTATGTCTAGAGGTCACTCCGTTTTATGGGTTAGGATAGGTAATCTTATGTTCTGGCCATTTAGCTACATGGTTCATAAGTTTCCTCTGTTTCTCTCTCTGTCCCTTTTTTAAATTTGTTGGGGCCATTGGCTTTATGGGTTAGTTTGGGTTCAATTCTTATAATTGAGTTTGTGCACAATAATTTGAGTGGGCTTTGTGCTAACAGAAGTCAAACCTTTTAACTTACCTCTGATATTTGCTATCTGAACCTGTATTTGCACTGAGATGAACTATTGGGTGCCCAATTTGTGCTAAGGTTTTTTACTTTTGGATTGATCCATGTTTTGGGTATTATTTCTTCTCAAATTACAATAAATGTGGTGGCATTGTATTTCGGTATTTATTTTTTTGTGGTTCATGCTTATAGGTTGAACTCATTTTATGGTGTTTATGTTGCTTGTAGTGGAGTGGTCTCATTTTCTTTCAATTCGCTTGTGAATTGGGAGAATTGTCAATTCTGTTTGTCATTATTTAGTTTTGTCAACTCAGATATGTGGCTATTACATAAATGCATTCCGTGTTTGTAGGTTTTATACAAATGCAATTTGGTTTCAACTTTTTGGAAACCTTTAGGTTTGTCTATTTGGTTTTGACTTAAGTGCTTACTTGGAATGCTATGTATATGGTAACAGCGTGAACTCAGTTTTGTATCCTTATGGCCTTGTCAAATAATTATAATGTTAATTCAAGTATGGAACCATTTTTTCATTTGCTTTTCTTAATCTCAATTTGTTTTTATTTTTATAATTCCAAAAATAATTCTACAATTTTTCCTTTAAAAATGTATAGGTTGCTTTTTAATACAATAATATACTTATGTTAATATACAGTTCAGTAAATGAGTGTTTATTTCATCTCGTAATAAATTAAGGATCCAAATCCCTTTAAAATTTTGAGTATGATTCAATTTAAATATATTAAATCTTTAATAATAATAATTTAATTAAGAAAATTATTTTTTAATAATAAGTTTTGATTAATTAATTAATTAGTTTGATTTGAAATACAAATATACCTCGTCGAATTGCCCAATTCAGCGAGGGGTTTCCTTCGCTATTCAGTAAGACTGCCCCTATATATTCTTACCACTAAATTTAGTAATGGATTTTCTTATTTAGTCATTTTCCTCCTATTTTGCGACAAAATATTTTTCAATCATTAATGTTCATTGCCATTCCGATAGATTATTATATTGATTGACACAATCATTAAAAGAAAAACTTTGAATGAGCTCAAAAAATTGTAATGTTAATTTAAGTTTGGTACCATTTTTGCATTGGTGTTGGTTATTTTTATTTAGTCTGCAATGTAATTTTGCAGCATAAATTCATAAGTTTTGAACAAAGTCATCTTTATATTTACTGTTGTTATTTCAATTAAATTTGTGGCCCTTGGTGCAACTGATCTTTATATTCACTATCAAGTAGGCTTATTATAGACCTGTGCAGCTTGTCCTATTTCTATGCCAATTCAAAAATTCATGTTCAAGAAACTGTAATTCACTTTAAGTCTACCATTCATGCAGAAGGCAATTGACTTCAAAGCCAATTGTAACATTTTCTCTTGTTTGTATTGGAGCCTCAATATTTACTTAAGTTTAGACTATTAACATATTCTATCTGACGTATTATACATAAAATAATTTCTTAAAATAAGTAATTCTCTCTTCAGTTTCCAGTTAACTTCACTTAACTAGGTCCATGTCAACTTCTAGCTAAATTGACTTCAACCCACATGCATTTCAAGCCTAATAAGACTTAATTTAGCCATATCATTTTTTTAACCTTTTTATCTTTGTTCTCATTACATTTAAGCAATTAATTCAGTTTTGACCTGATAGTTTGCTAGAGGTAAAGAAGAGAAAATAGAACATGCATTTGGGATGGGGATATTCATCAGTGTTTGAGCTATGTGCCATACTTCATTTTAGTGAAGCTTGAACTTATGTTCATAGATTTTACCTTAATAACTTTTTATCAAATAATTAGGGAGAGAAATTTTTTGTTGATGAGCTTTACTAAATTATGTGGATTCACTATTTTGTCTATAATTTATTAGTTTTTGTATGGGTTGACATTTTAACTACCTTGAATATGTCAGATAATTGATTGTGGTGTTTTTCTTTTAACACAATTTGCTAGTTAGATAATTACTGGTTTCTCTAGTCCTAGGTATAAAATGCAATTTATTAATTGAACTTTCTAGTATATTTTACTATTGTGCATTTTTTCCATGCTTCACCAAGCTTATCTTGTCAATTCATTGTATCATTACCTTGCTGTTTTTTTCTTTGCTTCCAACTTTGATTGTCTTTTGTTATTGTTAGTGTCTGAGCTACAATTAAATGTGAGTTGCATATTTCTTCCCTTTTTATTCAAGCATTAGATGCAAAAGTAATTATCTTCAAGAAGAAGGGAAGGAAGAACTACCGCTGCACAAAACGACATCGCCAAGTAAAGCCAGGATCCTTTATCTAAATGGTTTTAGTTTGTTAAATCATTGTGTATATTATCACTTTAGAAATAGTTTTGTGCTCTTCAAGATCTACAAAGTTGAGAATAAAGTGATATCCATGGGAGGGATTCAGAAGCTTAAAAAGGCCATTGTGTATATTATCATTTTGTTCACTTTTATGTTAAATGAAACATAGAATTATTGGTATTCTTTGTCATCTCAAAGTTTCCAATTAAATCATATTATTATGATGCAATTTGTTCTATGTGATACAAATATGCAATTAGTTTATATATATATTAAAAAAATTCAAATAGCGAGGACAAAATTCATCATTATTTTCTTCAATATTTTTTAGCGACAGATTTCCTTCCATTGTTATATTAACGATGGAAAATCCGTCAACAATCCCTTGTAATTTGGTATTATTGGTTGTCCATTTCAATACCAAATTAGGACGGATTAACGATGAAAAATATTCGTCTCTAAAGCTAACTACAGATGCAAAATTTATCGCCAAGTAACTAACTACCAGCCATATAGAGACAAAGGATTTTGCGAAGTTGGTATTCGCAGCCATCAGTGTTGAGAAGAAAAAGAGGACAAAGATAGTGAGTCTTCCAGGAAGACATCAGCTAGCATGGCACAACCTTCAGGTAAGAAAGGTTGTTTCTTTTCCAAGCAATCACAGTTAAGGGGAAACAATCAGGGCTTTCCACAGTCGAATTCCTTTGGGAGGGGACCACCTTCTAGAGCTATTTATTTAGCTACTAGTTTACAGCCATAGAACACGAATAGATTTGTACCAATATGTGGGACTTACAATAAGAGCCACAAAGGTGAGTGTTGTGTGAACACTAGGGCTTATTACATATGTGGGTCCAAAGATCATCTTGAGAGAGACTATTCGTTGTGGGTAGCATAATGCCTACATAGATAGTGGGATAGGCTTCGGTACCGAATCGACAACAGAACTGATGAGGTCAATCAGGACCTAGTCATACTACATCAGTGACAGTTGATAGACCAGGACCTAGCAGGACTCTAGTGAGAGCATATGCTATGAGAGCACAGGAGGATCATGACGCCACTAATGTTATCATGGGTACATTTTCTCTCAATGGCTTATGTTTATGTGCTTTAATAGATCCTGGATCTACACACTCTTATATTTGCATGAGAATACCTAGCCATCACAGTATGATAGTTAAGAACTTAGAATATGAGATTGAAGTCATGAATTTTTTAGGCCACAGTGTGATTATGAATCAGGTGTATAAGGGTTGTCCATTGGTTGTACACGGGAGGGAGTTTCCTGTAGATTTGATCGAGTTACGTTTTCACCAGTTTGATGCTTTTTTGGGCATGAATTGGCTTTCTCGGCATGAGGTAGTAGTTAATTGCAAGTCTAAGAAGTTGATTCTTAAGACCCTATATCGAGAAACAATAATAGTGGATCGTGAAATATTTCCATAACCAACCCAAGTCATTTCCATGATGAAGGCTTAGAAAATGATTAGAAAAGGGTGTGATGCTTATTTAGCTCATGTGATTGATATAATGAGGAAAAGACTAGATCTTTAGGATTCCTCGATAGTGAGGGAATATCCAGAGGTATTTCTAGATAACTTACCAGGATTACCTCCAGATAGGGAGATAGAGTTCTCCATAGAGCTTACACCAAGCAAAGCTCTGATATCAGCTACACCATACAGGATGGTTTCTTCAAAGTTAAAGGCACAATTGCAAGAATTGCTAGATAAGGATTTCATCAGGCCAAGGCACTGGTGTTGTTCATTAAAAAGAATGATGGGTCAATAAGGTTGTGTCGACTATAGGCAATTGAATAAAGCTACTATCAAGAACGAGAGTATACCTATGGCCTCTTGTAGAGATCATTACTCAGAAATCCTTGGCTGCGGTGGACATGTCTTGAAAAAGTCTTCAAGGACATATCTAATTAGGGTAATGAATCTCATAGACAAGAACTAATATCATTTGGACTAGATGTGATGTAGTCAGTCTAGTGGAAGTTGACACACAAACCATGCTTTGCACCAAATGAGTTATAGTATGGTGAAAGGACGAATTGCACGGTAATTGTCTATGGAAGGGTTTATAGTCAGACCACTGACTTTTCGATCAATTGGGGATCATGATGTGTTGCTAGATACCGCTCATGATTTGCTTTAAATCATGTGATGATTTGAGCTGCGAACATAACCGGAAACCTAATGGGTCACATCCATAGGAGGAATAAAGGAAATGTGAAATGGGTTTTGGATTGGATCCAAAAATATGAGAGAGAAAGTTGTATGAAAGAGTTTTGTGTATTAGAGCAAAAAGGGCTATGTGTCACATGCACATAATGGTTGTTGTGTACAAGTCACATGCACATATTGAGATTCTTATCATGTGTAATTATGTTAGTATCAAAATTATCCCTAGTCATAGGATTAATGAGATGGGACATTATTAATCCAGACAAACTAGCACATGTTACACTCCTTGATTGGATCGAGTAGTAGATCTCATAATCTATAAACATAAGATGTTTAGAGTTAACATGTGGATGCTTGCTAAGTGTCACTAAGTACATTGAATGACCAACTATGAGATAATCATATGGATAATCTATTCAAATGACAATGATAGTCGCATCATAGCAATGGTGCAAGTATCTTTTGACTTGAGGTACTCAAGGATACCTTGAATATTGATTCTGTATTTTGACACTATTCCTTGTTGCCTCAGAGATGTAGCTCATAGGGTGGTGATTGGATACTGCTTGAGGTATTCGAAGGTAATTGCGTAACAAACAAAGGATTCACCACTCTTAATAGAAGGAGTGTATACCCATGGCCTCTTGTCGTGGTCATTACTCAGGAATCTCTGACCGGAGTGGAAATGTCATAAAGATAGTCTTTAATGACATATCTAATAGAGTAATGAGCCTCAAAGATAAGAACTAACATTACTTGGACTAGACGTGACATAGTCAGTCTGGTGGGAGTTGACACATGTCCATACTCTAAACCAAGTGGGGTATATATTGGTGAAATGAATAATTGCACAGAAAATTGTCTATGGAAAGGTTCGTAGTCAAACCACTGACTTTTCGGTCAATTGGGGGTCATGATGTGTTGCTAGATACTGCTCATGGCCTGCTTAAATTAATTGTTAATTTAAGTGGCCAACATAATCGGGAACCTAATGGGTCACACGCATTGAAGATATGGAGAATGAGTAAAATGGTCTTGGACAGGATCCAAAATATGAGAGAATTATTTTAGGATGGATCGCGATGAGATCGCACGAAAAAATTGTTCGGGAGTGTCACGGGCTAGGCAGGCTGCTGGCTTGCCTTATGGGCCAGCTGGGCTAGCCAGCGGCAGGCCCAGCGCGCCTGCAGCTTTCATCCGTTGGCCAACGGCTGTAATTGGCCATAATTAGGCCAATTATGGCCAATTACTATTCATTAGTTGTCATTTTCTCCATTTTTGACTTTTCATCTTATTTTTTAATTTGATTCAAATAGAAAAGACATCAAATGACAGAAAATAGACATGAAAATATTTTTTGTGGAAAAAAATATTTTTAAGACACAACAAAAATTCTCTCAAGAACACTTTCAAAGCTAGCACTTTGAATTTGTTCAAACCATTTTCTCTTGATAGTTTCTTCTTCATTCTTCGCTTGAATTATCATTAGAGACATCCTAGTGTGGATTGTTGTGGTTTGCTAAAACCCGACAAAGTGAAGATTTGAAGAACAAATAAAAATTACAAGGTATAATTTTTAACATTTTCATTTATATAAATTAGTTTTAATGGTACAAGTATGATCTTTTGTTTTGGGTTTTGAAAAATTTTATTTTTCACTGCGTTTATGAATATGATTCATTCTTCAAAACCCAACATTGGTATCAGAGCCAAGTTGTATCCATTAAAATTAATTTTAATTGAAAGTGCAATGGGATTGCATGTTTTTGATGATTTTGGATCAATAGGTTTTGAAAAATTGAAATTAATTTATAAAATATACTTTACACATTTTTCTTTCTTTAATATGATCATGGGATGATTAAGAATTATTATTGTGATTGAAAAATGATTTGAATGTGATTCAAATAATTAATTTCGGATTTATTTCAAAAATGCCTAAAATTGTCTTGTTTATGAACATGTGTTGTTGTTTGGCTTAATTGATGGGGCTAGTTGCATTTTCTTGTAATTTAATTATAAAAAAATTATTTAGAATATTTTTATGCCTCTGGAAGTGTCTAATAATTAATTAAAAGTTATATTAATTAATTTTTCAAACAAATACAAAAACAAGACTGTTTTAGCTTACCCGGTGGGGCTGTTTTGTTTGATTTTTTGTATGTGTTTATTTCATTTTCAGCACCTTGAAATACTTTTTATGTGATTAAAAATATGTTATTTTGATGTTAGATGCATGCCAAAATTATTTTTCAAGCATTTGAAATTTTAAAAATTCTAGATATCGAATTAGTTATTTTGAGCATGTAAGTGTGTTGGTTCATTTGTCTTAGTAATTTTGGCTTGTGCCAAAATCATTTTGATGAACTTGAGCTGACCTAAAGATAATTAGAATGATGATTTGATGTTCTTGAAATTTTTAGAATTTTTGGAAATTAATTTTGAATTAATTTAAGTTGTGCAATTGTAATTCTAGTATGACTAGAAATTGGTATGTATATTAAAATTAAATTGTTTAATTTTAACATCATAATATTCTGATTTTAAGGAGAATTATTTTTGAATTATTTTTGAAAATATGTAATTTAATTTAATTTGATTAAATATTAAATTTCACTTTAAAATGACATATAAAATTAAATTAACCGAAAGAACACATATAGGAAATTTTCATTCAAGTATTGAATCGATTTACAAATTGAAATCCAAAATTGTCATTTTTATTTTTTGCATTAGAGAATGCATATTAGGGGTGTATGAAAAGGCATGATGGATGATTATGGACTTAGGCCCAATGTGATTGAGCATGCATGGAATTATTTTGTTTTATGGTAAATAGGGCCTGCGTGTCCCTACCTCTTCTTCTTTCTTATGTATTTCTCTTTTCATCTTACTCCCCTCAAATGTAAATTGAGGCTTTCTATAATTTGAAATATGTAATTAGATTACATAGGATTATGATAGAATGAAGATACAAAGGAGCAAGATGCAAAGGAGATTGTACCATAAATAAGAAGACTTAGAAATAAGAATTTGATTTCTATTTTGGGTTGTAAATTTATGTATATACCTAGGTAAGACCTAGTCAATTTCTCTTTGGCTCAAGAGATTGACTTTAGTATGTCCATAATTATGCCATATAGTTAATGTAACTATCTTTTTATATCAATGTGTTGAATGTATGATATATAAAAGCATGAAATAATAACTTGATGAAACTTAACAAAGCAATCCCTCACTAAATAAACAATTAAGTCTTACGCCTTCCATTAATATGGGGAGAACCAGAGTTCTTCTAGAGTTAGGGTTTTTGAGTTGCCTCAAGCTCACTCTATAAGAATATGTTCAATCCATTGAAATTAGATTTCACGATTAATGGGTTAGACTTAACCGATATTATTAACTTGTTGGATTTGCGCCAAGGTTAATGTGTATTGGAAGTGAAGTTGGGTTTGTATACATGAGATGTACACATATAAAGAGTGGATAGCCCCATGTATGTGCACACATCAATAAGTTGATAGCACAAGATTCGATAGTTGCATGAATAATGCAATTAGTATGGATTAGATACCTACCAACCAAACTAAGGATAGCTTGTTGAGTTGCCTCAAGGTTATTCTTAGCTAGTTGGATATCGACCCACTAGGAGAACGTCCATATAAGTTCTCTCGGGTTCATAGTGAGGGCTATGGATTCACTATAAAATAGTGGGAGCCATAATGTGATTTATTAAAGATCTAATAAACATGCATTTTATGTACATTCTAACATGTTCTATTTTACATCTAGGTTGCTAGAATCATCATCATGACAAGTGTGAATTTGAGATCGCTAATGGAATCAAATAAGTTGACTGGGCCTAATTTTTTGGATTGGCTAAGGAATCTGAGAATAGTTCTCAAATCCGAAAAGATTGGTTATGTCCTAGATGAGGCACTCCCTAATCCCCCTACTGCTAATGCTTCTGAAGATGTTCAGAAGGCATATCAAAAGCATCTCGATGATAGTGAGATGGTAAGCTGCATTATGCTTGCTACTATGTCAGCTGAGTTGCAAAAGCAGTATGAGTCTATGGATGCTAATTCCATAGTATACCATTTAAGAGAGCTTTTTGATGAGCAAGCACGTTCTGAAAGGTTCGAAACTTCAAGGTTGCTCTTCCGCACTAAGATGGTTGAGGGGACATCTCCAGTGCAATATGCATTGAAGATGAATGGCTATGTTGAGAGGTTGGCCACCTTGGGATTTGTGATGGACCATGAATTAAGTATTGACTTAATTCTAACCGATTTGTCTGATAGTTATTCACATTTTGTGCTTAACTATAGGATGAATCAAATCTCTACCACTATTCCTGAGCTGATTAACTTGCTTAAAACAGCTGAGTCATCTGTCAAGAAGGACAGTAAGGCTGTGATGCTGGTGGACTCTTCAAGTTCTAAAAGGAAGAACCTTAAAAAGAAGAAGTTCATGAAGCCTAAGGGTGGCGTGGCCAAGAAAAAGGCCAAGGAGATTGCTCCAAAAGGGACATGCTTCCATTGTGGCAAGGATGGCCATTGGAAGAGAAACTGCAAGGCTTACTTGGAGTCCTTGAAGAAGAAGGCATCTGATGCCTCATCTACTTCAGGTATTTTTGTCAATGCAATTAATACTGTTTCCAATAATAATATATGGGTATTAGATACCGGTTGTGGCTCACACATATGCAGTGATATGCAGGGCCTAAGGAACAGTAGACAACTTAATAAGGGAGAGTCAGACCTACGCATTGGAAATGGAGCAAGGGTTGTTGCATTAGCTATAGGAACATATGTATTAACCCTCCCTAGTGGGCTTATATTAAATTTGGAGAATCGCTATTATGTTCCTGCTTTGACTAAAAACATTATTTCTGTTTCAAGTCTAAATAAATATGGTTTCCTTTTTAGCTTTTAGTAACAATTGTTGTTTTATTATGTTGAATGGAATTCTTTATGCCAATGGTGCATTATGCAATGGAATATACATATTAGATATGTCAAATCCAATTTTAAACATCAATGATAATAAAAGGCAAAAACAAGATATGTTGAAATCATTTTATTTATGGCATTGTCGTCTTGGTCATATAAGTGAGAAACACATGGCTAAGCTACGCAAAAGTGGTAGTTTGGGGTCATTTGATTATGAATCATATGACACATGTGAATCTAATATACTAGGCAAGATGACTAAATTACCTTTTAAGGGAAAGGGTGAACGTGCTAATGGACTTTTAGACTTAATACATTCAGATGTATGTGGTCCAATGTCTACACAAGCTAGAGGTGGTTTCATCTACTTCATTACTTTTATCGATGACTACTCACGATATGGATACGTGTATCTTATGAGATACAAATCCAAAGCTTTTGAAAAGTTCAAAGAATTCAGAAATGAAGTAGAGAAACAACTTGGCAAAAGTATTAAAACACTTCGATCAGATCGAGGAGGTGAATACTTGAGCCAAGAGTTTCTAGATTATCTTAGGGATAATGGGATTTTATCTCAATGGACTCCATCTTACACTCCGCAACACAATGGTGTGGCTGAAAGAAGAACCGAACCTTATTAGACATGGTAAGGTCAATGATGAGTTTTGCGGAATTGCCTAAATCCTTTTGGGGTTATGCACTAGAAACTGCCATTTATATATGAAATGGAGTTCCTTCAAAGTCAGTTGATGTTACTCCATATGAGATATGGTATAACAAGAGGCCCACATTTTCTTACATGAGAATTTGGGGTTGTCCTGCTTATGTGAAACGGACAATGTTAGATAAGCTAGAAGCTAAGTCTGACCAATGTCTGTTTGTGGGATATCAAAAAGCATCATATGGATATCTGTTTTACCACCCCTTGGAACAAAAGGTTTTTGTTTCAAGAAATGCTATCTTTTTAGAGAGAGAATTCCTTCTGAAAGGAGATAGTGGGACCAAAATTGAACTTGAGGAAGTTCAAGATCCTCAAACAGATGTTGATCAATTGCCTGAACCTGAGCTTGTTACTCATACAGATGATATAATAGCTCAACATTCTAAAGCACAAGAGCTTCGTAGGTCAAGTAGGATACGTACTGTTCCAAAGAGATATGGATTTCTCATTAGTGAATAGAATGACGTATTGCTCATAGAAAATGATGAGCCTACAACCTATGAAGAGGTTCTGAATAGTTTAAAATCTGACAAATGGCTTCAAGCCATGAAGTCAGAAATGGATTCTATGTATGAAAACCAAGTATGGACTTTGGTTGACCCACCCAAAGGAATAAAGCCTATAGGGTGCAAGTGGGTTTTCGAAAAGAAAACTGATATGGATGGTAATGTGATTACCTATAAAGCTAGACTTTTTGCTAAAGGTTATCATCAAAGACAAGGAATTGACTACGATGATACTCCTAGCCATTGCTACTCATTATGATTATGAGATATGGCAAATGGATGTGAAAACAACTTTCCTTAATGGAAATCTGACTGAGGATGTGTACATGACACAACCAGAAGGTTTCATATCCAAAGATGGCAAAAAAGTATGTAAGCTTCAAAGATCCATTTATGGATTAAAGCAAGCATCCAAGAGTTGGAATATTCGGTGTGATGAGACAATCAAACAGTTTGGTTTCTTACAAAATCCGGATGAACCTTGTGTCTACAAGAAGGTTAGTGGGAGTGCAATCGTATTTTTGTGTTATATGTAGATGACATATTGTTAATGGGAAATGATGTCTCAGCCTTACAATCAGTCAAAATTTGGTTATCCAAGAATTTCTCTATGAAAGACCTTAGAGAAGCAGTCTATATTTTAGGGATAAAGATCTATAGAGATAGATCTAAAAGATTGCTTAGTCTTTCACAGTCTACATACATAGATAAAATGCTAAAAAGGTGTTGCCAGATATTAAGCCAAGAAAGGGGGTTGAATCGGAGTTTCAAGAAATTAAACTTTAAGGTGTGGAAATAAATAATTAATTTTAGGAGGGATAGAGAAAATCTGACATAAAGATTTATAGAGGTTCGGGTGTTAACAAACCCTACTCATCTCCCCAATCGCAATTGGGAGTTTCACTAACATACTAAGTGTTACAATGGAGTTTTACAAGCTCACTCCCAACTATAGTGTTTCTTACAATGACTCACACCTAACCTAGAAAATCCCTTGTGTTTTAATGGCTCACATAATAACCAATTCCTTGTGTTTTACAGGCTCACACAAATAACCTTCACTTCGTGTTTTTACAGGCTCACACAATAACCTTTTGATTTGTGTATTTGGGATCACGCAACTAACCCTTACAAGTATTCTACTCTTAACCCAGAAATACCCAAAGCTCACTTGAGTAAAGATTACAGAGAGAAACACTCACAAATCTTAATTGCTCAATAAATGAAGAGCAAGAAGATTTTTACAGAGAATAGATTTTGTTCTCAAAGTATGAATGTACAAATAGCTTGTAATAAAAATTAAATTCAAAGTGTATGCTATTCCTTTTTTTTATTCTCTTCTTCTGAATTATTAAATCACTTCCATTTATACTCTCATGGATGAATATAGCTGTTGGGGTGCATTAAATACGAAACTAGCCGTTGTACCAACCAAATAATCGCGCCTGACATTTTTCTCTTTCATCATTCACGGGCGTGACTATGTTTGTCACGGGCGTGAGATTTCTTCCCAAGTTGTGACTGAAGTGGTGACCTTGGTCGTGAAGCTCTCTAGAATGTTTTGAAACATTTAGTCACGGGCGTGACATACTCATTCACGGGGGTGACTAAATTACCAGTCGTGATCCATGTGGTGACTTTGGTCGTGAAGCTCTCTGGATGAAAATGCATGAACATTCACGGGGGTGACATATTGATTCACGGGGGTGACTGAAATGTCCACTTCACGGTTTGTTCTTCCTTCATGGCCGTGAACTTCAAATGTTGGTTTTGGTAACGGTTAGCTTCATTCACGAGCGTGACATATAGAGTCATGGCAGTGAACATGCTACTTCTTGAATTGTCTTTCAAGGATTATTCTTCCAATCTCCATTCTTGCTATTTTAACCCATGTCCTGTATAATAGACTTAGAAAACAAGTATGTTAAATACAATATTGTTATTTTATTTGTTATCATCAAAATGACGAAAATACCCCTCAAGGTTTAACAATCTCCCCCTTTTTTATGGTGACAAATAATCTAGCAATATATGATTTTGAAAAATCTCCCCCTCAAAATATACTTAGGATAAAGAATTTATAAAATACAAGAATTGTTAAGAATGATGTAGCATTGAAATAAGCTTACTAGATTTTAAGTGTATGCAAGTTATATGAGAAGTATATCCAATATATACCATAATTCCTTTTTAAGACATGAAGTATATGTAAGGTATACTTAAGGTATATCATGGCATATTTAATTTTGAACTTGCATTAAGGTATATGCAAAGTATACTTAAGGTATATCTTATGTATATAAAGCTCAATTTTTCAATTTTATACTTTGCATTGGAATTTTTTAATGAAGGTTTCTAATCCCTTTTAATCTATTTCAAAGTCAATACAATTTTAATTTTTGATTCAAAATTCATTTACCTTAATATATATTGTTAGTTTCTCCTTATGTTGTTAGTTTGATACCATTTTCCCTATAATATATTGCTAGTTTTCTCCCCCTTTTGTCATCAATCAAAAAGGGAAAAAAAATATATCAATGAGATAAGCAAAAGTAAATACATTAATTAAAGGAAAAGATACAAACAAAGGTAAATGTTCAGAAAGGAAATTGAAAATTTCCTACACACCAACAAACATAAACAAAATAAACAAGCAAATTTAGGCTACACTCTAGCCTAACTCCTAGCCGGAAATCCTATCACGAAGCCTAGCTACTTTAGCCTCAAGGCTGTCCATCCGAGATTCTATGAAGTCTTTGAGGTTTTCCAACCTCTCATCCATTGAAGTCTGCAGCTGCTCAAAATGTGGTACCAAGAGGTCAACCACCTGCTGCGCTAACGTCGGTGTGGAAGCCGAGGACTGTCCGATGTCCTGCTCAGCTACTGGAGGTGCTTCCTCAATCCGAGCCCTCTTCTTCTGCTGGACTCCTTGGAGGCCTGCTTTAAAGTATTCCATGTCATTGTCTTCCCAGATGATCTCCCCAGTAGTGTTAGTGAAGCGGTAGAAGATATCGTTTTGAAAAACAATTCTGACAGCCGCTCCCATTTTTATGAAGGACTCAACATCCAAGCGATCTCGAGGATGTCCAGGGATGAGGTTGAAGTGATGCTCATCCAGCTTCAGATACTCAAGCTTTATAGCTATGTGGATGACATATGCCCCAATCAAAATATCTCCAGTAGGTTTGGTGGCAATGGAGAGAAGATGGTTTGCAAACCATCTAGAAAGTGCCACCGTCAGTCTTCTGCGAGCCATCTCAAATAGGAAGAGCTCCGACTTCCTGATAGTCCCGTTGCTTTCTCCTCTAGCAAATATGCTATAGGTTAGGAACCTATGCAAATATCTGTGCACTAGGGACACGAGATGAGTGCTCTTTGTCTTCTTGACATCCCAGCTACAATCATGCCCAAAATGTGTCCAAGCTCGAGGGGCAGAGAATTCTACCTCAGTATCATTCAGGATGCCATCAGATGGTAGACTGAACAATTCCCAAAATTCGATGGCACTGAGGGTGTTGGGATTGTTGCAGAGTTGGAATTTCACCACTCAAGTAGGTGAAACCTGCAAGGTGCTGAGGAATTCTAGTGTTGGCTCCCTCAAGGTTGGCTGGTGAATTTCCACAAAGTCTTTCAGATGACAGGCTTGGAGTTGCTCTGTCATAGCCGTCTTGAGCCTGAGACTTCGGACTATCTGCCATTCGAATGACCTTGATAATAGTAGAGGTCTCTTTTTCAAGGTTGCGTACCGAGGATGACATTGCTTCGGAATGCGATTCATGAGGTAATCTGCATACCTCTTAGGAGCAAGGGACTTCTTTCTTTTTCCCTTGGATGAGGCAGTCTCCATTTGTTTGAAGAATTTGGTTTGTGATGGAGTGAAGACTTTTGACAGAAAAGAAAATTTTTTTTATGGAAAAACCCTAGAAATATATGATTTTTGATGAAGATTTGAACTTTTTGTGGTTTTTATAGGAAAAGTTTGAGTCTTGGGGGCCGGAATCTTCAATGTCTCAATGAATGTATGTAAATGAGAGCGATTTTGGGAGTTGGAGAGTTGAAATGAAAAATATAACCGATTGTTCTTTTATATACTCGATACATTCACGGGCGTGTAATGTGTTTTGACGGGTGTGAATGGTCGTGTTCACGGTTTGCTGAATGAGTGTTCCATCCATGAATGAAGGCGTGAATAGGTTCACAGGCATTATCTTTGACTATCATGGGGGTAAATGATCATCCTTCATGGGGGTGAACAAATAGTCACGGGCGTGAAATGTTGAATTTCACTACTTATGCCCGTGAATCAAGCCGTGACTCAAAGCGTGAAAGCTTCTGTGAGTTTTGGGGTGTTAAGGTTCACGAGAGTGAAAATTAGTCACGGGAGTGAATGAAGCCGCGAAAATAAGCTTCACCACTTGAAGCCATGAACCATGTCGTGAACCAAGTCATGAACGACACTGCCTCTTTTGGCTATTTAAGTCACGGGCGCGAACATATGTCACGGGCGTGACTCCCCTAAAATTTTCATCAAATAAAATTAAGTCCTAAAACAAGACTAAATCATTTCAACAAAGATTCTATTCCTTAAAACATAAATTTTCATCAAAAATTCTATCTTATGTCTTGTGATATGAATTAAAATCATCAATTAAAATTTCATAATTTAGCAATCACAAGGTTAATCCATCAATCATACCAAGTTCTCTTCTAATGAAATTACATCTTTCCTCATTTAGAGACTTAGTGAAAATATCTGCTAATAGATTTTATGTGCTTATAAATTCTAATGCAACATCTCCAAATTGAACATGATCTCTAATAAAATGGTGTCTAATGTCAATATGCTTACTTCTTGAATGTTGAATAGGATTCCTTGACAGATTTATAGCACTTGTATTGTCACATTTAATAGGTATATGGTTCATTTCATGACCATAGTCCTTTAGTTGTTGTTTCATCCAAAGAATTTGAGTACAACAACATCCTGCTGCTACATATTTTGCTTCAGCAGTTGAGAGAGCAACTGAAACTTGTTTCTTGCTAAACCAAGAAACTAAACATTCTCCAATAAAGTGACAAGTGCCTGAAGTACTTTTCCTATCTAAAAGACTTCCAGCATAGTCTGCATCCGAATATCCTATAATATAAAAGGATGAATTCTGAGGATACCATAAACCTAGATGCAAAGATCCGTGTAAATATCTTAAAATTCTTTTTATTGCATTTAAATGAGATTCTTTAGGACATGACTGAAATCGTGCACACAAGCAAACACTATGCATTATATCGGGTCTAGAAGTAGTGAGATATAAAAGTGATCCAATCATACCTTTATAAAGCTTTTCATTAATGCTCTTACCCTTTTCATCTTTGTCCAATTTTGTTGATGTGCTTATAGGAGTCTTGGCATTCTTGCATCCTTCCATACCAAATTTCTTCATTAAATCTTTGGCATATTTGGATTGGTTAATGAATATGCCCTCATTGCTTTGCTTTATTTGTAAACCAAGGAAATACTTAAGCTCTCCCATCATGCTCATTTCAAACTCCTTAGTCATACACTAAGCAAATTCTTGACAAAGCAACTCATTAGTAGAACCAAATATTATAGCATCAACATAAATTTGAACAATTAGTATATCATGCTTATGCTTTTTGATGAATAATGTAGTGTCAACATTTCCCTTTGTAAAGCTATTTTCTAATAGAAAAGCACTTAGCCTCTCATACCAAGCTCTTGGGGCCTGTTTTAAATCATACAAAGCTTTTGAAAGTTTAAAAACATGATTTGGCAAATCATAGCTTTCAAAACCTGGTGGTTGTTCTACATACACTTTTTCATCTATATAACCATTTAGAAATGCACTTTTCACATCCATTTGGAAAAGTTTGAAATTCATGTGACATGCATATGCTAAAAGTATTCTTATGGCTTATAATCTAGCTACAGGTGCATATGTTTCATCATAATCTATACCTTCTTCCTGATTATATCCTTTTGCAACTAGTCTAGCCTTATTCCTGGTTATTAAACCTTGTTCATCTAATTTGTTTCTAAATACCCATTTGCTACCTATGATTTGATGATCCTTGGGTCTAGGTACTAGGGTTCATACCTTATTTCTCTCAAATTGGTTGAGTTCCTCTTGCATGGAAATTACCCAACTTTCATCATTAAGAGCTTTATCAATATTTTTAGGCTCAATTTGTGAAATAAAAGCTATGTCAATGACTAGATGTTTGAAATGAGATCTAGTACTTACTCCCCTTGATAGATCACCAATTATTTGCTCTTTTGGATGATCTTTCGTCATTCTCCATTCTTTTGGAAGTTCTTGATCATTTTGTTCCTAATTTTGAGGTAGAGAATCATTTTGCACTAAATTTTCTTGATCATTTTCTTCTTTCCCATTTCCAGTATCAAGTCTTTCCATATTACCTACAACATCATCAAGAACACTACCTTTCATAAGATCAAGTCTACTAAATTCATTAAAAACAACATGCATGGATTCTTCAATTGTTAGTGATCTTTTATTAAATACTCTATATGCTTTGCTGGTTGTAGAATACCCTATAAAGATACCTTCAACGGATTTAGAGGAAAATTTTCCAAGATTGTCCTTGGTGTTCAATATAAAACACTTGCATCCAAATACTCTAAAGTATGATATCAAGGGCTTTCTTCCATTCCATAGCTCAAATGAGGTTTTGTTTAAAATAGGTGTTTTGAAAACTCGATTTGAAATATAACATGCAGTGTTTGTGGCTTCTGCCCAAAAAATAAGTTGGTAATTCATATTCATTGAGCATTGTTCTAGCCATTTCAATTAAAGTTTGATTTTTACTTTCAACTACCCCATTTTGTTGAGGTGTCCTAGGAGATGAGAAATTATGTGAAATGCCATGTTCAAGACAAAAGCTTTCAAAGTTTTCATTTTCAAATTCTTTCCCATGGCCACTTCTTATTTTTGAAATACAGTACCCTTTTTCATTTTGAACTCTTTTAGCAAAGTTTTTGAAATTTTCAAAAGCATCACTCTTTTGAGCTAAGAAAATTACCCAATTAAATCTAGAGTAATCATTTACGATGACAAATGCATAATGTTTTCCTCCTAAGCTAGCAATTCTTGTAGGTCCAAATAAGTCTAAATGCAGGAGTTGAAGAGGTTTTGAAGTACTTACTATGTTTTTGGCTTTGAAGGATGACTTGTGTTGCTTTCCACTTTGGCAAGGATCATATGTCTTGCCTTTTTCATATTTAACTCTTGGCAGTCCTTTTACTAGTTCTTCTGTGCTGAGACTTTGTATTAAGTCCATGTTAGCATGACCAAGTCTTCTATGCCACAGCCAAGATTCATCACTAGTAGTCATAAGACACTTAGAGGAATGGTTAGATAGTTCATGTAAGATTATTATGTATGTATTGATATCTCTATTTCTTTTAAATATCTCCTCACCATCGATAGAGGTCACAAGACATTCATTTGAAGTAAAGATTACTTTGTTTCCTTTATCACATAATTGACTTACACTTAACAAGTTATGTTTCAAGCCATCAACAAGTAAGACATATTTAATAAAAGTAGTACCATTAATACCAATAGAACCAATGCCAATTACCTTACCTTTTGCATTGTTTCCAAAGGTAACTTTACCTCCACTATCTACTAGCCAAGCATTTTTTTTTATTGTGGACTTGAGGCATACCTATAGAATCACAATTCAAGTATGATTTTTAGGTACCCAAATGAGTTTGGGTCCTTGGGGGTTAGCACATGAAGGTTCCCAATGAGCCTTCCTTATCAGGCAGTATTTATTTATGTGACCCATTCTCATACAATAATTACATTGTTTTGGTCTAAACTTGCTTTTTGGTCTTACAATATTTTTGAATGTCATAATTCTATTAGACTGATTTTGAGAACAATGGCATGCAGAATCATGATTAATTTGCATTTTTCTAGATGCATACTTCTAATACAAAAAGGCATGATTAGTCTTTTGAGGATTCTTTCTTAGGCTTGCTAATCCTTGATTATTCCTTTTATATATAGAGGGATTAATATGCTTATTTCTTGGTGCTGTCTTAACAGGTGTGGAGATGTTAGGTTCTTTAGACTTAACAAATACAGTTTTGTTAGAAGATGATGATGTGTCCTTAAATCCTAGACTATGTCTAATTAAGGGTCATCTTTGAGACATAATGAGAGTATCTAAGCTCTCTTTACCTTTGTGAAATTTAGAAATGGAATTTCTAAGTTCCTCAACTTCATGTTTCAAAGTATTATTTTCTTTTAGCAAGGAAGCTGTTGAGGGTCTTGATGAGCATTCATCTAATGACTTTTGGAGAGTTTCATTAGATAATTTAAGCTTTATGTTTTCCTTTTCTAAACCATCTATCTTATTTTTTAAATTTGAGATGTTATTTCGATAGGTACTAAATTTACTTCTATATTTCTCTAATTCTATATTTAATTCTTCTATCAGGCTTTGCTCATCATCATCATCATCATCATCACTATCATTATTACTACTATCATTATTGAAAGAGTATGAGTGTAATGATCTTACCTTATCCGAGACATGATCCTCAATAGCCATGAAACATAGGTTGACCTCTTCACTTTCATTATCATCTTTTTCACTTGAAGAGTTTTCGTCATCCCATGTGGCTTTGTGACCTTTCTCCCCATTGTCTCTTTGGTATTTGCTCTTATGTTTCTTGAGCCTTCGACATTCTGGTTTGATATGTCCTTTCTTTCCACACTCATAGCACTTTACCTCTTCCTTACTTCTATATGTGTCATTAGAAGTTTGTTTGAGGTTTCTTTGCCTAAATTTTCTGGAATTGCTCATTTTCTTCTCAATGATTCTTTTTAATCTTCTTGAAAGCATAGCAATGTCCTCATTTTCATCATCACTCATTTCTTCATCATCTTCACTATTCTCTTGAGATTTTGAAGTAGAGGCTTTGAGTGCTAAGGGCTTTCTTTTTTTCTGGCTCTTCTTCAAGCTCTCTATCTCTTTTCACTGCCATCTCATGTGTGAGAAGTTTTCCAATCAGCACATCAGTATTCATGATGCTCATATCTTCATTTGCTTCTTCTATGCCAGCAACTCTTGAGCCATAGTCTTTAAGAGGAAGACTTCTCAGGATTTTATTGTTTACATCTTCCAAACTCATATGCTTCCCAAGTTTCCTCATTCCATTTATAATGGCTAGAAGACGGTTGGTCATGTCAGTGATTGACTCATTGGATTTCATCTTGAAGAGCTCATATTCTGAGGTCAGAAGTTGAATCTTCTTGGATTTGACTTGTTTAGTTCCTTCATGATAATTCTCCAATGTCTTCCACATGCTGTATGTTGTTGGGCAGTGTTGTATTCTCCCACATTCTTCAATAGATAATGAGCTTGATAGGATTGTCATTGCCTTTTTTTTTTTGAAATTTTCTCTTCTTTGAGGCTCTGTCCAATCATCTCTTGATAGGATTTCTTCTTCACCATCAGCTCCACTTCTGGTTGGTGGTGTCCATTCTTTTCGTACACTATCCTAGACTTCAATTCCTTCACTATCCAAATATGTCTCCATCCGAAACTTCCAATGGGCATAATTTGCTCCATCAAAGTAAGGTTTGAGACTTTGGAATCCTTCACTGGCCATATCGTACTCTTTACTAGTGCTTTTTAGGCTTCTATGCTAGACAAGGCTCTGATACCAATTGTTGCCCAGATATTAAGCCAACAAGGGGGGTTGAATTGGAGTTTCAAGAAATTAAACTTTAAGGTGCGGAAATAAATAATTAATTTTAGGAGGGATAGAGAAAATCTGACACAAAGATTTATAGAGGTTCGGGTGTTAACAAACCCTACTCCTCTCCCCAATCGCAATTGGGAGTTTCACTAACACACTAAGTGTTACAATGGAGTTTTACAAGCTCACTCCCAACTATGGTGTTTCTCACAATGGCTCACACCTAACCCAGAAAATCCCTTGTGTTTTAATGGCTCACACAATAACCAATTCCTTGTGTTTTACAGGCTCACACAAACAATCTTCACTTTCTGTTTTTACAGGCTCACACAATAACCTTTTGATTTGCATATTTGGGATCACACAACTAACCCTTACAAGTATTCTACTCTTAACCCAGAAATACCCAAAGCTCACTTGAGTAAAGATTACAGAGAGAAACACTCACAAATCTTAATTGCTCAATAAATGAAGAGCAAGAAGATTTTTACAGAGAATAGATTTTGTTCTCAAAGTATGAATGTACAAATAGTTTGTAATAAGAATTAAATTCAAAGTGTATGCTATTCCTTTTTGTTATTCTCTTCTTCTGAATGTATAAATGACTTCCATTTATACTCCCATGGCTGAATATAGTCATTGGGAAGCATTAAATACGAAACTAGCCATTGTACCAACCAAATAATCGCGCCTGACATTTTTCTCTTTCATCATTCACGGGTGTGACTATGTTTGTCACGGGCGTGAGATTTCTTCCCAAGCCGTGACTAAAGTGGTGATCTTGGTCGTGAAGCTCTCTGGAATGTTTTGAAACATTTAGTCACGGGCGTGACATACTCATTCATGGGCATGACCAACTTCCCAGCCGTGATCCATGTGGTGACTTTGGTTGTGAAGCTCTCTGGATGAAAATGTATGAACATTCACGGGGGTGACATATTGATTCACGGTGGTGACTGAAATGTCCACTTCACGGTTTGTTCTTCCTTCATGGCTGTGAACTTCAAATGTTGGTTTTGGTAACGGTTAGCTTCGTTCACAGGCGTGACATATAGAGTCACGGCAGTGAACATGCTACTTCTTGAATTTTGTCTTTCAAGGATTATTCTTCAATCTCCATTCTTGCTATTTTAATCCATGTCTTGTATAATAGACTTAGAAAACAAGTATGTTAAATACAATATTGCTATTTTATTTGTTATCATCAAAATGACGGAAATACCCCTCAAGGTTTAACAAGAGGTTTAGCATGGAGCAGTCTAAGAGGGGATATATTCCCATGACCCATGGGATTACTCTCTCAAAGTCTTTGTGTCTAAAGACATAATATGAGAGGACACACATGAGTTTGATTCCATATGCTTCAGCTATAGGATCAATCATGTATGCTATGATATGTACAAGACCCGATGTATCATATGCTCTGAGTGTCACGAGTAGATACCAATCGGACACTGGTGAGGGTCATTGGGTGGCTGTCAAGAATATCCTTAAGTACTTAAGAAGAACTAAGCATGTATTCTTGGTATGTGGAGATGGAGATATTACTGTGAGCGGGTATACCGATGCCAGCTTCCAATCTGACAAGGATGACTCAAAATCTCAGTCAGGTTATATATTCACACTAAATGGTGGAACAGTTACTTGGAAGAGTTCCAAACAAAAAACGACTGCTGATTCCACAACCGAAGCAGAGTACATTCCAGCTTCTGAAGTAGCAAAGGAAGCAGTTTGGATAAAGACATTCATCACAGAACTTGGAATTCTCAGCATTATTGATCCAATACAATTGTATTGTGATAATAATGGAGCCATTGTGCAAGCAAAGGAGCCACGGTCTCATCAGAGATCCAAACATGTACTCAGAAGATACCATTTGATTAGAGAAATCATTGGTAGGAATGATGTAAAGATAGAAAGAGTGCCCACTAACCAGAATATTGCTGATCCTTTAACTAAGCCACTTCCCCAAAAGAAATATGATTCTCATGTACTCGCCTATAGAATTAAATACAAAGGCGATTGGCTTTATTGCAAGTGGGAGCTTGTTAGAGGAGTGCTCTAAAGGCAATCACCTTTAGCACTTATTGTACAAATTTATTTGATTAATAAAAGGCTTTTTCATTAATTTGATGTTCATTTGATATATGAATTGATAAGTGATCTTAAATCAATTAATGAAGTCCTTGATACATAACATAGCATGAAGGAAATCATGATGAGATCATGATATTGAGATTCTTATCATGTGTAATTATGTTAGTATCAAAATTATCCCTAGTCATAGGATTAATGAGACGGGACATTATTAATCCAGACAGACTAGCACATGTTACACTCCTTGATTGGATCGAGTAGTAGATCTCATAATCTATAAACATGAGATGTTTAGAGTTAACATGTGGATGCTTGCTAAGTGTAGCTAAGTATATTGAATGACCAACTATGAGACAATCATATGGATAATCTATTCAAATGTCAATGATAGTCGCATCATAGCAATGGTGCAAGTATCCTTAGATTTGAGGTACTCAAGGATATCTTGAATATTGATTCTGTATTTTGACACTATTCCTTGTTGCCTCGGAGAGGTAGTTCATAGGGTGGTGATTGGATACTGCTTGAGGTATTCAAAGGTAATTGGGTAACCAACAAAGGATTCACCACTCTTGATAGAAGGAGTGTATACCTATGGCCTCTTGTCGTGGTCATTACTCAGGAATCTCTGGCCGAAGTGGAAATGTCATAAAGATAGTCTTTAATGACATATCTAATAGAGTAATAAGCCTCAAGGACATGAACTAACATTACTTGGACTAGACGTGACATAGTCAGTCTAGTGGGACTTGACACATGTTCATACTCTAAACCAAGTGGAGTATAGATTGGTGAAAGGAATAATTGTACAGAAATTGTCTATGGAAAGGTTTGTAGTCAAAACACTGACTTTCTGGTCAATTGGGGGTCATGATGTGTTGCTAGATACCACTCATGACCTGTTTAAATTAATTATTAATTTAAGTGGCAACATAACCGGGAACCTAATGGGTCACACGTATTGAAGATATGGAGAATGAGTAAAATGGTCTTGGACAGGATCCAAATTATGAGAGAATTATTTTAGGATGGATCGCGATGAGATCGCACGAAAAAATCGTTTGGGAGTGTCACGGGCCTGCGCGGGCTAGGCTAGGTAGGCTGCTTTAGTTTTATGACAACTCAAGGTTTATTGCTTTATTACATGTTCTTAAAACCAAAAGACCTATAAAATTTTATCCCAAAATATCCCATGAAATAAAAAAATATATAAATATTCCATCATTAGTATTAAATGGATTTTCAAGAACAAGTTGGATGAGCAAGGTCATATAACTAGAAATAAAGATAGATTGGTTGCCAAAAGGTACAACTAAGAGAAAGGCATATATTATGATGAAACCTATGCTCTAGTGGCTAGATTAGAAGCAATTAGAATTATTTTAGCTTATGTATATCATATGAACTTTAAAATTTTTCAAATGGATGTCAAAAGTGCATTTTTAAATGGTTTTATAGAGGAGGAAGTTTATGTTGAATAACCTCACAATTTTGAAAGTCATACATTGCCAAATCATATATTTAAACTATCTAAGGCATTATATGGTCTAAAACAAGCTCCAAGAGCTTGGTATGAGAGACTTAGTACATTTCTTTTAGAAAATAATTTTTCAAAAAGACATGTTGACACTACTCTTTTCATTAAAAAACACAAACATGATATATTACTTGTTCAAATTTATGTTGATGATATTATCTTTGGATCCACTAATGAATTTCTTTGTCAAGAATTTGCTAAATGTATGACTAGAGAATTTGAAATGAGCATGATAAGAGAGCTCAAATTTTTCCTTAGTCTTCAAATCAAGCAAAGCAAAAATGGCATCTTCATGAACCAATCCAAGTACACCAAATAGCTATTAAAGAAATTTGGAATGAAATGATGTAAAAGTGTCAAGACTCTAATTAGCACATCAACCAATTTGGACAAAGATGAGAAGGGTAAGGCTATAGATGAAAAGCTTCATAGAGGTATGATCGGATCTTTTTTATACTTTACCGCTTTTAGACCTAATAAAATGTATAGTGTATGCTTATATGCTATATTTCAATCATGTCCTAAAGAATCTCATTTTCATGCTGTGAAAAAGATTTTAAAATATATACATGGCACAATGCATTTAGGCTTATGGTATCCTAGAAACACTTCATTTCATATCATTGGTTTTTCGGATACTGATTATGCCAAAAGTCTTCTAGATAGAAAAAGTACATCTATAACTTATCACTTTATTAGTGAATGTTTAGTTTCTTGGTTTAGCAAGAAACAATTTTTTGATTGCCTTGTCCACTACTGAAGCATAATATATTACAGTGAGTTGTTATTGCACTCAAGTTCTTTGGATGAGACAATAACTCAAGGACTATGGTCGAGAGATTGATCACATTCCCATCAAATGTGATAATTCAAGTACTATAAACCTTTCTAAAAAATCCCATTTAGCATTCTAGGAGAAAACACATAGACATTAGGCATCATTTTATAAGAGATCATGTATAAAATGGTGATGTTGTGTTGGAATTTATTGACACAAACAATCAATTGGCTGATATGTTTACCAAAGCTTTCAATGATGAAAGATATTGCTTTATAAAAAAGGAGCACGGTATGCTTGATGGGAGCACATTATCTTAAAATTATGTTTAAAGAATTGTATTCACTTTGGTTAATTGTGTATCTTTAATGTTCAAATTGTAAACCTTGAGTAATATTTTATATATTTGATGATTTACATATTCAATTTGTATGATGAGTGATTATTTGTCTTGAAAAATTATGTTTAATTTACTTAGGAAGAAAATGCATATCACATCTTTTTTTTGGATCATGTTTTATTTTTTCCATGTTTTAGGTCTTCACACCTATGAGTAAAACTTCACGGTCGTAAAAATATTAGCCAAAAAGGGCATAAGTGTTCACATTTTGGCTCACACTTTGGGTCATAGTTTGATGTTGCGAATATCCTTTTTCATGCGTGTGACTATTTTATATCATGGTTGTGAACTTAACATACTTCAAATGGTAGAAGCATTCACGTTTTCCATGATGGGATGGGTCATCACCATTTGATCTTCTTGTGAACACGATTATTCACACCCATGAATATTCATTCACAGCCGTGAATCAATCGATATATAGCCTAAAATTTTACTGTTTCTCTCGTTTCTCTTTCTTCAAAAATGCAAAAGCCACACCCCTTTTCCTCTTTTCGGCCAAATCCGACCCTTTAAATATCCTTTCATCAAAAATCTTTGTCGGTTTCATCATCTATACATCAAAATCATTGATTTCATCTGATTTCTTTAAGTCCTTTTTGCATTCTTTAGGCGGTAATCAAACCTAAGTTCTCTTTTTCATCCCTTTCCATTTTCGCTAAGGATTTTGACCACTAATATGGCCTCTAGAGCCAGTTCTTCCAAAGGAAAAAGAAAGAGAATGGCTCCAAAGATCTATACTAACCATTTTCTGAATATTCTACCCCAACACTTTCATCAGAAGTATACTTCTCTCAAGAAGCGACCCATTTTGTCAACCTGGACAATTGATTGGAGTTATGTCAAGGCTTTCGGCCTTGAATCCAATATGAAAGTGTGGCTTCAACAATATGGATTGCTATAATTTGTAGATATCTATAAGCCCACATTCAATGAGCAAACCCTATAATTTTTTAACAACTTGCTAGTATCTCCAGCTGGCAAAGTCTTTTTTCAACTCTGCATGTAAGAGAATTCACTCATAGTCTCAAAATTTGCAGAAATCTTCAAGCTGCCACATGAGGGCTTGATCAATGACAGTGAAGTAATGAATTTTAATCCCTCTACATATTGGCACAACTTTGGTAGTGACTATAGCTAGGATGTCAAAAATATGAAGAGCACTCACTTGAAGAACCCAACTCTCTACTATATTCACCAGTTCCTAACTTACTCAATATTTGCCCAAGGAGATAGCAACGGGGAAGTCAGGAAATTAGAGTTGCTTCTGTTTGATATGGCTCAGAAAAATAAGCTAGTGGCCCTGTTAAGATGGTTTGCTTCCCATTTTCAGTCAATTGCCTCCAAGCCATCATGTGACATTCTAGTAGGTGGCTACATTACTCATCTGTTAATTGAGCTCAAGATGATGGATCCTAGGGATCATGACTTCACCATCATCCCTAAATCCCCTAGAGATCTATTGGAAATTGAATCCTTCATTAAGATAAGAGCCACATTGAGAAGCCTCTTTTAGGATAATATCTACTATAGGTTTATCACCCCTGCCGGTGAAGTTGCATGGGAATTGGAGGATTCAAAAGCTTTTAAAGCTGGCCTTCAAAGGCCATAGTAGAGAAAGAGAGCTAGAGTCGAGCTTCCTCAAGCTACGATAAAAACACTGGTTGCCCTAGCAATTTATGAAACATCTTCATCACAATCGGATATGGCTCAGCAACTTATGGCACTTATCACTTCGACTTGCTTCAAGCAAGCTTGGATTCCTTTCAACATTCCATTGATTAGAAGTTGGAGAATCTTAAGGACTTTTATAGAGTTGAGAATTGATAACTTCAAGGAAGAGGTAGCTCATCTTCGCGAGCAAGTATCTAGCTTTAAGCCACGACTTATCCTTTCTTTGGTTTTAGATTCCTATTTTAGAATCATGTATTTAGGTTCATTAGGATCATTAGGTAAATCTTCTTTGTACTTAAATATCTATATATAATTTTTGTAATGTAATATAAGATTTGCCTTATATTGTCTATTTTCTTCTCCTATATTTAATCTTTGTCTTTTTTTAATTGTGCAAAAGAGGGAGAAGAAATGCAATATGCTTAACATAACATATACTTGACATATACTTTGCATATACTTAACATAAATGTCATTTAACATAAAATATACTTGAAATATGTCTTTCATATACTTGGCATAAATGTTATGATCAAATGCTTTATTTGAATTTCTTTTGAAACTTCACCTCGCACATGCTTATGGCTTGAAAATGTGGTATCCTTATGCTCTTTATAGTTCATATTTATTAAGCATCTTTTGAGGGGAAAAATTTTATTTCTCCTTAAGCCACATATTGTGAAAATTATTAGTCACCATCAAAAAATGGGAGATTATTGAACCTTTAGGGGTATTTCCATCATTTTGATGGTCACAAATAATTAAGATATAAGGAATTTAACCATATTTTATGTTCTAAATGTATTAGACATGTTACATATTCCTAAGACCATGAAGCAAGTTGATTGAAGTTGTTTAAAGTTTAAAAGAATGAAAATCAACGAAGGTTCACGCTCATTAAGCAAATATTCACACTAGTGAACATTATCACACTCATGGTGAAGAATTGCCACAATTGTGAAAAGCACATTTCATGCTTGTGACTCATGGGTAACACCCATGAGATAGTTAGCACCAAAAATTTTTCATTCAAACATTCATGGTAGTGAAGTATCGAACTACCCATGAGCTTGATTAAATCACATCCGTGAAGAAATATGTCACACCCATGAAAGACTTTTCATTTCTGAATAGAATTGTACATGGCTAGCTTCACTACTTCATTCACGACTATGAAGAATAGTTATGCCCATGAAGATTAAGTACACTCATGAATCTGGAAAAAGAAAGTTGTCAGACGCTAATGGAAAAGTTGTTGAACGAGTATTTTTGCATTAAATGCATCTCAAACGGTTATTTTTGTTAGGGGAAGTATAAATACAACATATTTATTACTTCCAAAAGTTTGAAAATAAGAGAAAAACAACTGAAAAATGTGCATTCAATTTTCTAGTCTTGTATAGTTTTGTGCATTTAATTTATTTTACCATTCTTATTTTAAGAACCATAATTGCTCAAAATTGTTGAGTTTTTTGGTTGGTGAGTGTTTGATTCTTGTAATTAATTACTCAAAAGTGAGTTTGAGTGAGTTGGATTGTGAGTAAAACATTTGTAATGGTTATTTTGTGAGCCATAAAAACACAAGAATTTGATTGTTGTGTTAGCCATTAAAACACAAGAGTTTTTCTAGGTTAGGTGTTAGCCAAGAGAGAAACACCATAGTTGGAAGTGAGCTAGGAAAAACTCTATTTGTAACACTTTGAGTGTTAGTGAAATATCCAATTGAGATTGGGGAAAGGAGTAGGGTTAGTTAATACTCGAATCTCTATAAATCTTGTGTGATGAATTTCTCTCTCTCTGTCTCTCATAAATTGTTCTTTGGTAAAATTGCCTAAAGCAAAATTTTTAATTACCAACCAATTCAATCCCCCTTCTTAGTTATTATTTTAGGCAACACATTTAAGGTGAACCTAAAATTGAACCTAAAATTGGTATAAAGATAGATAACATATATATCTAAAACTTTCATGTTTTAATCTGCTCCAAACACAGGCTATGTCATATTCAAAACAAGTGAACATAGTAGGTGACTTAATTAAAATTCACACCCGAACCAGTTTATTTTAGATACAACTATCTTTTCATATAAACTAAATCTTGAAAATATATTTATATATCCATACACCTAAGATACAAATCTATAACTTTTATGTTTAAAACTTCTTAAACTATCCTTTTAAAATCACAAACATTGAGCCCTAACATTCTACCCTGAAAACAGAATTCAGGGGCTTTGATTTAGATGCTTGCATATACTAGACTACTACCTATCAACCCTCAATTCAATATTTGTAACAATTGAAAAGAATAAACAACTCACCTTGTGGATGGAACTTCTAAAAAAGAACTGAAGAAATGAAGAAAAGATGGCTTTTGTAATGAAAGAGTAGGGAGCACAAAGATGAAAGGAATGTTTCTTTTTGTTTTTTTGTCCTTTCCGTTTTTTTCTTTTTCTTCTTCTTCTTCTTATTGTTGTTGTTGTTGTTGTTGTTGCTGTTGCTGCTGCTATTATTATTATTATTATTATTATTATTATTATTATTATTATTATTATTATTATTATTATTATTATTATTATTATTATTACATATATGCCACAAATCAACATAAAACGCAATTTAATCCTTTGATTCAATTTAATTAAATTAACTATATCAAATTTATATTATTTCAATCTACTTAAATTTTAATTTTTTGTCATCCTCAGCTAAATTATAAAATAGACACATGCAAATTGACACAATTGCAAAATACTAGGAGACATAGCTAGTGTATGTCGTGAACTTGTCCCTATAAAAATACATTTGGAATACACGTGTTCAAGTGAAGTATATGCAATGTGCATATGTTCAAATGAGATGGATGTAAAAATGCATGTAGGGAGAGTTAAGGATGTTACACCTGAGCTCCTTAAGTCAATGCTTCTCCTAGAGCTTCAGCCACCTTGACTGAGTATAAACCAAATCAAGGGCGCTCTAACTTGAGCTTCAGCCACCTTGTCCTTAAAAATGAATGTAACTGAGGACTAAGGCCACCCTAAACTAAGCTTCAGTTACCAAGGCCTATTGTAAAAAAATATTCTATGGTATCGTAATCCCCTCAATGACATGTCATCTATCCTAGGCCAAGTCTTAGATTAGAGAAAATGGCTTTTAAAGTTTTAACCTTTATCTTTCATTTATTTTTAATATCATCATCACATATATAACTATTCTTATAGCATCAATACCGGTATATTATTTCATCATCATCAATTAAAAGTAATTTACTCATATTGGTATACAAATAATAACATGTGATCTATTCACCCATCACATAACATCAAAAATTGAAACTGCATATATTAAAACTACCAAGATTTATAGGTGTGAAAGATATTCATGAGTACTTCCTTACCTGTGAACCAAACCATGACAGTTCACATGAAAGCTTCTATCCCAAAAATACACTTCATTCACGATCATGACTATATGTTCATAGATGTAAAACCAAGCATTCATGACCATGGTTGAAACTGTGAAAACTAAAGGTGAAAACTGGAAATATATGTTCATGGCTATGACTACATGTTCACATGCATGAATCCATGCATTCACAACTTTTTTAGTCGTAATGCAAGGCGTGAAAGCTTCTATCATTTCTAGGCATTTTCTAAGATCATGTTTCATAGGCATGACTCCCTTTGTCAAGGGCATGAAACGTGTATGTGTACAAACATTCTCGGGCGTGAATTTCTAGATTTTCTAGACTCAAAAACAAAGCATAACAAAGCCATATGCAAGGGTTTCTAAGATTGACCGATGTCAATCACTCCTATCAATATTCAAGCACCTATCAAGTAAGCAACATGCCTTTAACATAAAAAAGAACATTCATAACACATATCATGCTAAAATCTCTCTTAAGCATCATAATAAACTTAACCTATTTTCATGGAATTTCTAACACTTAACCCATGCAACCATTATACATTCACATAACTAGAAATCCATGTATATGATTTATCACATTTTCATAACATATAACATAACAATAGGCAAAAAAAGGTAATTAATATGCATATATGTACTAACCTTGATAATAGAGCCTAAAGTTATTCAAGCTTGCTTAGCTCTTGGTTGATCCTCACCTTTTCCTCTAGCTCTTATCATCAAGAAAAATGACCTATCTTAGAACTTTTGAATAGAAAATGAATCACAAAACTCACTCTCAAACCAACCTTTGGTTTAAACCTTAAGAACTTCTCTTATCCCTTAGGTACAAGCTTCCATAAGGATTAAAAATGGTAATTTTTGTGTAATAGCGGAAGAAGCTAAAGAAGATGAATGTGGCATGTAGACTTGGGTTATAAGGGCGGTGAAGTAGCTAAAAAAATATGGGAGAGAGAGAAGAATAACTCTACTAAACAACTCTACTGACTATCATTCACGGATGTGAAATATGTCTTCATGGGAGTGAACACTCTCTTGTCACAGGCATGAAAAACCTTTCATGGAAAAATCTAACACACGACATTCATGGCCATGAAACCTTTTGTCATATCTGCAAATTTGGGCTTGAGTTGAACGTGTTATTAAGCTGATGTGTTGGATCAATCGGAGTCTAAATTAAAATTTTGACCGGAAAAAAAAATTAAAATTAAAATTAAAATAATAAATTACAATAATGAAAAATACTCAATAATGTGTTCAAAGTATTTAAAGATATTAAATTACAGTAAGGGACTAAATTGCAAATTTTAAAAAGTTTAGGGGTCAATTTGTAATTTTCCAAAAATTGGAGGATTAATTGGGATAACCACCAATAAAATGCATGAAGTGGGACATTATATACATGGGGTGGTTGGCCACACCAATTTTCAAGTTTTAAGAAGCTAATTAACATGCATGAATCCATTAATTAGTCATTAAATTCATATGGCTTAGGTGTCCCCATTATTGATTAAATTTGTCTCTATGCCATTAATCACCTTTTCTTCTTTATCCCCTCACATCTAGAATTTTTTAAGTTCTCAAACCAGCCCACATGTTCCCTCCATCATCCTCCATAGCCAAAGCTTCCTTCTAGTGAGAGAAAGTGAGGAAAGAGAGAAAGAGAGCCATTTTCTTGCACAACCAAGCTTAAGGAAGCTTGAGAGAATAACAAGAGAAAGAGAGGTTAGAGTTTATGGAGTTTTAATGAAGTAAAGTTTTAATGATCTCTTTTATGTATTTTAGGAACTCAAATTGATAAGGATCTAGCTCAAATGAGCAAAGGAAAAGAGAAAGAAAAGTAAAGAGAAAGAAAAAAAAAAGAGAGGTTTGTGCATAACCTAAGGCAATAGCCTATGTCTTATTTTTTTAAGTTGCATGATTTGAGCATTTGTCATGTTAATGATTCTGAATTAATAGTATTTTGTGATAAAAATCTTGGGAATGCATGTTTGCTAGACTTATGATTAATTTTGGTAAAAATTGAATATGGTAAATATGTATGTTCTTTACTGGAATTGATGAGCAGTGAGTACATAAACTATTACAACTTAAGTTATGGAATTCGAATTTATATGTTCTTTATTGGGTTGGAAAGCTAAGATATAGGGCTTCAACTTTTATTTAGACCATAAAATCCAGATATGTATATATTTATCAAGAAAAATACATAAAGTTCGAACCTAGAATCTGTCCAGAAAATTCTGGGCAAAATTGTTAGTGATCAATCAGGGTTAATTTGATCATATCTTTTGATACAAAACTTCAAATTAAGTGATTTAAGTTTCATATTAAAGCTAAGATTTATAAATAAAAGTTTTAAGAAGACCCTGTAATTTAATTCGAATTTTAATAGAAACAAAATTAAGGTCCAAAATAGAGCACGAAATCTGCCAATTACAGGGCAGCATATGAGTTGAGGAATGTGATGAGTAAAATGATGTGAAACTTGTTATATTATATAAATACTATTTTTATTGAGTAATTGTGTGATTAATTGAACATTTACATCCATGAAATGGGTGAATTTAATAACCATGAATTTTAATGACATTGAGTAAGCCCTAGAATACCTAACTAGAACTAGACTTAAGTAGTTTAGCATGCCAAGCAGAGAGGAGTATGATTAATTCCATTAATGGTACAATTAATGAAGTCACTGATGACACTATTATTGAAGCCCATGATGACACTATTATTAAAGCCTGTAATGATACTATTATTAAAGGCAGTGATGAGACTTATATATGCACAAATCATATTGCCTAGGTGGCACTCCTGCCTGGATGGAAAATCCAGTATCCTAATCAGGGGTTTATAGGTGTTGTGGGCTATAAAGAAATGATTGAAAATAAAAAGGGAATCATGAATTATGATATGGATAATAATGATGATTTGATAAAGTAAAACAAATATGAGATATAATAATAAAATTTGATGTTTATACATGCTAGAATACTTTCAAATGTATCTTTACATGAAAAAATGATTGGGTATTGTGGGCTATAAAGAAGTGATTGAAAATAAAAAAGGTAATCATGAATTGTGATATGGATAATAATGATGATTTGATAAATTAAAACAAATATGAGATATAATAATATAATTTGATGTTTATGTATGCTAGAATACTATGAAATGTATATTTGCATGAAAAGATGATTGGGTGTTATGGGCTATATAAAAAAGTGATTGAACATAAAAAGGGAATTATGAATTGTAATATGAATAATAATGATAATTTGATAAAGTAAAATAAATATGAGATATAATAATATAATTTGATGTCTATGCATGCTAGAATACTATGAAATGTATATTTGCATGAAAAGATGACTGGGTGTTGTGGGTTATAAAAAATGATTGAAAATAAAATGGGAATCATGAATTGTGATATGGATAATAATGATTATTAGATAAAGTAAAACAAATATGAGAAAAAAATATAATTTGATGTTTATGCATGCTAAAATACTACGAGATCTATATTTGTATAAAAAGATGATTGGGTATAAATTGATATATGACAACGCATGTTGCATGAAATAGTTTATTGTCTTATTTATATGCACCACTAAACTTAGAGTTTAGCATGAGAGTTTCCTTCCGCGCAGATATAGTGAAGAATAAGTAGACGATAGTAGGTAAAGATAGTGGTGGCCTGATCCACTAGAGCAGCTTGTTTCAACCACTGTGGATCATATAACTTTTGTATTTATAGTTTGAATTTTATTTTATAGTATTTGTAAAATAAACAATACATTTTGTAAATAACATGTTATTATATAAAATGTATTTTGTCTTTCTTGTTATGATTTCTTTTACACTACAAAGTAAATAAATAGTAAATAAAGAAAAAAATATAAGAGTGTCTTTTACTTATTCATATATATGAAACGATATTTTTAATCGATGAAGTCAGCATAACACTCCCTTATCCGGGCACGTATTGCTGGGGTGAGGGGATGTTACACCTTTATTCACAGGCGTGAACAATATTTTTTATCACTATGTTAAACCTTTCAAACTCTAATCCCATTACATTCTCTCTTAACCAACCCAATTGACTGATATACCCTAAAAATTGGGCATTACATGATGTTTCTTCTGTCGCTCTTTAATGAAACATCTTATTTCTCAAAAAAAATTAATTTTTTTAAATGTAGTTGTTAGGATAAAAGAAAAATTAAAA
This sequence comes from Triadica sebifera, assembly GCA_023653625.1. Classification (NCBI taxonomy): domain Eukaryota; kingdom Viridiplantae; phylum Streptophyta; class Magnoliopsida; order Malpighiales; family Euphorbiaceae; genus Triadica; species Triadica sebifera. Next base: position 12,592,128 of record CM042905.1, read on the forward strand.
CATGCCACAAGAATTTTGTAGCTTGCCAATAGAAACTTGCCACTAGAAGTAAGAATTTTCATTAGTAAAAAAACTTACCAATAGATTCTTGTTGGAAAAAGAGATTTTGGCTAAAAAAAAATTCTAAGGTTAAAAGGAGAAGAATTTCAAAACAAAAATGGCAAAAACAAATAGAAGGAAGAAGGCTTGATTTCAGATAGCCATAAATTAGTGGAATTTAGGGTTTCTCTAAAAGAAGATGAAGAGACTTTGAAATGAGAAGAAATAGGGAGAAGTGAGTTATTTTGATTGCCAACATAATATGAAATGAATAATAAATAGGGTTTTAGGGTTATGATATTTTGGTAGAAATTAGGGATTTGACTCTAATAGATTGAATTAGGGTAGTGGATAAATGAAATTGGAGTCGAAATATTTTTTAATATAAGTGTTTAGACATTCGCTATTCGATACTTATTATATTAAACAAGTCATTGTTGTTAAAATAGGTCTCGACAGGTCAGTTCGACCGGTATATTCATGAACCGACTAAAAATCTAGTTCGGTAAGCACTTTAGAATAGGATATATTTTATCCAACATCTAAACCAACCAATTGGCCAATTGAACCAATTAAAAAGTTACTTAAAAATATGCAAAATAGTGTGCATGCAGTGAGTTTTGAACTTGGCTCACCAAAGATGAGCTTTGACACTTCAACTACCAAACCACTTCCATTTACATGCTTTACTTTTTACAAAATTGATTTTAAAAAGGGGTATTCTCTGCTTGATACCTATTATTTTAAAGAGGTCATTGTTGTTAAAACTGATCAAAATCGACTAGTTTGACTAGTAAATCTACGAACTAGCTAAAAAACTAGACCAATTGGCACTTCAAAACTATATATATATTATCTGGCATCAAAATCAATTAATAAGTTACTGAAAATTATGTAAAATAGTGTACATGCATTGAATTTTGAACTTGGCTCAGCTTTGGCACTTCAACCACTAAGAACCCGTTTGGAATTGTGGTTAGAAACATAAAAAGCAGGTTTTGGGCAAAATGCAGAATTCTGCTGTGTTTGGTTAATAACTAAAAGTAAGTTTGATAGGGTCCAAACCAAAGTTTGAAAAAAGCATGTGTTTTGATGCTTCTTTAAAACCAGAGTTTAGAGCAAAACACAGGAAGCAGAATTTTAATATTTTTAAGTCCAAAATGCCCTTATTGAAATAATCTATTTACCATTATGCCATCTCATAAATACAATCATTTTCTTCTTCCTTGCAGACCCTAAGTAGCAGCATATCTTTGTCAAAGTTCAAACAATTTTGTAGAGAAATCACGATTTCAGCCGATCTTCAATCTACTCCAGAAAATCAATGGCTATTCATCTTACTTTGCTACGGTTAGAACATTTCCCACTCTTTCTCCCTCGCTTCTATTTTTTTTTTGCGTTTCTTCTGTGATTTTAGAAAGGGTTTTGTGAAATCAAATATTTGTTTGTTCTGATTTTTTTATGCTTTGGATATGAGAGTTTGTTCTGATTTTTTGATTATTTCTATTTCACTTTTTCTCCCTCTCTTTTATCATTATTTTATCTGATTTTGTGATGCTCTGAGTCACTAAATACTGAAAAAATGAACTAACAGAATGACATTTGTTATGAATAAGAACATGTTAATTTTTGTCAATTGATCAATCCAAAAATCTGGTTGGGTTATGGATGGTTGGGTTATGGATGCTTCTTAAATTTTATAGAAATAGTTTAGACTTTAGATCATTACATTGTTGGAAGGATTGAACACCTCTTGTGGTGATCTGGAATATATTTTGTTGCTAGTTTGTAGGATCCTTTTTTTCCTACATATTACACTGTGTTTGGTGCTATTCATGCTACCATAGGCTAATATTTAACATTTTGAGACTGTTTCTCTGGCCTTTTCCTTTGTATTGGAAAATTAATATTTTATTGGTGAAATTTATGCATCTTCCTGAAAGATTTAAATTCCATGTACATGGTGAAAAGGGTGAAATGTTTATTGTTTAAATCAATCTACAGATTCAAATTTTAAAGATAGATGGTGATATAGAGTGGATTTATAAGTAAATTAAGTGCATGTTATCTTGATAAACCATAATTTTCACACTTAATTAGGGAAAGTTAATATCGTTTATATATTCCAGTTTACGTATGCTGTGAGACTGTGAAGTTAATTATATATAGTAATTAGTTGTAATTGCAAAGGCTGAAAATGTATTAAAATTTTTCTATATGTGTAAAATACTATTGTTGTATGCTCTCTACAAAGTACGTACACTTCTTTCATAGATGTGAACTTTTCTAGGAGCTTAATTATGACAAGAGGATTAAATTATGTGTAATCTGAGTTTTTTTACATGCTAATCAGACAGCCCAATTATGCTACTAATTAATTTCTATGATATTTGTTGCTGGTAAAGCTAATTGAATCACAACAGAACAATGATTTTGCTGTCCTATTGACTTTGAAATTTGAAGTGATATATTTTTAATTCCTTATAATAAATTAATGTAATAAAATGAGTCTTTTTTTAAAAAACAAAAAAAAAAAGGTTATCATTCCATAACGTAACCGACTGAGAATATACAATTAGTTTGTCTTTTCCATGAATTAATAGTATATAATGTCCTTAAAATTCCACAGTATATAATGTCCTTAATTAGCTAATTAAGTTAAAAATTGTTAATTAAGTTTGACATTTCACTCAGATATTAATATTTTTTACCCATAATTTTATGCTTATACCAAAATAGTGTTGACTTTGAAGTCTCATAATTTATTAAATATAGTAAAATATACCATAAATAACAGTCAAGCTTCTAGCTTTATTTGTTTAATTAATTAGTTTTTGGAAAAATTAACATGGCAGTGTATTTTATATTAGATTCCTCCACAAAGCTCTTATAAAAATAATAATTTGGTCAGATTGATTATAGGATATTAATCAATTAACTAAAATAGTAAATCATAACTCAAAAATGTTGAAACCAACGTCTATAATTCTTCAGTTATTTGAGCTATAACAGAGATTTTTAATAGACAAATGACTAATGTTGATTTATTTCTATTTGTGCACAAATAGTTTCTCTGCGAATATCCAGGAATTCATGGCAATTGACATTTGATTTATGCTATATAGATATACTTGGTCTTCAATCATAACATGTTTTGTTTTCCAGAACCTTTCTTCCTTTCCTCTGTTATGAATGAATAAGGCTTTTCTCTTTTGGCACGCTTGATTGAGATAGAGGGGCCTAATTTGGATACATAGGGTGTGAATAGCTTTTTCTTTGTAAGTAGGTATTGATTGATTTGATCTTTGGAGAAGCCTGGCTTTGCTGAGAGTACTAACAAATAATTCTATTTTTCAGAGTATTGTAAGCTTGATCCATCAAAAAATGAGTTAATTTTTAACCAAATTTATGTCCATATGGCCCACGCATATGCTAATTGGGATACAAAATGATTGTCACCTTAAAAATTCAGTTTCAACTTCCAAATAATTGTCATGCAGATTAAAATGAAATATTTACCCATTCCAGGATTCCTTAAATTTTATTTCCTCAAAATCTAATAACTCAAAAATGCATTATTAGAAAACTTAGATATATTTCTTTGTTCAACAACTATTAGAAATGACATCACGTGAATATTTAGGTTGAAGTTATTTGCTAGTGTATTTTATTTGAAAATTTTGATTACTTTGTATTATTAATTTTTTGATATATATTTGATTGATCTTATTATATTAGGATCATTAACACAACAAATATGAGTGGACATCCAAATCAATTGAGTCAAGAAAATGAAACTAGACCTTCTAAAGCAAAATGGCCGCATGGTGTATTAGAAATTTTTTGTGACATTTGTGTGCGGGCTGCTCAAAAAGGTTTTAGACCTGGAACTCATTTATCAAGAGAAGGTTGAAAGTATGTACTTAATGAATTTCATAGGGAGACTAAATTGGATTATGATAAAGTCAAATTAAAAAATAAATGGGATTCGATGAAGAAGGAATGGAAGTTGTTTCGAGAATTGATAGGTAAAGAGACTGGACTAGGATGGGATACAAAAACAAATACTGTTGATGCATCTTATGAGTGGTGGGCAGAAAAAATTAAGGTTAGTATTAAGTTATAGCAACTTTGTTTTAAAGTTATTTCAATTATTTACCGAAATTAACATTTTCTAATATATTCTCTATTTTTTGGATTATGTAGGTTAAATCAGCTTATGAAAAATTTCGAAATCAAGGGATCCCTAAGAGTTTGCTAGAAAAAATGGATATATTGTTTATGGACACGGTAGCTACTGGCGAGCATGCTTGGGCTTCATCTATGGGTGTGTTAATAGATGAAAATGATGTATTTGATGGTGGTGTTGGTAATGATACCATCCAATTAGAAGGTAGTGGTGATTCTGAAGAGGAATCTCAATATCTTAAGAATCTAAATCAACAAGTTAGTGGTGAGTGTGAAGAAAATATAAGAGGTAACCATAATGAACAAATGAAGGCAAGAAAAGGGAAAAGAATTGATAGGTCAAGTAAGCAAGTTAATAAAGATGAAAAATTAAAAAAAATTAAAAAGCAATCAAGTGGTTCAACAAAATTGTCACAACAAATTGATAGGTTAGTTGCTACAGTCGAGAGTAGATGCACCATAACTTCCAAGATGACTGACTTGCCTGGGTGTAGTATTGCTGAAGCTCATGTTGTTCTAAATTCCCTACCAGAAATTGAGGAAGACAATGAACTATGGTTGTTTGCTACTGAATTGTTAGAAAACAAGATAAAGAGAGAGACATTTGCTTCGATCAGTAAGCCAGAGGCAAAATTAGCTTGGTTGAAATTTCATAAAGCGAAGATTAGCATGTGAAATATTAATGTTTGTATGAATGAATATTATTGTGTTTTTTTTAAAGGATTGGTAGTTGGGTTTGTATGGATGAATATTATTGTTTGTATTTTTAAGAACTAATAGCTTGGTTTGTATGGATATGTATTTGGTTTGTATTTTTAAGTGTTAATGACTTTGAAATTTTTTTCTTTTATGTTGTTTTAGATATGGACAATTATGTGCAAACAACAAACCATGATGATGGTGGTGGAAAAGATGATAAAGATGACATATTCAATACTTATGATGAGCATATTATTGATCAATTAGTGGTAGCAACAGCTGGTGCAATAACTGAGTACTATTATAAATATATCTACAAAGAACCTTGTATGGTTTCATATCAAACAGGACACAAATGGTTGATGGAGTTATTACATGGTCACAGAGATCGTTGTATTAATATGTTTAGAATGGATAAAGAAATAATGATACAACTTAGTTTAGATTTAGAAAATAAATATGGGTTAACATCATCAAGAAGAACGTCTGTGATAGAGAAACTTGGAATTTTTTTTATATATTCTTGTTGTCAATGCATCAAATAGGAATGCTCGAGAAAGATTTCAACATTCTGGTGAAATAGTTAGTCGATTTTTTAAAGAAGTGTTACACGCTGTATGCTTATTGTCAATGGATTTAATCAAGCCTGTATATTCTGATTTCAAACATATTTCTCCAGAAATATTAAATGATTCAAGATATATGCCTCACTTTAAGGTAGTATAACATATATTTTAATTTTTAGTTAAATTTATTGTAATTTTCACTTAACAAAATATTTACATTTTTTGCACATAGGACTGCATCGGTGCTATTGATGTACACATGTTCGTGCATGCATTTCTCCTCATTTAAAAATTCCATATATTGGTAGAAAAGGAATCCCGACGCAAAATATTATGGTTGCTTGTAGTTTTGATATACAATTTACTTTTGTTTGGGCAGGCTGGGAAGGAACAGCTCATGACACAAGAATTTTTTTCGGAGCAATCAATGATACACATATTAAATTTTCAAAGCCACCTGAAGGTACATTTTAAATCATATTACTTTTCTGAAATATATTAATCTTTTTTAAACAAGAAAAATTTTAATTAATTATTGTTATCCATTTATTGTAGGAAAATATTATTTAGTTGATGCAGGATATCCAAATGTAAATGACTATCTAAAACCTTATAAAGGAGTTAGATATCATTTACCTGAATTTCGCCGTGGACAACAACCATCGGGACGAGAAGAAATTTTTAATCGTGCACATTCTTCTTTGCGGGGAGTAATTGAGAGGACTTTTGGGGTCTGGAAAAATAGATGGCATATTTTAAGTAACATGCCAGCATATCCTTTCAAAATACAAGTCAAAATTGTAGTTGCTTCTATGCCCTTACATAATTATATTAGAAAGACATCAAGAGGAGATAAAGTATTTCAAGTGTATGATAGTAGTCCTGATTATATGCCTTCTGACACTATACCAGATATTGATAATGTTTCAACTGAAAATCTTAGAGATAGTGAACCATGTCAAATGGATGACATTCGCGATGAAATTGCATGTAATTTGTTATCGCTTAGGAATTAATTATAAGAAAATAGTATAAATACTATTAAATCTAATATTATTGTAGAATGTATGGATAATTATTCTAATATTGTAGTAGAATGCAGTTTTTTTATTCTATTAACTATTCATAATATTTTTTTAAAAGAAAAATAAATTGGTATAAAATTAATATTTGTTAGACTTAATATTAATTTTACTATGACCAAATAGTAATTTTTAATATAAAAATATTAACAAACAATTATATTTTTATATATGTCTATTATGGTCATTTTACTTAAAAGCACTTTCAACAGCAGTTTTTAACCAAACACATAATACTGCTTTTTTTGTCTCACAGCAGTTTACAAATTGATTTACCAAACAGAAAAAGTACTTCTACCATCAGCACTTTTGCTTTCAGCACTTTTGAAATCAGTAGAAGTAGAATTAAACAGCAATGTCAAACATACCCTAAGCCATTTCCAATTACTTGCTACATTTTTTATAAAATTAAATATAATGTATTTATCTACTTACAAAGTTAATGAAAAAGTTAAGAACTTAATTATTTGTATTTTTATTATTAATATTCATTATGATAAAATTTTATATAAATTATTTTTAAAATTATTTTGATATCTATCAAAAATTGTTATTTTAATTAAGAAATAAATATTGTAATGTAATTTTTTAAAAAATTGTTTATTTTGATTTTTAAAAATTTAAAGTATATAAATTAATCAATTTATTATTATTAAAATAAAAAATAAAATGAATACATTATTATATTTGAGAATGTTCTTAAACATAGTTATGTATTAATTTGAATTATAATATTAGAATTTTCAATTCTATTATTTATTAAAATAAGAAATTAAATATAAATATTATTATATTTCAGAATTTTTTAAATATGATTATACACTAATTTAAATTATGAATATCTATTATCAATACATGGTTATGTATTAATTTTAATCATTCATAAAATCTTCACATTATTCAAGAAATATATAATTGATAAAGTTGAATTCAATTATTTGTATTTTAATTATTAATATAAATTATAACAAAATTTTTATACATAATTATTTTTAAAATTATTTTATTTCTATAAAAAAATATTTTATATGAGAAATGAATAGATGTTGAAAATTATTTTTTAAAAATTATTATTTTATTATGATTTTTGAAAAATTAAAGAATATATGAATAAATAAATTCTATTTTTAAAATAATATATATAAATATAGTATTATTATATTTTAAAATATTAATTTGAATATTTAATATTTTGAACATACTATTGTGCATGAAACATATTTAATGTAAGTATTTTTCACATTTTATTATGTACTAAACCTTGAGGGGTATTTTCGTTATTTTGATGATCACAAATAATTGAGCAATAAGGAATTTAACCATTTGTTATTTTCTAAGTGTTTTAGACATGTTATATATTCATAAGACCTTGAAGCAAGTTGATTTAAATCAATTGAAGTTCAAAAGATTGAAAATTAACAAAGATTCGTGAATAAAGTAACGCCCATGGTCAATAATTGCCACCATTGTGAAACTTCAATTTCATGACCGTGACTTGTAAACCATGCCCATGAAAATCCTTAGTGCCCATTCTCTAAAGTTCAAATGTTTATGGCTATGAAGCAATGACCAAACCGTGAAGTTAGAACAGTAATGTCCGTGACAGATCACGCATTCTTGGAAAGAAGCATTCATGGCCATCTTCACCACTTCAGTAATGATTTCACCAAGAACAATCACATCCATAAAGACTTAGTCTGTAACGCCCACAAAATTAGTCTAAATTAAAATAAGTATGTAGTATACATAGAAAACACATGATATACATAAAAAAAAATTTAAATAAATTGAATAAATGACTAAATTAGAAATTAAAATAAATTAAATTTATTGACATGATAAATTTGATTAAATTATACCACATAATTAAATTGTATTTTTGGTATAAAAAAATTAAAGATGTGAAGACAATAATAATAATAATAATAATAATAATAATAATAATAATAATAATAAAATTAAAAAAATTGAACAATAAAAAAGGGGTCACAGGAGAGAGAAAAAAAAAGACCAAAAACGTGAATTAGGGAGGAAGTGGGGCTAAAGTCTTTCTTTTGGCCAATTGCTTCCAACTTCAACTCTCTCCTTCTTCTTCTTCATCGTCCCTTTTCCTTCCTCCATATCACAACCCATATTTCCTTTAAGATTTGTATTAAAAATCAGTCCAAATAAATCTGATCTTGGTAAGAAATATTTTTTCCATGATTATTGTGTTATTAGAACTTTTTGGATTATGTTCTGCAGTGTACTTCATTCATTTTTTTGATTATCTTGTGAATCGAATTTGGGAAAGTGTTAAACATAAAAGTTGTTCCTATATGTCTTTTGTATCTTTATGTCAACTTTTATAGAATGATTGTGAGTATTTGAAGAGATATGGTCATTGGGGTGAAACTGGTTTAGGGAGACATATCAACTGAATAACCTACGGTTTTTATAACAATTGATCATCTTAATGGATTAATCTAAGGTTTTGTAAAACATAAAAGTTGTAGGTATATGTATTATTTAGGTCTCGGCCAAATTTTGTATAAATTTCTTTTGTGTAGGTTGAGTTATTCTGAAATGAACTATGACTGTTCCTTGATTGAGCTAGTTTCACATACCTGTGCAGCTCCAGTAACTTCGTCCTTATATTTCACCTATTTTTATATCGAATTAGCCAATGTTCAAAACATGAAGGTTTTATTCCTATGTCTTATCTAAATTCCTGTGAAAGTATTACCTTAAAATGTCATGTATTTTGTGAGTTATGAGCTGAACAATTGAAGTGGTCGGGTTGATACTTCATGTTAAACTAGTTATATATCCTCTAGTATTTGAGAGCCATAGAGACCGAATATGGATATTGTAACACCCCCTCACCCCAACAGCTCGTGCCCGAATAAGGGAGTGCTACCTCTTACTTCATCGGTTAAAAGATCATTATTAAATTTTTGTACACATGAAAATCATTCATTTTTTTTAATTTACTATTTATTTACTTTGCAGCATAAAAGAAAAGTCATAATATTAAAGATAAAAATAAATTTTATTTAATAACATCTTCTTTATAAAGTGTACCATTTATTTTACAAATACTACAAAATAAAATTTAAAAACATAAATACAACAGAAGTGTGACCCACGGAGGTTCAAATATGCTGCTTTACTGGGTCAGGTCGCCGCTAGCTTTATTTATTACTGTCTCCTTATTCTTTGCTATACCTGCGCGAGAGAAACTCTCACGCTAAGCTCTTGGCTTAGTGGTGCATATAAATAAGGCAATAAACTATTTTATGCAATCATGCATTATCATATATCAACTCATGCTTAATCATATTCTCATGCAAATATACATATCATGGTATTATAGCATGTATAAACATCAAATCATATTCTTTTATCTCATACTTGTTTACTTTACTAAAACATCATTATATAACATGTCATAATCAATCATGTTACAAGTCATTATTTCTTTTATTTTCCATGTCACAATTCATAATTCCATTTTAAATTCCAATAATTCATTTATGTTCCACAACTTCTTTATTTATGTCCTTATTTATGCCCAAGACACCTATGAACCACTAACTAGGATAACGGAGTTGCCATCCCGGCACTTAGGAGTGCCACCCGGGCAATATGATGTGCGCATATAAGTGCCAAACCCGGCGTAGATAACCGTGCCAAACTCGGCGTAGATAACCGTGTCAAACTCGGCGTAGATAATAATTCCATACCCGACATAAATAACAATGCCAAACCCGGCGTAGATAACAATGCCAAACCCGGCGTAGATAATCATACCATTAATGGATTTAATCATTTTCATCATACTCTCCCCTATTTGGCATGCCAAACTATCCTAAGTTGGTTCGGTGTTCTAGGGCTTATACAATCTCATTAAAATTCACAACAATTATATTCACACTTTTCATGCATTTAATGTCTCAAAATAATTACATAATCACTCAATCATAATAATATTTATATAATATAACAAGGTCCACATCATTTTACTCATTTCATTCCTCATCTTATATGTTGTCCTGCCACTGGCAGATTCTGTTCTCAGTCTTGGACCTTAATTTTGGTCCTGTTAAGTTCTGAATTTAGTTTCGAGGTCTTCTTACCAATTTTAGATCTGGATCTGAGCTTTAACATGAAACTAGAATCACTTAATTCTGAGTTCTGTATCAAAAGATATGATAAAATTACCACTGACTGGTCACTAAACAATTCTGCCCGGAATTTCCTAGACAGATTCTTAGTCAGAACTTTATGAATTTTTCTGGACAATTACAGACATATTCAGATATTATTGTCTAAATACAAATTATAGCCTTATGTCTTAGATTTCAAACAAAACAAATAACACACAAATACAAGCTCCAGAACTCAAGTTATAAAAGTTTAAGTACTTACTGCTCATTACTAACAATTCTGCCCAGAATTTCTGGACAGATTCTATGTTCTACATTTATGAATTTTTCTGGAAAATTACAGACATATTCAGATTTTATGGTCTAAATGAAAGTTATAGCCCTATGTCTCATCTTTCAAACCCAACAAACAACATTCAAAACCGAGTTCCAGAAAATAATTTATAACAATTTAAGTGAACACTGCTCATCAATTTCCAGCAAAGAACATACCAACCAATCACATTCAATTTTTACCAAATTAAATCCTAAGTCTAGCAAACATGCATCCCCAAGATTTTTCATCACAATTAATATTAATTCAAACTCATCAACATTCCAAATAATTAAATTATGCAATTAAAAAAAATTAAAATAGGCTATTGCCTTAGATTATGCACAAACCTCTCTTTTTCTCTTTTCTTTCTCTTTACTTTTCTTTCTCCTTTCCTTTGCTCCTTTGAGCCAAATCCTTGTCACTTTGAGTTCCTAAAGTTCATAAACAGATTATTAAAATTCATAAACCTAATTTTCTCCCTTTCTCCTTACTCTCTTAAGCTTCCTTAAGCATGAGAATGGGATTTTACCTTACTTTTTCTCTCTTTTCTCACTTTCTCTTTCTAAAATCAAGCTTTAGCTATGGAGGAAGAAGGGAAAACGTGGCTGATTTGAGAGAACAAAATTTTCCTCAATGAAAAATGGATAAGGAAGAGAAAGAAGCAATCAAGAACAAAGTGACAAAAGTCATTAAAATGGGAGACACATAAGTCATATTCTAGAAACCTTAATTAATGTCATATGCATGTATCTTCATTAGCTTATTAAACTTTGCCATTTGGTGTATTGGACTTCAAGAAACGTGGGAGATACTTAATGATGGAAAAATTCTAGATCAATGGTGATAATTAAGAAAGGATAAGCACTTAAGAATAAAGTGACAAAATTACATAATTATTGGAGACACCTAAGCATTTTCTAGAAACTTTTCATTAATTTCTAATTCATGTATGTCAATTGACTTCTAAAAATGTGCCACTTGGTGTGGCTGGCCTCCATATGCATTTTATATCCCAATTCATGCATTTAATTTATGATTATCCCCTTTAAATCCTCCAATTTTCGATAAATTACAAATTGACCCCTAAACTTTTCAAAATTTGCAATTTAGTCCTTTACCGAAATTTAACATCTTTAAATATTTAGACCACTTTATTAGGTATTTTCCATACCTAATTGTCATTATTTTCATTATTTTTCGTTAAAAATCCAAATTTAGACTTTGGTCAACCCAACGAGTCGATTTAACAACTCGCGTGACTTAGGTCTAAATTAGCGGATATGACATTCTCTCCCCCTTAAAATAAATTTCGTCCTCGAAATTTACCTGTTAATTTTGTGAACAATTGTGGATATTGCCTCTTCATGACTTCTTCATTCTCCCATGTGGCTTCTTCAGTAGCAAGATTCTGCCATAGCACTTTAACTAATGGAACTTTCTTGTTTCGTAAAACTTTTTCTTCACGTTCTAATATAGCCACCGGTTCCTCTTCATAAGTCAAATCTGGTTGTACTTCTATCTCCTCAGTTGGAATAACATGAGTCGGATCAGACCTATATCTCCTTAGCATAGATACATGGAAAACATTATGGATTTTATCCAACTTTGGTGGAAGTGCTAACCGATGTGCTACTGGTCCGATTTTTTCCAAAATCTCATAAGGACCAATGAACCTCGGACTTAACTTTCCCTTTTTACCGAATCTCAATACTTTCTTCCAAGGTGAAACTTTAAGAAACACTTTATCTCCCACATCATATTCAATGTCTCGCCTCTTGAGGTCAGCATATGATTTCTGTCGATCTTGTGCGACTTTCAATCTTTCTTGGATAATTCTAACCTTTTCTTCTATTTGTTGCACTAACTCTGGCCCTATCAACTTCTTTTCACTCAATTCGGTCCAACAGATTGGTGTCCTGCATTTTCTTCCATACAATGCCTCATACGGAGCCATGCCTATACTTGTTTGATAACTATTGTTGTAGGCAAACTCCATAAGAGGTAGATGTCTATCCCAACTTCCTTCAAACTCGAGCACACAGCTTCTCATCATATCCTCTAACAACTGAATAACTCGCTCTAATTGTCCATCCGTCTGTGGATGAAAAGTCGTGCTGAAATTGAGTCGAGTTCCCAAAGCTTGCTGTAGGCTCTTCCAGAATTGTGATGTAAATCTGGGATCTCTATCAGATATGATGGACATTGGCACTCCATGCAACCTCACTATCTCAGTTACATAAATTTCGGCTAGCTTGTTCAATGAATAATCCATTCTGACCGGTAAGAAATGTGTCGACTTTGTCAATCGATCCACTATCACCCACACCGCATCATGCTTTCTCTGAGTCATCGGTAAACCGGACACAAAATCCATCGTGACTCTTTCCCATTTCCATTCTGGAATCGGTATTGGTTGCAGCAATCCTATGGGCAACTGGTGTTCTGCTTTCACTTGTTGACAAGTTAGACACTTAGCAACATATTCAGTGATATCCTTCTTCATCCCTGGCCACCAGTATTGAGTTTTCAAGTCTTGATACATCTTGTTCCCGCCTGGATGCATGGTATATACCGTTTCATGTGCTTCTTTTAATATCTCGGACTTCAGCTCTCCTATACTGGGCACACAAATCCTATTCTTAAAGTATATTGTGCCATCTTCTGTTAATGAAAACTCAGGCTTTTCTCCATTTTTTACTGCTTCCACTATCTTTACTAACTTTTCATCTTGCTTCTGAGCATCTTTGATCTTCTGCATCAAAGTAGATTGTATTCGCATCTCCGCTAAAATTTTCCTGCTTAGTGCATCTGCAACCACATTAGCTTTGCCTGGCTGGTAGTCGATCACACAGTCATAATCTTTAATCAACTCCAACCATCTTCGTTGTCTCAGATTCAACTCTTTCTGTGAGGGAAGGTACTTAAGACTTTTGTGATCTGTGTAGATATAACATCTTTCCCCATACAGATAATGTCTCCAGATCTTAAGAGCAAAAACTATCGCAGCTAACTCCAAATCATGTGTCGGATAGTTAAGCTCGTGAGGTTTAAGTTGTCTTGAAGCATAAGCAATCACCTTTCCTTCTTGCATAAGAACACAACCTAGACCATTATGACTAGCATCACTGTACACAACAAAGTCTTTTCCTAGAGTAGGCTGAGTCAAAACTGGTGCTTCAGTCAGCATTGCCTTCAGTTGATCAAAGCTAGCTTGACACTTGTCTGACCACTCGAAACGGACCTCTTTTCGTAGTAGTCGTGTCAAAGGAGTCGCTAAGGATGAAAATCCATTCACCAACCTCCTATAATATCCGGCTAATCCGAGGAAACTTCTCACTTCTGTCACATTTCGTGGTGGTTTCCAATTAAGAATAGCCTCAATTTTACTAGGGTCAACCCGAATACCTTCTGCTGAAATTACATGACCCAGAAAACTTACTGCTTTAAGCCAAAACTCGCACTTAGATAGCTTTGCATACAACTGCTTCTCCCTTAATGTTTGCAGCACTATTCTGAGATGTTGATTATGTTCTGCTCGGTCTCTAGAGTAGACAAGAATGTCATCAATAAACACCACTACAAATTGATCAAGGTATGACCTGAATACTCGATTCATCAGGTCCATAAAAGCTGCTGGTGCATTCGTCAATCCAAAGGGCATAACTAGGAATTCATAATGACCATAACGAGTCCTGAATGCCGTCTTAGGTACATCCGACTCTTTTATCTTCAATTGATGATACCCCGATCGAAGATCTATCTTTGAAAATATAGTTGCACCTTTCAACTGATCAAATAAGTCATCAATCCTAGGTAGTGGGTATTTATTCTTAATAGTCACTTTATTAAGCTGCCTGTAATCAATGCAAAGACGAAGAGTGCCATCTTTCTTCTTGACAAATAATACTGGAGCACCCCATGGTGATACACTGGGTCGTATAAAACCTTGATCTAACAATTCCTGCAATTGTACCTTCAGCTCTTTCAACTTTGCTGGTGCCATCCTATATGGTATAATGGAAATAGGAGTGGTGCCGGGTACCAAATCGATAGCAAATTCGATTTCTCTATTTGGTGGTAATCCTAGCAACTCCTCTGAAAATACATCGGGGAACTCACTAACATTAGGAATATCCACCAACTTCGGACTTGCTTTTTCCATATCAACCACATACGCTAAATATGCTTCACATCCCTTACTCATGAGTTTCTGAGCTTTCAACACTGAGATCACATTGTCTGGATATTTTCTATTCTCACCCATCACCACTATCTCCTCTTGTTCTGGAATTCTGATGATCATCTGTCTTTTTCCACTACCACTTCATAACGAGCCAACCAATCCATTCCCAAGATCACATCGAACTCATGGAATGGTAACTCTATTAAATCTGTTGGGAATTTCCTACCTTGAATTTCAATAGGGCAACCCCTAAATACCTTGCTAACCCTCACACTGTTCCCCAACGGGTTAGTCACAAGAATCTCAAATTCTAAAGCTTGTGGTTCTAAATCCTCTCGACCCGGTGGTGGTGTGCATATGTATGAATGCGTTGACCCCGGATCTATCAATGCATGTATGTCAGAGCCAAAGAGAAGGAATTTACCAATTAAGACATCTGGTGCATCCTGCTCCTCTCGGCCTCGCATGGCATATGCCCTGGCTGGGGCAGCTCTACTACCTTCTGGTCTCTCAACTATCTCTGATCTGAACTGACTGGACCCTGATCGGCCTCCTCTGCCTTGCCCTCGACCTCGGCCTCTGCCTTGCCCAGAAGCCTGTGTTTGCATCAGCTCAGTGCTCCCCGAACCTCTGCCATACTGTAGCAAGGGACAATCTCTCCTCATATGGTCTTTAGAGCCACATCTAAAACATGCTCCTGTCATCCACCAACACTCTCCGGGATGAGAACGACCACAATGCTGGCATTGTGGTAGGGGTAGCGATCTATATGGTGTCTGTGTCGGTGCACTAGCTGCCGAAGAAACGGATCTCGCAGGTTGTCCCCGCCTGAAGGAAGAAGGCCTGTTGGAACCTCCAGCCTGAAATCGGCCACTGAAAGATCTAGCTCTCTTGCCACTTGATTGTACTCTACTCGGTTGTGGCATGGGTCTCTTGAACCCTCTATCTTGTGCTGGCTGTTGTGCTGCTAGAACTCTTTCAACTGTTCTGGCAGATGCTAGCAAACTAGGAAAGCTCATCAGGCGTAGGGCTGAGACTTGTAGCTTGATCGAGTCTTTTAACCCATCTTCAAATCGTCGACACTTATCTGCCTCAGTAGATACAATGCCTCCCGCATACTTGCAGAGATGTGTGAATTCTCTTTCATATTCTGTTACTTATAAGTTTCTTTGTTTCAGCATCAAAAACTCTCTTTTCTTGTCGTCTGTGCAAATAGGAGGAATATACTGCTCCTTAAACTTCTCTAGAAAGAACTCCCATGTCATAGGGTCAGGAGCCTCTGTACTTTGTGATTCAGATCGCCACCAGTCATATGCATGCTCTTGTAATAAAGACACTGCATATTCATATTTATGCTCGTCTGTGCAATGCAGCTGAAAAAAAACTCTCTCTGCCCGTTCTAGCCAAAACTCTGCCACTGAGGGGTCATCTTCCCGTTTACCGTAGAAATCGGGTGCCCCTAACTTCTTCAGTCTCTCAAATTGTAATCCTGATGAGGCTGGTTGTGATGCTCTTTGTAGCAAATCTATCATGTTCCTCATAAGCTCTGTTTGTCCTGTGTCAGCAATAGACTGCCCTCTTGATAGGCTAGCACTGGATCTAGATACATTAGCTTGGCGACGACTGGGTCGCGATGAAGCCTGTGTTTCAGTAGGCTCATTACTTTCACCTCCTTCGGCCACAATATGTCGTGACCCTGAAGCCATACTATACCTATATCATAAAGTAACGGCTCCAATCAGTAAGCAGCAACTTTAATATTTAATTGTGGGTACACACATGTCATAATTATTTTTGAAAACCATTTTAAAATCCTAAAACTACCCAAACCGGGTTTTAATACCAAAATCCAGAAACACCAACCTGGTGCTCTGATACCAAAACTTGTAACACCCCCTCACCCCAACAGCTCGTGCCCGAATAAGGGAGTGCTACCTCTTACTTCATCGGTTAAAAGATCATTATTAAATTTTTGTACACATGAAAATCATTCATTTTTTTTAATTTACTATTTATTTACTTTGCAGCATAAAAGAAAAGTCATAATATTAAAGATAAAAATACATTTTATTTAATAACATCTTCTTTATAAAGTGTACCATTTATTTTACAAATACTACAAAATAAAATTTAAAAACATAAATACAACAGAAGTGTGACCCACGGAGGTTCAAATATGCTGCTTTACTGGGTCAGGTCGCCGCTAGCTTTATTTATTACTGTCTCCTTATTCTTTGCTATACCTGCGCGAGAGAAACTCTCACGCTAAGCTCTTGGCTTAGTGGTGCATATAAATAAGGCAATAAACTATTTTATGCAATCATGCATTATCATATATCAACTCATGCTTAATCATATTCTCATGCAAATATACATATCATGGTATTATAGCATGTATAAACATCAAATCATATTCTTTTATCTCATACTTGTTTACTTTACTAAAACATCATTATATAACATGTCCTAATCAATCATGTTACAAGTCATTATTTCTTTTATTTTTCATGTCACAATTCATAATTCCATTTTCAATTCCAATAATTCATTTATGTTCCACAACTTCTTTATTTATGTCCTTATTTATGCCCAAGACACCTATGAACCACTAACTAGGATAACGGAGTTGTCATCCCGGCACTTAGGAGTGCCACCCGGGCAATATGATGTGCGCATATAAGTGTCAAACCCGGCGTAGATAACCGTGCCAAACTCGGCGTAGATAACTGTGTCAAACTCGGCGTAGATAATAATTCCATACCCGGCATAAATAACAATGCCAAACCCGGCGTAGATAACAATGTCAAACCCGGCGTAGATAATCATACCATTAATGGATTTAATCATTTTCATCATACTCCCCCCCTATTTGGCATGCCAAACTATCCTAAGTTGGTTCGGTGTTCTAGGGCTTATACAATCTCATTAAAATTCACAACAATTATATTCACACTTTTCATGCATTTAATGTCTCAAAATAATTACATAATCACTCAATCATAATAATATTTATATAATATAACAAGGTCCACATCATTTTACTCATTTCATTTCTCATCTTATATGCTGTCCTGCCACTGGCAGATTCTGTTCTCAGTCTTGGACCTTAATTTTGGTCCTGTTAAGTTCTGAATTTAGTTTCGAGGTCTTCTTACCAATTTTAGATCTGGATCTGAGATTTAACATGAAACTAGAATAACTTAATTCTGAGTTCTGTATCAAAAGATATGATAAAATTACCACTGACTGGTCACTAAACAATTCTGCCCGGAATTTCCTAGACAGATTCTTAGTCAGAACTTTATGAATTTTTATGGACAATTACAGACATATTCAGATATTATTGTCTAAATAAAAATTATAGTCTTATGTCTTAGATTTCAAACAAAATAAATAACACACAAATCCAAGCTCCAGAACTCAAGTTATAAAAGTTTAAGTACTTACTGCTCATTACTAACAATTCTGCCCAGAATTTCTGGACAGATTCTATGTTCGAAATTTATGAATTTTTCTGGAAAATTACAGACATATTCAGATTTTATGGTCTAAATGAAAGTTATAGCCCTATGTCTCATCTTTCAAACCCAACAAACAACATGCAAAACCGAGTTCCAAAAAATAAGTTATAACAATTTAAGTGAACACTGCTCATCAATTTCCAGCAAAGAACATACCAACCAATCACATTCAATTTTTACCAAATTAAATCCTAAGTCTAGCAAGCATGCATCCCCAAGATTTTTCATCACAATTAATATTAATTCAAACTCATCAACATGCCAAATAATTAAATTATGCAATTAAAAAAAATTAAAATAGGCTATTGCCTTAGATTATGCACAAACCTCTCTTTTTCTCTTTTCTTTCTCTTTACTTTTCTTTCTCCTTTCCTTTGCTCCTTTGAGCCAAATCCTTGTCACTTTGAGTTCCTAAAGTTCATAAACAGATTATTAAAATTCATAAACCTAATTTTCTCCCTTTCTCCTTACTCTCTTAAGCTTCCTTAAGCATGAGAATGGGATTTTACCTTACTTTTTCTCTCTTTTCTCACTTTCTCTTTCTAAAATCAAGCTTTAGCTATGGAGGAAGAAGGGAAAACGTGGCTGATTTGAGAGAACAGAATTTTCCTCAATGAAAAATGGATAAGGAAGAGAAAGAAGAAATCAAGAACAAAGTGACAAAAGTCATTAAAATGGGAGACACATAAGCCATATTCTAGAAACCTTAATTAATGTCATATGCATGTATCTTCATTAGCTTATTAAACTTTGCCATTTGGTGTATTGGACTTCAAGAAACGTGGGAGATACTTAATGATGGAAAAATTCTAGATCAATGGTGATAATTAAGAAAGGATAAGCACTTAAGAATAAAGTGACAAAATTACATAATTATTGGAGACACCTAAGCATTTTCTAGAAACTTTTCATTAATTTCTAATTCATGTATGTCAATTGACTTCTAAAAATGTGCCACTTGGTGTGGCTGGCCTCCATATGCATTTTATGTCCCAATTCATGCATTTAATTTATGATTATCCCCTTTAAATCCTCCAATTTTCGATAAATTGCAAATTGACCCCTAAACTTTTCAAAATTCGCAATTTAGTCCTTTACCGAAATTTAACATCTTTAAATATTTAGACCACTTTATTAGGTATTTTTCATACCTAATTGTCATTATTTTCATTATTTTTCGATAAAAATCCAAATTTAGACTTTGGTCAACCCAACGAGTCGATTTAACAACTCGCGTGACTTAGGTCTAAATTAGCGGATATGACAGATATGAGGTAAACCTGTAAAATATTTCAAAATAACTTATATAACTGTATAAAATATTTCATAATAATTAAAGCTACACATTGAAAGATATAAATTTTTAAATGTGGTACCCCGAAACTGCCTAAAGGCAGAGAACAGAGAAATATTTAAAAATATACCAAAAATTATGTAATAGTTCAACAATTCTGAACTTTTAGTATGTTTTAGTTTTAGATGTGATATTTAATCAGGATTAAGAATCATATAAATTGGATAAGTATAGAAAAAGTTATTCATCTAATAGTCCTAAAATGTCATGTTCCAGCTTATAAGAAATTGTAGTTATTTATTTAAACTATATTAAGAATAAATATTTTATCAATGTATTAATTATTTATATTTTTGAATTAGGGTCTCAACAAGAAGAAGAGCAATTAAAGTAGACAAGCTCCAAATTTTAGATTTTGGAAAAAACTCCATTGAGGTTTGTACATATATGCATTTTAGTTTGCCTTGTTGCATGCTTGTGTGTTAATTGAATAAGTGGTATATTTGAATAATGTATTAAAATGTGTAAATATGAAATGAATTGAGTGCTTAATCCATGAAATTTCATATTAATGCATGTATAGACATATGGATGAATAATTGATTGATAAAATGAAGGAAATTTTGGTTTACAATATGTAACATAATATATTTTTCAATATAGATTAGTATATGATTGATTAAAAATGGGATAATTATTAATGGTACTTATTGAATAATTAGAACAATAAAGAGTGAATTTAGAAAGTCATGTATGACATATGTATTTGATATGAAAAGAGAGGTTATATGACATACTTAGACTCATAAAGTTATTATAAATTTTGGTTTTGTATTAAAAGATTTGTTGGTTTTGATTGTATAGAAAACTAATTAAAGTATGTCAATATTACTTAAATAATTATATATAATGGAATATCATATGATTATATAATTTTAAAATTTTATAATCATATTTTCATTATAAATGTAATGGAAATATTGATTCCAACAAATTAATATATAAAGAAAATAAATAAGTAATAACATTAATTGTCTAGTTCTCAACCTGTGGACTAATTAGGGATAGATGGTGCACCATTGCGGGGGCATTACAGTACTAATATTGATATGGTTTAGGAACAATGTGGTATTAGCTCCGAGAGCACCTCTGTCCTAATTGTACATAGATAATGTGATTATACTCAGTCATGAGGCATAAGCTCCGCGAGCGCTCTTGACTTGAGACTATAGTGAGTATGGTGCTTAAGCTCCGCGAGCGGCCTTACTACACGCCCTATATCTGGACAGTCCGAAAATGAGATTTAGGTTATTTATATTAAAATATTATATATAAAATAATTATAAGACATACATGTACTTGTTGAAAGATAAAATGTGTGAACTAACATGAATTATAAATATTTCTTAAGGTAAGCTAAATTTATAATTGAGTTATATATATATATATATATATATATATATATATATATTATCAATGAACTTGGTACTATTGTATAATCATGTGGTTGTCCCTGTATAATGTATGTTAGAATATTGTGTACTGTATTATAAATTATCTACATTGCATTTTGCTAATTGTATGTTAAAATATTTATGCTTATATGGATTGAGATTTGAGTTAACTAAACAATCATAATTTTAGGGAAATCAATTAAATTAAAATGAGTTATGAAAACATGAAAAGAGGTAGAATGTTTAATATTTTATATATTACATATGGTTGAATATATATACAGTTCATGTCCTGATACAAATATAATGATAATATAATGGAACATAAATTTTATTTTATTATAATATTTTCTAAATTTTATGCAATAATTTATTTAAATTATATCATGATTATTATGACCCATGTTTGTGTGACTGCATGGGAAAACTTAAATGCTTATATGTACCACTAAGCTAGAAATAACTTAGCGTGGGTTTTTTCCGTGCAGGAACTAGAGCTTGCAAGTAGTAAACTGTGAAGTTGATAGAGTAAGTACAAGCCCATACTAGAGGAGACACGTCAGAACTGGTTGAGGGTCGGATGTATATTATTTTTGCATTTTCTTTATTATCATGCATATGGGTTTGTTAGACATGTTTTATATATAGTTAAGAACATATTTTGTATTTTGGTATTATATTTATATAGTTAGATGTAAGGTAAAAAACATTAATTTTGATAGTTATAATGAAGTATAATATTTATGTAATATGATGATATATTTTATAATTGAATCCATATGTATATTCGAATATAAAAAATATCAATTTAGTTATTAAATAAAAATTTTAAATTCAGATTAGTTTCATTTAGATTGTATGTGTCATTCCGCTTATGTAATGGGATTATTCCTATTATATAGGTGGGATGTCACATAGTCACACTCATGAACCTGCGTATTTAATGTTTACATATGCGAAGGAAAAAGTGGCTTAACTGCTAGTTTTGCATTAATTGCACCCAAAACGACTTTATTTCTCAGAAGAAGTATAAATACAATCATTTATGAACTTTTCAAGGTTAGACAACAAGAAATCAAGCATTCAATCTTTGTAAAGCCATTTGTGCAATTATTCAAATATAATTTTTATAATCTCTATTGTGAAAACTATTTTAGCTTAGTTTGTTGAGCTCTTTTGGTTAGTGAGTGATTTTATTCCTGTAATCAAATACTCAATAGATGACTTGAATGATTTGAGTGGTGAGTGAAACACTCATAAGGGTTTTTGTGTGAGCCATTAAAAACATAAGAATTTGGTTGTTGTGTTAGCCATTAAAACACAAGAGTTTCTGGATTAGGTGTTAGCTAAGAGAGTAAAATACCATAGTTGGGAGTGAACTTGGAAAACTCCATTTGTAACACTTTGATTATAAGTGAAATACCCAACTGAGATTGGGCAGAGGAATAGGGTTTGTTAATACTGAATCTCTATAAATCTTGTGTCTCCATCTCTACTTCTTTTCTATCTATTCTTATTCATTTGCGTGAAAGAAAACTTTTTATTTGCTAACCAATTCAATCCCCCTTTTTGGTTATTATTTTGGGCAACAATTGGTATCAGAGCTAAGTTTAGCATTCAAGTCTAACAAGTGCTATTAAAGATCAAATTATGGTCAATGAAGGGTTTCACAATCTCAAGCAATTATTTGATGGAGCAAACTATGTGAATTGGAAATTCAAGATGGAAACTTATCTTAATAGTGAGGGAATAGACGTTTGAGATATCGTTTGAAAGGAATGGACACCTCCAACAAAAAAAAATGTCGAAGGAGAAGATGAAATCATTCCAAGAGATGATTGGATAGAGCCCTAAAAGAGCGTTTATGGCAAAAACAAGAAAGTCAATCATTCTAATAAGCTCTCTATCACTTAAAGAGTGTGGTAAAATCCAACATTGTTTGAACACTTCTATTTGGAAAACTTTAGAAAACTATCAATTAGGTAGTAAACAAGTAAAGTCCAAGAAAGTTAATCTTCTTATACATAATATGAACTATTAAAGATGAAGCTCAATTAGACCATAATCAAATGACCAATCGACTTTTTGCTATCGTCAATGGCATGAGGAATCTTGGAAAGTAGTATAATTTGGAAGATGTAAATAACAAGATTCTAAAGAGTCTTCTAATGAAACATTATGACTCAAGAGTTATGGGTATTGAGGAAGCCAATAAAGACTTGAGCGTAATTCCTACCGATGTACTTATAGGCAAACTTTTCACTCATGAAATGGCTCTAGTAAGGGAAAAAAATCTTGAAAGAGAAAAAAGAGAAGAGAAAGCCTCTAGCACTCAAATCTTCAACTTCCATGCCTATATAGATGAAGATCTCCTTAGTAATAAAGCATTAAATGATGAAGAAGATGAACAAATAACCTTACTTTTAAGGAGAATCAAGAGGTTGATCACCCATAAGTATGGCTCAATTAAGAACTACAAGCAAAGAGCCTTAAGATTCCCTCCTAAAAACTTCTCATCCAACAAAGGCAAAGAGGAAGTCAAGTGTTATAAGTGTGGGAAGAACGGACATATTAGATCGAAGTGCCCTATGGTTAAGAAGTACAAGAGGAGACCCAATAAAAAAGATGAAGAAAAGGATTACAACGCCATTTAGGATGATGAAACCTCAACATTCATTAAAGAAGAAGAAAATGAGGTGGCTAACTTGTACTTCATGACTATTGAAGATAACTCTATTGATGAGGTATGCTCTACGTCCTAACCTTATGATAACTTGTGTGGTTTAATTGATGATGATGATGATGATGATATAGTTAAAGTATTAAACCTAAAGATAGAAAGGTATAAAATGAAACCTGATCGTTATAGAAAACATAGCTCTAAACTTAGAAATGATCATAATAATCTTTAAAAGGTAGTTGAATAGCTAAAACCTGAAATAACTACTTAAAGAAGTCATTGGATGAGTATTCATCAAAACCTTCAACCAATTCTCTAATAAAAGAAAACAATGCTTTAAAAAATGAGGTTAAAAAGCTTAGAAATTCTATCTCAAAATTCCACAAAGGGAAGGAGAGTTTGGATTCCTTAATTGTATCTCAAAGACCTTCCTTAGTGAGACCTGGCTTAGGCTTCAACGGAGCATCATCATCTTTCCCACTTAGAACTATATTGGTTAGGTCTAGCATTCCAAAAACCACTTCTATTGAGGTAATAGCCTCAAAGACTAAGAGCAAAGCATACATAAAACTCCCTACTCAAAAGAAAAGTAGTGAATGGTCACATGGCTCAAAAGGATAACCTCAAAAGGCTAATCATGCCTTCTTATATAAGAGGCATGCACTTAGAAAAACACCTACTACACATGGTTACTCATGTTTGTGTGCATGATACCTCTAGAAAGGTTGCGAGGCCTAAACTTTATGTAAAATGGCAAGGTCAATTTAAATCTAAATAGTGCCACTATTGCATGAAGCTTATGCACATAAATATTCATTGTTTTATGAGGAAAACTCATTGGAAACTATGTAAAGCTAACCCTTAAGGATCCAAGTTCATTTGGGTACCTAAGAACCAAATCCAAATTATTATTTTATAGGTGTGCCTCAAGTCCACTTCAAAGAAAAATGTTTGTGGATAGTGGATGCTCAAGGAAAATGACCGGAAATATGACCATTTTCACCCAAATTAAAAGGATTAATGGTGGTAAGGTAACCTTTGGAAACAATGCCAAGAGTAAGGTAATTGACATTGGTTCAATTGGTTTAAATGATATTTCTTTTATTAAAGATATTTTACTTGTTGATGGTTTAAAACATAATCTTTTTAAGTGTAAGCCAATTATGTGATATGGGAAACAAAGTCACTTTTAGCTCTAATGGATATCTTGTGACCACCTCAAGTGACCAAAAGATATTCAAAGGAGAAAGAGATGACAATACTTACATAATTGACTTACATAAGTTGATTAACCTTTCCTCTAAGTGTCTTATGTCTATTGGTGATAAATCTTGGCTATGGCATAGAAGGCTTAGGCATGCAAGCATCGACTTAATTCAAAGTCTTAGCAAAGAAGAGCTAATGGATGGGCTACCCAAAGTCAAATTCACCAAAGATAAGACGTGTCAACCTTGTCAAAAGGGAAAGCGATTTAAAACATCTTTCAAGACTAAGAATGTTGTAAGTACTTCTAGACCTCTATAACTTTTGCATCTACATCTTTTTAGACCTACTAGAGTTGCTAGTTTAGAAGACAAACACTATACTTTTATCATTGTTGATGATTACTCTAGCTTTACTTGGGTAATTTTTTTAGGTCATAAAAGTGGTGCTTTTGAATCTTTTAAAAATTTTGCCAAAAGAATTCAAAATGAAAAAGACTATTTTATTTCTAAAATAAGAAATGACATGGCAAAGAATTTGAAATTGAGCATTTTGAAAATCTTTGTTTGGAATATGAGATTTCTCATAATTTTTCATCTCCTAGAACACCTTAACAAAATGAGGTCGTTGAAAGGAAAATTAGAACATTGGTAGAGATAGCTACAACAATGCTCAATGAGTATGGTTTACCAACATAGTTTTGGATCGAAACTACCAATACCGTGTGTTATATTTTTAATCGTGTTTTCAAAAGGTATATTTTAAATAAAACATCTTTTGAGTTATAAAATGAAAGAAAATCCACAATCTCTTACCTTAGAGTATTTGGATGCAAGTGTTTTATATTTAATACCAAGGACAACCATGAAAATTTTGCTTTTAAATCCGATGAAGGTATCTTCTTAGGATACTCCACAACTAAGAAGGCTTATAGAATTTGTAATAAAAGATCATTAGTTATAGAAGAGTTTATGCATGTTTTTTTTATGAATCTAAAACAGTAATGCCTGTGAAGAAACAATCATGCCCATTAAAGATCGTACATTCTTGGATAGAAACTTTCACGGTCAGTTTTACCACTTCAGTCATAGCTTCACCAAGAATAGTCATGTTCTTTAAGACTTAGTCACACCTGTAAACCTATGTATTTAATGTTGATAAGTGTGAATGAAAAAATGGTTGAACATCTAGTTTTGCATTAACTGCATCCAAAACGGCTTTGTTTCTCAGAGAAATTATAAATACAACTCATTTATGAACTTTCCAGGGCTAGACAATAGGAAATCAAGCATTCAATTTTTGTAAAGTCATTTGTGCAATTATTCAAATTTGATTTTTATAATTTCTGTTATGAAAACCATTTTAGTTCAGTTTGTTGAGTTTTTTTGTTTAGTGAGTGATTTTATTACTGTAATCAAATATTCAATAGAGGACTTGAGTAATTTGGATAGTGAGTGAAACACTTATAAGAATTTTTATGTGAGCTATTAAAAACACAAAATTTTAATTATTGTATTATTCATTAAAACACAAGAATTTATAGATTAGGTGTTAGCTAAGAGTATAAAACACCATATTTGGTATTAAATTTAGAAAACTTCATTTGTAACACTTTTAGTATTAGTGAAATACTCAATTGAAATTGGTGAGAGGAGTATGATTTATTAATACCCGAACTTCTATAAATCTTGTGTCTTCCATCTCTTTACTTCTTATTCATTTGCTTGAAAGAAAAAAAAAATTATTTGTTAACCAATTCAACCATCCTTTTTTATTATTGTTTTTGACAACATTATGCATTCAATTTCGTTAAAAATTGTAACCCTTTAAGTTTTTTGTTTTTTCTGGTTGATTGGTCGTATCAAATAATAAACATTAAAACACAATGGATAGTGGATAGTAAATACGCTACCCCTATGTTCCTTTTAAAACTTTAATATTTTATTTTTTGTTTTCTTATAATAAATTTTAATTATATATTGATTTATTGATATAATTTTAATTGTATTATATGAATTTAATTTAGATTTTATGTAGTTTTTTTATGTTTTTTATTTTTTAAAAATATTATTGTTAAAAGGATATTGAGTAATTTTAATTAATATTATTGAAACGGATACCGATGACATAAAAAAGTAATTTTAAACAGGTTTGAGCTCGGATGGACCATTTTTCCCGGGTATCTTATTTTGGAATCAATATTGTTTGATGCATATTTTTCTGTTTCATTTTTTAAGATTTATTTAGTGAAAAATTAATGTTGATGAAAAGTATAAATAACATAATAAATAAAAAGAAAGGTTTTTAACAAATATTTTTTTTAAAGAATAACAAATTTATTATTACAAAATTTTAAATATTATTATTACAATATTTTTACATTTTTAAAACTTAATTATAAACAAATACCGAATTCCATCTTAAATTCTTTTCAAAGTAATTTAATAGTAAAAATAAAATTAGCACAGAAATTTTGTTGCTAATTCTGTCGGTTAAAGTAATGTCATTAAGTTAATTAGCCTAAAATTAGGGTCACATTATAAATTCCACTGCAATCCGTTCTTAATATTTTCACGAATTTTAATGCGCCAAATTTATCGACAGACTATTAATTCCTTTTTAAACTGTCTGTAATTACTAACGAAATCAATTTTGTAAACGAATAATTAAAACCAAATTTAACTTTTCATAATACAAATTTTTGATGTTATAAAGTGCAAATTGTTAAATCATTTAAATGTTACATTGAATAGGAACAATCAAGAGAAACATTTTAAAATATTAACATCGACTATTTAATTACTTTTTTTTAATTCATTCGTTTTAAATTTTTCGTTTAAAATTTGATTTCTCAATTTGAATTAGAAATTCATTTATTTAAAATATGATGATTTAAATGTGAAGAGGACATAAAATTTAACATTGTGCGGGAAAGTAATTACGCATTTTAATACTTTTGTTATATTTTTCACCTAAATTAATATCGCCAAAAAATTTTAGTGTTTAACAAGAAAGTGAAAAATACGCCACGTAACATGTAACTACATTAATTTTAATATTAACGATGACCACATGCATGTATGTTGAATAAAATAAAATATTTAATGATAAAAATCATGAATTTTATACTTTCTGATTTTCTCAATTAAGAAAAAGGGGTAAAGAGAAACAGTGATTTTGGGTGGAAGATGAATCCTTATCCCACTTGTAAATTTTGAAGACATTATTTTTAGATTTCTTCTGAGTAAGTAAAATAATGCATTTTTAGTTTCAGCTAAAATTTAAATTATATTAGGATATACTGTTGAAAGCAGCAGCAGCCATCACCAGCCACCAAATTCAGCTTATCAGCATTAGCATCCATACTACCAGCTCCATCAAATAACGAAACTAACTTCCAAGCTAATGCATCGCTTATCAACTTTGATTACAAGCTGGAGAAGTCCATCAACAGCCGCCACAGCTGATAATTTCACATGATGATGCAGTTGCAATTGCAAGCTTAAGTTGCGCAAGCCGAGTAAAGTTCTAAATGATTTAGTTAATAGACCATGATTCCAGAATTCACTATGATTGAGTTGAAATCTTGTTAAAACTATCACTAATGTGTCAAATCTTAGATTCAATAATTCATTTTAAAACACTAGAGTAAGATTTTCAGAGGCGGACTTCGGTTCCACAATGCAGAGAAATGCCTTCAAACATTAAAAAAAAAAAAAAAAAAAAAAACCCCTAAGCATTTAAATCATCTCATCAGTCAGCTTTCTTTCAGCGGCGAAGGAATGCCACAGTGGCAACACGTGATCCCACTGATCCACCAAACATGAATGTGGGATATGTTTGAACATGATCAAAATATCGGAATACAGGAGGATCTCCAGATGCATGGTCCTTCGAAGTCTCTGAACCTTGGAGCATATTTGACCTCTGGTTGAAGTTCTCTACTTCTCGCACCAGATCATCCTTTGTATTGTTGCATGATGTAATAACCTATTGTGGTAGGAAAATAATAGTGATAAAAAAAGGGGGCATTAACATCAGTTAAGAGTTAAAAATATAGATAAAATTTTCATTAAATTTCCTTCACTGTAGAATAATCTAAGACGGATTACTGGATATTGGTGCTTACTAATAATCCACCAGATGCGACCAACTTCGAAACAGAGTCCCAATACATGTTCCTAACAATAGGACGGAAGTCAGCTTAGTTTTACTATTTTGACAAGTTTGAAAATTAAATGAATGGAATGGAACTTTCAACCGAGAACAACATTGATTTGCTAGTAAGAAGCAATCACATTATGTGTGTGTGTGGCAAGATTCCCTGATTAGGTGGTGCGATTACACATCGAGCAGGACTAGGAACTCCTGCTCTCGCCCCTGATCAGGGATTGATGCTATGAGTTACCTTTTAAGGTGGCCATCGGGATGTAATCCAATGGCATCTAATGTCCCTTTATCCATGACAAGCTGAAACTGCCTTTCTAGCTTTGTTTCAAGGACATCATCAACCTAAATACCAAATAGAAGTGACAAAAGTGAACTTTAGGCAAAAGGTAATGCAGTCAATTCACCAGTCGAAACAAATAATTCTGTCCAGCATTTATGGTTACAATCTAAAATTGTAGGCTGATTTATGTAATGAACAAGTAACTAAGACTTCTCAATATGATGCCTAGACACCGCCCTGATTAAGGTGATAAATAGGACCTTGTCAAAAAATTTCTAATTAAATTAAACTTCGGGTAAAAGCATGAGATAATTAAGTATCAATAATTATCAATTAAGTATCAATAATTATCAACTCTGAAGATCTCTCTGTGTTCCCAAAATAAAAATCCTAGATAATAACATTTTCAGCTCCAACAAGCAACAATTAGAAAGATCCTATTCTCGTATAAGGATTTCTGGGTACAGATACCACCACAATGACTCTTGTAATATGAAACAGCAGATAATCATTCAACATAAATTAGTTAGTCGTCAGTGTTCAAAATTTATATTTCTTAGCATTTTAAAAATTGCATACACAATTATTCAATTGAATAATTATACATAAACTTGGTGGTTTGGAAATACCAGAAATATTAATTATGCTATTTATGGTGGGCACTGATAAATAATTGATCTTCTTTAATTCAATTATCCATTTTATTGTTTCTGCACATCCCACTCCCCCAGCCATTCCACTGCCTCGTACAGTTATAAATAAAATAATAATCAAGAGGCAATCTGCCTTTCACCTGAACTATTTGGAGATTCTTCCTTTCCTAAAGTGCAAAATGCAAGATAAAGCCCCATATTTATGTCATAACTCACATGCAGAGAAGCTATATCAATTTTTTGGGAACTTCACTGAGAAAAGGCCATTAGAAAACTTTTGTTTATTTCACGACTTTGCATTTCTCATATTAGACAACCCTTAAAAAGAAATATGTTATCAAATCTTTAGATCAGAATTCATGCTAAAGCTCAATGTGTTTGGTCTAATTTGCTGCATTTACTTGTACTTTATCGTTTCTTTGAGGTAGGCCTGTTAATAAACAAGAGGAGGCTATTTCGGACAAAGGAAAGGTGTCCAAGTAGTTAGGGAATTATTCTCCTTTTGGGATTTTAATAATTATTATGAAATATTCATGTGGAGTTCATTGATAATTCTTATTATTTAAGATCATTATTCTTAGTTGGCAATGAAGTTTCTTTTACTATCTACCAAGCTGTCTTCTCGGCATTTGAGTGATTAACTATGAGAATCTATCTTGTGTTTGCATCAGAATATCTGTGCCTGGTATTTTCTTCTCATACTTCTATCACTAGTATCATAGTGTATAAGATATTGTTTAAATCCAAGAAAACCTCTCTTTTCCTCAATCTAATGAGTCCCTAGACTCACATTGTCATTATACCAACATAGACCAAGAGCTTGCCTACTCTTTCTAACTTGTTAACTAAAAACCATGTTAGATCCTCAGTTTTCAGTTGCAGCCATAAATTAATGCTGCCCGATACTCAGATTCCAGGCCAAACAACTGCCAACTTGAGTCTCTCTTAAAACTCTATAAAGAATTTCTCCTTTTGCTTTCCCATTGAGTTCATGGAGGAACATAAAGAATTTCTCCCTTTTTCTTTTTTCCCATTTGAGTTCATGGAGGACCATTTAAGAAGATACTTAGGTGATATGGTGAATGCTTCTATAATTGTTACTGAGAAAGCATTTGGTTTTAATTTGAGCTAGAGAAAATCAACTAAGTGCATCACTGATCCGTAGAGAAAGGGGTGGGTGCTTTCCTGTTTGATATAAAAAGGTAAGGAGTTAATAAACTAAAAGATCACATTTGAATTTGTATGCCAGATGCAGTCAATGCAGGATGGATTCCAGATAAGGCAAATATACATATTTCTAGTGTAAAATGGTTTTGTTAAGGTTGTGATTTTGTGTCAGGAATTGGAAATTCAGGATTGTGGACTCATTTGTGATTGGGCTGACGTAAGGATTCAGAAAAAATTCGAGAAACTTATATAGAAGACTTATATTATAAATCGAAGGCACAAAACAGTTTTGCCCACAAATAAAAAACAAAATAGGGCATGATTTCATACTAATAATATCAGATCTGTAATATACCAAAAAGTTGATGCAGGAAAAACCATCACGATCAGCAAGGCTCCGAGCAAGATCAATTGCACCTTCACTATAATCCACTCCCGTTAAATCAGAGAACCTGAAGCCAAAGACCAGAAGACAATCTCTCACTATTCCAGTGGAATGCAACAATCAATATATGTAAGCTTGGAAGGATAATTCACACCTTTTCCATTCAGAACATAGCTCAACATATACACCATAAAATTCTAAAACTGGAAAAGAGTAAAACCCCTGTAATTGTGTTAATTCCTTTAATTGCATTACGCTATCCAATATAGGAATATTTACAAATTAACTTCCTATTCTACAACACTCCCCTCAAGTTGAAGCATAACTTGAGCTACAACAAATTACACACACACACACACCACACACACAGGCCACATTCAATATTTGATATAGAGTGGTAACAAATATGCACCAAGCTATGCAGTAACCAAGTTGATTTGTTGAAGAGATTGTTCAATGATCGAAATTCCTAAGATGAGCAATATTCTCATACCAAAACACATAAATGCATGTGTTCGTGTGAAAATAAATGAATAAAAAAGGAAGAATTAAATTCTTAAACTTGTACCTGTATAACGATCAAAATGAAAGAAAACCAAAATTAAGAAAGATCCTGCATTTTTAACACCCTTAAATAGATATAAATCATTTCTACTCCACATAAGTCCTGCTATGCAATATGTAATCCACCTAAAACAACTAATACACTCATAATTCAACCTTTAGATTCATCCAAATTTTATTTTCTACAACTTAATCCTAAAAAGACCATTAGAGACACGGAAGTTCCAAAATCTAGATGCCTGAAAATTTATGCTTTCCAATAATCAATCATACCAGATTTACAGGAGTCCTACCCCATTTTCAATGGCCTAGACTTCAATGAGACTATATTTGTCTCACAATACTCTTTCGATAATAAATTCTCTTTGAACAGATCAAACTTGGTTGTACTTAATTTTTCTTCTATTTAAATTCAACTTTCAAATCAGCCATAATAATTCAACATAAGATCCTAAGATTTAATAACCTAGGTCCACCTACTTTTGATCACTGCATAGCCTAATTTCTTAATTTTGCAGCTGCCGTAAATAATCTGCCCAGTGAAAGACAAATTCTGTTCACACAGTTTAATTTATATTCCCTAAAGTTCAGCTTAACAGCCGCACCAATGTTATAGGCATATGGAAGCAAAGCATGGGCAGCACTGTAAATCAATGTTCGTTGATATTCAAAAGTAAAGTTTGGATGTCCACATGGCTGATGGTTAAAACTTGATAAATAATGTTTGAAGATCCTATCAAGTTCTAAACAGCAACATAAGTGTGTATGGGTGCATTCCAACGTGCGTGCGTATAGATAGACTATAATTTCAATACATTAGCCACCTTAAATAGTGCAGCCTCATTTTCCAGGCACCAATATCTAGTATTTATAACAATCAAAATGCTAGGCTCGAGTTTCAGTACCATTCTACATTAATCTCCAGCATACATGTGTACCTATCTAACATAAGAAAGGAAAATGTGATCTGAATAGACATGACTGTGCAATCTAAATATTGCAATTTTATGAACAATCTAAAATGTTGTGATTGCTTTAGCATATAATACCAGAACAACAGGCAAAATCTCAAAGTGTACCCCTGCTTAGCAAGTTCTTGAAGGAGCAAACCGTTGCCAGTTCCAATGTCAAGTACACTCCAGGAAAACAGATATTTATCACCCTGCTCAACAGAATCAGGCTTTATTTCATCAACATGATTTGACATGTGACCTTGTGAAATCTTTATGCACAAGCCCTTGGTCCAAGAAACAACAGTATCCATGACATCAGATCCAAACCTACGAAAAAAGAGGAAAAACAGCAAACAAATGAGTTTCAAAATGACAGTCATACACAGAATAACAGTAAAATAAGAGAACAATCTCATCAACCAGAATTCTTTTTTTTTTTTAAATGTGTTACTCTTTATTCATATCAATTCAAGAATAAATGAGCCTAAAAGTTATCTGCTAAAGGGGTTCATATTTCATAAATGGCATCCTTAAAACGACAAGTGTCCTAAAAGCACCATGAATAACTCAAATCTGAATGGTAGAGAACAAACTAAGCAATGGAGCAAGCTCAAGGACATTGTCATTTTTCTGACACTTATGATGTTGTAGTGGCAGGGGTAACCTCGCCTAGCTGACACTCTTCCGACAAGGTGCATCCAAATGCCTTAACCCATCTAGGATAGCCATAACGACTGGAAGCACTATAGGGAATTCACCACTTCAGCAAGAGTCAAACTTCAAATCTCAACTTCATAAATATAAATAAAAAAAGAAATGAGCTTGTTTTCCTTTCTTTTCCATACTAAAGTATCCATGTTATCCTATGGCATCTTCATAAATAGAAGAAATTCTAAACATGGACATGCTTTAAAAGACCATAAATCTCTAATAAGAATCACAAATATTTTGTATTATGGAATCATAACAATTGATGATATGTGTCTGCAAACATTGTGCCGGATCAAAAGTTAATATATGAAATTTCTATAAACAACTAACATAGGATAACAAATAGCAAGACAACTTACCAGTCAACAAGATAAATTTCCTCCATAAGATTATTAATATGACATGTTATAATAAATTTCCTCTAAGTATAGAATTATTATGTAAAACACAATATTTAGGAGTTCTTAATTTCCTTAAGAGCTCAGAGAGAGAAGCCCAAAGCCCTGAGTCTTACATTACATCAAATCATTATCAGCAGGCTACGCTCAAAAACTAATTTGCGTAGATAAGTAAACAAAAAGAAGCTAGTTTTTAAGAAACTATTTTGTTTCTCTTCTGTTAGGTAACAATATCCATGCTTCACAAAAGTGTACTTATTAATAGCAAAAATAGAAGGTTAAATGAACTATTACCATATTTCACCAGCATGGCCATGCTCATGGAAGTTTGCCAACTCATCTGCATATGCAGCATCCCAATAACTCTGGAGACCTAGCATTGATGTCATCCCATCACCATCTGCTTCCTGATCCTCCTTGTCAGAACTGTACACAAAAACCCACATGTGTGCACATGTGCACAGCACTTCAAGCATCCAAACCAAGTCATATATTTTAAAGGTTTAAATTAGCAAGTAAGTGCCATTAATAAGATCCTTCTCCAACTCTAGGAGTTACAATACATTTGGTTCTAAAAGCTTCGTATGTAATCAGGAATTTTGTACACATATATACACATAAAAAGTTAATAGAACTAAATTGAATGGGAATCTAATGACTCAGAAAGAAAAAAAAGAATTTGACATGATACAAAAATAAAATAGACCCTTAGAATCTTCACTTGGTAGGTATGTGCATTCTACATTCACAAAAATCAACTATTCAAACAGACCTAATAAGGAAAAATTGACTAAAAGTCTCACAATTAATTTTTCTTTTCTATTTTTTTTTTTCATACTCTTGTTGACAAATAACATTCCTACAGTAGCCAGAAATGGTAAATGCCCATAAAGATGCTAATAAGATTCCAAAGAAAAAAGAAAACATTATTGTAGAAGATGAAGCTTCCTAATTAAATAGGCTGTAATAATAATAATCAGTTAAAGGTTCCTAAAGTCATACATGAATGTCTAAAACAATGCAAATCCTTTTATGTTTTAATTTCTCACAGCACAGCTCTAATAAAATTTAAAATTCAACCAACCAATTGCAATAATTAAACGCTGCATACAGAAAATTGCAAGTCTCAACTTATAGAACATCCAATAAAATCCCTAACTTAAACAAACTAATTCCTCGGCGCAGCATTTTCATTCCTCTGAACTACCAAACCTAGAACACAAGTAAGAAATCAAAACGAAATCATACCAAGGAGGAAAATCACTAACTTAGTTAGCTGGAAGAGAAAATTACTTGTAGTCAGAAGCAGCGCGGAAGTTGACTGAGAGAGCCTCGGCAGCATCGGCGTGGCGTTGATCATCATCAAGAGTACTTCCGTAATCGCTTTTTATGGACCAGGAGTCGGCCGCCACTGACCTCTCGTCGTCGGAAACCAGATCTCCAGCGCCGGCTGCCGAAGCTCGCGTTTGCTGCTGCGTGAGGTCCGTTTCTTCCGGTGGCAACCGTATTCCCGCCATCAAGCTGTAGAGTTAGTCTAAGAGAGAGGAAGAGAGGTGCGTGGAGTTGAAATAGAAACTCCGGCTGTAATGTCACTGAACCGGGAATGAGCGTCGAGAGGAATAGGACATGTCCAACCGTATAAATGCGAAAACTTAATAGATATTTTTTTTATATGTACATATTAAAATTTTTCTTTTTTTGATAAGAAGGATCGTATTGAGACTATTTTATGATAGATTTTTTACCACATTAATAATTAAATTGAATAGAATAAATATTAAAAATATATATATTTTTTTAATTATTTCTCAATTTATCATATAATATTTATCTAATATGATAAAACATGGTACAAAGGAGTATTGTAGCTACTGAAGTATTGTTTCTATTTTGCCCTCCATTGATGCAGTTCCATTTCCTGCACCAGTAATCGCCTAAACATCACCGTTTCGAGTCACCTTCTCATCACCAGTTAAACGGCATCGTTCTAGTTCTCCCAAGTCCCACCAGCTACCCGTTGTCTTCATGCAACAAAACGCTACTATTATTGTAATTTTAGCCGCCTCCCACCCGAATACAAAACGTCGTCGTTCATCATCACTCTACCCCTCCCTAATGAACATCGCCGTCTGAAGTTGTCAGACTGCTTTCCTACCCTAAACGAAATCAATTCCCATGATCGGACTGCCTGTTACATCAGCTAACATGGTTTGACTGTTTTGGACGTAGCCTCCTCCACCAGTAATCAACTTTGTCTCAAAACTATGTTGGTTGGCTATATTTTGAACTTGAGTTTTGCATGATATTCATTTATGTTGTCAGTGTGACAGCTGTATGTTGATCAAATGGTCTAAATTGCACGAATCTCCATTAATAGATTGTTGTTAGATATGTATCTGTTTTATTTTTTTCTATGTTTATTTTTACAATTTTTACCAATTTCTAGACTGAATCTCTTTAGATAATCATTATTTTTTTCTAACTAGGATGGGATTTTTGATTCATTTGATTAGTTTAACTTAGTTTGTTGTCCTAATTGTTACCTTTCACAGTGTAACTTAAACTTCTATAAATAGCAGCCCCTCAGTCCCCTTTTCCACAACTTGTTTGTTCTATCTTTATTTCTTCCTCACAAAAGGGTACGCACTCTTTAGTTTATAGCTTTCTCATTTATACAAAATAAGTAAATAAGCAGTCAACTAATCAAGATTCTGTCTTTCCATTATAATTTTGATTGCATTTTTTTCCTATGTTGTTTACTTATCTCACAACCTTGAGATTGTTTTAATTTTGTTTTGTGTTCTGTTGTGTACATCATTTATGTTGAAGCACAATTAGTTTAGTTTGTTTAAAAATTACTCTGCTAATATTATTTGAATCATAACTGAGTTTTTTAATAAAATCATCAGTTTCATTTAATTCTTATCTACTGCTATTAATCATTTTCCTCACTACTTTTGATTTTGTTAAATTTCTCTGGTTCATTTTGTTACTAGTTGGTATTATTTCTCCCATCTTTGTTATTAGTTGCTACTATTTCTCCCATCTTCTTCTTATGTTGGTTGATTTTTTTTCTTTTTTTCCTCTATTTTGTTACATTTTTATGTTAAAACATTTTTTTTTCCATGATTTGTTTGCATCAAGTTTTATGAGTTGTCTGCATAAAACTTTAATAGTTGCTGGTATTTTTCTTTTCCCTATCCATCTTCTTATATTCTTATTTATAAATCTGACTAATCCATGTTCTACTTGCATCTTTTAATATTCTTTATCATACGTATATTGTCTGTAGTTTTTCCTTTTTTCACTTTTGTGTTATATTATTCTTAAGTGTTACTTTTATGTCTTGTTGTTTTCTTATATTGAAATATGTTTTGTTTGAATGCATCTTTTTTTTTGTTTTTGCTGCAATAACTGTTTTATTCTTCTTTTTTTCCCCTTTTTTTGCTAATTTTCAGATGTCAATTTGTGTTCTTCTTGCACCTGCTTTGGAAGGTACTATGAATTATATAGGTATGTCATCTCCTTCATATGAGATATTTTTAAATGATA
Source organism: Triadica sebifera (assembly GCA_023653625.1). Classification (NCBI taxonomy): domain Eukaryota; kingdom Viridiplantae; phylum Streptophyta; class Magnoliopsida; order Malpighiales; family Euphorbiaceae; genus Triadica; species Triadica sebifera. The sequence continues at coordinate 12,630,334 of CM042905.1, forward strand.
ACATGTTTACATGTAATTTTATTACAAGTATGAAGACAAAGACGGTAATAGATATGTGTCGTTTTCTGTTGGTTTAAGTACAACTGATTCTGATGAGACAAAAAACATGGCAATAGTAAGTGTAATTGACCATTTGAAAACATACTACCATCTTGATATTTTATATAACAATCATAGGGATATGCTTATATATAAATTAAACTGTGAATATTTGATAAATAACGATATCAATATTTTGCATTGTACATATGAATATTTGGCTGGTGATTACGTGTCCCTGGGTCAGAAGTATGCAAAATTATTGAAAGTATTGTAAAAGATGAAGAGTGTATTTCTAAGCGTCTTGCATTAAATATGAGCATCTAAGTTTGTGTATTTGCCATAAGTATTTATCTTTTTTTTTTGTTGCTATGTTGTGTTTAGTTTGCGAATGTACTAAAGGTTGGAATTAGTTTTGATATGTACCTATTTATTTAGCTTTTAACGGTAAATTAGTTAATGTGTTAAATACTTAGTATTTTGTGTAAATCTTTCTTATTTATCAGTTGTATCTATGTAGATGTATGTTGAATCTTTCTCTTAAAAGTACCATTTTGTACTTGTCAAATGTATCCATGTAAATGTGTTGAATCTATCTCTTAAAAGTATCATTCAATATAAGGGTGTAAGATCTACTAGAAAGCGCAATTTTATTATATTGAAATGTGTAATTACATTGTTCTTTTGCTGAAACTGAGCTAGAGTTCTTAGTAAATTAGCAACATGGATTTCTCATCTCATATGCATAAAATGCATGTTTTGATTTGAAACCTATAAGCAATTAAGGATAATATTAATTTAATTTCATTATGATATGAAATAGATAAAAATTTTGTACTTGAATCTATACTTAAACATGTTGCAATATGCAAATAAAACAACAATTTGATATTTTTATTCTCTTTGTGGGTAAGAACATCAAGGAATATATGAATTGTGGTTGATTACTTCAATAAGAATTGCAGAGACCTTAGAAACATAATGGAATATATGAATTGTGGTTGATTATTTTAATAATAACTGCAGAGATACCTCTCTAAGGCATCATATATATATATATATCACCCATTTAATAATGGAGCCGGAAAAAATTAATTTAAACTGCAGTTAAATTTCATTATTAATTGTAACATTTTAGGTCATGCATAGAGGATGAATCCGAATTGAGATTAATATTACATGTACACCAATAGATTTTGAGACTTAATGATAAGATCTATAACACCTTCTTATATATAACTAGAATAAATCCCACTATATAAATCAATGTTACGATTACCACATGTTGAAAATTCGATTAAATTTAAAACTTTTAAATTTATCATAGTTTTATGAAAAAGCTCGATTCATTTTTAAGAAAAATGCTTCATTTTCAAAACCTTATATTTCCAAAATTATATTTGAAATCTGCTTATTATCTCATACTTGATCTCATGGTGTACGACTTCCAAAATCATGCATCATTTGGGCAACATTAAGTCCTTTTATGGCATATTATAGCACTTATGCTGCATGCACTACTTTATCTTATCATTGTTACATATCTAGATAAAATATGGCTTAAAAACAATAGACATATGCTCAAATTACAAACCCTCAACAAGAGAAAGAATTACACATATAGACTTGATGACAGACTTTCTCTTCTCTATCAACTCTATCAATGCGGCTTCAAATATGCGTATGAGGAAACACCTACATGTTAAGCAATAATGCTTAGTTATACACAAAGCATATGCAAATAATAATAATATTAATAAATGACCATACATTTGATTAACAATATCACAAGTATTAATGTAACACCCCCTCACCCTACTTAGCGAGTGGTCAAGTAAGAAGATGTTACGAAACTTCCTTTCAAATATGTACTATGATACTGGAAACTATAACTTTTTTTTTATTTTCCAAACATAATATTTTATAGTGGCTCACAAAAACATAATAAAGAAAATCTATTTATATTTTATTATACATAAACATAATATTTGGCAAAGATTTTTAAACTTATACAAAAATTATGATTGAATATGTGTACAATATGGGAAAACCATTATAGCAAAAGAACAAAAGATGAAACCCACTACAATATTCTATTGCTTCACTGTATTAGGATTCTACTAGTTTTATCTACTATCTTATATCTGCAATTTTTCCTTTGTTGTATCTGCGCGACAAAACATAACTCTCACGAGAAGCACTAAGCTTAGTGCATACTTAATAAACTATAAACATGCAACATATATTATTAATTTATGGATCCCTTTTTTTTAACCTATTATCTATATACACCAACATTCATATGCATTTTTAAGTACACAAATATCTATATATCTTAAGTCTTTTTACCAATTTCTTTTTTTAGGATTGTACCAGTTTATCTTTCACTTTTTGATCTTTTTAATATGCCCAAGATCTTCAGACCAAACATTAGAAGACATAAAAGGAGAATAAATAAATGGACATCATAGGACAGTGAATGTCCAATAAAATAGGCAATAAATTGCCTATGGGCATTAAACACTTATGGGCTCTATGGCCTACGGGCATAATAACTTATGGGCAATATGGCCTACAGACATGAAGCTTATGGGCTTTACAGTCTATCATCCCTAAATGACATGTCAATCTGTCTATTAATTCCAATCCACGTTAGGCACATAATATGAGCTTAACTCTTAAAAATAAAGCATTCACAATTTGTGACTAGTATTTTCACGCTCGTGACCAAAGCTAATTCATGGTCATGAAAAAAGGTCTTCAACTCTTAAACAATCCTAAAGTTGTTCACAACTATGACAAATCCCTTCATGCTTGTGATTCTATGTTTTTTCCAAGCTGTGAATGAATTTCAATGGAACATTTCCCTTTCTATACCAAATTCACACTTGTAAATTACTAGTTCATGTCCGTGAATCAGTGATTCACACCCATGATTGAGTGATTCATGCCTGTGAATCACTGCTTAAAAGTTACTTTTCATCTTTCCAATTTCATTCGAAGCCACGCAAAGAAAATTCCAACATTCTAGGTATTTCTTTAACATTTCCATCCATTCATTCTAAATCTCAAAACTATATACAAATCCATCACACAACCTTTTAATCATTTAAACATAACTTAATTACATATATTCAACAATTAATTCATTACATCACATAAATTTCTAACTATCATCATTAAATTCAAGTTCTATGGAATTTACTAATTTAATGCATCCACGCCACAATTTAGCATACCAAAACAACAAAATCATGCAAGAATCACAAAAAAAAAACATAGATTATTGTCAAATAGTATGCACTAACCTCTTTTCTTTCACTTAGGCTTTCTTCAAGCCTTTTTTTCAAGAATCACAACAAAACATAAATTATTGTCAAAAGAGTATGCACTAACTAACCTCTTTTATTCCATTTTAGGCTTCCTTCAAGCCTCTTTTTCTTTTCCTTTATTTGTTCTCTCTTTTTGAACTTGTTTTCTCTCCAATTAAGCACTTATCACATGTAAGAACCTCATCAAAATCTTTCTTTCATAATTCTAAAACATCTCTTTAGATTCTCTCTCCTCAACTCATAACCATAAACTCTCTCTCCTGTCCAACTTTGGGTTTAGGCTTCTAACACCCTTCTAACCTCAACCTTTTCCATTCTCAAGGTCTTTAACCACTTGTTATCATCTTTTACACCATCAAAACTCTCTAAAACCTCCCTTTTAACTTTGATCACAACTAAAAAACATAGGCTCCTAATGGCCTCAAAACATACTTTTCAAGAAGGGAAAAACAAGGAAATGAAAAAAAAAACACATTTATTTTTACTTATATCTCCCTTAAAGCCAAACCAAAAGGAATTTTTCCTCCTCTTTCCTAGCTCTTTTCTCTTTCTTTTTTTCTTTTAGCTTTTCCAAGCTTTCTAGTGCATGAATATGGCTTTTTTTTTTATTTATTTATCATTTTCTCTCTTTTCCCTCATTTTATCTCTCTTGCTCAAGCTTTGGTTATGGAGGTTTAATGGAGAAAACGTGTAAGGGCTAAAAGATGGAGATGAAAATGAAGAACAAGGAAGAAAAGAAGGAGATAAGAAGAAGGCAGTCAAAAGTCTTGTCAGGGGTCCTGCAATTTGACCAAAATTTATATATTTTAGGTTAAATTAACATATTACTTTGTTCAATTTAATTCTCCTTTTCTTAATATATGCTTGGGAAGCCATCACATATAATATGTGCTCAAATTATGTTTTTAAATGGTAAATATCCTATTTGGTCCTCTATTTTTGGCAATTTTACAAATTAGCCCTAAAAACTTTTCAATTTTTGCACTTAGGTATCCAATCACATTTTATAACATTACATGCATCGTATAATTTAATAATCACTTTCATGAATTATATATATCATTATTTTATTTTTCTCGGGTCAAAATCTGAATTTACAATTTGATCATTCCAGCGCATCAATTTCGCAGCAAGCGTAATTTGATTCCTAAACTAGCAGATATGATATCATCTCTCCTTAAAATATATTTTGTCTTCAAAATTTACCTGCTTATTCTGAACTGAATAGCTATTGATATTGCTTTCTCATGACTTTTTCATTTTCTTAGGTAGCTTTTTCTCGGTAGAGTGATTCCACTATAGCACTTTAACTAGAGGAACCTTTTTGTTTTGCACACTTTCTCTTTACGTGCAAGGATAGCTACTGGTTTCTCTTCATATGTCAAATTCCTCTGTTCTTTTATGCCTTCAGTAGGAATAACATGAGTCAGATCTAATTTGTACCCTATCAGCATCGAAATGTGGAAGACGTTATGTATCCTATCGAGCTCCGAAGGTAAGGCTAGTCAGTATGCTATTGGTCTAATTCTCTCTAAAATTTCATATGAGCCAATGAACCTAGGACTTAGATTTTCTTTCTTGCCAAATCTCAATACTTTCTTTTAAGTTGAAACCTTCAATAATACATTCTATCCTACTGCATACTCAATGTCTCACCTCTTTAAATCTGTATATGATTGTTATCGATCCTTCGCTATTTCTAGACTTTCTTTAATAATTCTCATTTCCTTATCAGTTTGTTGTACTATTTTTGACCCTATTAGCTTCTTTTCACTTAATTTTGTCTAGCAAATCGGTGTCTTGCACTTCTTTTTGTACAATGCCTCGTAAGGAGTCATTCACATGTTTGTTTGATGATTATTGTTGTAAGCAAACACTATAAGAGGAAAATAATAGTCCCAGCTTCCTTCAAACTCCAGTACACTGCTTCTCATCATGTCTTTTAACAATTGGATTACTCGCTCTGACTGTCCGTTTGTCTATGCATGGAATGTCGTTTTGAAACTAAGTTGGGTACCCAAAGCTTGCTATAAACTCTTCCAAAATCGTGAAGTGAACTTAGAGTCTTTATTGGATATTATGGATATCGGCACACCATGGAGCCTTACAATCTCATTGACATAGATTTTTAATCAGCTTGTTCAGTGGACAATATATTCTAACATGTAGCAAATGTGCTGACTTTGTTAATTGATCGACTATCACCCATATTGTATCATGTCTCTTGTAAGTTACAGGCAATATAACATCTCCTTATATGGCTAGGACAATCCCAACTATATGTGATACATGTTACACCTCTATACAAGAATTAATGTGAATGTATCTTTTAAAAAATCTTTTATATGCATCATGACCATGATGTCTACAACTTAAAATCTATGGAAAACATAAAAGGCAGTAAATACATAAATAAATGAGTTTGAACATTCACAAATTTGAAAGGTTTACAAAATAATATTCATTACAAATAAATATTTGCTCGAAAGAGCCATTAATTACAAAACCAAATGTTCGAAAAATATGGACAAAATATGAAGACTTTACAGAAAGGTATCAATGTGACATATATCTTGTATCCTATAGTGACTATGTAGTAGTGGGCCCTTGTCTTATGTGGCTCTTCTAGCTTCTCACACTTCACCTATATGAGAGTCACAAAAAACTTCCACATTAAGCACAATGTTTAGTGGTATATAATTGCATAAAAAATGCAATATAAAATTTACATGTGGTATGCACTTTTCTATCATTAAGGCCTAATAAAAATAACATTTCTCAATACAATATTGTGTTATAATGCCTTTGCATGAATGTCATAAGACATACCAATACAATTAAGACCACAACATGTTACAAATTCAAGAAAATAAATAAACACAATTGCAAGAATCATCTTTGTTTGCCTGATAACGTTTCAAATATGGACTAACTAGGATATGGGTGATCTGACATATCTAGAACTTTATTGGTCACCGACTAGATTTGGAATGCCTATTGCAGACTCAGACACCAAATTACAATTATAACAATATTCTTTTACAGTATCGTACTAATTCTTAATGACATGCTATCTATCCTATTATAAGTCCTAGAATTGATGTTTTGAGCTCAATCACCTTAATATCGAAGTTTGCTTATTCACTTTATAAGAAATAATTTCATTTTAAATTCAAGTTCTCATAGTCATGTAACACATCTTATTCACTCATATGAAAAAGAGGTTCGCATACTATTGTACATTGAATTCCATTAAATTTTCCCAATCACAACATATAACATTAATGGTGTGATTGCCTTCACAACCATGACACTATGCTTATGGGCATGAAGGTAACTATCGCGGGTTGTTTGCTAGTGAACCCATTCCTGACCTTGCTTGTGAAGGCTACTAGTCACAAACATGCATTCTAGAACAACATTCACGGTCGTGAATGAATTATTCATGGGCATTAAATCATGGTTTCACAACCTTCCATTTATGACTAATAATGACCCACGCCATGAATGCTTCTGGATCTTAACTCACTTTGAGTCATAAGGATTCACAGTTGTGACATTATATTCACGAGTGAGAATATTAGGAAATTTGGGGTTTCCAAACTCGTACAAAACAGAGCAAACATCACATTTCACATATAATGTCCTACAATTGGTCAAAGCCAATCACTCTATCCACACATAATCACACAATTTCCATATTTTTATGCCTTAACAAAATCTAACACAATGGAAACAAGATTTATCCACAATTATCAACAAATCTACATGAATAAATTCAAAGGAATACATCATTTAACCTCCTCTTACATGCATTTTTAACTCAACAACCACTCAACCATTTATTCCTTCTACTCTCATGCCATTAATTGAACATTTATTTTGCATATTTATGGAAGCAACATTTAAAGTGAGAAAATTATGCCATTGTATATAAACCTCTTAAGGAGCTTTGTCAAAAATCTTCCTTCCTCAAGCTCAAATTCCTCCTCCCTCTTGGAAGTTGTTTCTAAGGTCTTGAGGTGTCCCTAACATCAAACTTCACACTATTTAATATACTTCTCATTAACAACATAAATTACTCTCTTTTAAACCCTAGGTTCTACAGTTCCAATACAAACACTAATTTTTATTCATTAACTTCATTCAAGATTCCTCATTTATTAACAAATGGGTTGGTTATATGAATTTCTTCATTCAAAACCCAACTCGATATCTAAAAATCCTAGTTTTCTTAGAAAAAAAATCTCAAAAAATTTAGGGTTTTAGTTTTAAAAATAAAATTGATTGTAGAAAGAAATATAATGAAGAGAAATGAGGCATTTTCATTCACCAAAACCTTCTTTTGAAGGGTCAAATGAAAACTCCCTAAGGGATTCAAACCTCTTTTCTTCCCTTCTTGAAACTATCATTTACTCCTAAATCTTGTTCATTCTTTTTTTTTCTTTGATTTTCCATTGAACAAAGTTCAGGTTTAGGGTGTAGAAATTTGAATAAGGGAAAGATGATGAAAGAAAGGTGGAGATAGGGTTTGTAAACATAAATTTACAGTAAGGGGGTGGGTGTTGCCGGAGTTAGGTATGGAAGAGAGAAGACAAACCCCTTTTTTTAAAAACATGATGTAGAACAATTCATAGCCGTGACTTTATTGTCATAGGCATAAATCTTGGAAATTTTTAAATTTTCATTTTCTTGTTTAATCATTTCCTTAAAGACAATTAGATATCTTATTATTATTCCTTTATTATTCTAGGTATCAAATAGGGCCAATTAGTGGGCGTGACAGACAAACTAGAAACAAAATCTATGGCAATTTTTTTCCACTTCCACTCTAGTATAGGTATCGGTTGTAGCAGTGTTATGGGCAATTGCCATTCATCTTTCATTTGCTGGCATGTTAGATACTTTGCAATGTACTCTGTAATGTCTTTCATCCCCGACCACCAATATTGAGCTTTTAACTCCTGATACATCTTATTTCTGCCTGGATGCATGGTATACACAGTCTAATATGCTTCCTTGAAGATGTCCCACTTCAGCTCTTCTACACTTGGCATATAAATCTTATCCTTAAAATACACTGTGCCATCCTCTTTTACTAAAAACTCACTCCCCTTTGTCACTACCTTATCTATTTTTACCAACTTCTCATTTTGCTTTTGAGCATATTTGATCTTCTGCATTAGGGTGGATTGCACTTACATCTCTGCCATTATTAGAGTTAGTCATATGTACAGTTGAATCACTACTATTTACAATGCACAAATTAAATAAGAATTATTATTGCTCACCAACTAAGATCTTCTTGTTTAGTGCATCTGTTACCACATTAGCTTTCCCTAGTTGGTAGTCAATCACACAGTTGTAATCCATGATTAACTCTAACCATCTTCTTTGCCTTAAATTTAGCTCTTTCTATATGGAAAGATATTTAATTTAAGGCTTTTGTGATCCATGTAAATATAGCATCTTTCCCTGTACAGGTAATATATCCAAATCTTCAAGCAAAAACTATTGATGCCAGCTCCAAATCATATGTAAGGTAGTTAAACTCATGCAGCTTCAACTGTTTATAAGCATACACAATCACCTTCCCTTCTTGCATAAGGACACAACATAGTCCTTTATGTCTAACATCACTAAAAATCACAAAATCTTTTCCAGGAATGAGCAGAGCCAAAATTGGCGCTTCTGTTAACATTGCCTTTAATTTATCAAAACTCATTTGAAATCTATATGTCCACTCAAAACAAACATCTTTTCACAACAGTCATGTTAAAATAGATGTAACTAAGCAGAAACCTTTCACAAATCTTCGACAGTATTCAGCTAATCCAATGAAGCTCCCCACTTTGTTCACATTTCGAGGTGACTACAAGTTAAGAATAGCCTCAATCTTACTAGGATATACTCGGATACCTTCAATTTGACACTATGTGACATAGAAAACTGACTTTCTTGAGCCAAAAATTGCACTCCAGTAGATTAGCATATAACTGTTTTTCTCTTAATGTTAGTAGCATAATTCTGAGGTGTTGATCATACTTTTATGTCTCTAGAGTACATCATAATATCGTCAATAAATACCATTACAAACTGATCCAGAAAGGGTCTTAACACCTAATTCATCAGGTCCATGAATGCAGCATTTGTCAATCCAAAAGGCATCACTAGGAACTTATAATAACCATAACGAGTCTTGAATGTCATCTTGGGTACATCTGACTGTTTGATCTTCAATTGATGGTACCCTAAACAAAGATCTATCTTTGAGAATACCTCCGTTCTTTTTAGCTGATCAAATAAGTCATTGATCTTAAGCAGCGGGTATTTATTCTTGATAGTCACCTTATTAAGCTGCCTTAGTCGATACAAGGCATAAGGTGTAATCTTTCTTTTTCACAAATAGAACTGGAGTACCCCACGGTGAAATACTAGGTCAAATGAACCTCTTATCATGCAAATCTTGCAATTGCACATTTAGCTCTTTCAACTCAGCAGGTACCATTTTATAGGGAGTGATGAAAATTAGAGTAGTACCAGACACCAAATCAATGAAAAACTCTATCTCCCAATCTGGAGGTAGACCTGACAACTCATTTGGAAATACATCTAAAAACACATAAATGGTTAGGATGTCAACCAACTTTATACTACTCTTCTTCATATCAACCACATACACCAAGTATGCTTCACACCCCTTACTAATGAGTTTCCTAGCCTTTATCACTGATACTACACTATTCAGATATCCTTCATTCTCTCCTAAGACAATTAACTCATCTTGTCTGAAACTCTAATAGTCATCTGTTGTTTTCCACAATCAACTAATACTTCATAACAAGCTGACCATTCCATCCTTAATATAGCATAAAACTTAGAATGGTTGCTTTATCAAATTTGCTGGAAAACGCCTATCCTAAATCTCCACTGGGCAACTTCTATACACCTTATTAACTCTTACACTATACCCTAATGGGTTGGTCAATAGAATGTCCTCTTGACTAGATGGAGGTGCGCATATAGGAATGCATTGATCCAAGATCTATTAATGCATGAATGTTAGAGCCAAATACTAGAAATTTACCCTTGATCACATCGAGTGCATCTTAATCCTCCCAAGCTTGCATGGCATATGCCTTGGCTAACACAGTTTGGCTACCCTCTAGCCTCTCTACTACCTTTGACCTAATTTGACTGGACCCTATTCAGCCTCCTCTATTTTTTCCTCTACCTGGCCTCAACTCTAACCAGAACCTCGTGTTTTTACTAGCTTAGTGCTCCCAAAACCTCTACCATAATATAAAATGAGTCAATCTCTCCTCTGATGATCCTTGGAGCCACATCTCAAATGGGATTTTATCATCCACCAGCATTCATATGTATGCGTACGGCCACAATGTTGGCATATGGGCAAAAGTAAGGGTCTTTGGAAGACTGTCATCGATGCACTGGCTATTGATGTATCTCAAATTAAACTCATAAGTGCATGAACCAATGTAATATGGTAAGTTTACTCCTGAGGTCGATCTCTCAAGGAACTACGTGGTTCAAAATTTTTAATTAATCAAGCTGTGTGTTTTTCCATTTTCTTTTGGTAATAAAACTAAGGATTGGTTGTACTATTTACCCTCAAGCTCAATTACTATGTGGAATGAGATGAAGAAACAATTTTTGGAGAAAAGTTTCTCTGCATCTTGTGCGACAATCATTAGAAAAGAGATAAATGGAATCCATCAATACCATGGAGAAACCCTGTATGAGTATTGGGAACGCTTTAAGTAACTTTGTGCTAGCTGCCCACATCACCAAATTGTAGAGAATCTACTTATTCAGTACTTCTATGAATGGATGAATCTTCAAGTTAGATACATGTTAGATGTAGCTAGTTGATGCACTTTAGTAAACAAAACCCCAACGGTTGTTAGGGAATTGTTTACTACCTTGGTTGCCGACATATAACAGTTTGGTTGTAGGCAAGAACCACCTCTAGAAAGGGTGAATAAGGTGAGCACTATTTCTTTTAAACAAAAAATTGATGCACTAACTTTTCTTGTTCAGCAGATGGTCATGTAAAATATACAACAAGTGAAGCCTTGTGGTATTTGTTATATTGTGGAGCATCCTTCTGACAAATGTCCTACACTTCAAGACAACCACTTTGAGCAAGCAAATGTCGTTGGTGGATTTCCAAGTTAGCCACAAAGAAATATGATATTTATTCAGCAACTTACAATTTAGTATGGAGGGATCATCCCAATTTCAGTTATAGGTCTAGGTCTAACAATTATCAACAACCTACATATCAACCAAGGCAACCCCTATGCCTCAACCCACATCTTAAATTAGGTATGTCCTTAGATCAAATTGTTGTTACTCTTGCTAATAATACTCAGGAATTTCAATAGGAAACAAAAGCAAGTATACAAATTTTGGAGAATCGATTAAGTCAGTTGGCCACTTCAATTGGTAACTTGGAATCTCAAGGATCAGGTAAGTTACCTTTTTAAACTATTATGAATCCTAAGATGAATGCAAGTGCAATGACTTTGAGAAGTGGAAAAGAAGTGCAAACATCTGGTCAATCGGTGTCCAAATGGGAATTAGAGAGAGTTGGAAAAAAAAAGAGGTGAATACCGAAGCAAAATTTGACACACAATCTGACTTAGTATCTCAACCAACTGTAGCTCATCCCTTCTTTTAGTCATTTTACCAAATCCAATGAGGAGCAAAAAAAAAAGATACAGGAGTTGTTCAAGAAGGTAGAGGTAAACATTCTTTTAATTAATGTTGTGAGACGAATTCCTAAGTATACAAAATTTCTCAAAGATTTGTATACTAGCAAAAGGAAATTAAGGGGAGATGAAAAAGTAAGTGTAGGGGAAAATGTTTATTATGTAATTCAAAAGAAACTTTCTCTTAAATGTCAAGATCCATGTATGTTTACTATACACTAAAAGATAGAAAACATTAAGTTTGAAAGAGCCATGTTAGATCTAGGTGCTTCCATAAATGTCATGTCGCTTTCTATATATTCATCTTTGAATGATGGTGCTTTGAAAGAAACAGGTGTAATTATTCAGCTTATAGATAGATCTAACGCTTACCCTGAGGGTGTATTAGAAGATGTACTTATACAGGTTAACAATTTGGTTTTCCTTGTTGATTTTTATATTCTTGATATGAAATAGGACAAGTCTTCTAATTCAACACCTATTCTCTTAAAGAAAGCATATTTGAAAACATCTAGAACTAAAATTGATGTACATTAAGGTACTTTAAACATGGAATTTGATAGTGAGGTAATTATATTTAATATTTATGAAGCCATGAAATATCCGAATGACAAAAATTAAGTTTTTGCTCTAAATGTGATTAACCCTTTGGTGTAGAGAATTATAGAACTTGAAAAAGAATATGAGTTGCAAGTTGTTCTTAGCCAAGGATTCAGTAAGAAGGAGTTTGAAAATGCAACAAGGGAGTTTGTGATAACAAGAGCAATAGAAATGTTGTTTTTGAACTCCAATCTCTTAATTTAGTAGAACATAATGTATCATTTTTAGAGCTGCAAACATATGATACAAAACTCTCACCTTCTATTTTGTAGACCCTAAAGATAAAGCTAAAAGCTTTACTCTAACATCTGAAATATGTTTATTTAGGTGAGAATGAAACATTACCAGTCATCATCTCTAATAACTCACCTCAATTGAAGAAGAGAAAACAATTCAAGTATTGAAAGATCATAAAGAGGCCATTGGATGGACAATAACATATATAAAAGGAATCAACCTTTCAACTTGTATGCATAGAATTTTATTAGAAAAGAATGCCAAACCGTCAAGGGAAACTCAGTGCCGATTGAACCCTCCCAATGATGGAGGTAGTCAAGAAAGAGGTGCTAAAACTTTTAGATGCTAGTATGATTTATCCAATGTCAGATAGTAAATGGGTAAGTCTAGTTCAGGTTGTACCGAATAAAATAGGCATTACAATAGTGAAAAACCAAAATAATGAGTTGAATCCCACTCATGTTGAAAATGGGTGGAGGGTTTGTATTGATTATTGTAAATTAAATGCTTCTACTTGTAAAGACTACTTCCATTTGCCTTTTATTAATCAAATGATTGAAAGGTTAGCTAGTCGATCTCACTACTATTTCCTTGATGGCTATTCAGTTTTTAATCAAATCCTAGTTGCACCATAAAACTAGGAAAAAACCATGTTCACATGCCCATTTGGAATTTTCACTTATAGGAGGATGCCCTTTGGACTTTGTAATGCATAAGCCATTTTTTAGCTATAGCACCCTCTGTACAAACAAGACAAAATCCTTTGTATAGACGGATGCCATATGACCGAATCTATTTGAACCTATTTTGAATTAAAACTTTTCTACATCTTCCAAAAACAAGATTTTTTTTTTACATCATAAGCCTTAAATTTTAAACAACCATATAAGATAATAACTTATTTTCAAATTATAACTATCTAGACATTACCAGCCCTTTATTACAAACTTCATACTGATTCAAGTTTCATAACTCCAAATACATGCCTTTTTATCAAAATATGAATTAACTGTCTCTATCCCATGATATGTGGAAATATAAATAAAATGCATGAATGTAAAATAGACCCAAATCTGGTAAGCTCCGACTGCTCTAACTGATTTTGTCTTTTCTTCTCGTCACTCAATAGTCTATGGCTCCAAACCTACATGCAGGGAAACCCACACGCTTAGCTACTGAAAGCTTAGTTGTGCATATAATTATTTAAATTCTAACATGCATTCACATTTAATACAACATTCATAATCAAAACATACCTGAGTGTTTGCCCATACCATAATATACATATCTTATCTTAACTTACTTTATTCATGTTGACTTATCTATACTATTCAATACTATTATAATATTTACAACATGTAATATCAGCATACTCAGCCATGCCATAGAAACATCAAAGTAAAACATACATATTAAATATGATGGTCTAATCACATGTGTGGCATAATTATCATAGGTGAAACCATATGATATAATCATATTGTATTTCGATCATATTCTAAAATAACAAGCTTTTTACCACATTCATATGATTACTGGTTTCCACAATTCTTTTTTTCTAGGATGTGACTATATTCTGATTCACTGAATTTTGTATATCTTTGGTCCATGCTTTGCCTTACAAATTTTGTATACTATTTTACCAAATTCTGATTTCTTAGCCCAATACTCTAGACCTAGACCACTCGGATGCGGGTTGAGAAACAATAGTGCTCTTACCTGAGTTTAAGTCACCCTATTTACTATTGTGTCTGTCTATATCGCAAATTATGCATCTCAAATTAGGAGCACTCTTACCCGAGCTTAAGCCACCCTGATGAGTAAACATAATAATTGTATGCATATGTGCAAATTTTGCATCTCAAATCAAGAGCACTCTTACCTGAGCTTAAGTCGCCCTGATGAGTAAGAAACCACATGCATAAATATTCTATGATATCGTACCCCCTCAATGGTATGCCACTAGCTAGTCCTCGAATAGAGAATGGGCAAATTTAATTACATTTCAAGTATCATTATCATTTAGATTACAATATCCTTATATAGTCATCACATATTACTTTGTATTATAAGCACCAAATGCATATTCATGTTTCTTAATCATGTTATCACATAGCCTATAATCTCAATTAATCATAATACGTGGGTATGTAAATCATCTTCATATAACTGAATCATCTCATTTAATTAATCATTTCTGGTTATAGGGCATTCACGAGTGTGAAGCCTTCTGTCATGGGTTGTCTAGCCATGACTGGCTTATGATCACTCATGAACATGAACAATGGTTCACGAGCATGACATTCATATATTCACGGGAGTGAAGCTTGACTTCACGAGCATGAAATCCCTTCATAGGCATGAAGCTTGGCTTCACGGGTATGATACATCATGAAGAAACATAATTCCAACACTTTTTTCAACCAATTTCACACACAAACATGCACAATTCTAAAGCTAACCAATGTTAGCCACACCTATCAATACTTCCCATATTCCAAAATGTGGAAATCAACTATCAAATCATCCAACATCACTCATTGGTATATCAGTATTATTGTGCATCTCAAGTATTACAGATCATTTAACTCAGTCCCAGTATATCCCACAACAACCTTTATAGCCACTAAACACATTAAAATACATAATTCATAGAACAAGCACAATAAAAATGAATTAAAATGAGTATATGTACAAACCTTAATATTGGAGCCCTAAAACTCAATACTTTCACATCTACTGCCTCTAATGGGGTTCTCCATCGTCGGTCTCAGTCCTTAACATGCAACGAATGACATAATTACGATATATATCTACCTTAGTTTTCACTTATACCATAATATATCAAAACCTTAAATTTGCATTGATTTAAAGCCTAAAACTTTAATCTCCCATTAGACCGAATTGAAACCTACCAAAGATTAACGAATCCTTACCTTACCCCACATGCATGCTAAAAATGTGTTCTTTTCTTAGACATGTATGGTTTTACAGGATATTTATAAAGAATTTTTTTGAAAATAGCTCAAGCTCTATCCAAACTTCTACATAAAGATGTGACTTTTGACTTTGAGGAGGATTGTTGTAGAGCATTTGATCAATTAAAGGAGTTGCTCACTTCAGCCCATATTATTCAACCTCCATATTGGAATTTGCCAATAGAAATAATGTGTGATATGAGCAATTATGTGGTCAGAGTTATACTAGATAGAAAATTTGTGAGGCTGCTCATGCCATTTATTATGCCTTAAGAACCTTGGATAATGCTCAGTGAAAATACCTAACCATAGAAAAAGAACACTCGACTATTGTTTTTGCCTTGGAAAATTTTCCTACTAACTTTGACCATATATTTTAATATATAGACCAATTAATATGTTAACTCTTCTTTTCTTTTCTAATAACTAGCCACATACATATATAAATGTCCAACACTTATTTTTAATTTACATCATCTCATTAAATTCCTCAATTTTCAGTAAATTACAATTTGATCTCAAAACTTGTCAAATTTTGCAATTTAATTATTTACCATTTTTAACATCTTTGAAACCCTTTAAACACTTTATTAGGTATGTATCATAATTATATATAATTATATAATTATTTTCTAGTCAAAAACTCGAATTTAGACTCCAGTCGGTCAAATGCGTCAATTTCGCGACACGTGCAACCCAAAACCTAAATTAATAGATATGACAACTTGAGGGTGGATTATTTTGGCCAAATGTATTTTGTGATTCCTACATATTCTATAAGACTTGTAGTAATTACCAAAAGACAGGTAATTTAAGCCAAAAAAAACAAATGCCATTGACCCCTATATTTGTGTGTGAAATATTTGATGTCTGAGATATTGATTTTATGGCCCCATTCCCATTTTCATATGGTAATATTTACATTTTACTTATAATAGACTATGTTTCAAAGTGGGTTAGCTAAGGCTACTCGAACTGATGATGCAAAATTTGTGGTCAATTTTTTCAAGACTTATATTTTTGCTAGGTATGGAATGCCAAGGGTGATAATCAGTGATAGAGGAACACATTTCTATAATAAGGTGTTCAAAGATTTGCTTAAGAAATACCATTTTACTTATAGAATCTTCACTGCTTACATCCATAGACTATTAGGCAAGCTAAGATATCAAATAGAGAAATTAAGTCCATTCTTGAAAAGACTATGAATCCTAACTGTAAGGATTGGATTTTACGTCTAGATGATGCGCTTTGGGGTTACTAGATCGCCTATAAAACTCCAATAAGTATGTCTTCTTATCAATTGATATATGATAAATCTTTTCACTTACTTATAAAATTAAAGCACAGAGCATATTAGACAATTAAGTAATGTAACATGAGTTTGGAAGAAGTTGGGATTAGTAGAAAGCTACAATTATATGAGTTAGAAGAAATTTGTAATGAAGCCTACAAAAATTCCAAATTTTATGAAGAGAACTCCAAAGAATTTCATGATAAAATGGTGTCTAAAAAGTCATTTTCTATTAGTCAAAAGGTTCTCCTTTATCATTCCAAGCTTAAGTTATTCCTAGTTAAGTTACATTCTTATTGGATAGGTCCTTTTATGGTTACGAATATTTTTCCTTATAGTGCAATGGAAATAAAAAAAAATCCATCCATAAATAAAATCTTCAATATTAATGGTCACCATCTCAAGCCTTTCTATGAAGGATTTCAGATTCATAATGTTAAAGAATTCATTTTGGAATCTCCAAATTCCATTAAATGACCAATGCAAAATCAGGTCTAGTCAAAGACTTGAAAGAAAGGTGTTAATGGGAGGCAACCCAATTTAATTTTTCCAGCTTGTTTTATATAGTTTTCTTTAGTTTAAGAGTATCATGAAATAAGACTTAGGCACATCTTATTTACCTTCTTCTTTAATAGGTCTTTTTATTTACAGTTGTAGTTATTCTTCAGTTTTTGGTTTTTAGTTTTCAAATTTTAAGTTATTGTGTTAGTTATTTTAATTTTTGGTACAAGTACTTTTTATAGTTATTTTTGTTTTACCATGTTTAAATTGGTTTTTTTTTTCTTTTCGTTTAACTTTTGTTTTTACTTTTTCTTTTTACTCTACTTGCCCCTAGGTAATTTCCTCTTGTTTTCACTAAGCACCAAACAATCAACCTATCTTTTTCCCGCAAGCTGCCACTCACCAGATTGTGTCATCCTCTCTAGTCTTATGCACCAATCGTTCATCATCGCACTCTTCGACATTCCTCCACTAGTCAATCACCGATCATCACAAGCTCGTCGTTCATCTATTCCTATCTGTCGACTTTTGTTCATCATCATTATTCAACCCCTCAATCCAATCAAGGTCGTTCTTCTCTCCTACAACATCAATGGTGTAATTTGAAGTGGTTCTAGGTCTTTTATAGATTTGTATTTCCATTTGTTAAATTATTTTTTGCTCCTCTTATAGGTTTAAGCCCATAACTTTCCTCCCCTTCACTGATCTATTCTTACTTTTCTTTCGTTGATAGATTTAGGACTCTTGTGTAGTTGGATTGAATTGAATATTGCACTTTGAAATTACTAATACCTATACTTTTTGGATAGACTCTATTGATTGTCTGCTGAAAATATTGCCCAAATATTGTATTTCAGTTATGGCTAATCTCTTTGCATATTTTGTTGTTCTTATAGTCTAGTGATCCTCTTTTGAGCTATTAGGTTTATTTTTGTTTGCATTTTGGCTTATGATAATTACTGTGACTTATTTCCCTTGGCTTTCTTAATGATTTTGAGTAACTTATGACCAATTTTAGTGCTTCTATTATATGATTTGATTGCTTGGTTTGATCACCTAATTTCAAGAAATTAATTTGGGTAAGTGTGGATCCTTGTTTGCTGACATATTATTGCAATTTCTAATTGCATAACTATTTTCCCTTGAATCCATTGACTTGCTCAATTTTTTTGATTGTTTTTCGTTTGCTACACTCCTTTACACTTCATTGTGCATTTCATCAGTGTTACATGCCTTCGCTTTACTCATATCTCAACTTTCATAATTTTTATATTTTTTACCTTTCTTTGTGTCACTTTTTCTCTTCAAATTAACTTTAACCTTAATGGCCTCATATTCAAGAAAAAAAAGTAAAATTGAAAAAAGTAAAGATGTTGTACTAGTAAGAACTTTAGACCTAGACATTGCTCACATGCTAATTTTTTCTAAAATTGAGCACCAAGATAGGTATAAAATTCTATCCAAACTACCTCTGGCTCCATTCAAATATGTGCATTCTCTAACCTTGGAAGAGCTAAGCATAATTGATACTTTTACTACATTAATTGATGGAGCATGTTGGACTGCTTTGTTTAACATTGATTACTCTGCATATTTAGAACTTACTCTGGAATTTCTGTCTATTTTTGAATTTCAAACTTATAATTTGACTCTTTATAAAAAAAAGGAGTGATTCAATTTAGGATGTTAGGTAGATGGTATTCATGCTCCATTATTGATTTTAATTTGTTGGTGGGATTTATTAAGGAAAATGATGTTGACACTGTTGACTATAGAAATGTTTTTTGTGATTTTCATGAAGAATTCAGTGCTTCTGATGTTTGGAGTGAAGTATCATTTGATCCTTCTCCTTATAACCCTAGCAAATTTAAGAGTTCTCACTTAAATTTACCTATCTAGATATACATTCATCGGTTAATTTCTTGCAATTTTACTAGTATGAAGGATAGTTGTAGCATCATACCTTATGCATTTCAGCAAAACCTATCCCTGTGTCAAATAATCACATATGACATACTAACAAGAAATAAGATCCTATTAATAGTAATAGTAATTTATTTTTTATCATATCCTATAATATCATTAAATAACTTTGCAAGTCAACATTGAGGCTTTCACCACAATATAATATATCACATCTATTGAAACTTAAACTTTACATCTGAAGGATTATGAGTTGCTTCCATTTATACATTTTAAAACTAATCCAAATTGACTATACATGTCAAAATATAAGTCCAAAATACAGATGACATGTTTTCATGCTCATGTGAAATGTAAGGAGAGAGAGAGAGGGGCTCGACTAGTGACCTATGCTCCATGTCTTCTATATGCCACTCAAAATAAGCTACTACTTTTCTTTACCTGAAAAATGATGCAAATTGATGAGTTGCGGCTCTGTGAGAGTAATCATCAAACAAGTTCTAAAGTATCTTGCCACTCATAGTAACAAATCACTAATCCAACTCATACCTCGTATTCCATTTCATTCATCAAGATCATATAGTTACCAGTAAAATTTAAGCATATAATCATTACTCTTTACGTATGCACATGTTTTGCTTATTTCATTTTATTGTGACCAAGTTAAATAGATATTGCCCCATTTTTCTATGTGAACGTTTGGCATATGAACATTTGCATTTGCTAGCTAGCTTGGTCATTTATTTCATTTGCACATTTGTTGGGCAATAGGCCTCTTCTTTTGCTTTATAATATCGATTAACTAGTCACAACGCCTTTTTAGTCCATATGCATATGCATTTGTAACTAAGCATTCATCAACCATTATATCTTTACCACATATATACCACATATGTCACGCATATACTTCACATATACTATACATAAACCATGTATATATCACGTATGCCAAATATATATCTCAAATATACCACACATATACCACTTATATGTACCACATATATCACAAATTATCCATCATCTCATTATCAAGATTAAAAAATTACAATTATATGAACCACATAACCATAAATCATCTCACTTATCACATAGTAAGCAACATTCATATGCACTAAAGAAATTGTCTGATAACTATACTCACCTTTGTCCTTTAATTCCGACCCTTAACTTATTGTCTATCCCCCCCTTATGGGCCTCCAATATGTTGTAAGCCTAATATGAAAATATAATATATTAATTTATGACTAAAAAAACTTAATGTGGCTTAAACAAATTAATGTGCATAATTCATATACATAGTTAGGGTTTTTCCTATGGGGCAGTATAACCTTATCAGACTCCAATAACTTTTTTCTAGAATTGTCCAATTTATTTGATTCTTGTTCCTAATTAAAATTAATATATAATTATATAACATACTCAATTTTCAAAGAAATTGCAGCATTTTAAAAAGTTTGGTAGAATTTCCAATTGTGTTATATTTTCTGCCATGTTTATGCCCTTTGGCAGTTTTAGGGTACCAACTTTGGTCCTTCATATCTTACAATATTATAATGAAACCTGATATACAATTATATAGGTTAAAATGGAACTTTTTTCATGTTTACAACTTTTATTAATTATGTTTCTAAGATCCTCAAATTGTAAGAAACATTTCACTGGTCTAGAATAGAGTTGGCTTCCGGACCAATATGGCTTGGGAAGACTCTATCTCACTCTATGCATAACATATTAAGGTGATATTTATACCTAAATAGACATAAAGGAAAAAATTTCATGTTTTTAACTTTTCTAGAATCAGTTTCTATTGGTATCAAAATCAGAGTGCAAAACACAGATGCAACTCAACCGTAACAGTTCAAACCAACACTAGAACAATGGAGAAAAGATTACTTACCAAGAACGAACTTGAAAGGGATCAATTTGCTGCAAAACCTAAGTGAAATAAGGAAGAAATTAAGGTTGAAATGGGGGAAGAAGAAGAAGAAACAGGTTGGAGAAAGGAACGGAAGAAATTGGAGGAAGAAGATAAAATTAACCTCCCACCTCTCTTTTGTCATTTTGTTCTATTTTGTTTTTTTCCTCCTTTTTTATTTTTCTTTTGTTTCTTTTCATTTTCTTCATTAATTCAATCTAATAATTTTTTCTTCATATAAATTTCAATTTCATGTCATCCTCAACTAAATTATAAAATAGACATGTGCAATTCAGCACAATTGCAAAATACTCATACATGTAGCTAGTGCATGTCGTGAACTTGGCTCTATAAAAATACATATGAAATACATGTGTTTAAGTAAAATATATACAAATTTATATGTCCAAATGAACTGCATGTAAAAATGGATATGTGGAAAGTCAAGGATGTTACTATAGTAGTTCCATTTTTTCTAAAATTGAATGTTTTTTTCTTATAGGGTATGCAACACAAGATGAAGATTAATTTAGGTGCATGGATAGCCAGAAACTTTGTCCATATTTTTCGTTTAAAAAATTTTTTTTTTTACTATAAGTCTTTATATAACACATCTTTATTCAAATAGGAAAACCAAATATGGATTCCACTAATTTGCAGGTAGGTTGCAATAATGCTATATTGGATATGTCCACTTTGTTGCAAATGAGAGTTGTGTCCAAGGTGAATGATAGATATCAAGTTGTAGAGGCTACAATAGCTACCCCAAATGAAGGTTAAGAGGATGATGACATGGCTGAAGCTACTTCATTTACTTTCCTTAACGCTGATGAACCTATATCAGTCATTCTTACAACATAAGTTTCATTCGTACACCAATTAATGAGCCAAGTGAACAAAATATAGTACAATCTTGCTACATATTTTGATCATATGGGGATTCAACCTCTGTATTCTCTGAGGTCATCACATCTGCATCCTATTGGGTTCACACCCCTATGTTCTCCTTCTTCATAGATCTAGATCACATATGTCTTCCTACTGTTGCTCCTATAGGGAAGTATTTTTCACTTATTCTTTTATTTTGTCCCAATTTTATTTTTGTTGAGCAATAATTTTGCACAAATTGAGGACAATGTGTGCTTTTAAGTGTGGAGGAGGGATTTATAGATTGATAAACTTAACAAGCTTTTTTGTTTCAATGATTGTCTTTCTCTTAATGAGTTTTGATTGATGCATATTATGGAATGAAATTGAGATCATGAGAGGATATTTATGTCAAGTGGCTGACTTATATGCATCATTCCTAGTGTCTCATTTTCCTAGATAATTGATTCAATAGATGAGTGTGCTAGATTCAATACATTTTACCTATTTTTCTTTCGTGAGCTTTTCAGCGCTTTAAGAGCATATATCATCTTTAAGCTCAGTAATTTTTGTTTCATATGTGTTCATTTAAGCATTGCAAGATTACTCTAGAATTTGCATTTAAATACTGATTAAGATTGCATGTATATATTATCAAAACACTTAAATGATAGAGGCACTAAGATTAATCCCTTTCAGCTTTCTTTAAAATAATCTACCCTTTTGTTTATCCCTTAGTCAACCAATTTGAGCCTTAGCCCTTCTTTTGTGATTTTACCGCATCACAAGCACCCCATTAATCCTTGTTTCTATTTTCATTCACCATACATTTTGTTACTTTTGATGATGAATGCTAATGAATAGTTATAGATTATAATATAATATTATGTATAGCTTTTCTATATATAATCAATGAAGGTGAATCATGAGAAGTTAAGTGTGAAAGAAATACAGTAGTAGCATGAAATTCATTTCAATGGTTTCAAAAGAGGGAAAAAAAAGAATGAAAATTTTTGATTAATAAGAAAAAAAAAAAGAAAGAAAATTTGATGAATAAAAGTGAATGTGAAAAAAAAACCATTGAACATGTTAAGCTTCATGTGCTGAATTTTTGAAAGAATTTTGCTGCTATTAGTATTGTTTAATTCACCTTAATAGCTATAGAAAATTGAACTGAAGTTAAGTCTTTTATTTGTTTATTAGTCTTTTATGATCATTACACCATTTTCCCTTTTTTCCTACCCCATTACCTAAGCCCCATTACAATCCTAATTTAAAGATATCTTTATTTATGTTTAATTATATTTTTAGGCAGTGGAGATTGGATTAGAATGTTATGGAAGTGCTTGCATGTTTGAATAAGTGCTTTGTTGAAATATTACCCAAACACATTGACTGAATTGAGTGACAATAATGAGAGGATATTGGATTCAAATATGTTTTGATATTATTGATATTGTTGAAAAGGATGAGATGCTTAGGTGGTGTATGTATTTCATGCTATGAGATGCCTATGTTCTCTTGATTGTGTCTTGATTTAGTTTTATAATGTGTATTGATTGAAGCTTGCTATAGTGGAGGATGATTCATTAGAATATTGGGTTTATATGGAGGAATTTGTTAAATACATATTTTGCATTTTATTATTGTTATTTTCCTAAGATCTTTGGGTCTAGTGTGCATAATTTGGTTATTTCTGTCTTACTTTATATCTTATGGTTGTTTTTGAAAGATGAAATTTATTTGTGCTTAATTTTGTAGCATTTGAGAATCCAATTGGAAGAGCTGGAATGTGAAAATTTACGTTTGAAAGCTGATAGAAGATAAAGTGAAAACACATCTTAAGTCAAACCCGATATTCAATTATGAAAGAAAACATAAGATGATTTCAGATAAAGCGTTGGTGCAGTTTTATTCCAAATTACTTCTTAATTAGGACTCTAAGGTTAACAAGTTGTCTAGGATTAATAGGGGTATAACTATTCTTTTTCTAGTGGCTGAAACTATTTTTTGGCAAGCCACCTATAGAACTTAGAGATTTGAATTCTTTTATTTTGGATGTAATCTCCAATTTCATGGAACACTAAACTCTTATATAGTTGTAGGTTAATCAAGTTCATGAAGATCTATGCTTAATTCTCTTATCATTTATATTTCAAGTATTCATGTTTTCTCTGAATTGATGTTGATATAATTTCTTGATAAATTGAATGAGAGGCCTATTATTTGATTTGTTATTGCAATTTCTTGTTAATTAGTTTATCAAATTCGTAATTGTTTAATTTATCTAATATCATTAACAAACAACATAGTTGATTATGGACAAACTTTCAATTTATGTTGTGGAAATATATGATCAACCTTAAATAAACTGAGCATGTGTATTTATTAATTTGCATTGGTTGTCTTCCTTGTCGTAATATTGTTACTAAGTTAAATTTTAAAGGAGTGTTTAGGATTTCTTAATAATAAGAGAATAATTAAAAAGTGTATTTTGATTATCAGTTATCTAAAGGATATATTGGTCGCTAGAGTGTGTTAGTGATTAGAGCCGATGTATTTGAAATAGAATTAAATTTATTTATATTGATAATCAATTGAATTTCTCTAAGGCTGATTATACCTTTGACTAGAGTCTTCTCATATTGTTTAATCTTATTTAATTTTTATGTTATTTATTTATTTCTGAAAATTACTTTTTATTTCAGTTTTAAAACCCCCTCTTTTTATTACTTCTTTTAAAAAGTAATTCCACAAATTTCTTGGGATTCGACCATGCTCATCATTGTTACAAATTTATACTTAGAATAGTAGGTAATTTATTTTATTAGTTTTGACATCCAACATGTGTTATGTGTTGTAAATGCATGATAAAGATTCTAAGGCACGATATCAATAAATATGGCTTGATGCTTATAAGATTTAAAGGTTAAAATGAGTTAAATGCTTATGATGGTATTATTGAGTTTAAAGTGATATGTTTGACTTGAATATTTGTTTAAAGGTTTTTTTATGTTGTTATAATATGTTTCTGGTATAAAACATGGATTAATATATTGATAGAAATGATTGACATGAGTCAATCTTTAAAAACATTGAAATTGTTGCATGAATACTCTATTTTAAGCATGTTTGTATTTTCTAAAAAAAGTAGGTTTCACACCCGTGGCACAAGGTTCACAACTATGAAATGCATGTCCAGAACGGACAATATCATTTCACGTCCTACTTTACGACCAAGAAAGTTGTGAATGCATGAGTTCACGCCTACAAATAATTATGAATATCAAAATTCATATTTTCTTTGAATACACCCAGAATATCACATTTTTTTCACAATTAGGAAGCCATGAAATATTGTTTCATACCTGTGAATGGGTATTCACGCTCGTGAATTATATAAATTTCAACTAGCAACTTTTCATGCCTTATTTCACAAATAAATCACTTATAAAGGACACCTTCATGACATTAAATGAGTATTCATGCACATGAAGCAGAATAAAGGTATTATATGCAAAATTTAATTATGATGATATGTAATGGGTTTAATTAGTAATATGATATGAGATATATGTACACAAAAAATGAAGGGTTGCATAGAAAGTGAGTAAGAAATGGTATATATGAATTATTGTCTTCTTTACAATTTGTTATGGGTATAAATTGCACATGAACTAGCATATATGATGATACATAATATGAGGTGATATGATTATGAGAAATACTATGAGCGTGGATAAATATGATAATGGAACTAAAAGAGAAATAAGGTAAATGATAATTGAATGTTTGTTTCTCTAATCTATGACATGACATAGGATAGATAATATACCATTAAGGGGGTTACGATACCAAAGTATATATTACTTACTCAATCAGGGTGACTTAAACTCAAGTGAGAGCACTTCTGATTTGAAAAGCTTGGTTAAACATTCTAGATTAAAGGATAAGTTTTATTTAAGTTCGGATGAGAGCACTCTTGATCCTATTACTTTTTACTTAGTCAATGTGGTTTAACCTTGGGTGAGAGCACCCTCGATTCACAATCTGCATCCGGATAATTTGGTTTAGAGTCTTGAGTAGGAAATTAACATGGAAATGGTAAACCAAATATATGAAAAATATGAAAAAGGATATATATATATATATATAAGATGGTTGTGATACATGAATTATTTTTTATGATATTTTATATATGAAATAGATTAATAAAGATAAGTAAACCAGTTAAAGATAATATGTTGAATATATATATATATATATATATATATATATATATATATATGTACAAAATGAACGTAGACGTATGATTGGTATTGTTATGAGCTTTAAGGTATTATGTAAGTATGCAAACACAATTATAAAGGTAAGGGTCATTAGTTAATGTATGTCCTATGCATTATCACTAGAGAAAGGTTATGTACATGATATTGTATGACACGACACACTATATTTATATGTAGATTTTTTATACACATATATATCACTAAGCATTAGATTGTTTAGCGCATAAGCATTTTTTTACAAACAGATTTTTGAGTCTAGTTGGTAGAGATGTTCACATAAAGTAGTACAAGCCCATACAGAGATCAGTCAGAGCAAATATATCCTTGGTTGGTGTTTTATACATAACATTCATTTTATTTCTTTTTATTTATGTGTTATGAGATATGGGATATAGTTTTTGATTATGTATGTAATTTTGATAATGATGTATTTTATAAATAATGAGCTAATGAAAGCCTGAACATTATTTTTGTTATATAGTTATGATCATATGGATCATATGGAAAATACATGTTTGTATATGGATGTTTATGTTATAAACAAGATTTTGATGACAACGGTTTTAAATAAGATAAGAATTTTACAATGAAACAAAATTTTTTTAGTTTAACCAGTTTTCCTCAAAAAGGTTCCATAGCATTTTTTTTCATGCAGTTGGAATGGTCCTAATTACGTGGTAGGGCATTACATTTTGTGCATAAAAGTGCCTTTGGTGGCCTTTTCTCTCATTCTCAACTTTCTTTCTCTAAAATGGAGCTTAAGTGAAGTTTGGATATGGAGAAGATTAAAGGTAACATGGGTTGTAGAAAATTAGAGAAAGGAAATGACTCAAATGGAAGAAAAATATAGAGGTTTCTAGATGAGTTAATATGGAACCTATCATATGATATAAGCTTGATTTTTTTAACTAAAGGATGATTAAAATATAATTATTAAAAGACATTTAGCCAATTGTTGGCGGCAAAATGGGAGATAAAAATCTGCCCTCTTTAGTTATTTTGGCAAATATCCAGATTAGTCATCTAATTTTGCCTCAAAAAATTTCATCTTTTGAAATTAAATCCCTCACTATATTCCTTCCTTTTCCCCACATTAAACACTATATTTCTTATTTTCTTATTAATTTACTAATTTTTTACTAAATTTAGTGGTCCAATACATCAATTTTAAGGACACACATCACTCATTGCCTAAATTAATAAATGTTACGCCTATGGCTAAAGATAGTTAACTGGTCCAAGAGCAAGCCAAGCACGATTGTCAGCAGCTATCGTGGTTGACATATATAGGCAGAACTACGCTAATAGCAATATAACTTGCCTACCAATGTTCAGAGGCAGTTGAGGCCCACTCAACCACGAAAATAGAGGCATAATCCGACTAGAAGACCTTGTATATGTTTTCTCTTTCTCCATGTAGGTGAAAGTTATAGAAGAACCTAGGGGTTGATCATTGTACACAGATCAAATATTCTAGTAGTACTCTTTTCATCTATTATCAGAAATTAGCTCCCAAGTTATCAGTAAATAAATTCTATTATAGAATTTAAATGAAATGAAGTCCACCAAACAATATTGTATCAAAATAGAGTCATAAATTTAATATTTTGTGAATCATCTATTGAATTGTGAAAACTAAAAATGTTGCAGTATATGCATGCTTTCAATATCAAGCTATCATTTTTTTTTAAATGTTTTGAAGGAGTTATAAATTTTATTCTACCATGTAATCTAATAATCAATAGTATTAAAAAATAAATTAAATGACACCCAAAAAAAATTTAATTGAGTGAAACTAAAAAGATCGAAAAAAAGGCAAAAATGTGTATTTTGATATCTAATCTCTTACGAACTTGTATAATTAAAATTTTCAACTGAAAATTTATTCACTTTTTTTATACTAACAATTTTGAACTAATTTAATCTCTCAGCTCAAAATTTGTTTAATTATCATTGATTATTTGTTAGCTAATATTTCATAATTAGGTACTAAATAAAATTTTTATTTGTTTAATAGTCTCCCTTAATTATCATTAATTAAATAAAAAATTTTTATAAATAGAGACTAAATTGCTTCAAAATCCATAATTAAGAGCTGATTGAACAAATGAGTAATCCTAAGGACAATTACTTTTCAAGTGACTATCTATAATACTCAGTTATTTGATTGATTACTGAGGAAAGAGAGAAAATTAAAAAAATTATTTATATAATATGCAACCAATAAAGAGATAAGTGTTGAATATTTATTCTTTAATGTAATTGTTTTTAACATTTTTCTTTAACAAATTTGATAGTTTGGAGATTAAATTATAAATTAATTTAAAACGTTACTATTAAAAATTTAATTAAATTATTTCTAATCAAATGACCTAATTGCACAAATTTATAAAATTTAAGGATGAAATTATGTTTTTTTTCTTTTTTCTAAAGAGAAAAAACAAATGTGGCCGTTGAACCCAAGTACTGTGCCCATAGAGAAAACCGCCAATTTTCACACTAAAAAAAAAAAAATACCCTTCTAAGTGAATATATCTCTCTTTTCTCTGATCAATCCCCTTCCTCTTTCCCTGTAACCAGCTTGAAGTTGGGTATTAAACTGATAAACTTCCACTCTGTTGACTTAGAAACCCATGCAACTTTTGATTGTCTTGTTGATTTGTTTCTTTCTTTTTTGAATTGCAGGTTTATAGAGGTGGAAGACGATGGAGGATCAGATGCAAGATGATAATAATTCAGTTGATTTTGACATGCAATTGATTGGGAATTTCTTGAGTTTTGCATCGAGAGGCGATAGAGTGGGACTTAACCAGATGTTGAGGGCTGGTACTTCTCCTAATGTACAAGATTATGATAAGAGAACTGCTTTGCATCTTGCTGCTAGCGAGGGCCATGCTCCTATTGTTGAGCTTCTTCTTCACTATAAAGCTAATGTCAATCTCATGGATCGCTGGCAACGCACTGTATGCTCTCTTTATTTTATTTTATTTCCATTTTTTTTCCTTCTGAAACTTTTCTTGTTATGTATGTGTTTGATTGTACTTCTTGCTTCTAGCTACTTTTGTGTTTTGATGGAAATTTGATTCTACAAAAGATATAAAGGAGATTTATTATTGATTATCTAGGTTCATATATTCTTTATAATTTAAGGCATCTGCTTGTTTTTCTTTTTTAATCCCAAGTTCAATATTTCTGAAATTTTAAATCATATGAATTTCTTAGATTTTCGGATATAAATTTCGCGTCCAGCATCCAAGCAAGTGAAATTCTAATTAAGAAACAAAAAAAATCAATTTTGTTTTGCCCTTGGCTCACTAACAAGTTCATCTTTTTCTTTTTCTCTTTTGGATCTTTTAAAATAGCCAGTCAGTGTTATAAACTTTTAATAGATCTTGTATTATAAGCTTGCTGAAGTAATGAAGATCATTTTACTGCTGGCTTTTTAGCACCATTTATATGGAAAGTGTTTGTTCAGAACTGTTCCTAAATCTTGTCGACCTATCCAGTTCAATGACATCAATCTTTAGTTTGTTCAGTCTACACTATCACTCATCTGAGCTAATATCTGAAAAATTATCACATGAGAATTTTTCCCTCTTCCCAGTTTCCTATAAATAGGCTTATTGCAATGTTTTCTTCAGTGGTCATATATCAAGAAACAGGAGATGTACACTCTTAGTCAAAATTGTTATTTCGTTATGAATTTGAATGCTCATTTCCTAACCTCAGCCTCTTGAATTATTGGAATTCCTTATTCTTGACTTGAATTCCCTTTTGTATGGTTGCTTTTTATACAGTGGTGGCCTCACAATTTCCCTGGACTTACTGATCCTGTTTTAGGAAAGACCAACGTAAATTTTTCAGGCTTTAATTTAATCTCCATTTTGTAATATCAAGCCCTTGACAGATGCAAGATCGTACGGACATCGAGATATATGTAGGATCCTGGAAGTAAATGGCGGCAAGGATTTATCCAATGATCAACCAATGGTAATAAAATCTTCTCCCTTTTGTTTAATAAAAAATTAAATACATTGGGATGGGGGTGGAATAAGGATTCAGAGGACCTGAAGTTGAATTTTTAAAATTGAAAGGATCCATACACTAATAAAGAATTCAAGTAATTTGATCTATTTGAAAACACTTAGAACTGATGAGTCCCTGATCCTATATATATGGTTAATGGTTAACAAATAATCTACCACATTGGTAATTTCTCTTCATTCAATGTGTTTTATATATTTTTCTTTTCTTCTTTTGGTTCTTGCAACTTTCTGAACAAATAAAGGAAAAGTAAATGAACTTTTGAACCCAAACAAAGTAAGTCTGTTGGGTTGCAGAATCTGTTTTTCTTCTAAACTTCCTTTTAAACAATAGTTCAAAATTTCCCCTATTGCTGATGTCCAGGTGGATGCCTTGATCTACACTTGCTTAAAGTAGAAAGAACGCAAAGATGGTTTTTTTTTAGAATACAAAGATAGTTGATATTAAATGATAATTGTGCTGATTTTGACCTTCTCTTTCATTTGTGTAGACAGTTCGACACGATCAAGACTCCAAGGAATTGAATTTTGATATTTCAGAATTGAACACAGAACAGTCATCTATGGTGGAACAGGTATATGTTACAGATGTTTGCTTCATGCAATTAACCTCAAATTGTATTTCATATTTCACATAATTTTGGTTGAATCAGTTATTCTGCTTCCTTGTGGAGAAATTACTCCTCTCACATTAGTTAACTGTTCTTAAACAGCAATTGTAAGTACTTTTGGGTTGAACATCCAGTAGTCATAACTTCAAGACTGCAAAACCATGCTCATAGCGCAGCTAAGACATTATCAGTTAACATTGAATGTAGAAGAAATAGGTAACTATGATGCTAAGCTATCTGAAATTAATTGTTATCATTGTCATGGTCGCCATCAAATAGAGAGACAGACTGCATTGCACAAATGTGCAAATAATACTTGAAATCCCAAGAATGAAATTCTTGAATTCTTTTGTTTTGGAAGTTTCATGAATACTTAGAAAAAAAATTCTTTTTGAAACTTATGCATACATCACTCTTATTGCAGTAAGAAGTTATTCCTCCGGTCTAAATATCATCTCTTAAATATCACAGGAGTACAAAACATTTGGTCATTCAGCTAGTTTCTAGGTTTATTAAGATGTGACTGAAATATTAGACTTGGAGGTGTTGTAAAACCCGAACTCCATTCAATGCTTGACTTATTGATTATTATTATTTATCTTTTGTACAAATAAAAGAGAGAAATATCCATTGCGAAAGATTTCATGCTTTCATACTTGGTTTTGTAAGTCTAAAATTTATTTCACATTCAAAAGAAAGAACCCACCATTAGTGATAAGAATGTGGACTCCTAACTTCGCCCCAAAAGAGCACTCAAAGGGGAAGGTTTGAAACCAGCCTTATAAACCAGTCCAGAAGTTCCTCCGCAGCCGATGTAGGACGCATCATCTCCTCCCCCTTAAAACCCCTACTGCCTCGGTCGGCGATCTGTCGTAACCCGAAGGGACACCGGTATACAGGGCTGACTCTGATACCATATGATAAAAATGTGGACTCCTAATTTCGCCCCAAAAGCATGCTCAAAGGGAAAGATTTGAACTCAGCCTTATAAACCAGTCCAGAAGTTTCTCCACAACCGATGTGGGACGCATCAATTAGAATCATAAGTTTTGCCACAAAAGAAATAATGGTTTAAGGCATTTCTTTCCACAGTTGTCCTCAAAGTCGTTAGGTTGAAGGATTGAGGGAACTCTTGTAGACTTAAAAACTCCCCATACTAGAAATAGATTAACTAAAGTACATCAGGAGTTTTTGAACAAAGCTTTTCTGCATGAAAAGGATTATAATCTGAAATGTATTTTTGAATATTCTAAGAACATGGAAATCTGGTTCATGTACTAAAGATGCAGCACTATAAAATGTTTATGCACATGAGAAGATATTCCAGCATTTGAAGTGAGTATATTATCCACTTCATTAATGAACAGAATATTGTCTAAAAAAATTGGATAGACAAAATATAGTGATAGATACTTATATAATAACTTAGAGAATTTGCACACCGGATGTCACCATTTGCCATGAAGTATCTTCTGCTGTTCATGGATTACTTTGCTTGCTATTTGGATCTTAAGGTTATGCTTGATTCCTGATGAAGAAGATGCTTAGTTGTTTTCAGAGATACGTTGAGAAATATCTTGAGGAAAAGAATTTAAGAGTTTCATGCAAAAGTAATTTTTATTAAATGAGAAATGTGGAACTTGAACTATTTCCTTTTATTCTTCCGTCTCATTTTAAAATTGGATGAAAGTTGGTTACTAGAACTGCAATTTTTTGAACTTTGTCTGGACTATATTACACCAATCAACCATTGGAAAAGCAATAAGTGTTACACAATTGTTCATTTGCTCTTGCTTTAATTGTATATTTCAGTTAGCTAGGAGTTTCACATTGTAGTGTATTACACAGTTGCAATGTGTATTCCTTATAATATTAACTGATGGAAATACTTCTGATGATGATTACAAGGGTCTCTATGGTGAATCTGTCAAGGTGAAGTGGCGTGGAACTTGGGTTGTTAAAACAGTTATTAAGAGCCAGATTTACCACCCAGTAAAAATGTATCTTACCTGTACCTTCTAACCACCTGTTTTCTTTGCTTAAAATACTTGTACACTTAACTATGCTTAAAGTTTAATAATCAATTTGAACATTTCTGGGCTATGAGGAAATTTCTTGTTGGCTGTAATGCAGGATTTTATCTGCCAAGGATGACACACTATTGCGAGAACTTCGACATCCTAACATTTTGCAGTTTCTTGGGTCCATTGTTCATGGAGAAGAGATGATTCTGATCACAGAATATTTGCCAAAAGTATTTCCTACTATGGACAAATTTCTTTTTTCTTTTTCATAACTTTTACAGATTATTGGTAGGGAAAGAGTACGAAGGATAATGATAGGAGGAAGTAAGTGTATTGGAGGTTAAGCTGTATTAGCCTTATTTACCATTGAGCGGTGAAAAATGCTTACACCCCAGTTTTGTGTAGTGTACCTAAGGAACAGTAAGAAAATTCTCATAATTTACGGAAACAATAGAATACCATTTTTTTACTCTTCTTCATCTAGCTCAGTCTTTTTTAAATGAAGGGTTTTTTGTGATTTTCTTTCTTTAATGAACCCTTATGTTGCAACATCTAAGCACACTATCAAAAGGATAGCTGTATATTAGAATTTGACAGGAGAATTTTGTAACTCCAAATGGTGTCTCACTAGTGTTCCATATGATATGTTTTCAAACTTTGATGGCTTCACCAAGTGTTTTATTTTATTAACATTAGACTTTTGTGGGGAATAAAGAGGTTATATTGCATGGATAAATGCAGAGAGCAAACTTAACGCTATTATTGAAGAGTTAGTTTGCATAGCTGAAAGTTGAAGCATTTTAATGTCAATGCCTCATAGAAAGTATAATAGTGATTTTATTATGTCATAATAGAATATAGCATGATGTGGAAATTAATAGCTTTTCATGCCCAATTATTATCATGCCCTATTCTTGCTTGCCCTAGATCTTTGCCATATACAATTGTCCGATATTTTGTAGTTTACAACATGTAGGGGAACTTACATGATATCTTGTCCAGAAAAGGTCGTCTTGACCTGCCTACTGCAATGCGCTATGCACTTGATATTGCTCGGTAAGCTTTGTTGTTCTGCATTCATGTTATAGCCATTGCTGGATCAATGTTGAAATTTTTAATCCAATATGTTTATCTAAATTTCGTCTTTTCTTCTAACAAATAACTGTCTATTTACAACCCAACAAATTTTATTGGTATAAAAAAAAATGAATAGTAAAAAACGCAAACAGTTAGAAGTTTAAATGTTTACACTTCATAGTGAGGACTTGGGAGATTTTAACTGCCTTCTCTACTTTGAGAAAACTTTGTCATTGAAGATTCATATATAATTTTGATCGCTTGCAGTTTTACCAAAGTAGTTTAGGCATAGACATCTTGTTGTACAGCATTTTGCTTCCTTTTCATTTTTGTAGTTGCTCTCTCTTATCTCCTCCATTGGGAAATAATATCTACAACTATTTTAATCCATGATGTTTTTGAAAAGCATATAACTTTTGAATAACCTTTCATTCATGTCATGACATTATGGTCTTTTCATAATACCTGAACTTTTAATATCCTTTTTTTTTTTAATTGGATGAACAATCATTAATTTTCTTTTTTTTTTTTAATTAATGGAATGCAGGGGAATGAATTATCTTCATGAGCACAAGCCCTTACCAATAGTGCACAATCATTTGGATCCCAAGTGAGACTCGTCCCCTATATGTAACTTCTCTGTGGAATATTTTGGTGTGATGGATAAGAATGACATGCTACTGTTCTTGAAATAGTCTAACTTAATAACAGTTCTAAGAAATTTCCACCTATTTATCTTTGAAACCATCCTAAACCAGTGGGGGCTACTGAAATTTTTATCTTTGAAACGACAAGGAAAAATGTCCTCATCTTGTTAACCTTAAAGGGTTCTAGTAATTTTTCCTGGGTATAATATGGTCTCTTTTTTTTTTCCTGACATATTTTTTAACTCAATCAATCATTAATTTCTTTTCCCTGTATATAATATAGCAGACTGTGTCGTTTTTGGATGCAGAAACTTGTTCCAGGATGAAGGTGATCACTTGAAGATTGGCGAATACTGGGTTCAGATGTTGTACAAACGAATTCATCCCAATCAAGACATGTGTATGTCATTGCCATATTTGTTTCTCTCCATGCATATTTATTGTTTCTACTGCATCTTAAGAACTTTTTTCTTTTTTCAAGGCCAAAGAAAGGATGATCCCAGCGGTACTAGCAACCAATCAAATGACACCAAGAAAGATATTTCCAGATTTGGATTCATATTCTATCAGGTAATTATTTGGATAAGTTAGTGAGATAATTTTTCAATCACTGATTTGTTTTAAGCATGAACTATTCACAAAACTTTTCTCAAGTGGCAATAAGGAAACTCATCTTAGCTTGGTAATCGAATTTCAAGGCCATATCTTGGCTTGTGGATAAAATTCTTACAACATATTTCATATTTTTATCTTACAAACTCTTGAGATAAACCTTATTGAAAATTGTAAACTAAAAGGGTCAATAATTAAACCAAGATGAACTGCATATGGACTATTTGCCCATGCCAAACTAGGATACCTTGAGAATTTCTTGATCGATATGATGATGATTTTTCAGTGTTAACTCACCTTCCAAGAAAATGAAGAAATATTATTCTATTTCAGTTTCTAACACCTAATGATACTATCCCTGTAATTTTAAAAATAAATTACAGATGTTAGAAGGAAGGCACCTGATACCCAACATGAACTTGGACTTCATAAATCTCAAATCTGTTGATTTTGAACCCAAGTTTCAGATAAGCCGTTGTCCTAAAAGAATTCAACAGTAAGTGAATCTCAAATTTCATTTTACTAGTTATACTGCATTTGGTGGACAAGACCGAAAGTTTATTTTTCTCCTTTTGTCCTTCATTTTGTGTGGGAATAATTTTATTTCATCATAATCTTAAAATACTCGAAAGTTGTTTGCAGACTGTCTAAATGTTGATTTTTTTCTTTCATAGGAAAATTAAATAAATTTATGGTTATTATTTGCAGGCTGATAGAGGATTGCACAAGCAAAGATGCAAATGAAAGGCCTCCATTTTCTGCAGTCATTTCTATCTTAGAAGAAGTTTCAACCACGTTAGGGAGAGCTGGATGCCCTGTTTGCTGAATTAATAATGGAATCAGAGACTATTTCAACTTATTTATAATAACTCATTGGACATCTAAATAATGAGCAATTGATATAATTCATATTTGCTATCACGTGTTTCAAGTGTCTGATGGGTTATTTGAAAAATATAGTGTCAAATGATTTTTCGAGATTGTTGAAAAAATTAGGACCGAATAGAGCAGAATAAAACACATGGATTTTACCTGTAAAACCCCTAAACAAATCAGGGTAAAAACTACGGACAATTATAGAAAAATTTACTATGAAAGAAAATATGAGATTACAACTTCTATCTAATAATTAAGGATATAACAAATTAACTTTCTCTTAAAAATTAGGAGAACAACAAAATAACAAATATTTTTATCTCTCTATTTTTTTTTCTCTCTCTCAAATTTGGAGACTCTCTCTCTTACTTTCAAAAACTTAAAACTTGCTATATATTTTTGTTGTGTAGGATGTGCCTTTTATAGGAAAATTTTGGTGCAAGAAATAATGATTTTGGCACCTAACTTAGAAAGAAAATCAAGAATTGTGGGCACTGAATCCGGTGCCTCAATTTTTGACTTTTAACAAATCTTCCACTTGAAAATTTGATTGCATCAATCATATATTCACACCATTTTTCTTCCTTGTCATTCCATATCGCTTACATTTCTACTAGGTCACTAGAGGATCGACACCAAATAAATTTGTCAACATTGATTGCTTTAGTCAAGAAATCTGCTAGGTTGTCTTTTGTGTGAATTTTTTATATATCCACTATTCCTTCCTCCACTTTCTCACGAACAAAGTGGTACTGGACTCGAATGTATTTTGTCCTTGAATGAAAAGTCGGATTCTTTGTAAGATGCAAAGCCCTTTGACTGCCATAAAAAAGAGAAATTTTTTCTTATTCATGCCCGAGTTCCTCTAATGTCATTTTCAACCAAATTGCTTCTTTACTAGCTTGTGCAGCTGCTACATATTCTGCTTCTATTGTTGACGTAGCCACAACTGACTGTAGTTTTGAAACGCAGCTTATCGCTCCGCCAGCAAAAACAAACACATATCCGGTGGTAAATTTGCTTTTATCAAGATCACCTGCATAATCTGAATCAACATATCCTCTGACAACAAAGTCTCATCCTCCATAGCACAATGCAACATCTGTGGTCCCCTTAATGTATCTTAAGACCCTTTTCACTGCATTTCAATGCTCTTTAGCAGGATTCGCCATGTATCAACTAACCACTCTCACTGCTTGTGCAATATCTGGTCTGGTACAAATCATAGCGAACATTAAACTACTCACTACTGATGCATACGGTACTCGAGACATTTTCATCCTCTCTAGTTATGTGCTAGAACTCATACTGGAGGATAACTTGAAATTAATAAGAAGTGGGATAAAAATTGGCTTAAAATCTTGCATATTGAAGCGTTGCAAGATTTTCTTCAAATAGTTCTTTTGATAAAGCCAAATCTTTCTATTATTTATGTCTCGGTGAATTTGCATTCCTAGAATCTTGTTTGCTAGTCACATGTCTTTCATTTCAAACTCCCTAGCCAATTATGTTTTCAATTCTACAATATGATCTTTGTTGGGGCTTGCTACCAACATGTCATCTACATACAACAACAAAATAATAAAATCATTTCCACCAAACCTCTTGAAATATGCACAAGAGTATGTATTAAGTCTACTTTTAAGGCTAATGATGAAGGAATTAAATCTCTTGTACCAACACTTCGGCACTTGTTTGAGACCATACAGAGATTTGTTCAACCTACAAATCAAGTTCTCTTAACCTTCTGGTTAGAGCATGTAAATTTCTTCTTCAAGATCTCCATGAAAAAAAACAATTTTGACATCTAACTGCTCCAGATGTAAGTTAAATGTAGCACACATTGTCAAGACTATTCTAATTGTTATTAGTCGTACTACTAGAAAAAATATCTCATTGAAGTCAATGTCTTCTTTTTAATCATATCATTTCACCACTAATCTTGCACAATACCGCTCCACTTGATCTTCGCTGTTACATTTGATCTTATATACCCATTTGTTTCCAATAGGTTTTCTTCGTTGTGGTAACGGAACAAGTTTTCAAGTTTAATTCTTATGAAGAGCTTCCATTTCCTTCTGCATTGCTGTCATCCATTAAGATGCATCTAAATTGTTCAATGTTTCTTGGAGAGTTGATGGCTCTCCATCTTTTGTTAGAAGACAGTATGCAACATTGCTCTCCATAACATACTCTGAGTGTCAATCTGGTTGTTTTTTGAAGCGATCTGACCGTCAAGGTTCTGGCGCTTCAGAAACAATTTCACGGGCGTGACACTCTTCCCAGCCGTGAGACAAGTGGTGACTCAGGTCGTGAAGTTCTCTGGATGACATTGAATATATCCTTCACGAGGGTGACACCTTCATTCACGGGGGTGAACATCTTCACAACCGTGACCAAAGTGGTGACTCTGGTCGTGAAGCTCTCTGGTTGAAATTACACAACTCTTCACGGGAGTGACACCTCTAGTCACGGGGGTGACTGAAATGCTTTCTTCACGGTTTGGTTTTCCTTCATAGCCGTGAACTTCAAATGTTGGTTGTGCTAACGGTTAGCTTTCTTCACGGGGGTGACTCCTAGAGTCACGGCAGTGAACATGCTACTTCTTGCTTTTTATTTCTTAAGGATTATTCTTCCAATTCTCCATTCTTGCCATTTTATGTCCTGTATAATATACTTTCAAAAACAAGTATGTTAAATACAATATTGCTATATTATTTATTATCATCAAAATGACGGAAATACCTCTTAAGGTTAACAATCTCCCCCTTTTTGATGGTGACAAATAATCTAGCAATATGTGGTTTTGAGAAGTCTCCCCCTCAAAATATACTTAGGATAAAAAATTATAATGTGCAAGAATAGTAAATAAAGATGTAGCATTTAACTAGATTTTAAGTATATGCAAGTTATATGAGAAGTATATCCAATACATACCATAATTCCTTTTCAAGACATAAAGTGTATGTAAGGTGTATTTAAGATATATCATGGCATGTTGTAACTTGCTTTTAAGGTGTATGCAAAGTATACATAACGTATGTAGAGGCTCAGTTTTTCAATTATCTACTTTGCATCAAGATTTTTTAAATCAATACAAAATCTGTTTACTTTTTGATTAACAATTCTTATATTGCTAGTTTGATACTACTTTCCCTTATCATATTCTATTGCATATTGCATATCATATTATATTGCATATGGCATATTGCTAGTTTTCTCCCCCTTTTGTCATCAATCAAAAAGAATATGTAGATTGAAGTAAACAAGAGCAAATATATATTATGAAGGAAAGAATACAAACTAAGAAAGGAAATTTAAGATTTCCTACATACCAAGCAAACATAACAAAAAAAACAAAAAAAAATGATCAAACATAGCAAATTTAGGCTACACTCTAGCCTATATCCTAGCCATACATCCTATCACGAAGCCTAGCTACTTCAGCCTCAAGGCTGTCTATCCGAGACTCCATGAATTCCTTGAGGTTTTCCAACCTCTCATCCATGGAAGTCTGCAGCTGCTCAAAACGTGGTGCCAAGAGGTCGACCACCTACTGCGCCAAAGACGGTGTGGAGGCTGGAGTTGTTTCCTCAATCCTAGCCCTCTTCTTCTGCTAGACTCCCTAAAGGCCTGCTTTAAAATCCTCCGTGTCATGATCTTCCCAGATAATTTCTCCAGTAGTATCAGTGAAGCGGTAGAAGATATCGTTTTGAAAAACGATTCTGATAGCTGCTCCCATCTTGATGAATGACTTTACATCCAACCTATCTCGTGGGTGTGCAGGAATGATGTTGAAGTGGTGGTTATCCAGCTTCAAGTAATTGAGCTTCACTGCCATATGAGTGACATAAGCCCCAATCAATATATCTCCTGTGGGCTTCGTAGCGATTGAGAGAAGATGGTTTGCAAACCATCTTGAAAGTGCCACTGTGACTCCCCGTCGAGCCATCTCGAATAGGAAGAGTTCTGACTTCCTAATTGTTCCATTGCTCTCTCCCTGAGCAAAAATGCTATAGGTTAGAAACCTATGCAAATACCTGTGTACTGGGGTCCTGAGATGTGTGCTCTTAGTTTTCTTGACATCCCAGCTGCAATCCGTGCCAAAATGTGTCCATGCTGCAGGGGCAGAGAATTCTACCTCAGTCTCATTCAGAATGCCATCAGATGGTAGGTTGAACAATTCTCCAAATGCAATGGCGCTGAGGGTGGTTGCATTATTGCAGAGTTGGAATTTCACCACTCCAATTGGTGAAACCTGCAAGGTGCTGAGAAATTCCAGCGTTGGCTCCCGTAGAGTTGGCAGATGAATGTCAACAAATTCCTTTAGATGACAGATTTGAAGTTACGATGTCATAGCCATCTCGAGCCCGAGATTCCGGACTTCTTGCCATTCGAAGGACCTTGATGATAAAATCGGTCTTTGCTTCAAAGTTGCATGCCGAGGCGGATGAGATTCTTTAGGACATGATTGAAATCGTGCACATAAGCAAACACTATACATAATATCAGGTCTAGAGGCAGTGAGATATAAAAGTGATCCGATCATACCTCTATAAAGCTTTTCATTAATGCTCTTACCCTTTTCATCTTTGTCCAATTTTGTTGATGTGCTTATAGGAGTCTTGGCATTTTTGCATCCTTCCATACCAAATTTTTTGATTAAGTCTTTGGCATATTTGGATTGGTTGATGAATATGCCTTCATTGCTTTGTTTGATTTGTAGACCAAGGAAATACTTAAGTTCTCCCATCATGCTCATTTCAAATTCCCTAGTCATGCACTTAGCAAAATCTTGACAAAGCAGCTCATTAGTAGAACCAAATATTATATCATCAACATAAATTTGAACAATTAGTGTCTCATGCTTATGCTTTTTGATGAACAGTTTAGTGTCAACATTTCCTTTTGTGAAACTATTTTCTAATAAAAAAGAACTTAGTCTCTCATACCAAGCTCTTGGTGCCTGTTTTAAACCATACAAGGCTTTTGAAAGTTTAAAAACATGATTTGGAAAATCATTGCTTTCAAAACCTGGTGGTTGTTCTACATACACTTCTTCATCTATACAACCATTTAGAAATGCACTTTTCACATCCATTTGAAAAAGTTTGAAATTCATGTGACATGCATATGCTAAGAGTATTCTTATAGCTTCTAATCTAGCTACAGGTGCATATGTTTCATCATAGTCTATACCTTCTTCCTGATTATATCCTTTTGCAACAAGTCTTGCTTTATTCCTGGTTATTAATCCTTGTTCATCTAACTTATTTCTAAATACCCATTTGCTGCCTATGATTGGATGATTTTTTGGTCTTGGTACTAGGTTCCATACCTTATTTCTCTCAAATTGGTTAAGTTCCTCTTGCATGGCAAATACCCAACTTTCATCGTTAAGATCCTCATCAATGTTTTTAGGCTCAATTTGAGAAATAAAAGCTATGTCATTGACTAAATGCTTGAAATGAGATCTAGTACTTACTCCTTTTGATAGATCACCAATTATTTGCTCTTTTGGATGATTTCTGTTCAATCTCCATTCTTTTGGAAGTTCTTGCTCCATTTGTTCTTGATTTTGAGGTAGTAGATTTTCTTGATCATTTTCTTCTTTTCCATTTTCAATGACAAGTTTGTCCATATTATCTACAACATCATCAAGAGCACTACCTTTCACAAGATCAAGTCTACTAGATTCATTAAAAACAACATGCATGGATTCTTCCACTATTAATGATCTTTTATTAAATATTCTATATGCTTTGCTGGTTGTAAAGTATCCTAAAAAGATACCTTCATCAGACTTAGAGGAAAATTTTCCAAGATTGTCCTTGGTGTTTAATATAAAACACTTGCATCCAAATACTCTAAAGTATGATACCAAGGGCTTTCTTCCATTCCATAGCTCAAATGAGGTTTTGTTTAAAAGAGGTCTTTTGAAAACTCGATTTGACATATAACACGCAGTGTTTGTGGCTTCTGCCTAAAAATAAGTTGGTAAATCATATTCATTAAGCATTGTTCTTGCCATTTCAATTAAAGTTCGATTTTTCCTTTCAACTACACCATTTTGTTGAGGTGTTCTAGGAGATGAGAAATTATGTGAAATGCCATGTTCAACACAAAAACTTTCAAAGTTTTCATTTTCAAATTCTTTCCCATGATCACTTCTTATTTTTGAAATGCAGTAACCTTTTTCATTTTGAACTCTTTTAGTAAAGTTTTTGAAATTTTCAAAAGCATCACTCTTTTGAGCTACGAAAATTATGAGTGTTTATGAGTGTTTATGGTTCAAATGTTGCACTAGTCACTACATAGTAACCTTTAGTGGGTTTAGCAAATCAAGCTCAAGAGCTGTTATAGAGGTTAGCTCAGGTAGTACCATAGGCAGCTCCATTTCCACTGTCGCCTTCACCACCAAGACTCATAATGCATACTAATAACCTTTGGAAGTATAGGGCTACTGATTTTCTTAGCAATGGTGAGGATGACCCTACTATTGCTAAGTTTTGGCTAGAGAATATTGAGAAGGTCTTTGAAAAGTTAGAGTATGTCGAGGAGCATAGTACCAGATACGATGTTTCTCTTTTATAGGAATATGCCTACGACTAGTGGAAAACAGTTCTACTGAAGCCAGAGGTTCCTTAGCCTTTGACATGGGACTTTATTGCTATCGAGTTCAAGGAACAGTACGTCCCTCAAGTGTGTATTGATGAAAAGAAGATGGAGTTCTTAAACCTCAAATAAGGATGTAATATCCGCCAATTTAGACACTGAGTCGCACGTGTCGCGAAATTGACGCATATGACCGATCGAGTTTAAATTCATATTTTTGATCAGAATTAATCAAGTAATGACTAAATTAAACGATATATGCCTAATTAAGTGATTATAAAGTTTAAAGAAGTTGATTTTTGATAAAGGACTAAATTGCAGATTTTGATAAGTTTTGGGGTCAAATTGCAAATTACCAAAAATTTGAGGATTTATGAGATTAATTACTAATAAACATATTAATTTTGGGAACATTTTAATAGGTTGGCCGGCTACTCAATGAGGAGGAGTAAGATTAGTGTTGATTAAGTAAAATGGGATGAAGATGGTCAAGATGGTGGATCCCATATGAAGACTTTTGGGTACCCTATTTAATTCATTCTTTTCTTCTTCTTCTTCTTCTCTTCATTTTCTGATTTTTTCTCTCTCTTTTCTACTAGTCATGCCAGCCCCATTCCGTCCATAGCCAAACCAGAAATTTAGAGAGAGAAAGGAAGATAAGAGAGGGGAAAGAGCAAGAATAAGTGATCTTCATGGTCCTTAACTCCTAAGAAAGCTGGAAAGAGCATGAAAGAGGAAGAAAAATCAAGTTTGTAGAGAGAGAAAATCTCCAAAGTTGTGATTTAGTAAAGAAAAGAGTAAGGTAAGAAGTGATTATTATTCTTCTTCATCTTTTCTTAAAGAAGTTCGAATTTTAAGCTCATCTAAGACTCATATGGAAAGATAGAGAAATTAGGGTTTTGAGAAAGAATAAGAGAGTTTAGGGTCTTGAGAAAATGATATGATAATAGTGATATACGATGTTGTAGGAGCTCCAAGTGACAAGGAACAAACACTAAAGAGCAAAGGAAAAAAGAAAGCTACCTAGAAGAGTGAAGGAGAAAGATTAAGGTTTGTGCATAACTTAAGGCAATAGCCTATTTTTGTTTGAAATAATGCATGTTTAGTATGATAATAGATAATTGAAACACATTAAGGATGACTATGGCATGAAATCTAATGTTAGAGATAGAGAATGAATTTTCTTGCGAATTGTTGAATTAAGTGATGCATGTTAGAAAATTTAATTATGATTAAGGCTTTTATATGTATTAGTCATGATATGTTGAATAAAGGACTCCAAAAATGCATGAGTTATGTTTTGATATGATTTGGTGTAATTAGAATGAATGAAATGTGAATATGCAAATTTCCTGCTGAAAGTCATGGGCGTGACTATCGAGTCACGGGCGTGAACTTGATGGTTCATGGTTGTGACTGATTTGTATGACGGTTGTGACTTTGGTGTGGAAATGGTACTATTCATTCCAGAAGTGTTCACGGTTGGGAATCACGAGCGTGATCTCATTCACGGGC
This sequence comes from Triadica sebifera, assembly GCA_023653625.1. Classification (NCBI taxonomy): domain Eukaryota; kingdom Viridiplantae; phylum Streptophyta; class Magnoliopsida; order Malpighiales; family Euphorbiaceae; genus Triadica; species Triadica sebifera. Next base: position 12,675,064 of record CM042905.1, read on the forward strand.
ACGAATGAGTATTCACGATCGTGAATGCTTTTGGCACGATTCATTCTAGTAGCGTTCACGGCTTAGGATTACGGGCATGAACTATTTCACGGGCATGAATTGGTAGTCACAGCCGTGAATGCTCTATTTTCAAATCAATTATGAATATGATTATCTATTGATGTAACTAGTTAAACAAATGAAAAGATGCTATCTAGTATGTATGAGCATGATGATATGTTGCAAAACAAGAAAATTGAGATGTTGATACATGAGAATATTGATGTGTCGAAATTGAGAATGATGATGATGTGATGTATAATATGAGGATGATGAAATGGATGTAAAGTAAAATTAAATAAAGATATATGATTGATGTGAAAATATGAAGATGCCCATTACTCTACCTGCGGACTAGAATCAAGATAGATGACATGTCATTAAGGGGGTGAACGGTACCGTACTATATGAGATATTCCTCGATCAATGTGGCTTAAGCTCGGAGAGCGCCATTGATCTGAGATGCTCGGTCAATGTGGCTTAAGCTTGGAGAGCACCATTGATTTGAGAAGCTCTGATGAGCACATATAAATTGAGGACAAGGTGGCTTAAGCTCAGAGAGCGCCCTTGGTCCGGTTATTCATCTATGATGAAATTATACTCAATCAATGTGGCTTAAGCTAGGATAACGCCATTGATTTGAGAAGCTCTGTTGAGCCAGATAGTGGATAAGGTAGCTATGGCTCTGGGAGCGCTCCTGATCCATAACCCGTATCCAGTCAATCCAAATTTAGAGTGATGTGGGCACGATAATGAAGATATGTAGGAAAATAAGAAAAGATAATAAAAATGATGATGATATGAGATTGAGATATAATAATAATAATAATAAGATTAGCAGAGTAGCTTACCATCAAAGATCAATGAAAATAATATTGTATATGTGAGCATGATATCTATAATTGTATGAAATAGGAACATGTTGATAGACATAGTACGCAAACATTTTAATGCATAACATGATGCATGTTAATGTTTGTTGCATGATATAGTATATTGCCTTATTTATATACACCACTAAAAAGTTTAGAGCTTAGCATGGGAGTTTCCTTCCGCGTAGGAAAAAAAAAGGTAGCTGAAGGTGGTAGATAAAGCAAGCGGTGATCCTATTCAAATTAAAGCAGCCGATCTCGAAATAGTGGGTCACAAACTTTTGAACTCTTGTAATTTGTTTGTCCGCATTAAATATACTTATAAGTTGTAAATTAGTTTTCAAAGTTTGTTAAATTGTAAATTGGTTTTTATAAATACTATGTTATGTAAATAAAATGTACATTATTTATTAAATAGAGGAAAAAAAATATATAGCGATTTAAAGAAGTAAAGAAGACAAGCAGTAGCACCCCCACATCCGGGCATGTGCAGTTTGGGTGAGGGGGTGTTACAAAGGAAGGATGATAATTACTGAATACTGGAAGGAATGTACTCGTATGCATAAATATGCAACAGGTTTGATCACAGATGAGATTGACAAGTGCCACAAATTTGAAGATGGCCTCAACAAGGAGATTAGGGATTTTATGACTGCACTAGAATATGTGAGTTTCTTGAAGCTAGTATCTTTCACCATTAGCGTAAAGAAGAGGAAAAGGAAGAGAGCAGAGGAAGCTTCAAGAAGCTAGTAGCTTCATTGGCCCAAACTTTAAGTGATAGAGGTCGTTTCTCTTCAAGGAATTCATAGAGCAGAGGATCGGGATATAGCCATTCTTAGTCAAGTTCATTCAGAACAGGACTACCTTTTAGGACCACATTAACCGCAATTAGTAAACTAACCCAAATTGTTAGGGATATTGATCCACTTTATGCAACATGCCACAAGAGTCATAAGTGAAAGTGCTAGTCAATTATAAGGGCTTGCTATAGGTGTGGAGCCCAAAATCATTTCAAGAGAAACTACCCCTTACAGTTCAATAGGGCTCCTACACAGACTCAAGGGCCAAAGTTTCCATAAGGCCAAAAATAGGATCAAGCTAGAAATGGAGCCAGTGAAACCATTTTAATACGGTGAATATGCCGAGAGCAAGTAGGGTGTTAGCAAGAGTCTACACCATAAGAGCCAGAGAAGATCAAGAGCCTATAGATGCTTTTGATGGTACCTTTTCTCTCTATAGTTACATATCTCCAGTTGTTCAACTCAAACAATCAAGTAAATTTTGAGGATGAAATTTTTTTGAGGAAGAAATGTAATGCCCATTTTTTAGAGTCTTATAAGTTAGGTTGGTTGTTATATGATAGAGTGTGGTAAGATTAAGGTTTAAGAGTTTGAAAAGGGTTTTTTCACGCCCGTGAATGTTGTGGTGCGGTTTCACACCCATTCATAGTTTTGTCACAGTTGTGATAGAGTGTTCACGCCTATGAAGAGATACTTCACACCCGTGAACAATAAACTGTAGAGTAGGTGAGCATAGTCTCATTTTTCTCTCTCTTCCATGCTTTTTCGACTACCTTCTGCTACTCCACCACCCCTATGACCCAAGCTTGCATGCCAAAGCTTCCTTTTTTAGCTTCTTCTTCCCCTTTAACATAAAAATCTTCATTGTTAATCCTTGTTGAAGCTTGAACCTAAGAGAAACTGGAAAGTTCTTAAGGTTGAGTTAGAATCTGATATAAGTGAGGTTTTATGTCCCTTTTTCCTGGTTAAAGGGTCTAAGAAAGATGTTTTTGTGTTGATAATAGCTTGAGGCAATGGTAAGGATCATGAAAAAGGGCAGGCAAGCTTGAAAGCTTAAAGGGCTTAAGGCTCCATTACATAGAGATATGTACATATTCATATTTTAAGTTGATCCTTTGCATTTTGGAATGTTTTGCACAATGAAATTATGTAAATATGTGATACTGATATAAAAGCATGATAATAAGGTTAATGGTATGATTTTAGCTAAATTTAAATGTTTGATAAATATGGAATCAAGTAGGAACATAATGAGTTTTGGTTGGTTTTTTTTATATGATTTATGTATCAAATGTGTGTTGTGAGATTAAAGGCATTTTGTTTGCATGAGATATGGCTAAAATATTGATAGAAGTGGTTAAAATTGGTCAATCTTAGAGCTTGGCATGTATTGTATGATTGCTCCATTTTCAACACATTTCTATCTCTAAAACTTTTCAGATTCATGCCTGTGACGCAAGGTTCACAGCCATGAACTACTTAAACCAGAAAAGGTCCCACGCCATTGACAAGGGAGTCATGCCGATGAAATGTACTTCCAGAAAATGTAGTAGCTCTTCATATGTTGTTTCATGGCTAGAGAAATCGTGAATAATGGAGTTCACACCCATGAACATATAGTCACGGTTGCAAACATTGATACTCGAATTTTCACTGTTGGTTTCACAATCAAAAAGTGGTGAAATATGGTTACACGCTCGTGAAAAATAGTTCACAACTGTGAATTATATGTATTTTATAAGCAATAACATTCACGATTTGGTTCCCGAATAGGGACACCCATGAATTGCATCTTCACAGGTAGTTTACGCCTATGAATCATGATAATATGACTATGCAAGTTTTTTGTTTTGATGTTATGTGATGGGTAAATAGGTTACATGTTATAAGTTGTATGTAAGCATTAATAATCACATATGGGTGATGGAAATGAGATAATATATATAGTGTTATTGCTTATGAGCATGGATAAATATGATAATAGTATTAAAAAGGAAATGAGATAAAGGATAAGGAATGTGTTTAAATGTTTGTTCTCTAATATTGGACTTGACATAGGATAGATAGCATTCCAGTGCAGGGGTTATGGTAACCTAAATTATTTTTTTACTCTTTAGCTCAGGTTACGATATCGTAAACTATGCATGTTGTAAGCTTTTAATGCAAAGGTTTAATATGGTAACATGGTTATTGAGATAAAATTTTACAAAGAAAGAAAATGTTTTTAAATTGCATAAGTTTTCTACATCAGATTCTCATAGCATCTACCGGTTTAATTAGAATTTAATCTTGATTAGCTGGGTGGGTGTTATAATTTATCCCCTTTCTGAATAGGAACATTTTTTGTTGAACACCAATCCATATTAAATCTCTCTAGAATTATCTGAATATAACCTTTTTGAGATAGTCCTAATAATTCTTGTGATTTATCAAAGAATATTTCAATTCCTATCATATAGGATGCCTCTCCTATATCTTTCATTTCAAAATTATTAGAGAGAAAATATTTTGTCTCATACAGTATGCTCAAATCATTAGCAGTAAGTAAAGTATCATCAACATATAGAACTAAGAAAACCAACTTACTCCCACTGATCTTTCAGTATATACATCGATCAACTGCATTTTCTTGAAAATTGAAAGATGTTATGATATCATTGAACTTAAGATACCATTGTCGAGAAATTTATTTAAATCTATATATTGACTTCTTAAGTTTACACACCAATTGACCTTTTGTTGAGAAACCTTCAAGTTGGTCCATATATACTTCCTCTTCAAGATCTCCATTAAGAAATGCTACTTTCACATCCATTTTGTGTTACTCTATATCATATTGAGCCATCAATTCCATTATAATCCTTAATGAGGCATTTTTTGAGACATTTGAAAATGTCTTATTGTAACCTATACCTCCTTTCTGAGTATAACCCTTGATAACAAGTTTGGATTTATATCGTTCAACATTTCCATTAGAGTCGTGTTTGGTTTTAAAATCTATTTACACCTAACTAGTTTAAAACCTTTTTGCAGTTCTACAAGATCCCAAACTTTGTTGTCTTCCATGGATTTCAATTCATCTTTCATGGCATTAATCCATTTTTTCAAACTCAACACATTTTATGGCTTGTGAAAATGAAATTGGATCTTTATTGACTCCAATATCAACATCCGACTCTTGTAAATAAACCACATAATCATCAAAAATAGCAGACTTTCTTTGTCTTTGATATCTTCTCAAATGTATTTCTTATGGTTCATTTACAATAGTTGGTTTTGAGTTAGTTCCTTGCGAATGTGTTCCTTTATTCAAATATTGTTTAGTATTATCTATATTTTTGTTAACTACTAGAACAACATTTGGAGTAATATGTGTTTCATCCTTAAAATGTTGTTTAGTATTATTTAAGGGTTCATTTATTATCGAAACAACATTTGGAAACTTTATATGGAAACTTTTATAGTTAGAGGAATATCTAACCTTACTTCCTTAATATCCATATTTTATCGTTCACCACTCCTAATAAATTTAAAATTTTCAATGAATCTAGCATTATTTTATCGCTCACCACTCCTAATAACTTTACAATTTTCAATGAATCTAGCATCCAATTTGCAAAATTTTTGGACTATGATTTGGACAATAAAATATAAATCCTTTAGAATTCTTAGGGTAACCAATAAAGTAACCAATAATGGTTCAAGAATCTAATTTATTTTCATGTGGATTGTAAATTCTTGCCTTTGCTGGGTAGCCCCAAACATACAAATGTCTTAAGCTAGGTTTCCTTCTAGTCCACAGTTTAGAAGGAGTTTTTGGAACTTCCTTACTAAGAACCATATTTAATAATTATACAAAAATTTTAAGGTCATACATCCACATTGATTTAGGTAGTGAGGAGTTACAAATCATACTTTAAACCATATCCATTAATATCCTATTTCACCTTTTTGCCATACCGTTTTGTTGAGGTGTGTCGGGCATTGTGTACTATGCACATATGCCATTTTTTTTAAGGAATTTTGAAAGTAGACTTGGACCTTCTCCTGACTCATCATATTTCCCATAGTATTCACCATCTCTATCTAATCTTATAATTTTTACCTTTTTGTCTAATTGTCTTTCAACTTCAGTTATGTATACCTCAAAGGCATTCGTTGCTTAAGATTTTTCTTTAAGAAAATACATATAACCATATCACAAAAAATCACTAATAAAGATGATGAAATACTTTTCTCCACCAAAAGATGGAGCATCAAAAGGTCCACAAATATCAATGTTTATAATCTCAAAAAGTTGAGTGCTTCTTGTGGCTCCTTTCTTATTTTTGTTTGGTTTGCTTTCCCTTGATTCAATTCACACATATACTTAGACCAATAAAATCTAAATTTGGAAGAATTTCGTTCTTAACCCATCTTTCCAACCTTTCTTTGGATACATGACCCAAACATTTATGCCACAAATATACTGAGTCTTCATTCAATGCACTACGTTTATGATGTAACTCAAAGTATACTCGTAAATACATAAACTAGTGTAATATGGTAAGTTTACTCCCAAGGTCGATCTCTTAAGGAACTAGGTAGTTCTAAATATTTAATTAGTTTGAAATTACCAATGAACAATGAAATAAAATCCTAAACACTAATCAATTTTAATGAGTTGATTATGCTATAAGAGAAACTAATAACTAAGATTGCAATAAAAAGTAAATAAGGAAATCAATGAAAGAAGAAATACAAACTTAGCTCACAACTCCCAATTTTCATATCCCTTAATGAATTAAGGACCATTGAATGTAGATTTTCTAGCTCTGGCCTTTACGCACCAATTAATCAAAACTAATGAATTAACTAGTGTTCAGTTCAATTTTTAGGTTAAATTACAGATGGTGTGTCTAATAATATAGCCTTAACATATCCATTTAAAGTTAAATAATTGGTGATCGAGCAATTATTAAACCAAAAACTTATCAAGCACAATTGAAATTGAAGAAATCATGCATTCATTAAATAGATAAAAAGGAATAATACAAATTAGGGTTGCTCACCAAGCACCCATTAAAGTATCTAGCCTAGCATCTTAATAACAATGGTCATGTCTATTTTGATTGGCTAAGTTAAACATAAAAGAAAAGAAAAGATGAAAAGAAAACTTCTTATAACACTGCCACATAATTCTTAACTCTCCTTCTGGGTGAACATACATCTCAACATAAAATAAAACTAGAATATATAGCCTAAGAAGCACTACTTAAACTCTAATTCTTAAGATACAATTATTCCTAATTAAGAGATAATTTTCCTCATAGATGATCTTCATATCAGCATTTATCTTAAAAATCTGGATCTCACTTGATCGGAATATATTTTGCATATGACCATACTTCTTCAGCAAAAAGGGTCACCATAAGCATGACACAGTCCTCAATAAAATATTCAGCACGATCGTTTTAATTCCTCACATGCATGATAGGTAAACAAAGCAGTGATGCACCTGCAATTAAAACCACATGCCAGAGATAGAAAACTGAACTTCAAGAACTTCAAACTTGCGATCAAAACCATGCACCAACAATAGGAATGAAAGAAAAAAGTCCTAATGGCCAGAGACACCCATGACAATGACACATTGTCATGCACATGAGGCTTCAAACTTTGCTTTTTCTCCTCACATTCATGAGGCTTCCTTACATGTGTGAGGGTCTTAGTTCATTTTCTGCACTTTAGCTCTTCTTTCTACAATCACAAAATTAAATTAAAACAATTAAGTACCTAAATATTATAAAAACCCATAATTAAACATAAAAATATTAATAAAAACTAGAACAAATAAGACACATTAAACTCCTTTCACTTAAATAATGCTTGCCCTCGAGCAATATCTAATCTTAGAAAAATATTAAAAACACGCTACAACTAATATGTACGATTCTATTCTTTATTATCTCCAAGTTTCAATAATGTACCAACTTGACTCATATCAAATTCACATAGTTTAACTAAGCTCAAAACAATCCTAATGTGAATTCCATACTTCAAAACTAAAAATCAAAACAATTTAATCACGTCATTGCCTCAACATGTATAATGAAAAGTAATCCAATCAAGCTATCGATTACTATTAGCCAAACACTCATATATTAAACCCCCCGCACTTATTGTTTTGATAGCTCTTTTTTATAGTTAACAATCCTTCCCTAAGTCATAGTATATTTCTTTTATTTGAACTTATTTGTTTCCTTTTTTTCTTTCTTTTCTTTTTTAGAAACACATTATGCTCATATAGGATATTTTCCATACTCTTATCCTTGGTAAGACAAAAGAGTAGATAAAGAAAATGCATTTTATGCTCCATCTTGTTATTTTCACTAATTTTACATTTTAACTGAGCCTTTTTATTTACTTTTCAGTGATTAAGGACTTCATATATAAGTTAATAATATTAAATAATCTATAGCCTAAATAAATTATTGATACTATATACATAAGGCAACTAAATAACTAAACTGAAATGTTTTTAATTTCTAAAGTATGAAATTAGCATTAAAATCATTTTAAACTTTATCAAACTAAGTAGATCCACTACAAAATCAAGATCTAACATTTTTTCATTAACTTTTTTAAGAGAAAATAAAGAAAAGAAATCAAATATATTAATTAAAACACAACGAATGTTCTTTTTATTTATTTATTTATTATTATTATTAACACACAAAAATTTTGAACTCCAGAAAAAAGAATTTCTTCCCCCACACTTATTTTAGACATCATCCTCAATGGCTAATAAAGAGCAAAAATAAAATAAAAGAAAATGAATACTCCCCTTGTATGAAAAATGTTTCACTTAGATAGAGGAGGAAGACGTTCTAGAATTTGGCATATGAGAATAGTATGTTAGGCACTAGTACACTCCAAGCAGTCTATCCTATGATCCATACGGTTTAAGTGCTTCATTACTCTCTGCACCTCAGGTATGGATGACTGCCTAAGTTCATTGTGGTGAAAGTTGTTACCCAGCTAGCTCTTCATCACCTTCTTATTGTGAAGACTCACCTTTATAACTTGGTGGCACTGATCATCGAATTTTATCTCATTCTTTGATAACAAGGTTAGATCGTTTTAAACAAATACTGTCAAAATTTTGTTTGGCTAGGAATCATTGTTAGTATATTATTTCATATATTAAAAGCACAAAAATGCCTAGCAAAAGCAATGATAATATGGCCTAGACCAAGGGTAACCCTAGAGTGTCTAATAGTTTATAACATATGTTTAAAAATAAATGCAGAAGTGCATACTCTAATTCTAGTATGCATACACCATAATAAATATACTTCAATCTTTGAAATTTTATTACTCTCTAACTTTCCAAAATTGAATGACATATAAACTTATTAAAGAAAGCAACACATGAATTTTTAAAGTTTATAGTTGATGCAATCCTAGGGCTATAATGAGATTTTCCAGTCAGCACTTGCCAAATTTTATCAGCATTAAAATTATTAGGCATTTTTTGACCTCCTTCTATAAAGAATTTAAAATTTTTTATCATAGTTTAATTGGTTACTAATCACCATCCGCTTAATAATTTGAATTTCATTTGAGTACATGGTTTGTTAATTATCAAAGTGTTGTAAAATTCTAACACCAAATCTCTAAAACTAGGGTTTGCCATAGTGATGAATTTTGTCCATTCTAAAGATTTAGCATAAGCTTTAATGGTGTCTAGACTATTTAATTGCTCTAAAAGTGTCAAAGTCAAAAAAATCTATAAGCAACCATTGATCTAGAAACATACTGTTAATATCTTTCCCCTTCTTCAGCCAAATAAATTGGAAATTGAGCATTATACTTGAAGGAGATGTCAATTTCTTCTTGTTCTTTAGCCTCCTCAACACTGTCATGAGATGTTTCTTCCTCCTCACACTCGTGATATGGTAGTGGTGATGGATCACGCATGCACGAGGTCTCTCCATTCCTTTAAGATGAACTTTTTATCTCAAACATGTTGATTTTCTAGTGGAAATTGGTATATGGGGCCGAAAATTCTATAGATTTGTGAAATTTTATGGTAATTTGGATTAAGAATAGGAAATTAAGTGGTAATTAGGAGTTAGGTTTTAAAAATGGTTGAGAGAAAAATGAAGAAAGAGAAAAAAATTTGGGAATGCGAGGCACAGACATAAAGGAAGAAGCGATATTTGCACAAATATATAACTCACGTGAGCAATTAAAAGAGAAAAAATGGGGTGTCACACATGTGAGGAACTCTCATGTTTGTGATACCAATCCATACCTTAAGGTGTCATGCACATGAGGGCTCCTCACGGGCATGACACCATCTTCTCCTCCCATTCTACTTCAATTTTTTGTTTTGATCATTCCTGTATGCCTTTTTCTTCTATGAATGTATTCCTAAACATAAATTAGAGTTAGAATTCAAATAGAAACTTACAAACTAAAAATGAAAATGAAAATTCAAGCAAATAAACTAAAAATAATAGAAATAAAATGGGTTGCCTCCTAAAAAATGCCACATTTATTGACTAGACAAGACACTTCTAAATATGCTCCTTTTAAGATGGTTGGAAAATCATTTGGAGTTTATCATCCATTTCTGTTCTATTCTGAATTTCACTATACTCATACACTTTTGAACTTAATTCAGAAACAAACTTATCAACAGCGAAAATAGAAAAACATTGATTTGTAGGTAAAGTTAAAAGTTCACATACCTCAATTTCATGAGTTACACCCCATATTCTCATAGTTAGTTTTCCATGTTTCATATTCATTTGGATGTATGTTATGGCCATAAAAGGTCTACTAAGCAGTATTATTGAACTTTCTTTTAAACATCCATTCTCAGTAGCCATGACCACGAAATCAACAAGCATAGTTACCATACCAATTTGAACCTTGAGGTTTTCAACTATACCTAAGGGAAGTTTTATTGAACCATCAGCTAACTGGAGGCCCAAGGTAGTTGGCTTCAATTCTCCAAAACCCAGTTGTTTAAAAATGGAATATGGCATCAAATTAATACTAGCACCTGAATCTGACATAACCTTTGCTTTGATCCTTTCTCTTAAGGTAATGTTAATAGTAAAACTTCCAAGATCTTTCTTCTTTTCAGGTAATGGTGATGTCTTTTTAAGATCATCCATTTTTATTTTTCACAATTAAAGCATGTTCTTGTAGACTTTATAAGTGGAGTTACTTTCCTAACATATTCAATAACATATGAGTTACTCTTACCTTAGGAAGATGTCTTACCCTTATTGTGTTCCCTCTGTTTTAGAAAAGATCGCTTATAAGGCTCAGTTATATTATGTAATTGAGGTGCTAGAACCTTAGACTTTTTGTCCTTCCATTTTGCTTTGATCTCTAAAATTTTAATTCTTAGAGTTGTATATCACATGTACCTACAAAAAAAAACAGTATTTCATGTCAATTGCAAAAATTATTTCATCATTACAGGGATTACCATCCGTATTTATAGACTTGAATTACTTTATTTGGCTTGGTAACTTTCCTTTTTTATTCTCATATAGATCCTTTGTTATTTGCCCAATTTGAATCTCCAGCCATTTAAATGAAGCTTTTTATTGAATCCATCTTCTTATCCATTCTCTCTTGATTGTTTTGAGTTGCTAGTACGAAACTATTTAATGTTTCTTCTAGTGATTGTTCTCTAGATGTACTAGCATATCCAATTTGGTTTGGATGTGGATATGATTGTCGATTTGAAGGCTTCTAGTAATTATACTATGGATTTTGATTTTAATTGCTGAGGAGTTGTGGTGAGTTTTTATTATAATTTTTCCAAGAGAAATTTGGGTAGTTTCTCCACCCAGGATTATAAGTATTTGAGTAAGGATTATTTTGTTGTATTGGATGGAAAGAGTTTAAGGCACTTGTTTGCTCTACATAAATCCATATCAAAAAAATCAAAGGAAGAACACATATTAGCTCCATGTTCATAAATACCGCAAATTTCACATACCTGATTTATAGACATGTGTTCTTTATTGGTTAACATTCAGACTTGTTTTGTGAGTGTTGAACCTTGAGGGGTATTTCCGTTATTTTGATGCTAACAAATAAAATAGCAATAATGTATTTAACATACTTGTGTTCTAAGTTTATTGAACAGGGTATGGAATATGATGCAAGAATCGAAGACTAACTTTGAAAGTCAAAAAATGAAGAAATAGCATGTTCACACCCATGACTATTTATGTCATGCCCGTGATGCAGCTTAGCGCCAACTATCCAACATTTAAAGTTCACGGCCATGAAGGATCATAGCAATTGTGAATGATCACATCAGTCATGCCCGTGAAAGATAGTCACACCCGTGAGAAAACATGTCAAATTCCTCTAGAGAGCTTCACGGCCAAAGTCACCACTTGGACCACGGCTTGGAAGGATATTCACACCCGTGAAAGAATAATGTCACGCACATGATCAAACACTTCAATTCCTTCCAGAATGCTTCATGGCCAGAGTCACCAAATGGACCACAACCTAGAAGAACATTCACGATCGTGACACACATATTCACGACTGTGAATAAGGAAAGAGAAACATGTTAGGTGTGAAATTAAGAGTTAGTGCAATGGCTATTTCTACATTAAATGCAACCAAACGACTATAATTCTCCAAGGAAGTATAAATGCAAGTCATTTATGAATCCAAAACAAGAGAATAGCAATTACTCTGAATCAAAATCTTGTTGTGGCCATTTGTGCATTAATTACTTTCAACTAAACTTTAATTCTCTGTAAAAATATTTTTGCTCATAATTTCAGAGCATTATAGATTTGTGAGTGTTTCTCTTTGTAATCTACTAGCCAAGTGAGTTTGGGTATATTGGGTTAAAAGTATAACACTTGTATGGGTTGTTAAAACACAAGGAATTGGTTTATTGTGTAAGCCATTAAAACACAAGGGATTTCAGGGTTAGGTGTGATCCATTGACAGAGACACCATAGTTGGGAGTGAGATTGTAAAACTCCATTGTAACACTTAGTGTGTTAGTGAAACTTCCAATCGAGATTGGGGAGAGGAGTAGGGTTTGTTAACATCGAACCTCTATAAATTTCTTGTGTGATATCTTCCTATCCCTACTCTACTTAACTTTTCATTGCACAATAAAAGTTAAGAATTTTTAATATCCAATTCAACCCCCCTTCTTGGTTCATTAATTGGGCAACAATTGGTATCAGAGCTTAGTCTAGCATTAAAGCCTAAAGAGCGCTAACAAAGATCAAAAAAGGGCCAATGAAAGATTCCAAAGTCTTAGGCCATACTTTGATGGAGCAAATTATGCTCATTGGAAGTTCCGGATGGAGACATATCTCGATAGTGAGGGAATTGAAGTCTGGGATAGCGTTGGGAAAGAATGGACACCACCAACTAGAAGAGGAGTTGATGGTGAAGAAGAAATCTTGTTAAGCGATTATTGGACAGAGCCTCAAATAAGAGAAATTTTCAAAAACAAGAAGGGAATGACAATTCTCTTAAGCTCATTATCCATTGAAGAATGTGGCAGAATACAACACTACCCAACTGCATATAGCATGTGGAAACATTGGAAAACTATCATGAAGGAACAAAGCAAGTTAAATCCAAGAAGATTCAACTTCTCACTTCAGCGTATGAACTCTTCAAGATGAAATCCAATGAGTCAATCACCGATATGATGAACCGTCTTCTAATCATCGTAAATGGCATGAGAAAGCTTAGGAAACACCTGAGCTTGGAAGATGTAAATAACCAAATTCTGAGAAGTCTTCCTCTTAAAGATTACGGTTCAAGAGTTGCTGGTAGAGAAGAGACCAATGAAGACATGAGCGTCATGAATACCGATATGCTTATTGGAAAAATTCTAACACATGAAATGGCAGTGAAAAGAGATAGAGAGCTTGAAGCCGAGCCTGAAAAAAGAAATCCTCTAACACTAAAAGCCTCTACTTCAAAATCTCAAGAAGAAGTTAAAGATGATGAAGAAAAGAGTGATGATGCAAATGAGGATATTATAATGCTCTCAAGAAGACTAAAAAGAATAATTGAGAAATGAATGGGCAGCTCTCAAAAATTCAAGCAAAGAAATCTCAAACAGGCCTCAAATGACTCTCAAAAGAGTAAAGAGGACGTAAAATGCTATGAATGTGGGAAGAAGGGACACATTAAACCAGAATTTCCAAGAAACACAAAAGCAAATACCAAAGAGACAATGGGGAGAAAGACCACAAAGCCACATGGGATGACGAAAGTTCTTCAAGCTAAAAAGATGACAATGAAAGTGAAGAGGTCAACCTATGCTTCACGGCTATAGAGGATCATGTCTCGGATAAGGTAGGATCACTTCACTCATATTCATTCAATAATGATAGTAGTGATAATGATAGTGATAGTGAAGATGATGATGAGCAAAACTTAATAGAAGTATTGAATCTAGAACTAGAAAAATATAGAAGTAAATTCAATACTTATAAAAATAACATTTCTAGTTTGAAAACCAAAATGGATGTTTTAGAAAAGAAGAACCTTGAGCTTAAATCATCTAATGAATCTCTTCAAAAATCATTAGATGAGTACTCATCAAGACCCTCAACTAAATCCTTGCTTAAAAAAACAATATTTTGAAAAATGAAGTTGAGGAACTTAGAAACTCCATTTCAAAATTTCGCAAGGGCAATGAGAGTTTAGATACTCTCATTGTGTCTCAAAGACCACCTTTAATAAGACATGGTATAGGATTTAAAGGTACATTGTCTTCATCTCACAAGACTACTTTTGTTAAGTCAAGTGAACCCCACATCTCAACATTAGTAGTAACAGTCCTAAGGGCTAAGTGCACAACATACATTAAACCTTATATACATAAGAGGAAAGATCAAGGGTTGGTAAGCCTAAGAAGGAAACCTCAAAAGGCTAATCATGCTTTTATGTATAAGAAGCATGCACCTAGGAAAGCATTAAGTCATCATGCATGTGCATGCCATTGCTCACAAACTATACTTAATAGGAATATGGCTATCAAAAGCTTAGTAAGACCAAAAAGCATATTTAGAGCTAAACAATGTAATTATTGTATGAAATTTGGTCATATAAATAAACATTATTGGATAAGGAAGGCTCATTGGGACCCTTTATGTACTAACCCCCAATGACCCAAGCTCATTTGGGTACCTAAAAACAATACTTGAATTATGATTCTATAGGTATGCCTCAAGTCCACAATAAATAAAAATGCTTGGCTAGTAGACAGTGGATGCTCAAGGCATATGACCGGAGACAAAGAACTTTTCAATGAAATCAAAAGTATTGATGGAGGTAAAGTAACCTTTGGAAACAATGCTAAGGGTAAGGTAATTGGCATTGGCTCTATTGGTATTAATGGTACTACTTTCATTAAAGATATCTTACTTGTTAATGGTTTGAAACATAACTTGTTAAGTGTAAGTCAACTATATGATAAGGGAAACCAAGTAATCTTTACTTCTAATGAATGTCTTGTAACCTCTGTTAATGGCCAAGAGATATTTAAAGGAAATAGAGATGTCAATACCTACATAATAGACTCACACAAAATATCTAACCATTCCTCTAAGTGTCTTGTGACTACTAGTGATGAATCTTGGTTGTGGCATAGAAGGCTTGGTCAAGCAAGCATGGATTTAATTCAAAGTCTTAGCATAGGAGAGCTGGTAAAGGGACTGCCAAAAGTCAAATTTGAAAAGGACAAGACATGTGAACCTTGCTAAAGAGGAAAACAACACAAGTCATCCTTCAAATCCAAAAATATTGTAAGTACCTCAAAACCTCTACAACTCTTGCATATAGATCTTTTTGGACCTACTAGAGTTGCAAGCTTAAGAGGTAAACACTATGCCTTTGTCATCATTGATGATTCATTTGGGTAATTTTCTTAGCTCAAAAAAGTGATGCTTTTGAAACTTTCAAAAACTTTGCTAAGAGAGTTCAAAATGAAAAAGGATATTGTATTTCAAAAATAAGAAGTGATCATGGCAAATAATTTGAAAATGAAAACTTTGAAAATTTTTGTCTAGAACATGGCATTTCATAGAATTTTTCATCTCTTAGGACTCCTCAACAAAATGGGGTGGTAGAAAGGAAAAATCAAATTTTAATTGAAATGGCTTAAACAATGCTCAATGAGTATGGTTTACCAACTTACTTTTGGGCCGAAGCTACAAATATTGCATGTTATATTTCAAATCGAGTTTTTAAAAGACCTCTCTTAAAAAAACTTATTTTGAGTTATGGAATGGAAGAAAGCCCATGATATCATATTTTAGAATATTTGGATGCAAGTGTTTCATATTGAATACCAAGGATAACCTTGGAAATTTTGCCTCTAAATCTTATGAGGGTATATTTTTAGGATACTCCACCTCTAGAAAAACTTATAGAGTATTTAATAAAAAGTCATTAGCTATTAAAGAATGCATGTTGTTTTTTATGAATCTAGTAAGTTTGATCTTGTGAAAGGTAGTGTTCTTGATGATGTTGTAGGTACAATGGAAAGACTTGATCTTGAAAATCAAAAAGAAGAAAATGATCAAGAAAATTCACATTAAGATGACTCTCTACCGCCAGCTCAAGAGGAAAACAAGCAAGAGCTCCTAAAGGAATGGAGATTGACAAAAGATCACCTCAAGGAGCAAATCATTGGTGATCCTACAAAGGGAAATTTGCTAAGTGTATAACTAGGGAATTCGAAATGAGCATGATGGGTGAGCTCAAGTTCTTCCTTGGTCTACAAATAAAATAAGGCAATGAGAGTATATTCATCAACCAATCCAAATATGCCAAAGACTTAATCAAGAAATTTGGAATTGAAGGATGCAAAAATGCCAAAACTCCAATGAGCACATTAACAAAATTGGGCAAGGATGAAAAGGGTAAGAGCATTAATGAAAAGCTCTATAGAGGTATGATTGGATCACTCTTATATCTTATTGCTTCTAGACCCGATATAATGTATAGTGTATACTTATGTGCTCGCTTTCAATCATATCCTAAAGAATCACATTTGAATGCTGTGAAAAAAATTTTAAAATATTTACATAGCTCATTACATCTAGGTTTATGGTATCCTATAAATTCATCCTTTCACATTATAGGATATTCAGATGCTGATTATGTTGGAAGTCTCTTGGATAGAAAGAGTACTTCAGGTACTTGTCACTTTATTGGTGAATGTTTAGTTTCTTGGTTTAGCAAGAAACAAGTTTTAGTTGCTCTTTCTATCGCTGAAGCGGAGTATGTGGCTGCAAGATGTTGTTGTACTCAAATCCTTTTGATGAAACAACAACTTAAGGATTATGGTCATAGTTTAGACCATATACCTATTAGATGTGACAATACAAGTGCTATAAACCTATCTAAGAATCTCATTCATATACATCATTTTATTAGAGATCATGTTCAATATGGAGATGCTGTATTGGAATTTATAAATACGGACAATCAATTGGCATATATTTTCACTAACTCTAAATGAAGAAAGATTTAACTTCATAAGAAGAAAGCTTGGTATGATTGATGGATTAACTTTATGATTGCCAAATTTGTTGAACCGTGATTATTAATCTTATGTTATTGTCTTGTCTTTTAAGGTATGAAGTGGCTAACTTGATAGAAATATATGTTATAGGGGATAGAAGCACCTTAGAAATCCTTTAGTCTTGTTTTAGACTTAGTTTTATTTAATGAGGATTTTAGCCATTTCACGCCTGTGACATATATTGACAGTCGTGATCATAATCTCCAAAAGCTCCAGTAGCTTTCACACCTTGCTTCACGACATGCTTCACGATTGAAGGTAGTGAAGACTATGTTTCACGCCCAAAACCTTTTTCTGTCACTCTTGTGAAACCCTGTGTTCACGACCGTGACAATTCTTCACGACCGTGAACATCTCCACCAAATACTTACAGAAGCGTTCACACTTTGTCTCATGGTCACAAGTAGTGAAGATTGTACATCACGACCGTGACTCTTTTGTCACCACCGTGAAAAATCATCATTCATGCCCATGACCATTAAATGTCACGACCATGAATCATTTCATATTCTTCACCATGGGTAGAATGCCTCTTTAGCAAACCGTGAACATGACATTTATGCCCGTGACTTAGCATTCATGATTGTGAAAATGTCGACTATAAAACATTTTCTGCCATTATTTCTCTCATTCTAACTCTACATATTTTCTCATTTATCACCACATTCAATACCTCTCATAGATTCCGAGCCCCTAGCAGCATTTTCCATCTATAAATACCTTCAAAAACTATTTATTTCATCAGAAATCAAAAAAATCAATAAGTACTCTTCAAAAATCCTTTCAGAAAGTTTCTTCTCAAAAATCAATCTCAACTTAAAATGGAACCTAGCTCCTCCAAAGTCACCAGAAAGAAGTCTCATGCTCTAAGAAGGTACACGTACTACCTTCTCAATATCATTTTGGAGCACTGTCATCTGAGGTATTCGGTTCTCAAGAAAAGACCACTCATTTCTTCTCAATCATTTGAATGGCACGTTGTCAAGACCCTTGGTTTCGAGACAAGCATGACAGAACAACTCCAGGCTTGTCATCTAAAAGATTTTGTTGATATCCATCAACTGACACTAAGGGAACCTACCCTCAAGTTCCTTAGCACCCTGCAAGTCTCTCCCACTGGCACGGTAAAATTTCAATTCTGCAAGCATTCAAACACCCTCACTGCAATGGAGTTTGGTGACATTTTCAACCTTCCCTCTGATGGTATCCTCAATGAAAGTGAGGTGGAGTTCTATGCCAATCCGGCATGGACTCATTTCAGATAAGATTGCAGCTGGGACGTCAAGAAGACGAAGAGCACCCACCTTCGATCACCAGTGCACAAGTACTTACATAGCTTTCTGACCTATAACATCTTTGCAAGAGGGAATAGTAACGGTGCAATTTGGAAATCCTAGCTCTTTCTCCTGGAGATGGCCCGAAGAGGCCTAACAGTGGCTCTATCTCGATGGTTTGCAAACCATCTACTATCAATTGCAACGAAGCCCTCTGGAGATATTTTGATCGGTGGGTACATGACTCACCTTGTTATCAAGCTTGGATATCTAAAGCTAGAAGATCACAACTTCAACCTCGTACCAGCACATCCTAGAGACCAGTTAAACGTCGAGTCTTTTATCAAGATGGGAGCGGCAGTTCGCATAGTTCATGAAAATAACATCTACTACCACTTCACCACTCCAGCTGATGAGATTATTTAGGAAGACAATGATTTTGATGACTTTAAAGCTGGCCTCCTAGGAATCCAGCAAAGAAAAAGAGTTTGAGTCGAGACGGCAACCCCAGAGGTTGAGCATGAAGTTGGACAATCCATTGATGAGTGGTTGGAGAACCTCAAAGATTTCATGGAGTCTCACATGGAGAGCCTCAAAGCAGAAGTAGCTCACCTTAGAGATGGGATGTCAGGCTCCAAATCTAGCTAGAGCTTTAGTTTTTAAGTTTTTATTTCATTTTGTTTACTAGTTTCTAGTATTGAAAATGTAGGACTTTAATTTACTTTTCAAACCTTTGTACTTTTACATTTGGTATTAATATAATTGCATTAGTTTTTCCCTTATGATTTATCTTTTATGTTCTTTTTGTTGATGATAAAAGGGGGAGAACCTAGTAATATAATTGAATTAAATGAATATGCAAGTTACATGAATGCAAATGTCTTGATATACTTTGAATATACCTTCAATATACTTTGCATATACTTAACTAGTTAAAAGCAAACAACTTGATATACTTTGAATATACCTTCAATATACTTTGCATATACTTAACTAGTTAAAAGCAAACAACTTGATATACTTTGAATATACCTTCAATATACTTTGCATATACTTAACTAGTTAAAAGCAAACAACTTGATATACTTTGAATATACCTTCAATTTACTTTGCATATACTTAACTACTTAAAAGAAAATTTTGGTATACATTGGATATACTTTACATATACCTTTCATATATCTAATCTAGGAAGCAAGCATCCATGCTACACTTCATCATTCTTAAAAATTCTTGCACTTTATTATTTTTTGTCTTAAGCATCTTTTGAGGGGGAGACTTCTCAAAAGTACATATTGTTATATTATTTGTCACAATCAAAACGAGGAAGATTGTTGAACCTTGAGGGGTATTTCCGGTAGTTTGATGCTAACAAATAAAATAGCAATAATGTATTTAACATACTTGTGTTCTAAGTTTATTGAACAGGGTATGCAATGTGATGCAAGAATGGAAGACTAACTTTGAAAGTCAAAAAATGAAGAAATAGCATGTTCATGTCCGTGACTGTTTATGTCACGCCCGTGATGCAGCTTAGCGCCAACTATCCAAAATTTAAAGTTCATAGCCATGAAGGATCATAGCAATCGTGAATGATCATATCAGTCACACCCATGAAAAATAGTCACACCCGTGAGAAAACATGTCAAATTCCTCTAGAGAGCTTCATGACCAAAGTCACCACTTGGACCACGGCTTGGAAGGATATTCACACCCGTGAAAGAATAATGTCACGCCCATGATCAAATACTTCAATTCCTTCCAGAATGCTTCATGGACAGAGTCACCAAATGGACCACAACCTGGAAGAACATTCACGATCGTGACACACATATTCACGACCGTGAATGAGGAAAGAGAAACATGTTAGGTGTGACATTAAGAGTTGGTGCAATGGCTATTTCTACATTAAATGCAACCAAACGACTATAATTCTCCAAGGAAGTATAAATGCAAGTCATTTATGAATCCAAAATAAGAGAATAGCAATTACTTCGAATCAAAATCTTGTTGTGGCCATTTATTCATTAATTACTTTCAACTAAACTTTAATTCTCTGTAAAAATATTTTTGCTCATAATTTCATAGCATTATAGATTTGTGAGTGTTTCTCTTTGTAATCTACTACTCAAGTGAGTTTGGGTATATTGGGTTAAAAGTATAACACTTGTAAGGGTTATATGTGTGAGCCATTAAAACACAAAGAATTGGTTTATTGTGTGAGCCATTAAAACACAAGGGATTTCTGGGTTAGGTGTGATCCATTGATATAAACACCATAGTTGGGAGTGAGTTTGTAAAACTCCATTGTAAAACTTATTTTGTTAGTGAAACTCCCAATCGAGATTGGGGAGAGGAGTAGGGTTTGTTAACACCCGAACCTCTATAAATTTTTTATGTGATATCTTCCTATCCCTACTCTACTTAGCTTTTCATTCTACACTTAAAAGTTAAGAATTTTTAATATCCAATTCAACCCCCCTTCTTGGTTCATTAATTGGGCAACAGTGAGCTCAACAATTTGTAAAGCCAAATCATTACCACTATAAACTTCATGCACTGCTATTTTCTCTCCTTTCACACTCTTTTGTTGAGAATTAGCTCCCAAAAATTCAAATATGTCATACACTTCGGTTGTTGTCTTTTCTCCCATGGCTTTTTAGCTGCATTGTCAACTATACATTGATATTGTTGACTCAAACCATCATAAAAGGATTGATTCATTACAGGAAGAGGGTACCTATGGTGAAGGCACTATAAAAGAAGCATTTCAAACCTATCCCATGCCTCATGAAATGTTTCAGAGTTTTTTTGTAAAAATTTGTAATTTCTGCTCTTAACTGATTTGTCTTCTAATAGAAATAGAATTTACCCATAAATTTGTGATAAACTTTAGTCCAGTTGTTGAGAGAGTTAGGGGATAAATCCATAAGTCATGCGTTGGCTCTATCTTTTAAGGTGTAAGAAAAACACATCATCCATAGTTACTCTTCATTCACCCTCTTCAAAGGGAAAGTGTTGATGGTTGCATAAAATTCTCTTATGAACATTAGAGGGTCTTCATTCAGTAGCCCACAGAAGGATGGCAGCATGTTCAAATGTATGATTTTTAGCTCATAATTTCTTGCTACCTCTCCTAATACGATACACGAGGTAGTGTTGCCAATTACAGGTTTAACATAGTCTTTCATGGCCAATTGCCTCTATACCTCAGCTTCTCTTAGTGGGATTGCCATCAGTTTTATCATTACTTCTTCTTCCGAATTTTCAAGATTTTTGAATATTTCTTCTTTTTTTTCAAAAGGTCTCTCTTCTTGTCTATATGTCTTATACCTCAAACAGTAACTTCTCTGAGAAAATGTTTCTCCAAACTTTATTTGTTTACTGTACCTGACATAAAACTAAAGTCAACAACTGAAAAATATGAAAAGGAAGAAAATAAATAAAAATTGCAAACAATTGTGTAAAAGACAAATGTTGGTAAATAATTTAACTAGGAATCTAAAAATAATTCTCCGGAAACAATGCCAAAAACTTGATATAACTCAAAGTATACTCGCAAGTGTAGAAACTAATATAATATTGTAAGTTTACTCCTGAGGTCAATCTCTCAAGGAACTATATGGTTCTAAATCCTTAATTAGTTTAAAATTACCAATAAATAGTGAAATAAAATCCTAAACACTCTAACCAATTTTAATGAGTTGATTAAGCTATAAGAAAAATAGAAAACTAATATTGCAGAAAAAAGTAACTAAGGAAATCAATGAGAGAAGCAATAGAAACTTAGTTCACAACCTCCAATTTGCATATCCCTTAATGAATTAAGGACCAATGAATGTAGATTTTCTAGTTCTTGCCTTTAAGCGCTAATTAATCAAATCAATGAATTAACTAGTATTCAATATAATTTTTAGGTTAAATTACAGGTAGCGTGTCTAATAATCTAGCCCTAACATGTCCATTAAAAGTTAAATAATTAGTGATTAAGTAACTATTAAACACAATTGATGTTGAACCTTGAGGGGTATTTCCGTCATTTTGATGCTAACAAATAAAAAAGCAATAATGTATTTAACATACTTGTTTTCTAAGTTCATTGAACAGGGTATGGAACATGATAGCAAGAATGGAGAATGGAAGACTAACCTTAAAAAGACAGAAAATGAAGAAATAACATGTTCACGCCCGTGACCTTCTATGTCACGCTCATGAGGAAGCTTAGCGCCAACTATCCAACATTTAAAGTTCACAGCCATAAAGAAAGATATGAATCATGAATGATCATATCAGTCACGACCATGAAAGAAAGTCACACCCGTGAGAAGACATGATTAATTCCTCTAGAGAACTTCACGGCCAGAGTCACTACGTGGACCACGGCTAGGAAGGATGTTCACGCCCGTGAATACATAATGTCACACCCCTGATCAAACACTTCAAATCCTTTCAGAATGCTTCATGGCCAAAGTCACCACTCAAGTCACGACTTGGAAGAACAGTCACGACCGTGACACTCATACTCACGACCGTGAAAGAGGAAAGAGAAACATGTCAGGTGCGAAAATAAGAGTTGGTGCACTGGCTATTTCCGCATTAAATGCAACCAAACGGCTATAATTATCCATGGAAGTATAAATGCAAGTCATTTATGAATCCAGAACAAGAGAATAGCTAATACTTCTAATCAAAATCTTGTTGTAAGCCAGTTGTGCATTTAATACTTTCAAAACAAACATTTATTCTCTGTAAAAATATTTTTGCTCATTATTCTCTAAGCATTATATATTTGTAAGTGTTTCTCTTTGTAATCTACTACTCAAGTGAGTTTGGGTATTTTGGGTTAAGAGTATAACACTTGTAAGGGTTATTTGTGTGAGCCTTTAAAACACAAGGAATTGGTTTATTGTGTGAGCCATTAAAACACAAGGGATTTCTGGGTTAGGTGTGATCCATTGTTAGAAACACCATAGTTGGGAGTGAGCTTGTAAAACTCCAATATAACACTTAGTGTGTTAGTGAAACTCCCAATTGAGATTGGGGAGAGGAGTAGGGTTTGTTAACACCCGAACCTCTATAAAAATTCCTGTGTGAAATCTTCCTATCCCTACTTAACTTAACTTTTCTTTTCGCATTTAAAAGTTAAAATTTTTAATATCAAATTCAACCCCCCCTTCTTGGTTCAATATCTGGGAAACAATTGGTATCAGAGCTTAGTCTAGCATCGAAGCCTAAACAGCACTAACAAAGATCAAGATATGGCCAATGAAGGATTCTAAAGTCTCAAGCCTTACTTTGATGGAGCAAATTATGCTCATTGGAAGTTTCGGATGGAGACATATCTGAATAGTGAAGGAATTGAATTCTGGGATAGTGTTGGGAAAGAATGGACACCACCAACTAGAAGAGGAGTTGATGGTGAAAAAAAAAATCTTGTCAATAGATGATTAGACAAAGCCTCAAAGAATAGCAAACTTCAAAAACAATAAGGCAATGACAATTCTCTCAAGCTCATTATCCATTGAAGAATGTGGAAAAATACAACACTGCCCAACTGCTTACAGCATATGGAAAACATTAGAAAACTATCATGAAGGAACAAAGCAAGTTAAATCCAAGAAGATTCAACTTCTTACTTCAGAGTATCAGCTCTTCAAGATGAAATCCAATGAGTCAATTACTGACATGACCAACTGTCTTCTAGCCATCATAAATGGCATGAGAAAACTTGGGAAACTCCTGAGCTTGGAAGATGTTAATAACAAAATCCTGAGAAGTCTTCCTCTAAAATATTACGGTTCAAGAGTTACCGGTATGGAAAAGGCAAATGAAGACATGAGCATTATGAATACTGATGTGCTTATTGGCAAATTTCTTACACATGAAATGGCAATGAAAAGAGATAGAGAGCTTGAAGCAGAGCCAGAAAAAAGAAAGCCTCTAGCACTAAAAACCTCTACTTCAAAATCTTAAAAGGAAGTTGAAGATGATGAAGAAAAGAGTGATGATGCAAATAAGAACATTGTTATGCTCTCAAGAAGGCTGAAAAAAATTATTGAGAAGAGAATGAGAAACTCTAGAAAATTTAGGCAAAAAAACCTCAAACAGACTTCTAATGATGCACAAAGAAGTAAAGATGAGGTAAAGTGCTATGAATGTGGGAAGAAATGGCATATTAAACCGGAATGTCCAAGGCTCAAAAAGCACAAGAGCAAATACCAAAGAGACAATGGGGAAACAGGTCACAAAGCCACATGGGATGACGAAAGCTCTTCAAGTGAAAAAGATGACAATGAAAGTGAAAAGGTCAACCTATGCTTCATGGCTATAAAGGATCATGTCTCGAATAAGGTAGGATCACTTCACTCATACTCTTTCAATAATGACAGTAGTGATAATGATAGTAATAGTGAAGATGATGATGATGATGATGAGCAAATCCTAATAGAAGTATTGAATCTAGAACTAGAGAAATATAGAAGTAAATTCAATACTTATAAGAATAACATTTCTAATTTGAAAATCAAAATAGATGCTTTAGAAAAGGAGAACTTTAAGCTTAAATCATCTAATGAATCTCTTTAAAAGTCATTAGATGAATACTCTTCAAGACCCTCAACCAAATCCTTGCTTAAAGAAAACAATACTTTGAAAAATGAAGTTGAGGAACTTAGAAACTCCATTTCAAAATTTCACAAGGGAAATGAGAGTTTAGATACTCTCATTGTGTCTCAAATGTCACCCTTAATTAGACATGGTCTAGGATTTAAGGGTACATCATCATCTTCTCACAAGACTTCACATCTCCACATTTGTTGTAACAGCCCCAAGGGTTAAGTGTACAAAATACACTAAATCTTTTATACATAAGAGGGATGATCAAGGATTGGAAATCCTAAGAAAGAAACCTCAAAAGGTTAATCATGCCTTTATGTATAAGAAGCATGCATCTAGAAAAGCACCAATTCATCATGATTGTGCATGTCAGTTCTCTCAAACTCAGTCTAATAGAAATATGGCATTCAAAAGCATTGTAAGACCAAAAAGCATTTTTAGACCTAAACAATGTAATTATTGTATGAAATTTGGTCATATAAATAAACATTGTTGGATAAGGAAGGCTCATTGGGAACCTTCATGTGCTAACCCCCAAGGACCCAAGCTCATTTGGGTACCTAAAAATCATACTTGTATTATGATTCTATAGGTATGCCTCAAGTCCACAATAAACAAAAATGCTTAGCTAGTAGACAGTGGATGCTCAAGGCATATGACAGGAGACAAACAACTTTTCAATGAAATCAAAAGTATTGATGGAGGTAAAGTTACCTTTGGAAACAATGCTAAGGGTAAGGTAATTGGCATTGGCTCTATTGGTATTAATGGTACTAATTTCATTAAAGATGTCTTGCTTGTTGATGGCTTGAAACATAACTTGTACTAATTTCATTAAAGATGTCTTGCTTGTTGATGGCTTGAAACATAACTTGTTAAGTGTAAGTCAATTATGTGATAAAGGAAATAAAATAATATTTACTTCCAACGAATGTCTTGTAACCTCTTTTAATGGCCAAGAGATATTTAAAGGAAATAGAGATGTCAATACCTACATAATAGACTTACACAAAATATCCAACCATTCCTCTAAGTGTCTTGTGACTACTAGTGATGAATCTTGGTTGTGGCATAGAAGGCTTGATCAGGCAAGCATGGATTTAATTCAAAGCCTCAGCATAGGAGAGCTGGTAAAGGGACTGCCAAAAGTCAAATGGACTGCCAAAAGTCAAATTTGAAAAAGACAAGACATGTGAACCTTGCCAAAGAGGAAAACAACACAAGTCATCCTTCAAATCCAATAATATTGTCAGTACCTCAAAACCTCTACAACTCCTGCATCTAGATTCATTTGGACCTACTAGAATTGCAAGCTTATGAGGTAAACATTATGCCTTTTTCATCGTAGATGATTACTCTAGATTTACTTGGGTAATTTTCTTAGCTCAAACGAATGATGCCTTTGAAACTTTCAGAAATTTTGCTAAAAAAGTTCAAAATGAAAAATGATATTGTATTTCAAAAATAAGAAGTGACCGTGGCAAAGAATTTGAAAATGAAAACTTTGAAAGCTTTTGTCTTGAACATGGAATTTCGCAGAATTTTTCATCTCCTAGGACACCTCAACAAAATGGGGTAGTCGAAAGGAAAAATCGAACTTTAATTGAAATGGCTCAAACAATGCTCAATGAGTATGGTTTACCAACTTACTTCTGGGCCGAAGCCACAAATACTGCATGTTATATTTCAAATCGAGTTTTCAAAAGACCTCTCTTAAACGAAACTTCATTTGAGCTATGGAATGGAAGAAAACCCTTGATATCATACTTTAGAGTATTTGGATGCAAGTGCTTCATATTGAATACCAAGGACAACCTTGGAAAATTTGGCTCTAAATCTGATGAGGGTATCTTTTTAGGATACTCTACAACTAGCAAAGCATATAGAGTATTTAATAAAAAGTCATTAACTATTAAAGAATCTATGCATGTTGCTTTTGATGAATCTAATAGGCTTGATCTTGTGAAAGGTAGTGTTCTTGATGATGTTGTAGGTACCATGGAAAGACTTGATCTTGAAAATGAAAGAGAAGAAAATGATCAAGAAGATTCACATCAAGATGATTCTCTACCTCCAACTCAAGAGGAAAATAGGCAAGAGCTCCCAAAGGAATGGAGATTGACAAAAGATCACCCCCAAAGAGAAAATCATTGGTGATCCTACAAGGGGAGTAAGTATTAGATTTCATCTCAAACATTTAGTTTTTGACCTTGCGTTTGTTTTTCAAATTAAACCTAAAAATATTAATGAGGCTCTTAATGATGAAAGTTGGGTGATTGCTATGCAAGAGGAACTCAACCAATTTGAGAGAAGTAAGGTATGGACCTTAGTACCTAGACCCAATGAGCATCAAATCATAGGAAGCAAATGGGTATTTAGAAATAAACTAGATGAACAAGGTTCAATTACTAGGAATAAGGCTAGGTTGGTTGAAAAAGGATATGATCAGGAAGAAGGAATAGATTATGATGAGACTTATGCTCCTATAGCTAGATTATAAGCCATAAGAATACTTTTAGCATATGCATGCCACATGAATTTCAAACTCTTTCAAATGGATGTAAAAAGTGCCTTTTTAAATGGCTTTATAGAATAAGAAGTTTATGTAGAACAACCACCAGGTTTTGAAAGCTATGATTTTTCCAACCATGTATTTAAACTTTCAAAAGCTTTATATGGTTTAAAACAAGCCCTAAAAGCTTGGTATGAAAGACTAAGTTCTTTTTTCTTAGAAAATAATTTTACAAAGGGGAATGTTGACACTACATTATTCATTAAAAAGCATAAGCATGATACTCTAATTGTTCAAATTTATGTTGATGATATCATATTTGGTTCTACTAATGAATTGCTTTGTCAAGAATTTGCTAAGTGTATGGTTAGGGAATTCGAAATGAGCATGATGGGTGAGCTAAAATTCTTCCTTGGTCTACAAATAAAACAAGGCAATGAGGGCATATTCATCAACTAGTCCAAATATTCCAAAGACTTACTTAAGAAATTTGGAATGGAATGATGCAAAAATGCCAAGACTCCAATGAACACATCAACAAAATTGGACAAGGATGAAAAGGGTAAGACCATTAATGAAAAGCTCTATGGAGGTATGATCGGATCACTTTTATATCTTACTGCCTCTAGATCCGACATAATGTATAGTGTATGCTTATGTGCTCACTTTCAATCATGTCCTAAAGAGTCTCATTTAAATACAGTAAAAAGAATTTTAAAATATTTACATGGCTCATTGCATCTAGGTTTATGGTATCCTAGAAATTCATCCTTTCACATTATAGGATATTTAGATGTTGATTACGCTGGAAGTCTTTTAGATAGAAAAAGTACTTCAGGTACTTGTCACTTTATTGGAGAATGCTTAGTTTCTTGGTTTAGCAAGAAACAAGTCTCAATTGATCTTTCTACCGCTGAAGCGGAGTATGTGGCAGTAGGATGTTGTTGTATACAAATCCTTTGGATGAAACAACAACTTAAGGATTATGGTCATAGTATGAATCATATACCTATTAGATGTGACAATATAAGTGCTATAAATCTATCTAAGAATCTCATTCAACACTCTAGAATGAAGCATATTGACATAAGACATCATTTTATTAGAGATCATGTTCAATATGAAGATGGTGTATTGGAATTTATAAGCACAGACAATCAATTGGCAGATATCTTCACTAAGTCTCTAAATGAGGAAAGATTTAATTTCATAAGAAGAGAGCTTGGTATGATTGATGGATTAACTTTATGATTGGCAAAATTGTCGAACCTTGATTGTTAATCTTGTGTCTTTTGTCTCATCTTTTTAGATATAAGATAGCTAATTTCATAGAAATATATGTTATAGGGGATAGAAGCTTCTTAGAATTTCTTTAGTCTTGTTTTTCACTTAATTTTATTTAATGAGGATTTTAGGCAATTCACGCCCGTGATATGTATTCACGGTCGTGATCATAATCGCCAAAAGCTCCAGTAGCTTTCACGATTGAAGGTAGTGAAGACTATGTTTCACGCCTATAACCTTTTTCTATCACCCCTGTGAAACCCTATGTTCATGCCCGTGACGCTTATTCACGACCGTGAAAATTTCCATCAAAACCTTACAAAAGCGTTCACGCTTTGTGTCACGCTCTGTTTCACGATCACAAGTAGTGAAGATTGTACTTCACGCACGTGACTCGTTTGTCACCACCATGATATTTCATCATTCATGCCCGTTATCTTTAATTGTCACGACCGTGAATAGTTTTGCATCTCTTTTCACGGGTAGAGCGCCTCTTCAGCAAACTGTGAACACCCGTGACTTAGTTTTCACGCCTGTGAAGATGTAGTCTATAAAACATTTCTGTCGTTATTTCTCTCATTTCCAAGTCTCCAACTTCTCTCATTTATCACCATTGAATACCATTTTGAAGATTTCGGCCCCCTAGCAACTCATTCCATCTATAAATACCTTCAAAAACTTTCTCCATCATTAGAAATCAAAACACCTTAGGCTCTACTCCAAAATTTCCATCAGATTTTCACTCTTCAAAAATACATTTCTCAATCAAAAATGGAAATCGGCTCCTCCAAAGGTACCAGAAAGAAGTCTCATGCTCCAAGAAGGTACACGAACTACCTTCTAAACATTATTCTGGAGCACTGTCATCCAAGATACTCGATTCTCAAGAAAAAACCACTCCTTTCCTCTCGATCATTTGAGTGGCAAACTATCAGAACACTTGGACTCAACAAGCATAACGGAACAACTCCAGGCTTGTCATCTGAAAGATTTCGTCAATATCCATCAACCGACATTGAGGGAACCAACTCTAGAGTTCCTTAGCACCCTGCAAGTCTCTCCTACCGACACGGTGAAATTCCAACTTTGCAAGAATCCGAACACCCTCTCTGCCACAGAGTTTGGTGACATGTTCAACCTTCCCTCTGACGGTATCCTGAATGAGAGTGAGGTGGAGTTCTATGCTACTCAGGCATGGACTCACTTCAAGTTTGACTGCAGCTGAGACGTCAAAAAGACGAAAAACACCCACCTTCGATCCCCAGTGCATAAGTACTTGCATAAGTTTCTAACCTATAGCATTTTTGCCAAAGGAGATAGCAATGGATCAATTCAGAAATCCAAGCTCTTTCTCCTGGAGATGGCCCGAAGAGGCCTAACAGTGGCTTTATCTCAATGGTTTGCAAACCATCTTCTGTCAATTGTCACCAAGCCCTCAGGAGACATTCTGATTGGTGGGTACGTGACTCACCTTGTTAACAAGCTGGGGTATTTAAAGCTAGAGGAGAACCACTTCAACCTTGTACCAACACATCCTCGAGACCGATTAGACGTCGAGTCCTTTATCAAAATGGGAGCGGTTGTTCGTATAGTTCATGAGAACAACATCTACTACCGTTTCACCAACACTGCTGGTGAGATTATTTGGGAGGACAATGACTCGGATGACTTCAAAGATGGCCTCCAAGGAATCCAGCAGAGGAAGAGAGTTCGAGTTGAGATGGCGCCTCCAGAGGTTGAGCAGGAAATTGGACAATCCTCTGCCTCCACACTAAACTTGGCTCAGCAAGTGGTTGATCTCTTAACACCATGGTTTGAGCAATTGTAGGCTTCAATGGATGAGAGGTTAGAGAACCTCAAGGATTTCATGGAGTCTCGCATGGAGAGCTCAAGACGAAAGTAGCTCGCCTTAGAGATGGGATGTCCGGCTCAAAATCTAGCTAGACTAGATGTTAGCTATGTTATTTTTTAGCTTGTTTGATGTAGGACTTTCAATTTCTTTTCAAATCTTTCTATTTGCATTTTTATATTAATATAATGGCTTTTGTTTTCCATTATAATTTATCTTTTTGTTAGTCTTTTTGTTGATGACAAAAGGGGGAGAACCTAGCAATATATTATATTTAAAGTTAAATGCAATACTTATTTTGAATCAAATGAATATGCAAGTGTGCAAATGAGTTGATATACCTTAAATATACCTTAAGTATACTTTGCATATACCTTCATGCAAGTTACATGAATGAATATGCACTTTATATACTTTAAATATACCTTAAATATACTTTGCATATACTTAACTTGTCTTAAGTAAAAATTTGGTATACATTGGATATACCTTGCATATTTTGATGCTACACTTCATCATTCTTTACAATTCTTGCACCTTAGTAATTTTTTTATCTTGAGCATCTTTTAAGGGGGAGACTTCTCAAAAGCATATATTGCTAG
The DNA here is from genome assembly GCA_023653625.1 of Triadica sebifera. NCBI lineage: Eukaryota > Viridiplantae > Streptophyta > Magnoliopsida > Malpighiales > Euphorbiaceae > Triadica > Triadica sebifera. The sequence continues at coordinate 12,706,515 of CM042905.1, forward strand.
ATTATTTGTCACCATCAAAAAGGGGAAGATTGTTGAACCTTGAGGGGTATTTCCATCATTTTGATGCTAACAAATAAAATAGCAATAATGTATTTAACATACTTGTTTTCTAAGTTCATTGAACAGGGTATGGAACATAATAGCAAGAATGGAGAATGGAAGACTAACCTTAAAAAGATAAAAAATGAAGAAATAGCATGTTCACGCCCGTGACCTTATATGTCACGCTTGTGATGAAGCTTAGCGCTAACTTTTGAACTTTTAAAGTTCACGGCCATGAAGAATGATAGCAACCATGAATGATCATATCAGTCACGACCGTGATAGAAAGTCACGCCCGTGAGAAGACATGGCTAATTCCTCTAGAGAGCTTCACAACCAAAGTCACTACTTGGACCACGGCTAGGAAGGATGTTTATGCCCGTGAATACATAATATCACGCCCATGATCAAACACTTCAAATCCTTCCAGAATGCTTCACAGCCAAAGTCACCACTCAAGTCACAGCTTGGAAGAACAGTCATGACCGTGACATTCATACTCACGATCGTGAAAGAGGAAAGAGAAACGTGTCAGGCACGAAAATAAGAGTTGGTGCAACGGCTATTTCCGCATTAAATGCAACCAAACGGTTATAATTCACCATGGAAGTATAAATGCAAGTCATTTATGAATCCAGAACAAGAGAATAGCTAATACTTCTAATCAAAATCTTATTGTAAGCCATTTGTGCATTTAATACTTTCAAAACAAACATTTATTCTCTATAAAAATCTTTTTGCTCATTATTCTCTGAGCATTATAGATTTGTAAGTGTTTTTCTTTGTAATCTACTACTCAAGTGAGTTTGGATATTTTGGATTAAGAGTAGAATACTTGTAAGGGTTATTTGTGTGAGCCTTTAAAACACAAGGAATTAGTTTATTATGTGAGCCATTAAAACACAAGGGATTTCTAGGTTAGGTGTGATCCATTATTAGAAACATCATAGTTGGGAGTGAGCTTGTAAAACTCCATTGTAACACTTAGTGTGTTAGTGAAATTCCCAATTGAGATTGGGGAGAGGAGTAGGGTTTGTTAACACCTGAACCTCTATAAAAATTCCTGTGTGAAATCTTCTTATCCCTACTCAACTTAACTTTTCTTTCCACATTTAAAAGTTAAAATTTTTGATATCCAATTCAATCCCCCTTCTTGGTTCAATGTCTGGGCAACAATTGAAACTGAAGAAATCATGCATTCATTAAGTAAATAAAAAGGAACAATACAAATTGGGGTTACTCACTAAGAACCCATTAAATTCTTTAGCCTCTCATTTTAATAACAATGGTCATGTCTATTTTGATTGACTAAGTTAAACATAAAAGAAAAAAAAATATGAAAAAAAAATTCCTGAAACACTACTACGGAATTCTTAACTCTCATTCTGAGTGAACATACATCTCAACGTAAAATAAAACTAGAATATATAACCTAATAATTCCTATTTAAACTCTAATTCTAAAGATTCAATTATTCCTAATTAAGATATAATTTCCCCTATAGATGATTATCAAATCGATATTTATTTTCAAAATATGGACCCCATTTGATCGAAATAGAGTTTGCATATGACTGGACTTCTACAGTAAAAAGAATCATCACGTGTGTGATAAGGTGTCATAAGCATGACACACTCTTCAACAAAATATTCAATACAATGGTGATAATTCCTCATGTGCATGATAGGTAAACAAATCAGCGATAATCAAAACCATATGCCAGTGATAGAAAACTGAGTTTCAGGAACTTCATGCTCACGATCAAAACCATGTGCCATTGACAAGAACAAAAGGACAAAGTCAGAATGGCTAGAGACACCCCTCACGCCCGTGACACATTGTCATGCTCGCAAGGCTCCAAACTTTGCTTTTTCTCCTCACGTGCGTGAGGGTCTTAGCTCATTTCCTATATTTTAACTCTTCTTCTTGTAATCACAAAATTAGAACAATTAAGCACCTAAACATAATAAAAATCCATAATTAAACATAAAAAATATCAATAAAAACTAGAACAAATAAAAACCCATCAGTTTATTCCAACATCATTATGAACAATAAGAAAAGATTCAATAAATTTACTATCAAGTTTCAATTTATATAGGCCATCAGTAAGAACATCAGAACCAATGCATAAGGTGTTCTTAAATAAATTGAAACAACCATGTCCAAAATCTCCTTTAAACCCAATAATATCAAGTTTTGAAATAAAAACTAGGTTCCTAGAAATTGAAGGTACATAGAGTGTTTCTAGAAGATCCAGTTGATAACTGGAACTCAAAATCAATCGATAAGTCCCTATGCCTTCAATTGGAGCTTTCATACAGTTTCCCATAAAAAGAGAATTCTCACTTAGGTTTATGGTTTAGATCGTAAGAAATCTCTACATCATATTGGAAACATGAGTAGTAACACCAGAATCAAGCCACCAAGAGTTCGAAGAAACTTTAGATAAGTTTGATTGGAAACATGCAAAAACATAGTATGTATCTTTCTTTTCGAACCAAGCCTTATGTTTTAGGCAATCTTTCTGCCAATGTCCAACTTTCTTGTAAAATATGCACTTCTTGGCTTTCGGTCCTTTTGATTCGCCTATGTAACATTAACAAATGCCTTTTTTTTCTTGAACTTGTTGGGTTTTACCTTCAGTCCTTTACTAGCTTCTTGATGCACTAGGTTAGTAGAATTACTCCCTTGTTTCTTCAATCTCACTTCCACTTGAGTAAGCTTACTGGATAATTCATTAACAATCCACTTTCCCTTCATAGTTTTATAATTAATTTAAAAAGGTCCATACTCAGGAGGTAGTGAGTTTGGGATAAATTGTACCATAAAAGAATAATCCACCGTCATTCCTAATGTATTTAGCCTTGCTACAATGTTAATCATATCAAGAATATGGTCATGCGTATTTCACAACCCATTATACTTCATGGTTGTGAGTTCTGCCATAAGGGTACCAGCGAGTGATTAGTCTGCAAAACAAAAACTTTCTTCCACAAATTTCAAGTATTATCTTGCACTTTCAGTTTGTCGAATAGTTGTCCTAATATTGTTAACAATAATCATTCGCATAAACATGAGGCTCGATCTATTAAAGCATTCTCATGCCTTATGGTATAATTTCTCTTTCTCACTACTTATATCTATAAGAGCAAGAGGTTGATCCTCTAATAATGCCAAGTCAAGATCCAAGATGCCTAAGTGGAAATTGACTTGTTCACTCCTTTCAGAAAAATTCAAACCATTGAAAACAGTAACAAATGAAGCTTGCGAATGAAGAGAAATAGCTACAAAATTAAACATAAATGCTCACATTATAAACAATTTCATTTATGGATTCAGAATCAGTAAGCAATAAAAGCATACCATAGTTCCGCTTTAGATGGATACTACAATACACTACCATAATTTAAATGCCAATGATAACTAATTATGAGTAAACGAATACTTCAAATTAAACGCATAATGTCATATTTAGATATACATGCATATTTGACCAAAATATTAATTTACTCTCATTATGTCTAGTCTTTCATACAATAATTAAACTCGCCTTTAGGTGAATTAGAAGGCTACGAAGTACTAAACATCTATTTATTATTAACTTTATTTCCCATAGGCATTTCAATAAACATTACTGGTGATTGATCGTTCATTTATTTATGCATGACATCATCATAGTTTGACCACTTTGGTGACTAACAAACAGTAAAAATATTAAATTCATGCATAAATAAAAACTTCATTTCTTAGTAATATGCATTTATAAAACAATAATGCGGAAACTTGATAAATGCAATCAATATATATATATATGCACAAATTTTATATGCATACAAAACAAAATTCTTGATGTCTCTATCATGTATACAATAACATGCCAATTTTCATGATGTCATGCAAACAATAGTATTTTGATTTTAAATAAACTTCAACTTTAAGAGTGATAGTCTATAAAATTGCTAGTAATTATATTGCTTTAACTATATTTCTGTCCGTATAATTGTTGGTAATTATATGCTTTAATTATGTTTATGTATATAATTATTGGCAATTATATATTTCTATACAGATATACTTGTATATTGACAGTGAGTTATCTTACATCATGACAATTATTATTCTAGGACCAAAATTAAAACAATAATATAATCCGTACAGTCAAATTAAAACATCAAATTATCATTTTAAATTCAACGAACAATAATAATAATAATCTAACCAAAATTCAAGAGAGAGAAATAATAAAAATATATCATGAACATCAATGGAGAAATTATATATTCAGAACCAAAGGCTCTGATACCACATATAAATTTAATGGGAAATATTCAATTAACCCTAAAATACTAATCAAGGATCTTGAACACATATTTCTCACTATGAAAATTATATAAACACATACCTAATGAGTTTGATGGAATTGACATGATGCAATTCTCAAGATAAATTGATTTCTCTCTAAGCCCTTTCTTATGTTTATGATGGCTTTCTAATGGCTTAATCTTATTTTTGTAATATAAACCTTAATGGGTAGAAAGATGACCAATTATATTACCATAACTTAATTTGGTACATTCATAACATAACTAAACAAAAGGTCAGGATTAATTAGTTATTTAATTATTGTAATAATTGTTATGGGCTTATGAATTAATAATTAGCTAGACCAAAACTAGATTAGGTCATATTCTAACCATGAGATGATAAAAAAAAAAATTAATAAGATTGTATCGAGTTTGAACTTTAAGCATGTATAAAACACTTTTAAAACAAATGAAAAAATATTTTACTTTTTATATACAATTATTCTATGCAAATTTAGATTAGTCTACAAGTAATCATATTGCTTTATTAGAAAAAAAAAATCATAAGTTGTTGGTATGAAGTTTAATGTAATTGTCAGTAATACAACAGAATATTGGTAAACTAAAATAATGGTACAATGATGAATTACAGTATGAATAATGATATTTATCCGAATTTCTTTTGTACCAATTTATTCCCACTGTATTAAAATATTGATACTTTAATGCTAATCGAGTAATACAAATAGATAAATTGATAAATTATAAATATTATAATATTTGATAGGAGTTGGTACAAATAGCATTTTTCATATCAAATAAGTTCCTATGATCCTATACCTCCCTCCCAAGTGCTGCCTGCAATAATGAGATGTAACCCAATATATTAATTTAACAAGTTGACAAACGTTAGTGGAAACGAAATATTTATCACACAAATAACCACTGACTGTAGCACAATTATAATTAAAAGAAATGTGAAAAAATAAGAGAAATTTTAGTTCTCTTTTTTTCTTTTGAAAGAAAAAAATGATTGGACTGCGAATTTGAAATCAAAATTGGAATTGAAATAAAATAGAATAAAATTGTAATAATTGTTCATTCATTATGTTTGATTTGATATTATATAGAATTATGATTTTCTTTAAAACTATTTAGATTTTGAAGGTTCTGAAATTAAAAATTAATATCAATTTTCTAAATTATTCTATTATCAATATTTCTTTTCATATTTATTTCTATACTTCAATTAAAATTTCAACTTGCAAAATATACTCATTAAAGTGATTCAAATATCCCAAAATTTAAAATAAAAAATTTATTCTTTTTTTTATATAGTACTTTCAATTCCTAATCTCACAATTTTGAAAATAAATTTAGTATTATCACATTAAAAGTTATTATTTTATTCCTTTATTTTACAAATTAATATATTTGAGATATTATCGTTTTGCAGTATTATTAAAGCATCATATGGTTAGTGTTCACCGGAGAAATTGGCTCGTCAGGTAATAAAAATTTTATTCTTTTTTTTTTAATTTTTATAGTACTTTCAATTCTTAATCTTACAATTTTGAAAATAAATTTAGTATTATCACATTAAAATTTATTATTTTATTCCTTTATTTTACAAATTAATATATCCGAGGTATTATCGTTTTGCAGTATTATTAAAGTATCATATGGTTAGTTTTCACCCGAGAAATTGGCTTGTCGGGTAAAATCTAATAAAGATAAATTGAATCTAGTGGTACTTTGAAAAATATAAAATTGGGTTCAAAAGACCTACAAAGTTCGTCAAGTAAAAATAGAGTCCTGGGGTAACTATCTATAGTAGTTATGACAAACAATTGAACACTATTTTGAAATTAATCGGTTTATAGAAAGTGCGAAATAATAATCAATGGATCATAAAAATGTTAAAACTAAGGACAATGTTAAGAACAACGATAAGTAAATAAGATTGATTTGTTGAATATATGATATGTTGTGTTATTAACAAGTTATCCCATTTCTAGATTACAATAGAGACATGTTTGGTATGCCTAATTTTGGAATAGGAATGAGATTTTTATTTCAATTTTAGATTTTATACTTATTTTCTTTGGGAATCAGGAATACTATTACCTAGTTTTTTTGTGGTATTTAGAATCTATTTCCTTATTTTAAAAGCTACTATTACAATTACAAGTATTTTCCTTTAAGTGTTTTTTTTAATTGCATTTTTTTTACTTTTAAATTTTATGAATTTATTTTAGTAAAGCTCTCGACTATTTTTTTAAAATTCTCAATTAAAATTTTATTTATTAAGATTTTATATTTCAATTTTTATGCATTTTATTTATGAAATCACACAAAACATAAATTTTTATTACATAACATATACAAAACATAAAAATATGAATAAAAATTTATATTTTAATAATTATTTTTTAATTTTATTCTTTTTATTTATGACTAAGTTCTAACTTTTTTTTTTTTTAATACCATACATGAGCCGGGTATAATCCTAATTGGATTCAGGAGTCTTCCTTTGGAAGTATCAGTCCTAACTAAATACAACAACAAACAAATAGGATTCTTATCCTAATCCATTTAGGATTTTGCTTCAATGGGCCTAGATTAATTTATATCCCTAAATTTCTTTTCTAGGCGAAATGTGCTTTCCAAGTCCAAATTAGGCTCTAAATGTGGCGGTATAAAATACAATATATTATTGCTTTTCTTAATTTTAATTACATATACAGTTTGTTTGTTTTTTTTGGCCGGAGCATATTTGATTATAATGTAAAATTTGTTAATGTTGTTGTTGTTGTTATTATTATTATTGTTATTATTATTATTATTATTATTATTATTATTATTATTATTATTATTATTAAAAATAATGTCAAATTATATTAAATTCTAACATAATGTATCCAATATGTAGATCACATTTAACAATAAAAAGCTTTTGCCAACAATTGTAAATAATCGCTAACAAGATTTTTATTAAATAATTTATTTATTTTTATTCTTAATCATCAGATTTTGAATTACCAAACTAATCAGAAGCCTTGGGTAAGATCCCGTAAACCGCGAACCAGCACCAAGCAGCCATATTGACCAATGATGAGCTTGCGTTTTAGGTTTGGAAAATATTTATATTTAAAAAAAGATTATATAAACAAGAGTATATAGTGATTAGCTAACACCGACACCCACATTTAAATTCCTTGTTCCACACAAAATCATTATATGCATCCACGATCTAAGCAAAGCTGACTTTTAATTATTTCTCAATTCTTCTATATATGCTTGTCTTTTTTCATTTTTTTTTTATATGCTCTGTTACTTTCAATGGCGGAGCAATGTCAACAATTGTATTTCCTTTAACTTTTTAAAATATATATAATAGTATATAAATTTATACAATTTTTTTAAAAAATATCAAAAGTTTAGTATATAAATTTTTGCACCCTAACATAAGGTCGGCCACTAATTACTTTCCTATATATATATATATATATATATATATATATATATATATATATATATATATATATATATATATATATATATATATATATATTCCGGTAGTTTAGATGAATTTTTCTTAAATATCATCGAGAATTTTTAGTTGTTCGAATGATTTTTCAACTAAGATTAAAAATTCAGATTGTTTTAAATGGCCGGTAGCTCGGTATTCCTTTAAAAAAGAAAGAATTGAGGTGTAACCTCTTATCAAAAATTTCCCATGATTATGAAGCCACATAAAGGAAAATACACGCAACAACATATTTTTTCAGTTCAATAAAAAAAAACATTATACATATATATATATATTGGAAAACATTATATATATATATATATTGGAAATATTTTTAATGGTTACTATATTATTTATCTATTTATTAGTACTATTTTTTAACTGTTAAATTAAAAATTTAATAGTCTTAATTATTTTTATAATAATTATAACAATTTAATATTAAAAATAAAATTTAATATGATTTTCCGTGACTATTGATATATATATATATATATATATATATATATATATATATATATATATATATATATATGATGCCGTAGAAGGATGGGTAAGTAAGAAGCAATAATTATCCTTCACCCTAATAATTATTAAATTAAAATTGAATTATATAACAGATTCACCACCCGGTCCAAAAAGACCTTCAACCAATCTTTATATAAACTTTTTATTTCTTTTTAAAATATAATTTTTTTAAATTCATCAAGGCGTTCCCACAGCTCATGAATTGTGAATCTTCCATCACGCTTCTTTGTTTTAAACCTTTGACGCCTATATAAATTTGTCAACCCCACTATCCCTTATCTCCACCATTTTCTCTTTTTCTTCTTCTTCAATCTCATTCTTTCTTGAAAATTTTGACTCTCGATTTTCTTCAATCTCAATCTTTCTTGATTTTTGATTTTTGAATATATATCTTCAATCTCCTTCTTTCTTGAATATCTTGAATCTTCAATTTCTGAATCATGGGAAACTACGTATCATGCAAACTAGCAAACCCATTACTCATCAAGAATTCAAGAGCAATAAAAGTGATCTTTCCGACAGGAGAAATCCATCAAATTCGACATCCGTCAAAAGCAGCTGAGCTGATGATGGAAACACCAAACTTCTTCATCGTCGACTCAAAGTCACTGAAAATAGGTCGAAGATTTTGTCCTCTCCACGCAGATTATGATCTCGTAAAGGGCAATGTGTATGTAATGTTTTCGATGCAAAGAAAGAACTCTTTGGTCACAACAAGTGATCTTGCTGCTCTATTCATGACCGCCAATTCTGCGGTGAAGCGAGGAATTTCTGGGGAGAAAGTTAGAGTCCGCCCTCATAATACTGATTATAATACGAAGAAAAGTTCCGAAGACGATGGCGGCGATGATACGGCGGTGGCAGTGGTGAGCTTTGAAGGAATAGAAGAGGTTTCTACGCCGGAGTTTAGACATAGAATGTCTTTGTCGAGGTCGAAGAAGCCATTATTGGACACTATAGATGAAGAGCCAGTCCGTTTGAGATCATTTTGATAGGGATAAATAGAAGCCTTCTGTTCTTTTGGTTTTTCAGGTTCTTGTCCTGTTTTTCCCTGAAACTAAAAAACCATATATATGATAAAGAGAAACAGCAGAAAATTGTGTATATGATTTTTTTTTCTCTGTCATATAAATACATCATTTAAAAGAAAATACAGGTGTGCTAAGTAATAATTCTATGATAATAAACTTCTTCAGTTATTATTTTAAATTTGAATACAAAATTGTGAAAAAAAAAATTTAGATTTAAATTTTAATTTGATAGTATTAAAATTATAAAGAAAAGGATTTCAGTTGAATTCTATTTGATTTTAAAATAATTAATAGCTTTTACAATTTAAAATAAAGTTTTTTTTTTAAATTCAGCCATAAATTAATTTATACATTGATACAATCACAAACTATCATACTTATATTATGTGTGAATTTAGTATTACGTTTACTAAAAGTGCTTTTAAAAAATTTATTTTAAATTTTTAATTTTAAAAATAATTTTTAAAGAAAAACAGATAAATAGATATTTTTTAAAAAATAAATTTATAAAAAATTTTATAAAAAATTTAAAAAATTATTCAATTAAATTAAAAAAAATTTTAACCTATTTTCTATATAATTAACACCAATGTCAAGCACCTAGTTTGCCCTGAAAGTCACTTTCTCTTGAAAAAAAAAAAAAGCCTTTTTCTAAAGTTTATAAACGTGTAAATAAATTTATGAAAAGCTGTGACCTCTATTATCATTATCATGATCAGTGACTGACACCAAAAGAATTCTTTTTTTTTTTGCATAATTTTCTTTTTATATTCAATTATAAATTATAAATTTTTAATAATTTTATATACAATTTCATAATTTTTTATCGTAAAATAAAACTTGTATTTTTAATGCAGTCCAAAGAGTAGAAAATGACTTTCAAGTTATTTTTTGTATCATAATTAAATAACAGAAAATAAGTCATTTTCTTGAAAAAAAAATTCCTTTAAAATTTTTTTCAAATATCAATTATTTTTAATAGTATAAACTTATGTCTTAGACTCAGCTTGGTTAAAGAATTGAGAAAGACAAAAAATTAAGGATTAGAAGTTCAATTAGGATTTAGTTTAAGTAATCTGTTAAAGTAAAATTTGATCAATATATAACATTTAATATGTTCATACATAATAAAATATAATATAAAAAAACCTATATTAAACTCATTTAATGCATAATTATATATCAAAAAAATTAATATTCATAATTTAAATTAATACACAACCATATTCAAAAACAAATCAAATATAATTTTAATATATAATAAAATTAAATTTTTAATATATTTTTTTAATTTTAAAAATTAAAATAGACAATAATTTTAAAAATTACATTATAATATTAATTTTATCATTTAAAATAACATTTTTTTGATAGAACTCAAAATAATTTTAAAAAATAATTTTTATGATTATTTTGTAATATTGTATAGTAATAATAAAAATAAAAATATTGAAATTCAACTTTTCATATATATATATATATATATATATATATATATATATATATATATATTGCTAATATTTAAATTTTTTGACAAAAAAATACCATTAATTATATATAATTTATTTTGAAATTAATTTTTTATAAAAGAATTATTTGAATTTTATAATAATATATATTAGTAATAAAAATACAAATAACTAAATGTGCAACAATAATTATATATATTTTTTGAATAGTATATTTTTAAAATAAAATAAATAATAATATGTAATTATTTTATATAAAACTTTGTATAGGCTTTCACATATTCCCATTTAGTCTAAAAGTGAGCGCTGTCAGAGTTTAACTGCCCGTCCCCCGTTCTGAGTAGCAACACAAGCAACGTTTGTGCCATTTTTGCAACAAAAATGAGAAGTCTGCAACCGGTCAAACCGGTGAACCGTAATAGAATTGACCAGTTTCCAGTTCAATTGACCGGTTGATCGACTTTTATACCAGTCTATTGTATTACCTGGTGAGTAGGTATGTATAAAGTTTAGTCTAATTCAAATATTGAAAATTTTTAGTACTATCTTGAAAATTCGGATATCTATAAATTTGTATTGTATTAGAAAAAATATTCGTATTATATTATTTTGAAAATTCAGGACAATTCGGTACGGTTTTTTAGTTTTTTCAGTACTAAATAATACAACACAAAACAATATAGTGCTCAGATATTTTGAACTAAATAAAAAGTGCATAAAATCTAAAATTGGTATTTAATAGTATTATAAAAAATCGCAATTATCACATAAAAATGCTCATAATAAACGATCAATTTTTGAGGAGTAAAAAAAATTTATGAGAGTATTTTCTTTAAATCATTAAATTAAAATTAAATAATACAATATTTTTTTATATAAAAGATTTATGAATTAAAAGATTTAATTATAAAGTATAAGTATGTAAGTATTTAAATTATGTATATGACTTTAATATTTACATTAATTATAAAGTATATAATTATATAAGTTTATTAAGTATATCTATCACTGTAACACCCTCTCACCCCAGCAGCTCGTGCCCGAATGAGGGTGTGCTACACTAACTTCATCGATTAAAATATCATTGTATAAGTTATATATAAAGCAAAATCACTCGTACATTTTTTTTTATTTCCAATATTCACTATTTATTTTCTTTGTATTTATAAAAGAAATACAATATAAAAGTTAAACTACTTTTTTATACAGTAACATGTTCTTTACAAAACATACTATTTATTTTACAAATACTACAGAATAAAATTTACAAGATAATACACAAAAGTTGTGTAACCCATGATGTGTGCAACAGACTGCTTTACTGGATTAGGTCACTGTTGACTTTGTCTACTATCTTCTATTTATTTTTTACTAAATTTGCGTGAGAAAAAAACTCTCACGCAAAGCTCTTGGTTCAGTGGTGCATATAGATAAGGGAATAAACTATTTTTAATGTCGCATGCATTGTCATATAACAATTTATGATCAAATCATGCAAACATACATTTCATAATATTCTAGTATGCATAACATCAATTTATTGTATCTCATTTTGTTTAACATAATCAAATCATCATTCTCATGCAAATCATGGCATTCTAGCAAGTATAGACATCAAATTATATTATATTATATTATCTTATACTTATTTATTTTATTACCACCTTATTGTATAACACTAAATCTTCTTTTTATCCAAGCCACAATTCATAATTCCATTTTTATTTTCAATAATTCTTTTATGTTTCATAACTTCTTTATTTATGTTTTCATTTATGCTTAGGACACCTATGAACCACTGAATAGGATAACGGAGTTTCCATCCAGACACTTAAGAGTGTCACCCAGACAATATGATATGTGCATATAAGTGTCAAACCCGGCGTAAATAACCGTGTTAAACTCGGCGTAGATAATAATGTCATACCCGGTATAAATAACAGTGTCAAACTCGACATAGATAACATTGTCAAATCCGGCGTAGATAACATTTCCAAACCCGGTGTAGATAATCATACCATTAATGGATTTAATCATTTTCATCATAATCCCCTATATTTGGCATGTCAAACTATCCTAAATTGGTTCTATTTAGGTGTTCTAGGGCTTATACAATTTCATTAAATTTCATAATAATTAATTTCATATTTTTCATGCATGTAATATCTCAAAATAATCACATAATCACTCAATTAAAATAATATTTACATAATATAACAAAGTTTTCATCATTTTACTCATTTCATTCCTCAACTCACATACTGCCCTGTCACTGGCAGATTTTGTTCCCTTTCTTGGACCTTAATTTTGATCATGTTCCGTTCTGAATTTAGTTACATGCTCTTCATACAAATTTTAGATATGGATCTTAGCTTTAATATGCAATATGAATCACTTAATTCTAAGTTCTGTATCAAATGATATGATAAAATTAACACTAACTGGTCACTGATAATTCTGCCCAAAATTTTCTAGACAAATTCTAAGTCTGAATTTTATGAATTTTTCTAGACAATTACAGATATATTCAGATATTATTATCCAAATAAAAATTGTAGCTCTATATCTTAGTTTTCAAACCGAACAAAGAATACACAAATCCAAGCTCCATAACTCAATTTATAACAGTTCAAGTACCTACTGCTCATTACTAACAATTCTGCTCAGAATTTCCGGACAGATTATATGTCCCAATTTTATGAATTTTTTTGGAAAATTACAGACATATTCAGATTTTATGGTCTAAATAAAAGTTACAGTTCTATGTCTTATCTTTCAAACCCAATAAACAACATGCAAAACTGAGTTCTAGAAATTAAGTTATAACAGTTTAAGTGAATACTGCTCATCAATTTCCAGCAAGGAACATACAAGATAATCACATTCAATTTTTACCAAATTAAATACTAAGTCTAGCAAACATGCATCTCCAAGATTTTCATCACAAAATAATATCAATTTAGAATCATCAACATGCTAAATAATTAAATCATGCAAATAAAAAAAATAAAATAGGCTATTGCCTTAGGTTATGCACAAACCTCTTTTTTCTCTTTACTTCTCTTTCTCCTTTCCTTTGCTCCCTTGATCTAGTTCCTTGTTAACTTGAGTTCCTAAAATTTAAAATCAGATTATTAGAACTTCATAAACCCTAATTTTTCTCTTTTTTCTTACTCTCCTAAGCTTCCTTAGACATGCAAATGGAATTTTCCATGTCTTTCTCTCTCTTTTTCTCACTTTCTCTTCTTAGAACAAGGTTTGATTATGGTTGTCCAATAGATAAATGTGGATGGTTTAGAGAATAGAGTGTTGTAGATGTTAGGATAAGGGAGAAGGATGAGTAATTAAGAGGAAGAAGACAAAATTAATCAATACTTTGACACATAGACTATAAAAATCTAGATATTTTTCTTAGGTAATTAATATGTTCATCTTCCTTTCATGTATGATAAGAGGAACGTGGAAGACAATGATGGGTAATTCTAGATACAAAGGATTGAGAAAGAAGAAGAAATAATCAAGAAGAAAATGACAAAAGTTATTAAGATGGGAGGGACACCTAAGCATCAATCTAGAAACCTTCATTAATATTAAATGCATGTATCTTAATTAGCTTACTAAACTTTACCAGTTGGTGTGTTATGCTTCAAGAAACGTGGAAGACACTTAATGATGAGAAAATTCTAGATCAAGGGGGATAATTAAGAAAGGATAAGCACTTAAGAACAGTGACAAAATTACATAATTAATGGACACCTAAGCATTTTCTAGAAACTTTTCATTAATTTATAATTCATGTATGTCAATTGACTTCTTTATATGTGTCACTTGGTGTGGCTGGCCTCCATATGCATTTTATGTCCCAATTCATGCATTTAATTTATGATTATCCCAATAAATCCTCAAATTTTAGGTAAATTGCAAATTGACCCCTAAACTTTTCAAAATTTGCAATTTAGTCCTTTATCGAAATTTAACATCTTTAAATATTTTGAACACTTTATTAGATATTTTCCATACTTAATTGCCATTGTTTTAATTATTTTTCTACAAAAGTCCAAATTTAGACTTTGGTCAAACCGACGAGTCGATTTAACAACTCGCGTGACTTAAGTCTAAATTAACAGATATGACAATCACGTCCGTAATATAGACTCTAATCGTAAATGTGTATTTCAATCATATGTACTACAGTACAAAACGTACCGATCAGAGTTTAAATACGGATAAATAAGTGTGACAAAAACTATTTTCATATGATAATAAAAATGTCTAATATGAAAGTTTAATTGAATTTATCAATTGTTGTGATTTCGTATTTGACATGCAAATTGAGGCAACAAATTAGACTTGAAATAGAAGATTTTTTCTGGCAATGAAAATGTGATTTAAGCGTATCAAAATGTGAAAAATATTATTTTAAGATCATAGATGGAGTTATAAGGTTAAAAACCCGAATTGTGGAAATACGGTTCTTAGTGCAAATTTACAACATGATTTTTCTAATTATGAGTTAGAGATATGAGTTTACGATCACAATAACACCGATATGATTGCAATGAAATTCTAAGATTTTAAAACTGAAAATTAAAAATTTGATAGTAGAAAAATTTTTATGGGTCTGATTAAGAAAAATTAATATACCGTAAAAATACGATTTTCTCACCGAAAATCATTTTATAAAATTTAAAAGACCATTCTGAAAAGAAAATTATTTTATAATATTTTGTATATTTAATTTAACGGTATTAAATTGTTTTGAAGTCAGATTTTAGTGAAATAAATTAAATCATGAATTATTTGGGAGGAAAATTGGTGATTGGTGGAAATTGATTTAAGTCAAATGGAATTACTACATAATTGGGCTACTTGTCAACTTAAAGAGTTAATTAAATTTTAAGTAGGAAATAGAGTATGGGATTAAATGTTAACGTGGATTAATTAGTTACTAATTGGGATATAAAAGTCAAATTTGTTTAATTTATTTTCATTTTTCATAATATAAAAATCAAACAAAAATCTACATCTTCTTCTTCTTCCTTGACCGACCCACTCATAGTTACTTTCCTCTAATTTTTTTTTTTCTTTCTATTTCTCTCTTGCAAATCTTTATAATCAAGTTTTAGAGGTAAGAAGAATCTATTTGTGGGAGAAGAAAATTTATTTGAAGAAAAAGGGAGTTTGGCAAAAGTTTCTAAATAAATTTAAAATTGAGAAATTCCTCCATTTCCTTATTATTTTCTTCTTAGCATGATATTGTTGAGTTTGATTCTTAGATAATTTGGCTAGAATTTGAGAAAAATTGGTGAAAATTGAAAGAACCATAAAATTAGGGTTTGATAGAAAAAATTAGATAAAAATAGAAAATGGGTAGAATGAAGTTTGAGGATGAAGGATATGATGGAAAATTGATGGGAATAATTTTTAGGAATTTTTATGGAATTATTGGGAATTTTCGATAATTATGGCCAAATTTTTTAAAAAATTATTTTGAATGATTTGTACCTTAAAATGAAGATAATAAAGATATATGGAGTGTTTGGAAGTGAAAATTAATTTTTGGAATGGGAGAAAATTTTAATAGAAATTTTGGTGAATTTTTGGAATAATTATTAAAAAATTTATTAGGAATTATTAAATATAATTTTGGTGAAATTGGTGATGAAAAATGGAAGATAATGGGTCATAGTAATTATAAAAATTTAGTTGAAATTTTTAGACCACTTATTGAATTAATAGAAATTTTTGAGTTGGAAATAAATTTTTGGAGGAAAAAATGAAAAATAAAAATATGAAGGAAAAAGTAAATAAATTGAAAAAAAATTAGAAGACAAGAGAAAATTTTAATTAATTTGGAAATTTATCGTTTGTAGTGTATAACGTGAAATAAGACAGGTAGAAAATATCTGTAAATATGAGAGTCGAAAAAATTAAATAAGTAGTTAATTTTCATTTAAATTTAGTAATTTGTATTGACTCGGTAACTAATTTGAAATTTAATGGTTATTTAGATATAATGTCAAAGCAAGTACCAGGAGTTGAAAGAAAAAATGAGTCGACAGTCTCCGACAAGTTACCATAAAGATTTGTGTATTAACTTATAATATAAGCCAATTATAATTTAAATTGATTTTTATATACTTTTTGACATGAATTTGATTTATATTTTAGAAAAATATTTATATATAATATTTATGAGAATATTAAATATTTAGAAAGTTCGTGAAAATATACTTTATGATAAAAATAAATTTTTTGCTAAAAAAAGTGTATTGGTATGAAATAAATAAGTCGATATAAGATTTTAATGAAATAAATTTATTTTTTCCATGTGGTAAATTTTTATACTATTAAATAATTGTATGAAAAATTGATAACGATTATATCTATAAAAATTTTGGTAATATAAATGTTTTAATATTTTATATATGTCGATAAATTCATATATTATCCTATACAATAAGTTAGATAATTGTTGACATATCAATAGAATAGAAATTATATGGTCTGGTCATGAGAGATATTATATGACTCATATGTTTATCTTTTACCGTACATATTATTTAATTACCAATCTTGTGGTTATTTTAGATTAAAACTGGTAACGTGGTTATCTTAAATCAAATGATATTATTTAGAATTATGTGATTATTTTTAACTTTAATTTTGTGATTATCTTAGATTTTGATATTTTCGTCATTTGACGGTACCTTTAGTTTTCATAAAGGTAGGTATATGATCTATTAATATATGAGTTGGATAAAACTTTTATTTTACTGAATGAGTAAAATTTATATTGAATTTATTATATACTTGTAATATTAATATCAATGACTTTGATTTTGGTAAATTTTATTTAATATATATATATATATATATATATATATATATATATATATATATATATATATATATATATATATATATATATATATGTGTGTGTGTGTGTGTGTGTGTGTGTGTGTTATTTGTATGAGCATATAAATTAAAATCATGATATAAGAATAGTGAGAGAACGAAATTTTATCTTATTTTGTAAATACGGTAAATAAACGATGTTACAATATCAATTATATATATTATTTATTAATATAATTTAGATTATTATATAGATTTAATATAATATAATTTTTTTGATAAAAAAATAATATATTATATATAGTAAGCAGTGCATATAATAATATTTAAAATTTAAATTATTAGGTATATAAACTCAAAAATATAAGTATATAATTATAAAGTAAAAATATGTATGTTTGTGATTATTATATATATATATATTAGTGTGCACATTCATTATAAAAAATATAAAAATATATAAGTTTATTAAATATATGATCAGTTATATTTATGACTATTTAATTTTAAAATAAATATATAATTATAATATTTTCACTAATTATAAAGGATATAACCTTATTAAATATATATATATATATATATATATATATTATTTATAAATATAATTTAAATCAGTGTATAAGTTTAATATAATATAATTGTTTTGATAAAAAAATAAAAAAATTTAATATAATATATATATAAATATTTAAAATTTAAATTATCAGGTATATAAATTCAGAAATATAATATGTATGTTTGTGATTATTATATATATATATATATATATATATATATATATATATATATATATATATATATTAGTGTGCACATTAATTATAAAAAATATATAAATATATAAGTTTATTAAATATATGATTAGTTATATTTATGACTATTTAATTTTAATATATATATATAATTATAATATTTTCACTAATTATAAAGGACATAACCTTATAAACTTATTAAATATATCAATTATATATATTATTTATTAATATAATTTAAATCAGTGTATAAGTTTAATATAATATAATTGTTTTGATAAATAAAATAAAATAAAATAAAATAATATATATAGAAATATTTAAAATTTAAATTATTAGGTATATAAATTCAGAAATATAATATATATGTTTGTGATTAATATATATATATATATATATATATATATATATATATTAGTGTACATATTAATTATAAAAAATATATAAATATATAGTTTATTAAATATATGATCAGTTATATTTATAACTATTTAATTTTAAAATATATATATAATTATAATATTTTCACAATTATAAAGGATAAAACCTTATAAACTTATTAAATATATCAATTATATATATTATTTATTAATATAATTTAAATCAGTGTATAAGTTTAATATAATATAATTGTTTTGATAAAAAAAAAGAAAAAAAATAATATAATATATATAGAAATATTTAAAATTTAAATTATCAGGTATATAAATTCAGAAATATAATATGTATGTTTGTGATTATTATATATATATATATATATATATATATATTAGTGTGCACATTAATTATAAAAAATATATAAATATATAGTTTATTAAATATATGATCAGTTATATTTATGACTATTTAATTTTAATATATATATATAATTATAATATTTTCACAATTATTAAGGATAAAACCTTATAAACTTATTAAATATATTAATTATATATATTATTTATTAATATAATTTAAATCAGTGTATAAGTTTAATATAATATAATTATTTTGATAAAAAAATAAAAAAAATATAATATAATATATATAGAAATATTTAAAATTTAAATTATCAGGTATATAAATTCAGAAATATAATATGTATGTTTGTGATTATTATATATATATATATATATATATATTAGTGTGCACATTAATTATAAAAAATATATAAATATATAAGTTTATTAATATTTTCACAATTATAAAGGATATAACCTTATAAACTTATTAAATATATCAATTATATATATTATTTATTAATATAATTTAAATCAGTGTATAAGTTTAATATAATATAATTGTTTTGATAAAAAAAATAAAATAAAATAATATATATAGAAATATTTAAAATTTAAATTATCAGGTATATAAATTCAGAAATATAATATGTATGTTTGTGATTATTATATATATATATATATATATATATATATTAGTTTTCACATTAATTATAAAAAATATATAAATATATAAGTTTATTAAATATATGATCAGTTATATTTATGACTATTTAATTTTAAAATATATATATAATTATAATATTTTCACTAATTATAAAGGATATAACCTTATAAACTTATTAAATATATCAATTATATATATTATTTATTAATATAATTTAAATCAGTGTATAAGTTTAATATAATATAGTTGTTTTGATAAAAAATAAAAAATTATAATATAATATATATAGAAATATTTAAAATTTAAATTATAAGGTATATAAATTCAGAAATATAAATATAAGTATAAACATATAACTATAAATATATAATATAAAATATAAATACGTATATTTGTGATTATTTAATTTATATATATATATATATATAGTGTTCACATTAATTAAAAAATATATATAAATATATAAGTTTATTAAGTATATGATTAATTATATATATGTTTTATTTATTAATATAATTTAGATTTTGTACATAAACGTAATATAATACAATTATTTTAATAAAAACAATCATATAACAAGTGACTTATTTTTTTAAATAATGGAAAAAAACGAAATATGATATTAAAAAATTCTACTGGGGCAAAAATGAGTTGTCAATAACATAAATGAAGTATAATGAACAGTTGGTCAAATCTAATATAAATCGTAAATGGACGATAGTTAGAGTTAGCGGCTCTCTTAAGATTTCGTCATCTGGAATCATGGGGAAGAGAATCAATTGACTATTGCAAACAACTTAGTATGTATATAATATTATTTAAAATTTTAAATTATTAGATATATAAACACAGGTATAAAAATAAATATGTAATTATAAGTATATAATTATAAAATATGTAAGTTTATGAATATATATATATATATATATATATATTCACTAATTATAAAAGTATATAAATATATAAATTTATTAAATATATCCATCATATATTTTTTATTTAATAATATAATATATATTAGTATTTAAATTTAAAACAATATAAATATTTTGACAAAAAAAATCATATAATATAATTAAAATAAATCATAATTTATGTTGATTTATCATATAATTATAGTACATTGATTATAAATTAGGTTACTTTATAATTGATTCACTTAAAATAATTTACCAAATAATTATTATAATGTAGATTTATTATAATAATATAATTAAAATAAATTATAAATGCTAAAAAATATAATTAGTGATAAAAAAAATTATAGTAAAAAATGAAACTAGCAATATATTAAAAATATTTTTTATTTATATAGTAATAATAAAGATAGTTGATTAGCTTAATGTCTACACAATCATCATAAAAATTTTAGCATATAAAATTATTTTTAGCATTTAAAATTTTCAATTATTTGAATTTCTTATTATTAAAAATATCATATAAATTTTATTATAATTTAATTTTATGGATTAAAGTATATTTAATTAAAAGTTTAAGTTATATTATATTTGTATAATGATATAAATTATTTTATTCTTATAAATTATTATATATAATAAAATTATAAATATTTAAATATTAATTCTTTCAGTTCTGTTCGGTTATAGAACAATTCGGTACAATTTAATACAGTTATCAGTCTATATATTAATGAAAAATCCAGATCCGTCAAAATTATAGTCAACAATACAATACAATTCGGTTCTAGTAAAAAGGTCAACAATACAGTTCGGTTCTGAATTTTTTTTTCAGTTTTTTGGTTCACTTCGGAAAAATTCAAGATCCGTGTACAGCCATACCAGTAAATATCATCAATTCTCCAAATTTTAGGACTGGTTTCCAATTAAACCTCTTGACCCGGCTAGTCCAGGCGGATTTAATTAGACTAAATAGAGCATAGGACTCGGGGAGATATTAACAAGAAAATTAAAGCGAATGATTTTCTTCGTTATTCAAAAGAAAATCCTTTTTTTTATTATTTTTTACCAAATATGACATAATGCTACCAGCTTATCAAGTTAAGATAATGATCAAGTGGAGTTAGTTGCATCGATTTTCGGTTTAGCTTAAATCACCATAATTAAGGGTAAGGTATATGGTCATTTTTGCTTAAAGATTTCTCATGCTAAAATGTCTTCAACTTTTCATTGAATTATACATCACTCAATGCAACTCTATCTATTAGCACTTTGATCATATAAATAATTATTGGTAATTAAGGAAAACTAGTCAATTAATGTATTAATGTAATTTTATGGTATGATGATATTCGTCTTCTAATTCTAATTATGAATTCATTCATTTTTTTTCCCTTTTCGGTCGAAATATAAGCTAGATCAATCCATCAATGGACGACATGTCTATATGGTGTCATGGATGAATAGATAGCGTGTATGAGGTGGCACTTTCAGTGTCATCCAAAAATCACATGCACTCACCATGTGACAGCCATATACGTATTTCAATTCCATTCTATTAGTTAATAATTAAGATCTTATTAACTATTTATTATTTAATTTGCAAATTTTTTTCATCTTTTATTTTCTTTCTTTCAAGCTTCTTTATTCGCTTTGCACATATACAAGTAAAATCGGATCAGGTCGAGCATCATCATATAGAGTTTTTAAATTAAATCAAGTTATGGGATTGAATAATTTTGGATCGACTTAATTCAAATTATATCAAATTATATAATTTTTGTATTGAGATTAGATCAAATTCAATTATTTTCATTAGAGCTAAAAATAAAATATTAAATTGGTTAAAATCATTTTTTTAAAAATTTTCTTGTAACTGAAACTATGTATGTAGAGTTGTTGTATAAAAGTGATGATGGATAGCAATATCTTTTAACGTGCCACCAAAGTGTAAGGTATTAAGCATTGATCTACTAACAAAATTTCACGGGAACTTAAATAGAATTTAGTTGTCACTCACATCAATTAATCATTGATTATAGTTTTATCATCTCCTTCTAATTACCATCTTTTAATTAATTAGCTCCTAATCTGCTACATTAAAATAATTATATATAATGCACATATAGCTGGAATATAATAACAAGAAATTGGAAAATTTTGTGTCTTCAAAGAGTGAGATGTAGTCCATATATTCTCTCTTTTTTTTATATATATATAAAATGATAAAACAACTTTTAATAAAAATATATTAAAATATTAATGATGTAATGTGGCTGAATAATAGGAATTTTGAAAGGAGAAAGTTCACTGGAAACGTCCTAACTAATTAACAGTAAGAGCCACATTCCCCACCCACAATTAATAAATAACTTATAATTATTAGAATGGCAGTTATAGCATAATCAATATGCATATTGTACAAAGGTTGACAATATGACTTTTTCAACAACCCATGACCAAAAATAAACTAAAAATTAATAAATCTTAACGTTAATATTGTCGATAAGTTATTGAGATTTAAAATAAAAATAAAAATAAGAACTATACATTAATCTTAAAATTTTTATATCCCAAGATTGTAGAATTTATACATTTTTCTCGTGTCAAAAAAAAGTTATTGGTTTTATTGTTTAAATTGAAATACTATACTTATCAAATATTTTATTTTATTTTTTTTACAATATTTAGGATTACGTGCATAAAGTGATGCCCACACTTTTTACATTAATCTTAAATTTTTTATATCTCAAGATTGTAGAGTTTATACATTTTTCTTGTGTCAAAAATAAGTTAGTTATTGGTTTTATTGTTTAAATTGAAATACTTATCAAATATTCGATTTTACCTTCTTTTTTTTTTACAATGTTTGGGATCACGTACGTAATATTATATAAATTTTTTTTTGTTACACAAGTGAGAAAGGAACTCCAAAAACAAAAATCCAAAAGAGGCCTAAGACCCAGCAATATCTGCAAGAAGCTGATTCAAACCAATAGGAGGATTGAAAAAGTAACTGATGCCAACACTTTGCCCAAAACAAATCTTGACCAGCCAATCTACACAAATATTCATTTCTCTTGGAATATGATTAATCTCAACCTGCGCAAAAATATTCAGAGCATTCTTCAGCTACACAAAAAGAGGTTGATGCATCCCAAAACTTTTTCATTAAAATTCAGCAACTCCACCAAGTAGAGGGCATCTAACTCTAAGATGATGTTCTAAAAACCCGTGCTACGGGCTAACTCCACTCCCTTAATAGCATCCCATAGCTATGCAAATAAAGAAGAATATCTACCAATATTGTAAGAAAACCCAGCAATCCAGGTCTCTTCAGAGCTTCTTATCAGACCCCCAGTCGTGGCTTCTCCACTAGCTAAGTTGCATGCCCCATCGGTATTAATTTTAACAAAACCAGAAGGCAGAGGGTGCCAAGTATCTTTATTTTGCCTGCTGCTGCACCAAAAAGAATTAGACAAAAATAAATCTTTGCCTCTCATCATATCATAAGCTTGTCTTAAAATGAAAGCAATAGGATCTTTACAAAGACCTTCACCATTTGCAACACAACCATTTATTATGCCAGCTCCAAAGAGCCCAACAAGTTGTCCCAAAAGAAGACTCCAATTAACACTATGGGACTCCTTATTTCTATTATTGCTATTCAAATTCCAATACAATCAAGTAGACAAGTCAAGCGAAAAGAAAGAACACCATTGATTTACGTCAAGTAATCTTTTTCGGATACTACTTGCTAGAGGACAATCCCTGATAGCATGAAGTGTAGTCTCACTACAAATCAGCCGTGGGTAATCTATCATTAGGAAGAAGCCATAGAAAAGTTCTAATCTTCTGCGAGCCCTCTCATTTCCAGATATTCTTCCAAATTCTATTTATGCACAACTGAGTTCTCTTGGGTAATGGCTTTATAAGCAGACTTGGAAGTGAATTTCCCACTAGCAGAAAAACCCCAACATTCTTTATCCTCCCAACCAAACGGACTAGAAGTAGACATTGCAGCAATGTTCAAACACACTGCAGCAGGAAGAATATGTTGAAACTCATTCCACCACCAATCACCTGAATCAGAAACATAAAAAGCTTTATCTTTATCAATATATGGGTCATCATCATATGTGTAGCTAATTAACGGGCTTGTAGCATCATTCCAATAATTTGTCCAAAATTTAATTTTATGCCCATTCCCAACTGACCATTTCAGCCTAGCTAAAATATGGTGCCAAATCCAACAAATATCTCTCCAAATATGAGAGCGACCATTCTTAGCCACAATTATATTCTCACCAATGAAGCAAAAAGCATATTTTGCCCGAAGAGTTTGAACTTAGAGAAGATTTTCATTATTCAATAAATTTCATTCCAGTTTCATAAGGAGAGAGATATTACAGTCCCTAGCCTTCCCCAAACTGAGACCATCATTAGCTTTAGGTCTACAAATTTGCTCTTAGTTGACTAAATGTAATTCCCCTTCTTTTAATCAGAGCCCCAAATGAAATCTCACGCTAAATGATCTAATTCATTACAAGTGTGGGTCAGGAGTATATTGGTTTGCATGTAACACTTGTTGAGTAGGGCCTAGTGAATAAGGTAATTTAGAGATATTATAAGTGTATTTAAGGATTTGATTAAGAGAAATAATTAAAAAAATATGAGAAAAGAGAAAAGTTTCATGTTCATGTCCGTGACTCATATGTCACGGCCATGAATGATGTTTTGAGATGTTTTATGTCATGATTGATTGGGTCATGCTCGAGAACATCGTTAAATATAAAATTCCAATAATTGTTTTTTTTTTTCACGATTTAAACACAAAAGTGAACCCTAGAATTCGAAGTTTTCTTATACCAGAGATCAATGTCTTATGTTTTTCTTTGATTCTTAGATAAAACACCTAAACAAATATCAAATATCAAAGTTTAACAAATTTTTAAGAGATAAAAGCCTAAAGAAGGTTGTGTTCTTGAAGAGGCCGAACCGAATAAGAAAAAAGGAGTACAAATCTTTCTTCCCAACTGTGTTTTCCTTCAATCTTGGTAATGAATCACATTTCTCTTTATTATTTTCAAGCTTTTATAGCCTTTTTCCATATATATTCCATTTTTGGTAGAGACCTATTTCTAAATGAGTTAGGTTTTGGTTTTATCATGAGCTTTTATGGTTTAAGATCCCTCTTTAAGTTTGATTAAGGTTATAGTATATTTAGTGAGAGGTTATGTGAGTTTAAAGTTATGATTTGATCTTTTATGGCTTTAAAAGATAAGTATATAGTGTATAGAAGTTAATAAATATATGTTATATATGATAGAAGTTGGAAGAGGAGGTGAAGAAATCCACCAAGAGGATAAGAAGCTTGAGAGAAAGTTTGGTTTTTGAGATTCCATTAGATGGATATATATATATGCATTTAAATTCCCAAAATGTAGCATATTGTGTGTTAAATGATTATGAATGCGTTAAGTGCTAATTGTTGGTTGTTATGAAAGTAAATGATGTATATAATGCCATAAATATATGAGTAATGAATGATAATGGTATAAATGCTAGGTTTAACAATAATTGCTTTGATGATAATGCTTGAAAGGAACTTTGTTATTTGTATACTATATGTGCATTTAATGGTATGTTAAGTTATGATGGTAAAAAGATAAGAAGATATTTTAGTAAAGTATAAAAGAGGTTATTTAACCATAAATGCATGCTAATGTAATTTATGATGAAATGTGTAATTATATTTTTCTTTGAGTTTAATTGAAAATATAACATGATAATACATGTTTAATGAGACTGTTGATAAGAAAAATTTGTTATAAGACAACCACTAGGGCCCTTACATGTGGATTGCCTTGAATGAATTGTATTATGGTGTTTTTTTTTTGAAAAATTAATCCAGATTCATGCTCGTGACAAAGGTTTCATGGTCGTGAATTTTTCAACCTAGAACTGCCTAGATTAGGCAGAAAGCTTCACGATTTGAGTCACTACTTGACTCACAATCGTGAATTCCTTTAGTCATGCCTGTGACTAATTTTTTACTCCCGTGAAAAAATGTAAAGTTTTTAGACAAAAGCATTCACGATCAAATTCATGGGTAAGGGTGCCCGTAAATGAACCTTTACGGCCGTGAACATATATTTCATGCCTGTGAATTTTGTTTTACTTGTTATATGTTGTTCCTTCTATGTTTTAAATAATAGATATGCATATGTTGTTGTAATGGTATGATATGATTAAATTACATATATTTTCATGAAGAAAACATATGAATGCTGTATGTGGACTTTTCATATGATCAAAGTACATATTTTAAAGAGATAAATGTTATGTTAAAAGATAAAAGCTTAATATATAAGTATTATAAAGGGGCATGAACAAGTAAAACCCAAGCTTGATATTAGGATTAGAAGTAGAATAGGTGACATGAAATTAACAGGGCGTACAGTACCATAGTTATATGTTACACAATAATTTCTTTTAAGGACAAGATGACTTAAGCTCAAAGAGCGCCCTTAATCCTATGTTGCATGTAAAAGACATATATTTTACTCAGTTAATATGGTTTAAGATCAAATAGCGCTTTTGACTTTAGGAGTTTGGATGGGCATACATGATTATAAACAGTGATAGGGTGGTTTAACCTTTAAGAGTGCCCCTATTCGCAACTCGTATCTAAATAGTTTAGATTGAGAGTTGTTGGGAGGAGATGGTAAGATGCTAAAGTAATAAATGAATACAATATAATGGAAAAGGGTTTAATGACACGTGTATACGTTGACAAATGCTTAATATGCTATATGTTATGAATACCGGTAGGTGTTTGCCTAAACATGGTATAAATGTATAGTATTTTATTAGTTCTATAAGATGAAGTATATTACATGATACTATAATCTTATTGTCATGCTTGATGTTTTAATATGATGCCATGAATATGAAGTATGTTGATATATCTTATGTGACTGCATGTTGAATTTATATGTCTACATGTACCACTAAGCTTTTAATAGTTTAGAGTGCATGTGTTTTCCCACGCAGATCAAAGCTTAATAGATAAAGATAGAGGTTGATCCAGAGAAATCAGCTCAAGATTAGAGACAATAGAGCAAGCCCGATAAGGGTTGGTGATACATCATATTTTGCATTTTGTATATAATATATAGGTTTATAAGTTGTTTACTTTCATACATGTCTTATATTTTAAAAAAAGCATGTAACCTTTTATTTAAGGGCATGTATTTTTATCAACATTAAGCCATTAGAGCTGAAAGTTAATATTTGTATATATATAATGATGATGTTTTCTTGGATCAAAGATATCAGTTTATGAAAGTTCATATTTATGATATGTTTCACAAGTTTTTACATGAATCTGGAAGTTTATATGTTAAAAGGATTTTCCAAAGAAAAGAAATATTTTAATTTTTACAGGTTATTTACAATAGGTATATATGGTATTTATTTATCTAGTTGAGTTATCTTAATTAGATAAGAGGGTGCTACATTGCATCATTACGTTGGCAAAACTTGAAGAACATATTTAGCTAGAGTAACTCCATAAGAAATTCCAAACCATATTTGTAATTGATTTTCCCATTGTGTCCCACTAAGATTGATAAAAGATAGGTTGAAAACCGTCTGACCTAGGAGCTTTGTAAGGTCTCATACTGAAAATTTCTTGCTTAACCTCTTCAAAAGAAATATCCACCAGTAAATGGTCCAACTCCATCTGAATAGAAGGGAAAAAAATTTGAAATAAGGCTAGAATTACGCACATTAATTTCCTTGCTGTAAAGTTTATTGTAGAAGTCCATAACCATTTGCTTTAAAACGTTGATATAAAAAAAAAATGATGACCCTCAATTCTATTGTGTTTCCTCCTAATAAAAGTGGATGCATGGAAAAAACGAGTATTACGGTCCGACATCAATCCACTCATTTCTGGACTTTTAATATCACAAAAATTCTTCTTAGGTGAGAGTCACCTCATACTCCACATTAAGATGCCTCCGTAAATTCACCAGCCTATTAGGATGATATGAAGCCATTTTTCTATCAATCCCTTCAGTTCTAGCCATCAACTTCTTTTTCCGACAAAAAATATTACCAAAAACTTCAGGATTCCAAATGCAAGCCTTCTCTCTAAAGAGTCTTGTGTTATTGCTAAAAGAATCTTGCTCCTGCCAATTGAGTTTGACAAACTGACTGAACCTTTTATGCGTGAGCCATGCCATTTGAAAACGAAAAGGGTGATTCTCTTTAGGAGGAGGACCAACAACACTATAAGAAAGGAGAATAGGACAATGATTAGATTTGATGCAATTAAGATATCTAACCATTGCTTCAGGAAACTTCAACCTCCACTCCATATTACATATTGCTTGGTCTAGCCTTTCCTTAATATGGTTACGTACCCAAGTATACTTCACTCCAATGTAACCTAAGTCCACCAGATGACAATCATCCATTAAGACCAGCACCACTTTTCTTATCATGCATGGCCAAATGGGCATTGTATTAGCCCCAAAGTTTCTCAGTTCATTCCATAAATGCCATCTAATACTTAGAACTGGACTCCTATCAATGGTAGTATAGACACCAAAATCAGTACCTGAAATCGTCTACCAAGTAAAATAGACAAATTGCCTCCTCGACTTAATAACTTTAACATTTAAATCAAAGTCATTCCAACTAATCCAAATACCTTTTAAAATTTAAATAAAAGGTAAGGATTAGGCTAAAAAATTAACATCATTTGTTATAAGTCCCAAAACTTCTAAACTTTTGTAATATCCAAATTTTTGTTAAATTATGAATCTTAACTTATTTATCTAAAAAGCACAAAATCTTAAGCCATTCAAGATTAATAATTTTGTTCTCCAAAATTAATTCCTAAATGAAACAATAGACGACTAAAAGAAAGGAAAAAAAATTAAATAAACAAACAATAAAAGTTTACATTTTTATTAACATTAAGAGCTAATTTAATTTTCTGTTAATTAAAAATAAAAATAATCTTAATGTTAATAAAAGCTTAAGGAATAAATAAGAAGTCGGTTCATGATGAAATTGTCATTGACTTCAATAAACAAACAATTCAATAGGCGACAGAAAGAGAAAATTATATAATATATGGCTATTAAAACTTAAAAATCAAAAACAATTTAAGATTGGTAAAGTTTCGTTATTATATTTTTTTTATGGAAATTTTGTATTTTTTTTTTAAATCTTAGCTCATTAATCTTAGTGTTAAATAAAAGATTAAGTTCAAAAAAAATTCACTTATGAGGGCTTAAGCTTTTTGACTCTGTTTTTTTAAACTCTTAAATTTTTTTTTTAAAATTCAATAAAATTAACATTTTTTTTTATGAAGAAAACTTTATTAATTTTTTTATTATATTGAAATAGTTAAAATTCAAACCCTCAACGAGCATTGGTACATGCCCAATTACTGAAGTTAACCTTTACTGATTGGGGGATTGGCACATACAACTTATTCAAGAACTCCCAAACCCATCTATAGGCTCAACTTGTATATTGTTCTTTGTGTCTTCAGTCAAAATCATCATTTAATAATCAAGGAAAAACAAAGTATTATATTTTTTACTTTAAATGATATAGAAAGAACAATATATAAAAATATTAAATACAAAATATTTGTGTTTGTACTAAATATAAGTTTACTTTACAAATACTATAAAATAAAATATAAAACAAAATACAAAAATAGTGTAACCCACAATATTTCAACAAACTATTTTATTTGACCGGATCACTGTTAGCTTCATTTACACTTCGGTTACTTTTCTCTGTATCTGCACAAGAGAAACTCTCACGCTAAGTTTTAGACTTAGTGACATATATAGATAAGACGATAAACTATATCATACAATAAGCATTGTCATGTATTTATATTATACGCATAATTTTTCATGTAATTTTTCATCTCATACCATTATTTGTGTTTCATTATACTAATTTAGTTAATATACAAAATCAATTATTACAAATTATCTTATAACAAATTCTTGTATCATTATTAATTTATTTATACTCATAATACCTAAGACTGAACAAATAATCATGATAATGGGATTAGTCATCCAGACATAATAAAATTGTCATCTGGATATAGTAGTATGCACATACAAGTATCATCACTGACATAATATAAATATGTCATCACCGGCATAACATGAGTATCATTTCTTACATAATAAATGTGTCATCACCAACATAACATAGACCCCTTGTTGAACCTTGAAGGATATTTTCGTCATTTTGATGCTAACAAATAAAATAGTAATAATATATTTAACATACTTGTTTTCTAAGTTTATTGAACAAGGTATGAAATATGATGCGAGAATGGAGAATGCAAGACTAACCTTAAAAAGATAAAAATTGAAGAAATAACATGTTCACGCCCGTGACCTTTTATGTCACGCCTGTGATGAAGTTTAGCGCCAACTACCCAACATTTAAAGTTCACGGCCATGAAGGATCATAACAACCGTGAATGATCATATCAGTTACGCCCGTGAAAGAAAGTCACGCCCTTGAGAAAACATGTCAAATTCCTCTAAAGAGCTTCACGGCCAGAGTCACCACTTGGACCACGGCTTGAAAGGATGTTCACGCCCGTGAAAGAATAATGTCATGCCCGTGATCAAACATTTCAAATCCTTCCAGAATGCTTTACGGCTAGAGTCACCACTCAAGTCACGACTTGGAAGAATTTTCACGACCGTGAAACATATATTCACGACCGCGAATGAGGAAAGAGAAACATGTCAGACGTGAAATTAAGAGTTGGTGCAACGGCTATTTTCGCATTAAATGCAACCAAACGACTATAATTTGCCATGAAAGTATAAATGCAAGTCATTTATGAATCCAGAACAAGAGATATAACAAATACTTCGAATCAAAATCTTGTTGTAGTCATTTGTACATTTATTACTTTGAAACAAACATTAATTCTCTGTAAAAAATCTTTTTGCTCATTATTTTCTGAGCATTACAGATTTGTGAGTGTCTCTCTTTGTAATCTACTACTCAAGTGAGTTTGGGTATATTGGGTTAAGAGTAGAACACTTGTAAGGGTTATTTGTGTGAGCCATTAAAATACAAGGAATTGATTTATTGTGTGAGCCATTAAAACACGAGGGATTTCTGGGGTTAGGTGTGATCCATTGATAGAAACACCATAGTTGGGAGTGAGCTTGTAAAACTCTATTGTAATACTTAGTGTGTTAGTAAAACTCCTAATTGAGATTGGGGAGAGGAGTAGGGTTTATTAAGACCCGAACCTCTATAAAATTTCCTGTGTGATATCTCTCTATCCCTACTCTACCTAACTTTTCTTTCCGCACTTAAAAGTTAAGAATTTTTAATATCCAATTCAACCTCCCTTCTTGGTTCAATTTATGGGCAACGCCCCTAATTGGCATGTTAAACTATCCAATACTCTAATTCTAGGCTATGTATTTTAGGACTTAATTAATGTCATTATAAAATTCATAACTCTTTTACTTTTATACATTTTATTGGTCTAATGGCACAATTAATCACATAATTACTCAACATAAAATATCATTTGTATAATATTATAAGGTCCAATGTAATTTACACATTAAATCCCTCCATTTAAATTTTGCTCTGTTACTGGCAGATTCTATACTCTATTTTGGATCTTAATTTTGGACCTATTAATATCAGAATTAAATTACAGAGTCTTCTTAAGAATTTTATTTCTAGATCTTAGCTTTAATTTTAAATTTGAATCACATAATTTAGAGTTCTATAGTAAAAGTTATACTATTTAAAATAGCAACTGCTCATTAAAAATATTGTCCAAAATTTTCTGGATAGTTTTCTGGTCCTATATTTGTGCCAAAATTAAATATAGTTAAAGTCAAAATTAGATTTTATATTTTTATGAAAATTTTAGCTCTATGTCTTAGTTTTTAAACTCAATAAAGAATACATTAATCTGAATTCTAGAGTTTAAGTTATAGAAATATATGTACAAACTGCTTCATAAATTCCAATAAAGAACACACAATCAATATAACTTAATTTTTACCAAATATAATTCTAAGTCTAACAAGCATGCATCTTCAGAATTTTATTACAAGATATTACTACTTTACAATAATTTACATGTTATGCTCAAATCATGCAACTTGATAATAAAATATAGGTTATTGCCCTAAGTTATGCACTTCTTATTTTGCTTTTCTTCCACTTCTTACATTGCTTTATTTTTTCCTTTGTCTCTTTGAACTTCTTCTTTATCAACTTTTGCTCCTATAAATCATAAAAAAAAACCCTTGCTTTATTATCTCTCTCAAAACTCTATATTTCTTTGAAAAAAATTAAAGAAGAGAGGAAAGACATTTTACCTTCACTTTTTTCTCCCATTGATCAACTATTTGAAGATTTCTCTCTCCTCCTCTCTTTCTTGTTTCCCTTTTTTTTTTTATCTTCTAAGCTTCCTTTGGTCTTGTAGTGCATGAAAATATTGTTTTCTTGCTCTTATTTTTCTACACACTCTCTTTCTCTCTCTAGAAAGAAGTTTTGACTATGGTGGAATCTAGAGATGGTGTGGGACTAGTTTTAGAAGGTAGAAAATGAGTCAAAGAAATGAGATAAAGAAGAACATAAAAGAAAAAGAAAGAAAGTCTTCATATGGATCCCATCCTTTTGACCTTATACTTTGATATTATGCTTAATTAACATACAAATTTCCTTTTCTCATACTATGGCCAGCCAACCCATCTCTTTGGATCCAAAATTATGTTTAATTAATAATTATCTCATTTGGTTCTCAAATTTTTGATAAATTATAAATTTACCCCAAAAACTTTCTAAATTTTGCAATTTAGTCATTTACTTTAAACTAACATTTTTACATTCTTAATATGCTTAATATAGCATTTTCCATAATTATTTATCATTATTTAATTTTTCTCCAGTAAAAAATCTGAATTTAGACTCCGGTTGAATCAACGCATCAACTTTACGACATGTGCGACTCAATGTCTAAATTAACGGATATGACATTATGAGTCAAATCCTTTTGACAATCTCTAATCAATTTTTCATGACTAAGCATGTCATGAGTTGTATCTAGCATTGTGACTACCCATTTAACTAGAAAAGTTAGTGGTATGACTTTTAACCCTTCAATAGATAATTATCGTGCAATTTGTCCTTTCACCTATACCTCATCTGGTTCAGAGCATGAATTTTGTATCAACTCTCATAGGCTATATCACATTTAGTTCAAATGGTATTAGTTATTGTCTCTAAGATCTATTACTTTATTAGTATGTACTTAAAGACCATCTTTAAGACATGTCCACCTTAGCAAAAGAATTCTGAGCAATGATCTCCTACAATATGACATAGGTAAACTCTTCTTCTATCAGGAGTGGTGAATCTTTTATTTATCCTCAACTACCTTTGAATACCTCATGTTATACTCAATCTCTACCCTTATGAGTGACATCTAAGAGACAACAAGGAATGTAATCAAAGCATAACATTTAATACCCAATATAATATTGAGTATCTTAAGTCCAAGAATACTTGCATAATTACTAAGATGAGACTATCACTAATATTGAATAAAAATTCATATGGTTGTCTCATGGCTAGGTTGTCTAATGTACTTGATTACTTTACCAAGCATTCACATACTAACTCTAAACATCTCATATCTACAACTTATGAGTTCCACTGCTTGACCTAGTTAGAGAGTATAATTTAAGCTAGTCTATTTGCATTAATAATATCATGTCTTATTAATATTATGACTAGAGATATTTTTAGTATAATCATGATTACACAAGATGAGAATCTCATTATAATGATCACATTATAATTTTTCTTATATTGTGTTATATACTAAAAATTTTATTAGATAGTTTAAGATCTCACATCAAATTCATAAATATGAACACTAAATAATGAATATTGCCTTTGTTAATAATGAAATGTGTACAAATATTATCATATAGTGATTGTCTTTAGATCACGTCTTGAATAGTAGCCACCACGCAGTGATCTCTAGGGATAAACCTTATCTCTTAAGATGAGGATAAACATTATAGGTTTTGATAAGGATAACCCTCCATAACATTCCAAAAGCCTTTAATATGATCTTTATCCATTAGGGGAGATTAGATAGGCTCTAAGAAGAATTCTAAGAGTGGCCACCACTTTAATTGGAACCTATAAATGGCCTTTCTCCCTTCCTCACTATTCCATCAACAAGTAATCAATAACAATAAGTATCAATTAGAGCTAATAGGCAGTCTGCAATTAAAGAGTTTAGTGAATTTTCTTAGAGGTTTTTAGTACTTTTGAATTAAGAACAAAATCTCAAGGTTTTAGAGATCAATTTTCGATCAATTCAGCATATTTCACAAAAGAAATTGTTAGTTTTTAGTTAATTAGATTCAGGACAAGGTTTGAGGGTAACAATTTTCAACTTAAAACTTTATTTTAATTCATTTTGATAATTTGAAATTGTGATTTTCATATTTTCTAATCTTTAATTTCATTTTAATAAATCAAGAGATGATTTTAGAATGTTAATTTGATTGCTTTCAAGTTATTTGGGTTAATTTCATATTCATTAATGGTAGATATTGTTAAGAGATTGTTTTTGTCTTAAAAAGTTGATAAAAATCTAATTAATCATATTTTTAGCATGGGATAATGAGATTACTTAGTTAATTTGATTATTAACTTTTTTATCTTTTAATATGCAAAGTTATTTATTATTTTTATGCATTAATTATTGTTTTATTATTTAATTGTTGTTGTTATTTTATTGATTGTGTGCATTCATGCCACATAAACCCCTTTGAACTTTGATATCAATATTTAAATGACCATATGACATATGTAACACCCTCTGATATAATTAAGAATAAATCCAATTTTACCAAGAAATAGTATTATGCATATAATTTTAAAAAGTAATAAATTAAAACTTTGATGCATCATGGTAATGATGACTTCTTAAAATAATAAAATATTATAAATCATCAAAGTACTTAATACAATTAAAAGGTTTAAATACAATAATCATACGAGCAATCACTAGCCCAGGAGTTATACAAAATGGACAGTTACAAAATTTACATGACTATAAAATACAAGATATATACACATATAACTATCCAATCTAATAAAAAAAATAACAATAGTGTATCACCCACCCACAAATATATCATTGACTATGATCTTGGGTGTCCTCATCTATCGCTCAACTCTTAGGCTCCGAACATGCACATGGGAACACTCATACGTTAAACAATATAATGCTTAGTAGTATATAACAACATTCAAAGCACAACATACATGCACAATATGCATGATACACTTACCATCATATTAATATGATCTACCTTGTTCTCCATACTTACAATATACCATTTAATTATGATGTCATGCCTAAATGTTTCAAATATAATACTCAAGCTCATACATGGCATAACAAAATAATCACCACCAATCATACAAGTGTACACCACACTTATAAATTATTAACTACTATTTTTTTGCATGTTTTACTCTTAAGTAGACCAAATTGGATATAGGAATAATATACGACTCTCTATTAAGCCCTCCTAATACACCTACTTAAGCATTCTAGAACAGTTTTTTGAGATAAAAGAGTGCACACATATAATCAAAGGGAAGCATTTGGCTTAAACCTTGTTTATCAAAAAATCTTAACATGACCAACCTAGGTCATTCAGTACCGATCTCTCCTCAATGTTATGCCATCTATTCTAGCTCTAGTTTCAGTTAGAGTATTGGACTTAACCATATTATCACACTTACCAATTCCATATCATTAATTAATTATAATTTTCCATTTTCCATAAATATACCTCATATATATTTTATATCATCAAATAATCAGAACAATAGAAATATACCACCTCAAAAAGAATTAGATTTGAATCACTTGCCAGAATATAAGAAATTTGCAAATTCATAGCTTCATGCCCGTAAACTCATTTTCACGACTGTGAAAAACCTTCACGACCTGTGAATCACACTATTGCTCGACCTCTAAATCAACTACAAGTTTCATGATTGTGATCACTCCCTTCATAGGTGTGAACCAAATTGTGACCACATCCATTAAGCTGCCCGTGAATGGGCTCCTTCAGCCAAAAATTCAATTTCACAAAATTCACTCTTATGAACAACCATTCACAACTATGAATTTGAAAAATTTCTAGATTTTAAACCAAAGCTGAGTATTACCATCCAACATGCATTTTTCTAAGATTAAACAATATTAATCACCCTATCAACATTCCATACCACATTTCAAGTCAACTAATATGCCATTAACCTTTATAAATATTATCATTGAAATAATTATCATTTAAAAACTACCATTTCAACCTAAAAACATAATATCTCTCCAAGTGCATATCAACCCCAAAACATTATTAACCAACCACAATATGCATTAAAGTCAATAAAAATATTCATACAACTCAAGTCTTTTAATGCGATTATGTACATATCTTTCACCTAGGATAGAGTCTAACTAAACTCTAGCTCTTTAAGTTTGTCCTCTCCCTTGAGATGAACTTCCATCTCCTCTATCAGCTCCTAGCAATAAGAAAATGTCTCCTTAGCCTTTTAAAACATAAAAAGAATATCAACACCCTAAAATTGAGCTTTTCTCTCACATAACTAAAGAACATTCTCTTCCTTTTCTCTCTTACTTTCCTTAATCACACTAGAGATTTTGCATCCCAAAATGAAGAAGAAAGCTTTCTAAAGGTGAGAGAGATATAAGGTGGTGTGTTAGGTTGGTTTTCAGGGAGTGGGAGTGGATTTTAAGGGATTGCAGTAAAAGAAAATCACAGCTATCTCAACTGCTTCTAATTGCGTAGGAATCACGGTCGTGACTCATCTTTCAATGGTTCAAACCTCTCATTCACGGTCATGATTAAACTTTACAGTTTGTGAATTGAAACCCCATTGTCACAAGTGTGAAACCACTAAACTTCTAACACTAAAGCTTTATTTAAACTCTACTCAACTCCAACTCTCTCAAATCCATAACCTAACTTATAGATCTTATTTAACGGGCATTACACCATACATTGATTACTGGACATATGAAACTGATAAGTTTTATCAATGGACGTAATCTTTGAAGATCAATGGGTTGGTCCCTTTAATGGGGTTAAAATGTTTACACCAGCTCATTCATTTATCGGTTGTTCGGAGAGGTGAATCTTGACTTATCTCATCACGATAATCCTCGCTAATAATGGGAATGACTATGTCCATCCTTTTTCTCAAAAAGAAACTAAAAAATCTTTTGAAATCACCTAAAATGCACAATGGAAAGGGAATATTTAAAGTATAATTGTCAAATTAGCTTCTACGAATGCCTTTTTCATTTTGTCTCTTGAAGTTAAAAAAAACCTATTAAATGTTATGATGGATGTTGTACAAATTCTATAACAAAATCTATATGATTTCTAAAGAAGCTAAAAAATCTGATTCCTAATTTGCCCATCTAAAATAGAACCAAACCCTACTACATCCAACACAGTTGACAGGGAACAATCCATCAGAACATATATGCTTTTAATTTTCTCTTTCTTGTTCCTTTTACAAAGAGTCTACATAAGGAACAATATTTTGGGTTTTTTAATTGCAGATGGTCCTTAAGGATTTAAATTGTCAATGGAGAACCTAGTCCTTGACAAATCCAACTTAAGACATTCATGGGTTTGGGCAAGCCTATATGATTGGTTGCATTGGAATTGAGTCTTGAGTATTAGGATGAATTGGTAAAAAAGTAACAATAGGTTGCATTAAACCATTAGGGAAATCCATACTCACCATTTCAGTACAATGTCATTTGTTACCATTAGGATTATGGACAAAACATCTCCATCATCTTCAGTAATTGGAAAGTAATGAGTTAAAAGGAACTAAGTTATATGCAATAGTGTGAGAAGAGATGCTTATAACGAGATTCATGAGTCACTACTTAGTACAACCAAGAATTGAATGAACTGGTGCAAACATTTTAACCTTATGAAAAAGAATCAACTCATTGATCTTTAGAGATTGGATTCATTGGAAACACATATTAAAATAGTGTTCGAATGATCCATATACATTATTCTAATATTATTAATCTCAACAATACTTATGCAATGACGACAAATAGATAGAAAATAAAATAAATTACGCAAAACAAAACAAACTTAAAATCCAACTCAACATAAAACAAAAATATTAGTAATCAACAAATAAACTAAGTAATATCAATTTTCTATGGTAAAAGCATTTTTAATTATATTTTATGAGCTCTTTTAAGATCAAAATGGTGACTATTATTGAAGAAAATTTAATTTAATTTAATCAATTTAAAATAGCCAAATTAAACCATTATAATCATGTGATAATTGACAAAAATGAATTTGGAACTAGAAAAACACAAAAATCATGATTTCATATTAATATGATAAATCAAACAAGGTTTTGAGTTTAGAATTGTTACCTTCAAAACTTACTACAAAAGTTTGATAGACTAATAATAAGAATTTCTCTTTTGAAAAGCACCACATAAATTGAGAATCGCTCACAAGCTCACAAAACTTTCAAATATTTTATAATTCCTTTCAAAACTCTTAAGAACTCAAAGAACACTCGGTCTCACTAATCTTTCTCTTTTGTTCTTCTTCTTCTTCTTCTTCTTAAATGGGTGAGGAAAATGCCTTTTTATAGCCTTCAAATGAAGTGGTGGGCTCTCTTGGAAGTGGCTACGTGATCAACTCTAAATGGATAAAAATCATATGGAAGCTTTTGAAAGCTTATCTCAATTGTCATTTTAAGTCCAAATTTATCATATTTTATACCTATGAAGTAATTTTTAGTATTTTCCAATGATTTTTCTTAGAAATTTTGTCTCTAGATCAATATTTTGGTTATCATCATAGGGTATTTATGAAAAAATCAATATACATAATTTTTTATGCTTACAATTGTTATTTTCATAAGCTCGTTCATTCAAATCCCTGTCAGCCCTCACTTCCTTTTCAACCCCACTAGATGTACCTTCTCCATCAGAATGAGACACTTTCAATTTTAGGGAAGGTTGTTTCAGCCATCAGTTAATAGTTTGAGTAGATTGATTTTAGTTGGTGCCCTTAACCCTAAACCATAGGCTATATCAATATTAGAAATCCATCCATTAAATCTTTGAATGCAACCCTTATTGTTGTGACTTAATATTTCATAGACAAAGCAAAAAGGTGGAAGATATTCATATATATTTGAATGAAGTCCAAACTCAATTTCTACCTTCCTTTTCAATCTTCATTATTCTCTTTAAATGCTGCCTCACATTAGTTGTTATTCTTACTCACAAATAAAGGTTCCATAACCATTAAAGTTTTTAAGATTTGCATAGACAAAGTCACTAATTAAATCAACTATATCCTAGGTCAATCATGAAGACTATAGGTAGATCATAAATTTGGATCTAGAATGTAACATGAAATAGAGGAACTTTAATTAAGACATCATTCTATTTTAGCCATTTGGAGACTAATAAATGATTAACAAAAGCCCATGTGGTCCCCTCAATGACTTGTTGAATATCCAGTTCATGAAAGAATTGGAAAATTAATAGAATTAGCTAATCTATGTGATGCAAACACTAATGATTGGTTAGCATAAAGTGGACAATGTAATTTTCATAACATTAACATTCACTGGACATTTTTTAAAGAATTGACCAAACAAAGTCAATCAAAAGTCATCAATCTCAATTTTTATGGAACCAACATCAAACATTAGACCACATTCATCATCATCATTAATGTTGATTAGGTACACAAATCTTCCACGTTCTCAGGTGTAACACCACTACTTATTACAGCGCAACATAAAAAAAATTCACAAACAAATACTAATCAAACAAAATTGAAAGAGATAAGTATCCTTGAGAATTAAAAATCAAAGAAACTGGACAAAAGCAAGACAAAATCTTGTCAGTTTGGCAAGACAAAAAAAAAGTTAACCATTTTGCTGCAAAGCAAAAAAATAACCATCTTTCTAAATAACCATAAACATAAACATTAAACAAAATCTTTATATTTGTCTATTTTTCTTTTACGCTCTTTAAAATAACTTGTCTATCTTTCTAAATAACCATAAACCATATGTACCATAATCGATTGCAACAACTAGGGTATCTACAAAAATTGCTTTACAGGTTTTCAAACTCGTTTAATTTTGAACTACTTATATTTGTTTCAAATCCATTTATAACTATCCCTCTATCATTCGTATCCATCCAAAAACCTGTTATTATATTACCCTTCATTACTTAAATTTGTATAGCTAAATAAATATAAATCCAGTAATTAAATATGATGTATAATATAATACAAATTGTATAGAAATCATATAATCAATCAAGAAGTAAGCATGTAAAAATTAGATAGATAAATGAGTTTTAAATCTAATTCTTCATAAAAGTTATCTCAAAGAAGTAAGATAACTATTATAAAAGGTACTTTAAAATTAAAGTTAACCAATGTGAGATAATCAACCAATTTCAAACTATAAACTGACAAATTTTAAACTTAAATAATTATCTAAAATACAATGAGTTATATAACTAAAGTTTAAATTAAGAAATATAAATTAATTTTAAATATAATATAATATAATATAATACAATTAAAATTAAAAAATTATATAATTATATAATTGAGTTTGGATAAGGGAATAAATGACTAAATTTTACTCATCATAAATAGTAAAATGAAACTCTATATAAACAGAGAGAATTAGATTAAATACCTTAAGACTATATTTAGATTGAGCGATTTTAAATGAATGAATTAGAACAATCCATAAATTTTATGTCAAATTTATCATTTGACTATTTAAAAAAAAGTCAAAATCTTTCACCTATTAAATCTTTCATTTTTGAAGGATTTAATTTCTCACCTCCTAAGTGGAAAAATACAAAATCCACAATTTTTTTTATTAATAAGGGGTTAATTTCAAGATTGTCCCTAATAAATTAATAATACTCCAAAACTATTATTAACCCTAAAAAGACAACAAAAATCATTTCTCTTTTAATTTTAGCTAATTGCATTATTATTATTATTATTAAAAAATATTTTTTTAATATAGCGTTATTTTTTTAATATTACTAGCAATCAAAGAGTTAGTGATATCCATAACACAAAAATAAAGAATGTTATACTTAATTTCAAGAAACTTGTAAAAAAAAATTGAAAATCAGCATGATAAATTTAATTTTTTTATAGCAATACCAAAAGATGTTATTTAACTAATTTCAACTTGAATTTCTCTCTTCGATATAGTGCTCCCCTTACTTAGTCAACCATGTCAACCCATTTTCAATGTTACCAAATAAAGGGAATTTAAAAAAAATACTAAAGCCTAGTAATTTTTGCCAAGCTTAAAGAATGGGGAAATAAAACCTAAACCAATTTTCAAAAATTTTTATTTTTTTAAATATTATTATTGTAACGCCATAAAATAGGGTTTACAAGATACATGGGAGGTTAGTGAAAGTTG
This sequence comes from Triadica sebifera, assembly GCA_023653625.1. NCBI lineage: Eukaryota > Viridiplantae > Streptophyta > Magnoliopsida > Malpighiales > Euphorbiaceae > Triadica > Triadica sebifera. Next base: position 12,748,991 of record CM042905.1, read on the forward strand.
GGAGTTATTAGAGTTTTATATAGATATGAGTGTAAGAGAATCAGGGGTTTTATGTCTGTGACAAATAGTGTCACGACCGTGAATATCAGATTTTTAGTAAACAAAATGTGAAGGTTAATTATGATCATGAATGAGTGATTCACACCCATGAATGAGGAATCACATTCATGAATCCTAGGCAGACATACAATTTTGTCTTTGTCATTCCCTTTATATTTCCCTCACCATGCTCTAAAATCCAACCTAACATGCCATATAGTATTCTTCTACCTTCCGAACAACTTCTTCTCAATTTTTGGAGCTTCAAAGATCAAGTTCTACTTAAGAAAAGTGAGTGAGAGAGTGAGAAAGAGTTGTCAGTTGTATGAGAAAAAGCTCGATTTTGTGCGTCTTTGAGTTCCATTCATGTTCCAAAAGCTTAAGGAGTTGTTTTGCTGATTGATAGGAGTTGGAAGTCCATCTCAATGGAGAGGACAAGCTTGAAGATCTAGAGTTTTGGCTAAGTTTCATCCTAAGTGTAAGGTTTGTACATAATCATATTCAAATTCTTAAGTTGCATGTTCTTGTGTTATTTTGCTTTTAATGCATATTGTGAGTGGTCATTTGGGTGATAAATGATATGTTTTTGGGTTGTATTGCATTGTGGGGTAAATAGGTTGAAATGGTACATTTGAGATGTTAAATGGGTTGCTTTAATTAATGTTGATATATAGAGATATTATGGATATGATATATGACTTATATCCATGTTAGAGTGTTGATAGGATGACTGATATTGGTCAACTGTAAAGATTATTGCATGTAAAAATGGTATGAAATGACTTGCTCTACTTTCTGAAAAAATTTCTAGATTCACAGTCATGAACTGATGGTTCATGGGTGTGAATATCGTGAATTAAAAGGTTGATTTGTTTTTAGGTGATATACCTCTATCATATAGTTACAACATGATATAAAAATACATATTATGGTTATGATTTATGAGAATCATGAAATATGGGTTAAACTGCAATATGAAAATGGTAAGTGTGTGATAAACAGTTAAGCTCAATACTCTAACTAGGACTAAAGCTAGGATAGATAACATGTTATTGATGAGAGACCGGTACCAGGTGACCTAGGTTGGTCACATTTGAGATTATTTGAAGATCCAGGATTTAAACTAGGTGTGCTTCTCTCGATAGTTGATATGTGCATATTTTTTTCTCTCGGACATGTATTCTAGAAAGCTCAGGCAGGTGTCTTGAAGGCTCAGATAAGAGCCATAAATTTTTCATATCCAATTTAGTCTAGTTATGAGTAAAGCAGACAACAAATTGATTTAAATAATTTGCTAAGTATATTATACATTTGTATGATTAATATTGGATGTTTTGATATGTCATGTCCGATATGTATTTTAATATATGAGAGATTTATGGTATGTCATGTAAATTATAGGTTAATTCACATACAAATTTCATAGTAAGTCATTACGGTCAATTGGGAATAATACAATGCATGTTGTATATGTCATGTGTTATAATTTGTATGTTGTTATATACTATTAAATATTAGTTTGCTTTGTGTATGAACTTTCCATATGCAGGTTTGGAGTTTAGGAGAGCATAAACAAAAAATGATGTCCAAAGATTAGAGTCAAAGATACATACATGGGGTGGATAATACAACTGTTGTATTTTTCTTAGTTTTATTGGGTTTAAGTAGTTATAGATTTACATATTTTATATGTCAGAGATATGTAATTTTGTAACTACTTGTTTTGTAAAACCATGGGTTGGTGTATGCCCATACATATATTGTATTTAATCTTTTAATTTATCAAATCTTTTAATGATGTATGAAGTTTTATATATATATTTTTAATAAGTTATCATGGCCATGATACATCAAAGTTTTAAATTTGTGACATTTTAAATTATATGCATCGCAACACTCTTTGGTATAATTGAATATATTCTTAATTATATCGAAGAATATTACATGTAGTGGTATCAGAGCTTAGATTTAGGCAGTTATAAACTTAGGTGGGAAGGGTTGTATCACGTGAGCGAGTGTTATTTTATATGACTTTGATGTGGCTATTCTCTATTAATGTATAGGTTAGAGAATAGGTATGGAGATTGAACTGCATGATGTGGTTAAGAGTAACAGTCCACTTGATAAAGAGGGAGAAAAATATAATGCCCATAAAATATGGTCTATAAGTTATATGGGAGGTGTGACGCCCTTATAACAATTCTTTTATACGTACATTATGTAGTTTTATGCGATTACCAAGTCTATTGGTATCTTTTAAAATTGATTATAGTCAATGTATGTAAAAAAAATTTCTTAACATAATGACCATAATATCGTTACCATTTTATTATTATTTTTTTATTTTTTTAATCCAAAAATTTCAGCAGTATAACGACTATAAATCTAACTAGCCCACCTGCACTACAAATAATCCACAGCCCATATTGGGTACAACAATTCAAATATAATATAAGATATTCTTCATTCAACAAAACTCAACATTTCACTCTTTTCATATAATAGTTCATTAAAGTTTTTTATTAGATTATATACATAACTCAAATTCTATATACATATTCATATATACATGTCATTTATAATAATATATTTTGTTAATTTTTTCTTTTAATTGCTCCCAAAAAGTGATATGCTTGCTCCTGTGTCTTCCTAGCTATTACCTGCACGCAGTCAAATAACTACGTGCTAAGTATTAAAATGTTCAGTGATAATTACAAATCTAAGAATTTCCATTGATTTAAAAATTTCACACATTCATACAAAATCATATTCACTACATTATTCCAATTTTACTCTCAATATATTAATTAAGAATACATTTGAAACTTTATATATATTTCATGAATATACTTATCATTTAAATCAATATTTCATCATTATTTAGCATTAATTCGCTATTCATTACCTTTATTAAATTAACAATTTTACTTAATTAATCTTATAACTATTTTTTTCATTTCAATCCTCCATTTAATTTTTCTTTAGATTTACACTTTTTTCATTCGTTATATATATAATTTTTTTCTTCACATTTATTTTCTTTTTTAAATAAATAAATTACCATTTAACTCTTACTTTACCAATTTATCTCTGATTTTTTTTCAATTAAGTCCATTTTCATTATATTTCTTTAATTTTTTTTTTCATTTTACCCTTTTTTGCCATACTTTTCAATTTACTAATATGTCACTTGCCATTCTTACCAATTTTGTCATTCTTGTCATATTTATCATTAAATACATAAATCATTATTTAGCCTTTATTATTATTATTATTATTATTATTATTATTATTATTATTATTATTATTATTATTATTATTATTATTATTTGTTTAATTTACTTTTGAACTTTCATTTTCTTTTAATTTAGCTATTTTTCATTCTACTTCTTTAATTAACTTTTTTTTCTTTTTCCACTTTTATTCCATTTTACTATTTTACTATTTTTGTCATCTTTATCACTTTTATCATTTTCATTATTATAGCATTTTTATCATATTTATTAATTTTATCACTTTTATCATATTTTTCATATTTTTCACTTTTATCATATTTACTAGTATACAATTTTTGTCATATTTACCACTTTTATCATATTTATTATTATACAATTTATGTCATACTTGCCACTTTTATCATATTTGTCATATTTGCCTATAGTTTCAATCCGATAAAAAATTTTCAGACGTGATATATGGGATGTGGACCCTATAAATCCACTACACTAAAGAGTGATCCCGAATGATCACCCAAGCACTGTATTGTACACTGATTATTGAATCACTATCACTGAAGTAGACCGTCATTGGCCTACGTAAACGAGTCGTCATGACCCGCACTGCTGTAATGGTGTCCATATGACTAGCCAATTATATCATGGGCTATATTTAACCATCAGAAAATAACTAAGGGCAATACCTTATTCTTTTGATTGAATTTCCATTAAATTCATAAATTTTATTTATTTTACATTATTAATTACCTAACATTTTATTCGTCCATAACCAATTCATCTCTACCATAATCTTTCTCCACACTTTCCATTCTAATATATCAATATTTCATCATTAATACTCAATTAAGTCATTACACTCACTAAACACACTTTATTCATTATATTTTATTTCATACATAAAATAATCACTAATTAGAAAAATATTCAATATATATTTTAAAAAATTTTAATAAATTTCTATACACTCAATGTCATGTCTTCTTGCATTTTATGACTTAGTTTTCATTTAATTAGCAAGAAAAATATTAAATTCTTCTTCTTCATATTTTGGCCTACATCCATTTTTCATCATTAAAATTTTTCTTTCACCTTCTAATAATTCATTTACTAATTTATACATCCATTATTATATATATACCATAATATTACATAAAACATAATTATGCCTTAATATGCATTTTTATACCATAATATGGTTTTTTTTAAGTTTCACTAAATAATTTTTTTAATTGAATTTAACCATTCTAATCCACTTTTTATATTTTCTTAATCATGTTTTAAGTTTCTATTATCATTTAAATGCAAATCACATAAATTCCCTAATTTACATAACCCTAATTCAAGCTTAAACAATAAAAATATGTAGATTTTGAAATCACTAACCTTGTTTCCTTTCTTTAGCCTTCCTAAGCTTCCTTCTTCTTGCCTTTTTCCTTTGAAGCACCTTCACCTCCTTGTACACCTATCATGGCCGAAATATACATTCAATTAATCCACCATTATTTTACTTTTCTAACTCAATCTAACTTCATAAATATCATATACATACCTTAAACTATCTATTTGAACCCTTAAACAAATTTAAAATTCTTAATTTCTCTTACCTCAATTTTGTATCTTAACTTGTCTCTTTTGATTTTCTTCCATTCTATCTCTTCAAATGAAGATTAGAGACTTCCACTAGCTACTAGAGAGACTGAAATAATATTAGAGTACTTGATTTTGGTGTAAAAATTAGAGAAAATGGAAGAAATTTGGTGAAAAAAATGGAAAATCCATTTGGCCAAGGGAGAAGCATGAGAGGGCCGAAGAAGGTGCTGAATTCTCTACATAATTTTGATATTTTGAGCTTAAATAGGTGGTCGGAATGGGTTGGGCCTTGGTTAAGTCAAGTGATCCAACCCAATTAAGCTCATTTGTAAAATTAAGGTCCATTTAGCAATTCTAAATATTTTCTCTCACTTTCCAAACTCAATTTTACCCAAATTTTATTCCATAATTCATAAAATATTTATATATGCCCATATAAAATTTTTCAACTCAATCGGAATTTATTTTCTGTCTGGCTCACCCAAACCGGATTGATTAGTCAAATTTTAATGTTATCGTAAATTCCTTTTTCATTGTCAAATAATTCTAAATATTATTTAGAATCTATCCATGTATGAAAATAAATTTTTAGATGTCGTTTGCTATTTTTCATAGCCCGATCAAAATATAGTCAACCAATTTATTAATTAGACTATGTCCCATTTTTTTCCTTATTTTTGACTTTTTAGGACTTATTTGGCCTCATTTTCACTCAAAATTTTACCCCTGAACCAATCATAACATATATATTTTCGATGATCGAATATAATATTTTTCACCTAAGGGTGTATTTTTGACCCAGAGTATACTGACAAATTTTGAAAACTACCGTTTACGACTAATCCGGTATTTGGGCCATTACAAGAGGTTAGTGAGAGTTGAGAGTTGGTAGAGTTTTATATAGATGAGTGTAAGAGAATCAGGGGTTTCACACTTGTGATAAGTGGTGTCACTGCCGTGAATGTAGATTTTTAGTAAACAAACTGTATAGGTTAATCATGACCATGAAAAGGTGGTTCACGCCCGTAAAAGTTGAGTCACGACCATGAATCCTAGGCAGATAAGGTGGGTGAGATAGCTGTAATTTTTTATCTGTCATTTCCTCTATATTTGCATCACTATGCTCTAAAACCCAACTTAACACATCATTTAGTCTTCTTCCACTTTCAAAACGGATTCTCCATTTTTGGAGCTTCAAAGATCAAGTTCTACTTAAGGAAAGTGAATGAGAGAGTGAGAAAGGGAAGGTTGTGACTTGTATGAGAAGAGCTCAATTTTGTATGTCTTTGAGTTCCATTCATGTTCCAGAAGCTTAAGAAGTTGTTTTGTTGGTTGAGAGAAGCTGGAACTAGAGCTATAAGTCCATCTTAAGGGAGAGGACAAGTATGAAGATCTAGAGTTTTGGCTAAGCTCCATTCTATGTGTAAGGTTTATACATAACGACATTCAAAGTCTTAAGTTACATGTTTTTATGTAATTTTTCCTTTAATGCATGTTGTGATTGGTCAATGGGGTGATAAATGATATGTTTTTAGGTTGTATTGCATTCAAGGTAAATATGCTAAAATGGTATATTTTGAAATGTTATGTAACACCCTTCGATATAATTAAAAATAATCCAAATTATACCAAATGATGTTACAATACACATGAATTAAAAACGTCATAATTTAAAACTTTCATGCACCATGGCCATGATGACTTAAATAAAATAAAACATCAATAAAAAGCTTGATAAAATAAAATTAAATACATAAATCAAACAAGCAGCCTAGCCTAAGTTTATACAAAATTAGTAGTTATAAAACTATATGTCTCTAAAATACATCATGTAAAATTATAATTACCTAGCCCTCAAAATAATCAAAAAAGTACAATTATGTATCACCCACCTCAAGTGTATATCCAACTCTCTGATTACTAGGCGTCCTCCTCTGTTGATCCACCCCTAAGCTCCAAACTTGTGCATGAGAGACTCATACGCTAAACAACTCATGCATAGTGGTATATAGCAACATGCAAAGCATACACATATGATACACACACACACACACACATATATATATATATATATATGCAAGATAAACTTACCGAGCTATAATAATGACTTATTTTGAAGTCCGCACATGCATTATCTCGCATACTACATGACATGCCATAAAGATTTCATATATAATGCACACATGAAATATGGTGTATCAAACAACCAACCAGAATCATGCAAGTTTACTCCACTCTTAGAATTATTTACTTACCATTTTGCTGTCCGCTATACTCGTAACTAGACTAAAATGGATACAGATAATCTACAGCTCTCATCAGAGCCCTCAAGACATCTGTCTGAGCTTCCTAAAATACCTGTCTGAGGAAAAGAGTTTGCATATAAACCGAGAAAGCTCATATTGCTTGCCTCTTGGCCTTTAAAGAATCTCGAACATGACCAATCTAGGTCATTCGGTATTGATTTCTTTTCAATGACATATCGTCTATCCTAGCTCTTGTCCTAGTTAGAGTATTGGGCTTACAATTTCATAACATGTACCACATATATTTCATATAGTTTATCAACCATGATTTCTTATAAATCATTACCACAACATGTATTATTATAACATATTATAATCTCACGATAGAGGTATGCCACCTCATGACGAATCAATTTTGATTCAATAAGAAAACATATAAGATTTTCAAGTTAAGCAGTTTCACGGTCGTGAATCATCTCTTCAAAAGTAGTTTACCCGTGAACCCAACCATGATTGATCCAGTGAATCATTATACATTCACGGCTGTGATCACCCCTTCACGGGTAGAAACCAAACTGTGAACCTAGTCATGAAACTGCTTGTGAATGAGTCTGCTTCAGTAATAAAATTTTATTTTCACGACATTCATGGTTGTGCATTCATGCCCGTGAACTCCGTTCACAACCATGAATCTAGAAATTCTTAAATTTTAAGTGCGGAATGAAAAGTTAAGTAGAATAGGGATAGGAAGATATCACACAAGAAATTTATAGAGGTTCAGGTGTTAACAAACCCTACTCCTCTCCCCAATCTCAATTGGGAGTTTCACTAACACACTAAGTGCTACAATGAAGTTTTACAACCTCACTTCCAACTATGGTGTTTCTATTAATGGATCACACCTAACCCAGAAATTCCTTGTATTTTAATGGCTCACATAATAAACCAATTCCTTGTGTTTTAATGGCTCACACAAATAACCCTTACAAGTGTTCTACTATTAACCCAATATACCCAAACTCACTTGAGTAGTAGATTACAAAGAGAAACACTCACAAATCTATAATGCTCAGAAATAATGAGCAAAAAGATTTTTTACAGAGAATTAAAGTTTAGTTGAAAGTAATTAATGCACAAATGGCTATAACAAGATTTTGATTCGAAGTAATTGCTATTCTCTTGTTCTGGATTCATAAATAACTTGAATTTATACTTCCATGGCGAATTATAGCTGTTTGGATGCATTTAATGCGAAAATAGTCATTGCACCAACTCTTAATTTTGCGTCTGACATGTTTCTTTTTCCTCTTTCACGGTCGTGAATATGTGTGTCACGGTCGTGAATGTTCTTCCAAGCCGTGACTCAAGTGATGACTCTGACCGTGAAACATTCTGGAAGGAATTGAAGTGTTTGATCACATGCGTGACTTTATTCTTTCACATGCGTGAATATCCTTCCAAGTTGTGGTCCAAGTGGTGACTCTACCCGTGAAGCTCTCTAGAGGAATTTGACATATTTTCTCACAGGCATGACTTTCTTTCACGGGAGTGACTGATATGATCATTTACGGTTGCAATGATTCTTTATGGTCATGAACTTTAAATGTTGAAAACTTGGTGCTAAGCTACATCACGAGCGTGACACGAACAGTCACGGGCGTGAACATATTATTTCTTCATTTTTTGACTTTCAAAGTTAGTCTTCCATTCTTGCATCATATTCCATACCCTGTTCAATAAACTTAGAACACAAGTATGTTAAATACATTATTGCTATTTTATTTGTTAGCATCAAAATAATAGAAATACCCCTCAAGGTTCAACACATTTGATTTTAGCAACTTTCAGACTTCCAATACTCCACTTAATCCCCAACTCTCATTAACTAAGAACATAACTTATGAGCTCTAATTACGAGCATTACATTTCTCTACCCCTTAGGATATTTTATCCCCGAAATTATTTTTCATGATGTCTCGAAACAACTGAGGATATTGTGCTCTCAACACTTCCTCGCTTTTCCAAGTTGCCTCTTTAATGCTATGGCTCTTCCATAAAACTTTCACTAATGAAACTAGCTTGTTTTTTAGCTCATTTATCTTATGAGCTAAGATCTCGATTGGTTCCTCTTTGTAAGATTAATTCGATCTTAGTTTTATGCTTTCAGTAGTGATGATGTGAGAATGATCTGATCGATACCTTTTCAACATGGATACATGGAAGACATTGTGTATCCTACTCAACTCTAGCTGCAAAGTGAGTTTGTATGCAACTGGTATGATCCTCTCTAGGATCTTTTAAGGTCCAATGAACCTAGGGCTCAACTTGCCATTTGTTTTCTAAATATGGGAACCTTCTTCCATGAAGATACCTTGAGAAATGCCTTATCTCTCACTAAGTACTCCACATCCTTTCTTTTGATGTTCATATAGGATTTTTGTCTGCCGAAAACTGCTTTTAGTTTATCTCTAATGACTTTCATTTTTTCTTCCATTTCTTGTACCAGATCTAGCCCCATTAGTTTTCTCTCACTAAGCTCAGTCCAACACAAAGATGTTCGACATTTTCTACCATAAAGTGCCTTATACGGAGCCATATGGATACTGGACTGATAACTATTGTTGTAGGAGAACTCCATCAATGGTAGGTATCTATCCCAACTTCCTTCAAACTCAATCACACAATATCTCATCATGTCCTCCAAGATCTAAATAACTCTCTCTAACTGACCATCTGTCTGATGATGGAAAGTCGTGCTGAAGTTGAGTTTGGTACCCAAAGCCTACTGTAGACTACCTTAACACTGAGATGTGAAATGTGGATCTCTATCCAAAATGATGAAGACTGGAAATCCATGAAGACATACTGTCTCATTCACATACATCTCTGCTAACCTATTCAATGGATAGTCTCTTCGAATAGTTAAGAAGTGAGCCGACTTCATTAACCTATCCACGATCACCCAAATGACATTATACTTACTCAATGTCAAAGGCAAACTAATCATAAAATCCATAGTGATTCTCTTTCATTTCCATTCCGAAATTGTGATCTGCTGTAACAACTTTAAAAGTACCTGATGTTCGACTTTCACCTGCTGACATATAAGACACCTAATTCTGAACTCTGTGATGTCCTTCTTCATTCCTGTCCACCAATACTTCTCTATAAAATTCTGATACATTTTATTGCTTTCGGGGTGCATTTCAAATTTTGTCTTATAAGCCTTTCTCAAAATCTTTTGTCTTAACTCGAAAATGTCTAGAACACATACTCTCTTATAGTAATGCAAACTGCAATTTGACCTATTCATAAAACTTAGTCTTTCCCCCTTAGAGAACAACTCAACTAGTTTTACTATCTTACCATCAAGCTTTTATGCCTCTCTAATCTCTTAATCCAAGGTCAGTCGGATATATAACTCTGCTAACGTCTTCCTATTGAGCACATCGACCACCACATTAGCCTTTCTTAGATGATAATTAATCACACAGTTGTAATCCTTTATCAACTCTAGCCATATTCTCCATCTCAAGTTTAATTCCCTTTGTGTAGGATGGTATTTCAAACTCCTGTGATCTGTGAAGATGTGGCATTTCTCTCTCTATAGATAATGATGTCAAATCTTTAATGCGAAGACAATGGCTTCCAACTCTAAATCATGTGTTGAATAATTCTTCTTATGAGGCTTCAACTGCCTAGATGCATAAGCGACAACTTTTCCTTCTTGCATCAGAATGCAACCCAATCTATTGTGAGAAGCATCACTGTAAACAACATATTCCTGGTCTGGAATCAGCTCTGTCAACACTAAAGCTTCTGTCAAAAGACTTATAAACTGATAAAACTATTCTGGTACTTGTATATTGATTCGAACTTGATATCTTTCCATAATAACCTAGTCAATGGAGAAGCTATCATAGAAAATCCCTTAATGAATCTTATGTAATATCATGTTAAGTCGAGAAAACTCCTCATTTTCATCACATTCTGAGAAAATTTTCAATCTAAAATCACATCAACCTTGCTTAGATCCACTCTAATCCCATCGACCGATATCACATGCCTGAGAAAAGCAACCTCATCAAGCCAGAGCTCATATTTTGAGAGCTTGACATACAATTTTATCCCCTGAAAACATGCAAGACTATTCTCAAATATTGCTCGTGCTCATCCTTACTTCTTGAATACACCAAGATGTTGTCTATGAACACAACAAAAACTGTTCCATAAATGGTCTGAAGATTATTTCCATAAGATCCATGAAGGTCACCGGGGCATTGATCAACCTAAAGACATAACCAAAAACTCATAGTGACCATATCTAGTTCAGAAAGTGGTATTCTCTACATCACCTACTTTAATTCTCAACTGATGGTATCCTGATCTTAAATCAATCTTAGAAAACACCACTACACCTCTCAGCTAATCGAAGAGATCATCGATCCATGGTAATGGATATCTGTTTTTAACAGTCACCCTATTCAATTGCCTGCAGTTTATGCAAAACCTCATAGATCCATCTTTTTTCTTGACGAATAATATTGGTGCACCCTATGGAGTTACACTCAGTCTAATAAAACCCTTATCCAACAATTTCTATAACTGCACCTTTAACTCTTTCATTTTTTATGGAGCCATACGATATGGTGCCGCTGATATAAGAGCTATACTTGAAGTAAGTTCATTTGAGAATTATATCTCTTTTTTTGGAGGTAGCCCTGGTAACTCATCTGGAAACATATATGGGAACTCTTCCACTATGGGAATGTCCTTAAGATCTGGGTTTTCCCTCCAGCTGTCAACTACGTGAGCCAAATAGGCTTCACATCCCTTTCTAATCATCTTCTATGCTTTCATCATAGAGATGAACCATGTTTGCTGTGAGGATCTCTCCCCCTATACAACCACTATCCCATCTTTCGATGTTCTCAATTCAATCGTCTTCATCTTGCAGTTCACTATTGCACCATGTCAAGAGAGTCAATCCACACCTAGGATAACATCATACTCATGAAAGGAAAATTCAATCAAATCTGTCATGAACTCTTTCCCTTGAATCACAATAGGATAAGTCTTATACACTCGATTTACCATTGTGTTATGCCCCAAAGGACTGCTCACCTCTATCTCATAATCTAATATCTCTGTTAACATATTATACCTCTCAGTTATATTGGTACATATATAAGAATGTGTGGAATATGGATCTATCAAAGCAATTAAAACTAAGTCAAAGAGAAAAAAATGTACCAATAACCATGTCTAATGCACTTGAATCCTCTCTGGCCTTCATAGCATAGTCCCTTCCTAGTGCTTTAGTAGGTTATGGCCTATTCACTGTCTCTGATATGATCAGTCTAGATCCACCTCTACTTGAATTGACCTATCTCTATGCCCATTATGTCAGCATGGAACCCTAAGTTTGAGTGGGAGCCTCAACCATCTATAAATGACAATCTCTCCTATAGTGGTCTTGAATCCCACATTTGTAATAAGCTCTCAAGGGTCCCCAACACTCTCTCTAGTGTTTCTGACCATATGATACACACTCTGGTGCTGTTTCTCTCCGCGTCTAGGGAAGACTACTGGCAGCTACTGAAACTGGTCCTGATGATGGTGCCTATCTGGTATACCTTGACTATCCTTGACCCTGACCCTATCCTCTAAACTATAAGGATCCAAAACTGGTGTGAGCTTTTTTGCTCGATGACTATACGACACTATAAGCTGATCCTCTGTAGTCTCTTATGGATGACTCCTCTGCTCTCTTCAGCTTTACCCTATTCTATATCGTAATAGAAAGAGATACGAATCTCGTGAAGCCCTCATACTGCTGTGAGATCACATGGAATCCGATCTCATCTCTCATACCATCCTCAAACTGGCGACACTTGTTTGTCTTGTCCATAATGATACTAGTCGCATACTTGCTCAATCTAGTAAATTCTCTTTTATAGACGGTCATAGTCATGTTCTCTTACCGTAGGTTCAGGAACTCTTTCTTCTTCTCATCAATATACACTTTTAGTACAGACTATTTCTATAATTCATCTACAAAGAAAACTCATGTAATCAGCTACGGAGTCTAAGGCTTCTAAAGAATAGACTTCCACCAATCATAGGCATGCTCCTGAATAAGTGAAACAACATATCTAACCTTTACTCGAAGACTCTTATAGTCTTCTCCAACCAGTACTCTGCAGTATCGGGATCATTATCACTCTTGCTTGTAAAATTTATGGCCCTATACTTATAAAGCTTGTCAATATGTGATCTACGCCTTAGTGGTGAAGGAAGAGGTGGTGGAGGTGGTGGCAGCGACATAACCTGTACCAACCGCTATAGTAGAGTAGCAAAATTCTACATTAGAGGATCCTATGCCTGATCTGACTGACTGGTCATTGGCAACTATAAAGGAGGTGCGCCAGCTAACCTTTGCACACTGGCTTGGTTCGGCTGATTCTGAGCCTCTATATCTAGAGGATTATTACTCTTAGTCGCATCATGCAGTTCGATCTTCATACTCACCCTTTAACCTACACATTGATGGAGGATAATCCACATCATAGTCATATAGGGTAACACTCACACACATGATACACCCATCCCACTTAGGTTCAGAACTACCTAAACCTAAACTCTGATACCACTAAATGTAACTCCTTTTGATATAATTAAAAATAACAACAATTATACAAAATGATGTTACGATGCACATGAGTTAAAAATATCATAATTTAAAACTTTTATGCACCATGGCCATGATGAGTTAAATAAAATAAAACATCAATAAAAGCTTGATAAAATAAAATTAAATATATAAATCAAATGGGCAACACTAGCCTAAGTTTGTACAAAATAAGTAGTTATAAAACTACATGTCTTTAAAATACATGTAAAATTATAATTACCCAACCCTTAAAATAATCAAAAAGTACAACCGTGTATCACCCGCGTCAAATGTATATCTAAGGCTCTAATCACTGGATATCCTCCTCTGTCGATCCACCCCTAAGTTCCAAACCTGCGCATGGAAAGTCCATACACTAAGCAACTCATGCCTAGTGTGTGTGTGTGTGTGTGTGTGTGTATATATATATATATATATATATATATATATATATATATATATATATATATATATATATATATATATATATATATATATATATAATATATAAGGACTTATCTCGAAGTCCACATATGCATTATCTCACATACTACATAACATATTATAAAGATCTCATATATAATGCACACATCGAATATGGTGTATCAAACAACCAACCAGAATCATGTAAGTGTACACCACTCTTAGAAGTATTTACTTATCATTCCATTGTCCGCTATACTCGTAACTAGATTAAAATGGATACAGACAATCTAGGGCTCTCACTAGAGCCCTTAGAACACATGCTTGAGCTTTCCAGAATACCTATATGAGGAAAAGAGTCTGCATATAAACCAATCGATGAAGTTCTCATTGCTTACCTCTTAGCCTTCAAAGAATCTCGAACATGACCAACCTAGGTCACTCGGTACCGATCTTCCTTCAATGGTATGTCATCTATCCTAACTTTAGTCCTAGTAAGAATATTGGGTTTACAATTTCATAACACATACCACATATATTTCATATAGTTCATTAATTGTGATTTCTTATAAATCACTACCACAACATTTATTATCGTAACATATTAGAATCTTATGACAGAGGTATACCACCTCAAGATGAATCAATTTTGATTCACAAGCAAATATATAAGATTTTCAAGTTAATCAGCTTTACGCCCGTGGATAACATTTTATGGTCGTGAAGCATCTCTTCATGGGTAGCTTACCCGTGAACCAAACTGTGATTCATCCTATGAATTAGCATACGTTCACGACTGTAATCACCCTTCACGAATGTGAACCAAATTGGGAAATTGTTTGTGAATGGGTCTACTTCAGCAATAAAATTTTATTTTCACAACATTCGTGCCTGTGAACCCTCTGTTCTCACATGTAATATTCTCTACGGTTGATTAATGTCGATCATCCTATTAACATTCCAACATGCATTTTAACCATTTATTACATCCACATACTTTCTAATCATTTATATCAAATAAAATTATTCATTAAATACCTCAACATAATCATTTAACATAAAAACTTTCTTCATACATCTCAACCCCAAATATCACAGATTTCATTAACCAATGCTCATTCTAACATGCATTCAAGTCATACCAACATACAAATGCTAGATTAGAGCTTGAGAGGTTGTTATGTATAAACCCTTACACCTAGGATGAAGATTAGCTAAAACTTAAGCTTTTTAAGTTTTTCCTCTTCTTTGATATTGACTTTCAGTACCTCTACTTGCTCTTGGATATAAGCAAATGACTCATTAGCTTCAGGATCACGAACAAAAAGCAAGAACGCTGAAATCAACTGTAACACCCTTATATTACTTATTCTATACGTACGTTACGTGGGTTAATACAATTATAGCCGATATGTGCCAAAATTTTTTTTATGACAATAATATTGTCAACAATTTTTTTTAATCCTTTTTATTTTTCAAAAATTTTGACAGCACAACGGCTATATATTAACTACCCACCTGCAAAGCAAACAATCCACAGCCCATTTCTGGGCACAACAATCCATAAATAACGCAATATAATTTCCATTCAACCACAATTCTTCACACATATTATAATTTACAAATACCATTTATCATAATATGTACAAAGTTCATTCTTACAACTCCATATCTATGCATATATATACATGCCATTATTAGTAATATCCTATTACTATTTTGTTCTTTCGTCTGCTCCCAAAATTTGCATACTTGCTCCAGCTACTACCTGCACGCAGTCAAATAACTACGTGCTGAGCATTAATATGCTCAGTGGTGATTTCTAATCTAAAAATTTCCACTAACAATATTTTCATTCAATTATACATGCAATAATATTTTTAATATACTATTCAATTTTTCTCTTTAATATATAATTCTTTTTAACAATACATTATTTTTAATTACTTTTAATTCACTATTTAATATCTTTATTTCTCATTTTTTTTTCAAACTTGTCACATTTATCATTTCTTTTTTTTTTGTTGTTTTTCCCCTAGATTCAATCCGATAGAAAATCTTCGGACCAGATACATGGGACGTGGACTCAAAAGTCCACTACACTGAAGAGTAATCCCGAAAGATCACCCGAGCACTGCACTGTATAATATTCATTGAATCACTATCACTGTAGTAGACCATCATTGGTCTACATAAGCGAGTCGCCATGACCCGCACCGCGGTAATAATGTCCCTATGGCTAGCCAATTATATCCTGGGCTAGATTTAACCATCAGAAAATAACTAAGGGCATTATTATTATTATTATTATTATTATTTTTTTCAATTCAATTTCTATTAAAATCATAAATTTCCATTATTTTTACATTATTAATCACTTAATATTTTATTCTTTCATAACAATTTATCACTACCAAAATTTTTCATATTTTTCATTCTAATATATCAATAATTTGTTATGAATAACTAATTAAGTTATTAAACATCACTAAACACACTTTATTCATTACTTTTCATTTCATGTATAATATAATCAATAATTAGAAAACTTATTCAATATATCATTTAAAAATTCTAAATAAATTTATGCATATTCACAATCACATTTTCTTGCATTTCATGAATAAATTTTCATTTAATTAGCAAAGAAAATATTAATTTCTCTTTTTTTTTCCGGCCTATATTTAATTTTCATCATTAATTTTTTTTTTCACTTTCTAATTATTCATTTCACTAATTAATACATTCATTATTCTATATATATCATAATATTACACTAAAATATTTTTATTCCTTAATATTCATTTTTCATATAATAAGGTCATATTTTATAATTTCCACTAATTAATTTTTTTAATTGAAATTAATCATTCTAATTCACTTTTCATAATCCATTAATTATGTTTTAAGCATTAATTAACAATTACATACAAAACACACAATTTTCTAAATTTCCATAACCCTAAATTATACTTAATTAATGGAAATAATTAGATTAAGGAATCACTAACCTTAATTGCTTGTTTAGGCCTTCCTAAACTTCCTTCTCCTTCTCCTTTCCCTTGGAAGAACCTTCTCCTTCTCTTGAACCTACCATGAACTATTTTTTTCCTTCATTAATCCACCATTAATTTACTTCCTACACCCAAATAAACTTCATATTTATCATCTACATGTCTTAAACTACCTATTTGAACCATTAAATTAATTTAAAACCATAAATTTTGCTTACCTCAAATTTGAATCCTAACTTTCCTCCTTTAATTTCCTTCCACTTTAGGCTCCCAAATGAAGATTAAAAACTCCTATTAACTATTAAAGAGACTGAAATTATTTTTGGGTGGTTGATTTTGGTGTGAGAATTGAAGAAAAATGAAGAAATTTTGAAGAAAAGAAATGAAGGAATGGCACGACAAAACAAGGGAAAGAAAGAAGAAGGTGATTAACCAGAATTCTGTCTAGATAATTCTGTAAATATGGGTCTTTTATAGTGGGTTACTTTGGATGGGCTTGGGCCAAACAAAGTCCAATCCATTTAAGCCCAATTATGCACTATAAATTATTTTTCTCACTTTTCAAGCTCAATTTCACCCAAATTTGATTTCATAATTCATAAAATATTTTTATATGTCTACACAAAAATGTTCAACTCAATCGGAGTTCGTTTTCTGACCAGCTCACTTAAATCGGATTGATAATTCAATTTTCGGTGTTACCGTAAAATTCCTTTTTCACTGTCAAATAATCCTAAATATTATTTAGAGTCTATCCATGTCTTATAATAAATTTTTAGATGTCGTTTGCTATTTTTCATAGCCCGGTCAAAGTATGGTCAACTAACTATTTAATCAAACTGGGTCTTTTTTTTTAATTTTGACTTTTGAGGGCTTATTTAACTTTATTTTCACTCCAAATTTTTCCCTCAGACTAGTCACAACCTATATTTTCCGATGATCAAATAAAATATTTTTCACCCACGGGTGTATTTTTGACCCCCGGGTATACTGATCAATCTCGGAAACTACAGTTTACGACTAACCTGGTATTTGAGCCATTACATCAACCCTCACTTTGTAACCCATAACTCTCTCTTTCTCACTCTTTTTCCTCACTTTACTCTAACAAAACTAAGTTTTTCAAGCTTCAAATATGGAAAAAAAAAGTATCTAAAGGAGGAAGAAGATGCAAACCTCATGTTAGATTAGTTAATAGGGAGTGGGGAGTGGATTTAAAGGAATGGCAGAAAAAAATACGATTGCTTCACCTACCCATACTATCTTGGCTTTATAGCTATGACTCGTAGCTCATAAGCGTGAACCACTCCGTCACGGTCATGAATAAACTCTTTACGGTCATGAATAACCTCATCATGGCTGCTAACTAAAACCTGATATTCACAGCCGTGACACCCATAGTCACGGACGTGAAATATCTGATTTCAGTAACTCTCAAACTTCCAACACTCCACTTAACTCCCAACTCTCACTAACTAAGAACATAACTTATATGCCCTAATTGCGGACGTTACATGTTAAATGTGTTACTTTGATTAATATTGATATTTAAATGCGTTATAGATATATATGACTTATATGCATACTCGAATGTTGATAGGTTGACTGATATTGATCAATCGTAAACATTATTGCATAGGGTATGAAATGACTTGCTCTGTTTTTTTTTGAAATGTTTCTAGATTTACGATCGTGAAGTGGTAGTTCATGGGTGTGAATGTCGTGAATTGAAAATTGATTTAGAGATTGAATCAAAATGTGATTCATGGGTAAACTGCTCATGAATGTTCTTCATGACCGTGAAAATGAGTTCACAGGTATGAAGCTGTGAAATTGCATATTTTTTTGTTTTGGCTAGTGTAAGAAAATTAATTCATTTTGAGGTAGTATACCTCTGTCGTATGGTTATAATATAATATGAATTAAATTGCAATATGAAAATGGTAAGTGTGTGATAAACGACTAAGCCTAATACTTTAACTATAACTAAAGCTAGGACAACTGACATGCTATTGAGGGAGATCGGTACTGGGTAACCTAGGTTGGTCACGTTCTAAATTCTTTGAAGGCTTATGATTTAAGTCAGGTATGTTTCCCTTGGTAATTGATATGTGCACACTTTTTTCCCTAAGACAAATATTTTGGAAAGTTCAAGTAGGTGTTCTAAGGGATCGGGTGATGGTCATAGATTTTATGTATCCAATTAGTCTAGTTATGAGTAAAGCAAAAATTAGATTGATTTAAATAATTTACTAAGTATGGTATACACTTATATGATTAATATTAGATATTTTGATATGTCATGTCCAGTGTGTGTTTTAATATAAGAGCATTATGATGTCATGTAAATTATGGGTTAATGCATATGCAAGCTTCTTGGTAAGTCGTTATGGTCATTTGAGAAGATTGTAGTGCATGTTGTATATGTTATATGTTGTACTTTCCATATTGTTATGTACCACTAAGTATTAGTTTACTTAGTATATGAGTTTTTTATGCGCATGTTTTGAGTTTAGGAGAGTAGCAATAAAGGAGGACGTCCAAAAATCATAGTGAAAGATACATACTTAGGGGTGGATGATATAACTATTTATTTTTGTTGTCTTTGGATAATTATAGATTTACATACTTTATTTCTTAGAGATATATAGTTTTGTAAAACCATGGGTTGGTGTATGACCGTACAAATATTGTATTTAATCTTCTAATTTATCAAATCTTTTAATGATGTATGAAATAATTATGATGCATTAAAGTTTTAAATTTATGACATTTTAAATCATATGTATCATAATATTTTTTAGTATAATTAAATTTATTTTTAATTATATCGAAGTGTGTTACAATTGTTATTAAAATTTTTTTCCCACTCATTTTTCAGTTTTTTTCATATATATGTTGTTAGTTTATTTGGAATAGTTCAAATTATATTACCCAATCAATCATATAATTGCTAACAATAATATATTTTTGTTATATTATTTTATATAATTTTTGACAGTTATATACTATTTTCTATGTATAACCATATAAAATACTGGAAAAATAATCTATTACCTCAATAAAATATAAAATTGGAAATTAATTATTAAATATATGAATTGTATTAATTTAACCAAATATAAGTTCAAAGAAAACTATATCATCAATTCATAGATGATATGGTTAAACCAAACTATAAAATTCTTTTAATCCATAATTTTTACAATTTGTTAATTTTATACAATTTATAAATTTTAAAATCTCCCGTACAAACTATCTAAAATACATCAACCCGTTGCAATCCAACTTTTCCATACCCTAGGACCCACCATGCTAAATGGCTAATGACTTAATTTTCCGATTTCCATTTTAACTTTCACCCTTTCTCATTTTCTTAGGGTACCAAACAATCTGGAAAATAACCGTCGCTCATCCCGAGTTCCAAACTCTGCTTTTGGCGCGGAAAATTTTTCATATATGATCTCCACACGCCATCATTGCCACCGCTGCCATCATTTCTATCAACAATGCTTCCTCAATCGTAGTAATCAACCCTTAAGATTCACCCAAATTCCAATTCATGGAACCTCCCCAAACCCTAGACTCTCTCCACCTTTACCGTACCTCCCTCGCTTACCTTTCCCTTCCAATCCCAGTAGACCACCACCCCTCTTCTCTCCCTCTTCCCTCCTCTCTCCCTCCCTCGAAGCTCATCCCCAAAACCCGCTTCCTCGTCGACGCTTTCCGCTTCTCCGCCGCTTCCTCCGTCACTTACTTCCTCACTCATTTCCACTCTGATCATTATTCCGGCCTGTCCCCCAACTGGTCCCAAGGTCTCATTTTCTGTTCCCCCATCACTGCCAATCTCCTCACCCAAGTTCTTGAGGTTCCCTCGCAGTTAGTCTTCCCATTGCCTCTGCGTCAGCCCGTGATTATTGATGGGTCCGAAGTTATACTAATTGATGCCAATCACTGCCCCGGGGCTGTCCAGTTCTTGTTTAAGGTTCCGGGTAAGTATTCAACCAGCACAGAAATGTATGTTCATACTGGTGATTTTAGATACTGTGCTTCGATGAAAGAGGATAAATTATTGAATCGATTTGTTGGTTGCGATGCTGTGTTTTTAGATACTACTTATTGTAATCCAAAATTTGTGTTTGCAAGTCAAGAGGAATCGGTTAATTATATTGTTAGTGTGATAGAGAGAATAGGAGGGGAATTTAAGAGTCAAGAAAAAAGTGTGCTATTTCTTGTTGCGACATATGTAGTAGGGAAAGAGAGGATTTTGTTAGAGATTGCGCGCAGGTGTAGAAGAAAGTTGCATGTAGATGGGAGGAAAATGGAGGTTTTGCGGGTTTTGGGGCATGGAGAGAGTGGGGTGTTTACGGATGATGAAAGTGAGAGTGATGTTCATGTTGTTGGGTGGAATGTTTTGGGGGAGACTTGGCCTTACTTTCAGCCAAATTTTGTTAAAATGAAGGAGATAATGGAAGAAAGAGGGTATTCTAGGGTTGTGGGGTTTGTACCAACTGGGTGGACTTATGAAGTGAAGTGTAATAAGTTTTCAGTGAAGTCAAAGGACTCATTTGAGATTCATCTTGTGCCATATAGCGAGCATTCAAATTATGATGAACTTAGAGAGTATGTGAAGTTCTTGAGACCTAAGCATGTTATTCCTACAGTTGGTATGGAAACCGAAAAACTTGACAGTAAACATGTTACTAAACTGCGGAAGCATTTTGCTGGTTTAGCTGATGAAATGGCTAACAGGAAAGAGTTTTTAAAGGGCTTCCATTGTTGTTCCTCTCAGAATTTTGAGAAGTTGGAAGCTGTCTCTGGCTTAAATGAGGACCTGGACCAGGGGAAAGAGGTGAAGCCATCTGAAGATAATGATCCATTTGTCACCTTGAACTCTTCATCTACCCTACAAGAATCTGGTTCACAGATTTTGACCATCCTAAATGATGAGAGAATAGAGAAAATCATACAAGAACTTAGTGAATGTTTGCCCCCATGGGTTACTCAGGACCAATTGTTAAATTTGATTAGCAGTTCAGGAAATAATTTTGTTGATGCAGTTTCTAATTTTTATGATCATGAAACAGAATTTTATCAGCAACTAGGTGCTTCTGAGGCGTCTGTTTCTTCATCTCAGACTGCTTCAAACAATGATTCTGAATCACTTTTAAAGCCAGTTTCCACAGTGAACAGTCAAGAGAGTTTGGGCACTCCTTTAAGTCAAAACTATATGTCATTAAGCACAAAGCCTACCATCAAAAGTCGCATTTCTCCTGGAAAAAAGAAGAGGAATGCTGTCAATAAGCCTCGAAAGAGAATAAAAGCTAATTCAAAACTGGAATATGGTGGGTCAAAGCAGTCTACTATTACGAGATTCTTTGGTAAACTTGTTCCTGAAGTTTCTCAAGGTAATGAGTTTAGATGTGTAAATGAGCAACCTCTAGATGAAAATTCATTTCTAAATGATGATAGAAAATCATTCGATGAGGAGATAAATCAGTTTATTCAGATTATTGATGGCAATGAATCATCAAGAGTCTATGCTGCTGTTATTCTGGAGAGGACGAAAGGAGAACTTAATAAGGCACTGGATATGCATTATGGTAATCCAGAGGGTAACCTTGGTGAGAGCATGGAGAGATTAGTAGAACCCCCCGATTTGGTTCCACCTCAGTACCCTACTAATGAATGCTCTTCGGCTCAGGATAAAACTTTGTTAGAGGAGGAAGAACATATGGTTGATCTCTCTCTGCATGAATCATTGATAGAAAAAATGGTGCCAAGTGCTGTGGCATTACCAACAGACAAATATAACACTGTACAGCATGGTTTGTCTTTTAATATTTGAAGTCAACTTATATTCATACTTTCTCTGTATTTAGTGTTAAGTTCAGAACTTAATTACTGGATGCATGCGAAGCATGTTGGAGGGTTGGAGAGCCTGCTCCATATATCCATCTTGCACGAACGTTTGACCTTGTGGAGGCTGAAAAAGGAAAGATCAAAACTAATTCTATGTTGTGCAACATGTTTAGAAGGTCTCTTGCTGAGGGTTGCGGCCTTTACATCATCTTTTTCCAAGTTACTTTTGTTATTTTCCAACAAGGAACTTGATTATATAACTAATTAATTGTTGAATATATGCACTTGCAATTTTTTTGCATTGTGCAGTTTGCTAGCGTTGTCTCCTGAGGATGTGCTACCCACTGTGTATCTGTGCACAAATAAGATTGCTGCTGACCATGAAAATATAGTTAGTGATTTTCTTTCCCTAGTTTTGGTTTGTTTGTATATTTTATCTGCCTGTCCTCTAACCTCCAAAGCTGCATTATGAAAATCATAGCTTGCCAGTAGTAATTGTATTCACTTTTACTTCTGTGGCGTATTAATTTTGTCATTGGATATTTCTGTGATATTTTCTGGGTTAAATGTTAAGAGGGTGAGCATCTTTGATATGATGATATACAGTTGAGTTGACTTGGTTGGAATTGGAATATTTCTATAGAAAACTGCATTTTTACATGCTTGCTTAACTTCAGGGTTGAGGAGATAAACATATATTCTCCAGAATGCATGAAAATAATGTGTATTAATACGCCACAGTAATGCAGGAGCTATGCGGAAGCTTGATCACATCATCACTAGAAGAAGCATGTGGGACAAAGCGCTTTAAAATAAGAGATATGTACAATAGTTTGGGAGATCTCGGTAGGAACTGAAGAGTGTTTTCTTTTTTCATTAGACTACTTGCTTGGGCACATGCTAAACCAGTATATTGTTTATGATTCAAAGGTGATGTTGCTCAAGTATGCCAACAAACACAGACCTTACTTGCCCCTCCTCCTCCCCTTCTTATTAAAGATGTGTTTTCTGTTCTCCGAAAGATAAGGTATAACTAGTCAAACTTGATTTCTATTCTTGATTTGGCAAGTTTAATGGAATTATTCTGATTTCATCATAATTGGTTGCCAATGTTTAAGACACTTTGACATGATTATAATCATACAAGAATAGCATAAATTAGGCAGTGAGAATTCAGAAGCATCTTCTTAGAGGGTCTTTGTTTGTTGTTTGATGTTGAGATGGACATTCAAATTTGTTTGGGGGTTACATAGATAAGTGAAATTTACATTTTTTCTTTTCCTTTTAGCCCTTATGCTAATGTAGTGGAAATCATGGAACTATCTTGTGGCTTTAAACTTGTATTCTTTAGAGATTGATTCCAACTGCCAAGTCCAGCTTAGCAATTCAAATGTAGAACTGTACTCTGCACTTTTCTAGGACTAGGTGAAGAATCGTTTTCTGATGGAGTCTTATTGTGAACCATGCTTACAAATTAATGAGAATCTGTTATTTTTGTTGCTTCTTTACCCAACAGCTTAAAACTAATAATGGCTGAGCTACTGTACTAGGAAATAGTGCTGAAATTTTCTTTACTACCTTTTAACATTTTGTTATTTCTGTGTAAAGGTCATTACTGGCCATTTATATATGAGACCAGGTTCCCATCTCTCTATCATGCATTTTGTTAACTGTGTTTTCAATTTGTAATGTAATGTTCATCAGTGTGCAGACAGGTTCTGGAAGTACTGCTCGAAAGCAGAGCCTCATTGTAAATCTCTTGCGTTCATGTAGGGAGAAGGAGATGAAGTTTATTGTTAGAACTTTGGTGAGATTTTTTGCAGTAATTTTCAGTTTGATACAGCAAATATTTTTTTATATACATTTAGTTTTTGGAGATACTGTTGATGATCTTCTCTACCGATTGGGAGTAACTGTTACGGTTCTAGGGTAGTTCATGTCAATCTATTTAGGTATTTTATTATTTAGGCAGGTATTTTATTATTTAGGCAAGTATTTTATTTCTAATAGGACTAGTAGTAATTAAATTATAGTAGAATTAGTAGTTTATTCTATTAAGGCAAAATTAGTGGTATTTTCATATTTCCTAGTTTCTTAGTATTCCTAAATCATAGCTTTCCTAGTTTATTGAGATTTTATAGGCTTGTAAACTTCTATTTAAAGAGGTGGAATTTAATCAATAAAATATTTACTTGTTATTATATAGAAAACTTCTTGTTTTATTTGGATAACATTTCAAGTTTAAAGAGTAAACTTGGAATAAATGAAGTGAAAACGTATTGTTTTCATTTGAAAACAAGTTGCATCTTATATAAAGGAAAATATAGAAAACATGTTAAAACTTATTTTCCAAAGTTTAGTTATAATTTAAAAAATATGTAAAACTGTTTACTATTTCCATTTTAGAAAAATAGCACAGGTAAACACAAAATATTGTATTTTGTTTTCATTTGAAAAGTTTTCTAGAAAATTGACCTAGTTTTTTTATAAGTAAACACACCCTAAGTTTCTCTCTAACGAGTCCTAAGGTTTTGATTCCCTTTGATGAATTCAAAGGTTTGGGTTCCCTTGGACGAACCAATTGCTTGGTAACAAGATCCAAGAACATAACATTTGATATCAGAGCCTCTTACAATGGGTGACGACATCTATCATTGTTGCTAAAAGAACACGCAATGACTGATGCTAGGTTTGCAGAATTGAACAGTCAGTTTCAACAACTCTCCCTGCAATTACAAGAACTTATTTCCAGCTTGAGCAAAAAACCGAATAGAGAAGTGGAGACCGATGCCAACGGCAGTGATGCGCCACTGCGGAAGTACATGGTGCTTCAGCTGCCTGGGGGAGGTGGAGGATCATGCAGAGCGAAAATATTTGTTGTTGAGTCTCATATGGAGGGTCCCCTGGTGCAAATAGAATCCAAAGTGGATTCTGAGCTGGCCTGAACAAAATCCATAGTGGATTCTCAATTGGATCAACTCGCAAAACAGCCAGCATATCTACTTCGCACCAATTGCGCTAAAGGAGTTGAGATTGGTGCTGCAAGTTATCCTCAATCTGTCTGTTGCATGAGCCATAGTGACGGTATTGGAAACTCTAGTTCTAATGGCAGCAGAGGAAGTGGCACATGGGCCATATCAGACAAGAAAAAGAGTAAAATTGTTGGCAAAATGCAGCAAGAAAAGTGCCTTATGCGACACCAGCAAGAACTGAAGCAGATGGAAAATTCAGATATACTATTATTGTCTATGGAGTAGAAGAGAGAAGCAGAATTTCTATGGTATTGCAAGATGGCTTGGAAGAACCAAATCTCACATGAGCCATATTCAAAGAATTTGGCTAAATTACAGGTTGCTTATCTTTATTATAAGCTTGAGAACAGGCTCTATTTTCAGGTGGGAAGTAATGTTACAGTTCTAGGCTAGGTCATGTCAATCTATTTAGGTGTTTTATTATTTTGGTAAGTACTTTATTTCTAATAGAACTAGTAGTATTTAAATTATAGTAGAATTAGTAGTTTATTTTATTAAGGCAGAATTAGTGGTATTTTCAGTTTCCTATTTTCTTAAGATTCCTAAATCATAGCTTTCCAATTTCATTGTAATCTCTACCTTTCCTATTTTATAGGCTTGTAAAGCTCTATTAAAAGAGGTTGAATTTAATCAATAAAATTAAGTCAGAAATTTCAGAAAATTAAGAGATTTGGATCTCTATCTAACGAGTCCTAAGGTCTGGACTCCCTTTGATGAATCCAAAGGTCCAAGTTCCTTTTGACGAATCCGATCGTCTAGTGACATGATCTAGGAACATAACAGTAACACAAGGGGGAAGCGTTCTTTTTGGGGACTTACTAATTGTTTAATTTAATTGGCTATATTAACTCTTGGAGGTTTGTGAAAAGCTTAGGAGAAATGAAGATCATGGAAAGTTATTTGAGCGACTGTCTGTATGCATTACAGAATTGAGATTTCATTTCCTATGTTGGTGTGCAAGCTGAAAGATGATAATAACTAAATCGGAGTCCATGCCGGGTTCCCATTGACACATAACAAAATGTGCAGGAAGCCTTGAAATGAATTAACGTGACTTAGTCCAAGAGATAAGCCATGAAATGAATTAATATTACTTAGTTCAAGAGATTATAGTTTGTCTTGATTTTTTATGTGTTATTGCTTGCATTTCGTTCTATATATTCTATATTTAAGCAATTCAACTTGATTTCTAGCATCCAATTTATCAATTTCCGAGTCATGAAAAAACATTTGACTTCCCCTTTTAACCCAAATGTTAAATTGTGAACCCTATTTAAATTTAGCACCAAGTCCTTTCTTATCAAAGGATGGCACTCTAGTCCCATGTAGTTGTAAACTTCTTGACATGACATGGAGAATAAACTTTGAAAAAATTTCAGGGTTTTAGATTTCATCTGTTTTCTTTCTAAAGGAATTTCTGTATAGGTGAGGAATTTACGGATTGGAGCAATGATGAGAACTGTTCTACCTGCATTAGCCCAAGCTGTTGCTATGAATTCATTGGTTTCATCAGATGAAGAAAAAGCTAAAAATTTTAAGGATAAGCTTCAGGTTTGATTTCTGTTCTAGCAAAATGATGGCATTCTCTGATCCTGTTATTCTTGCATTAATGGAAGTAGATGTTCATTGTCAAAACAATTTTGTAACCAGCTCCTTTCACTCCACATAAAAGCTTTTCAATCTGCATGCATTGACATTAGTTTGGTCCAGAATTTTCTGGACTCTCTATGTTGCTAATCCAGTTTTCCTGTTGCTTTTTAGTACCTTTCGGCAGCTATTGTTGAAGCTTATAATATACTTCCAGTTTTGGTAAGTTCCATGGTTTTGACTCTCAAGTTTTTTGTTTGCTGGGTGGCTCAGAGTTTTACTTTTGCTATGCCATGTTCCAACAGGATTTGGTTGTACCAACACTCGTAAGTAAGGGCATAGAATTTTCGTCATCAACTTTGTCAATGGTACCTGGAGTGCCTATTAAACCCATGCTTGCAAAGTAAATACCTTTTTTTTTTCACTTGTAAATTATTACTAGGGAAAAATTCAAAAAAACAACTGATGTTTCACAGACTTTTCAATTATATACCTAATAGTTGAAAAATTTTCAATTGGACAGCTCCGTCCATTTTTCCATCCAAAATCTAATGGTTAACAATATAACAAATTTTGCGACATATTTTCCAAGGAAATTCATTGGTAAGAATTTTAGTAATTTAAAAAAAATTAACAAATTTTGTTCTTTAACTCAAATTAGGCAAGATAAACTCAAAGTTAAAGAAAAAGTTTATTAATTTTTTTGAATTACTAAAATTTTAGCAAATTAATTTAAGAAAATGAATGTATGAATAAATGATAGTAAGAATTTTAGTAATTTAAAAAAAGTAATAAATTGTGGTCTTCAACTCCTCAAATGTATGCCTTTTGCTTATTGTAGCATTAATATATATTTTTTGTGTAATTAAATTTAAATTGAAAAAAATTATGAACAAATTAATGTAAGAAATTTTAGTAATTTAAAAAAAATTTATAAGTTTTAGTAAATTTTGTAGTTTTAAAAAATTAATCAACTTATGAACAAAAATACATATAAATGCTTAAATAAGCAAATTTCATGCATTCGGGGAGAGTTAAATAGCAAAATTTGTTAATTTTTTTTTAAAATTACTAAAATATTGTTTGACGGATTTTCTTGAAAAATCCAATCAAAATATTTTTTAATTATTAACCATTAGATTATGGATGGAAAAATGGACGAAGATGTCCAATTAAAAAAAAAAATTTCACACTTTAGATATACAAATTGACAAGGAAAAAATGATAGATGTCCAATTGGAAAGCAGTGAAACACTAGGTGTATTTTTGAACATTTTCCTTATTATTATGCATAGCATATGCTGAATTGATTTATATTTTGCCTAACTATATGTATTTTCCTTTGGTAGAATTACAAATGGAGTTTCCCAAGCATTAAAACTTTTTCAGGGTAAAGCTTTTACATGTGAATACAAGTAAGCCCTCTTTTGTCAAGCTGATTTCAACTTTAAGATGCCTATTATGTCTTCTTTTTGAAGTCCCACTGGATTAGCTATTTTTATTTTCTGATAATAGAAATATGACTTCAATTATTCACACATGCAACTTGCAAGACCCCTTTCAAAGTATTATAGTTCTAGTTATATTCACATTATTTTGTTCTTTAATTTCCAATTCTTGAACCTTGGTCACAAAAATAGATGCAGCATAAAAGGTTTGGACATGTTACTAGTAACACTGATTTAGGTACAAATTTTATGAAGTAATATATTGTAACCATGTCATAAAGTGAATGTGTTGTAATATCATTTTATACTATGCTTATGAAGTAGCAGAGGAGGATTTGGCTAATGCCCTGGAATGAATAAAAAGGTATAAAGATTAATTTGCATGAGAATGTGCTTAATTAAGTTGTTAAACGACCTGGATGCTCAGTCATCAAGATTGGTCGTTGGCTATATGCTTCACTGGAAATGGTTGAGATTTTTCATTTTTTTATCTTTCACTTATTGGATTGAAAAACTGTCATATGCATTATTTTTTACTTCATTTATTTTTACTGCATTCGTCTTGGATCATGTAGTTGAAATGATTGTTGTATGTAATTCAGATATGATGGTCAGCGTGCCCAAATTCACAAATTATCAAATGGCGCTGTGCGCGTCTTTTCACGAAATGGGGATGAAACAACATCAAGATTTCCAGATTTGGTTAATATAATTGAGAAATCTTGTAAACCTGCCGCTGTGACCTTCATAGTGGATGCAGAGGTTAGGTTTCTTTCTGATGAAATGTTTCGTTTAGCTGACAATTGAACTGGGCTGGTATTAATATGCTCAGGTCCTGCTGGTCAATTAATTTGTGAATTGTATATTGCTCAGTTATTTATGTTTGGGATGTTTTTTGGTTTCAGGTTGTCGCAGTTGATAGAAAAAATGGCTGCAAGTTCAAGTCCTTTCAAGAACTGTCGTCAAGAGAGAGGGGCAGCAAAGATTCATCAGTCATGATGAATACTATAAAGGTGTGTTTGATGCCAATTATATTGCTCTATCCTTGAGATAAATTCATGCTGAATTAATCCTTCAGGTTAGTTGTAAATTGAATATGTGCTTTACATGTTCACAGTGATTCAGTATGTGAAGAAGTATTGTTCTTTATGGATAGTAAGTGCTAATTTATGTTTAACTGCAAGTTATATGATGCTTGCTGAGATGCTGAATGGGAATAGGTATTGAAGGCATTTTTGAACTATAGCAAAACTGATGCTTATGCAGAATGTTGCATCAGTTGCACAGGCACTTTTATAGATTTATAATTATTTTTAGGAGAGTTGTGTTTATGTCTAATTGATTTGGAGAAGACAACTCTATCGCTTGCCTCCCATAAAAGTAAATAGATAAATCTACACATTGAGATCTCATGAATGTAGATTATTTTGAAAGGGTTAAATTTTTTAATAGGAGATTTGTTGGAAAAAAAGGTAATAGATGTACTTGGATTGGTCTGGCGCAAAATCTTAAGTTCAAAGAATGGCACATTGTTCTTGTTTCTATTCGCTAACTGAATTCAGGTGAGAACGATTTGTGAGAATAATACAAAATTTAGTTCTGGTTTGTTTCTGTCAACTATGAGTAGCAGTTTTGGAGGACAAGTAGATATATTCATTTAGACTTATAAAACATAAGTTAGTCACTATGAGGCATAGGGTTTCAAATTGTAGAAAACAATGAGGATAAGAATATTATATTATTTGCGTACAGAAAACTTGTGCTTTTATAGTAGAAATGATCAATCAAATTAGATTTGTTTCCATGAAAAAAATGCCTGACCAAGAATGGAGAGCTTAGGTATGTCATAACTTTGCAATTTTTCATTACTTCATTTGGATGTCTGTTTGCGTTTATGATATTTATAGATATGATGTCAATTAGTGTTTCTTGCAATAATAGCTATTCTGATTTTCTTATGTTTTCTTGTGTGTTTCCATTGTGTGCAGATTGAGATATGTGTTTGTTTTCGATATCATGTTTGCTAATGGAGAACAGTAATTACCTTGAACCTTCTCTTGAAATTGTTTTCAGTCTTGTTGACATATACTTGGAGGGGAAATAACATACAGAATCTGTGGGTAGGAGACTACAAGCTGACAATTATAATTCTGACAGGGATGGCTTTGAGATTATTTTTTCAATTTTAACCTCTTGAAAATATGTAGAAAAATTGCCTATTTCACAGTAAATATCCAAACCTTTACCTACTTTTTCAATTTTAACCACTTGAAAATATGTTATAAGTTTTGGATTTTTTAACATTTAGCATTTTTTCAGTCATTAGGCCTATGTTTATATATTTCTTTTACTTGAACCAATTTTCGTGAAAGGATAAGGTTCAATTGTTTGGTTTGGGCATGATCAGGACTACACAAAATAAGTTTCAATTTTCAAACTGAATTGGGCCTCACCTACCATTTGAATTCTTTAAAAGAGCCAAGCTAGTTTTCCATTGTTAACACACTTGTAATATGCACTCACAAGGATCAGCTTACGGTCTCTAATTCAACAGTCTTTTGACATTAAGTTCGAGTTCTCTTGGTATTAGATATTGAATTAGTTATTAAAGTGTTTTTTTGTCTAATTTGTTGTACATGTCTGTTGCAAATTAATCAGAACACAGTGTGGGGCTCTAGTTTCTTCTTTGTCTCGCTCCCTATTTCTGAAATTGGTTGCTTATTATGATATTCACATTGTTTTTGCAGGCTGTTGGAGCTTCCTCTCCGCCAAAGAAGGAAATGTACACATTTGCTTCCCTGCAATGATGAATTTATGTTAGTTTTTGCAGGATAATAACTTGTTTTCTCATCATGGTTGCAGGTTTAAATCCTACACTTATTCATTTTTTCTTTTTCCTTTTCCTTGTTTCTGCAATGTCACAGACATAAAAGATATATTTCATGATGAGAGGATGGGTTATTTTGAGCATGCCAAGGAAATCATGGTAAATGCTCTAAATTTACTGTTTCCTGGAATCAATCTTATTGTTTTCATTTGTTTATACATGTTTTTATTTTGTAGGTTGAAGCAGATGATGCTTGCCCGACCAATGAAGTAACAAAGATCAAGATAAACTCTTTCCTTGAAGATGCCTTTCATTCTTCATGCGAAGGGATTATGTTTAAATTATTAGACGATGATGCTGAATATTCTCCATCAAAACGCGTGGATACGTGGCTAAAGGTTTTTCACATGACAACAGTAATATTTTGTAATACTGAATTAAGAAAAGTCAGTCATCCACAGATTAAGATTAAGTCTTCTCTGCAGGTGAAGCGAGACTATGTGGCAGAACTGAATGATTCTCTTGATCTAGTCCCTATTGGTGCTTGGTATGGGAATGGGAGAAAAGCAGGATGGTAATTATCCGAACCCTTACCCTTTTGTGTTGTTCTTATAGTTGAATTTACTTTTCTTTCTCATTTTCTCTTTCAGTACAATGCCCTTTTTCATTTTTTGGGGGTTGACTGGAATGCCTAGGTCTTATAGTTGAATTTACTTTTCTTTCTCGTTCCCCTTTTAGTATAAGGCACAAAATCTCACTTCAGGTTCTAGCAGTTTATACACCATTGGAATATGATTAAAATGATTAACCAATGAAACTGGAATTGGAAAAATAAGGTCAAGTTTCTACCCGTCTCCCTGTTGGGGGTTCATTTCAGCATAGAAAATCATCCAAAAATAATTGAAGTGGGGAAATATAAATGTATTTTGAGTCTATATTCCTAATTGCATTATATGTCAATCCATGATATTTTCATCGTGCTGCAGGTATAGTCCATTCCTCATGGCATGTTACAACCCTGAGACTGAGGAATTCCAAAGTGTTTGCCGTGTCATGTCTGGATTTCCTGATGCTTTTTACACTGAGGTAGCTGGATGTTTCAACTCCTGTGATAATTTAGAAAATACATGCATTGGGTGCAAGTACATGCTGTTTTCATGTCTTGGTTCTTGATTTCTCTTCACACATTTAAACTAGATTCGTTCTCAAGGTAATTTAGGTGGCGCATTTATTTTGGTACAATTTTTTGGGGCAGGCTGGCATATTAAAACTAATTTTTCTACTTTTCATCTCTGTTCAGATGATTAGTTTTTATTGTTACAGAGATAATTTCATATGTTAAATGAGTTACTTGCGGTTCATATAAGATCTTAAATCCACTGTTTGAGATTTTTAAATTTGCTCCAAGTGACAGAAATCCTTTTCCCTAGATATTTTTTGTGATTAATTAGAGAAGGGTGTGGTGCTAATGCAGTTTACCATCTAGGCCCCTATTAGCAGCGAATTTATTATGTTAATCAAGTGGTAAACTGTAATTGTTTCTTTTGTCATAAGCCTGATGCTTCTACGAGATTCATTTCTCTTTTCTGGAGGGAACCTGCTTGCAGTTTCAATACTAGCCTTAAACTTCATAATGGTTGCTTTATAAAGAGAGAGTTACTCTTGGATCTGTTTTGGTGTCTTTTGAGACTATCTTCCTATTTACTCTCTACCTGGCTTGTGGAATCCTCTTCTAAGGTAATAACTGGGTTTCAAAATTGAGCTGCAGATGAAAAAATTCTTTTCTGGAGATAGGATCTTGTCAAAAAAGCCACCTTACTACAGAACTGTTGAGGTGCCGGATATGTGGTTTTCTCCAGAACTTGTTTGGGAAATACGTGGTGCAGACTTTACAGTTTCACCAGTTCACCAGGCCGCTGTAGGGTTAGTACACCCATTGCGTGGCATCTCAATAAGATTCCCAAGATTTATCCGTTCTGTTTCAGATAGAAACACACAGGAATGTAGCACAGCAGCAGACATTGCAGAAATGTTTAATTCCCAAACACGGAAGATGGATGTAACTGCTACAAACTGAAGCTACTTTCTCTGTGATTTTGTACATAACCAATTTTGTAGTCTCAAGTTTTGGGGTTCCGATTGCATTTATTAATCTATTTCTGCTTTGGCTAATCAACCTTTTGCATCTTGCAGCTTTGTAGTGATGAAAGACGAGAGGGCCTGGACTATTAATTTTAAATTTTAAAGGTTTGATTGTGAAACCTCATTCTGTACGTCCGTCTTGAACTTGGAGGACGTTTCAAATATGCAGAGATAGGTAATGGGGCAAAGGAAAGTAACACAAACATTCAGTTTACATCTGGATTTTTTTTAATTAATAATTAAAAGCAAGCAGTTTGCTGTAAATCAAAGAAAAATATGGCAGGTATAGCCCTCGGCATGAAGTTAACAAAGTATTATACGATTTAATATGGGTTTAATATAATTACAAACATCTAAATTCAGCTAAAAGAGAAACCCCATTGTTGCATTCAAAACTTTTGGAAGAATTAAGCACTCGAACTTCAAAATTAGTCACTGTTGGTTTAACCGGTATATATAGTCATTACAGCAACACTTTGTATTTAACCTTTTGCCTAGGCAACATCGCTATCTCCAACCGACAACGTTCAATTTCGACCGCTAATATCTGCAAATTTTCAAAACATAAGGACAATTGTAGCATTAATAGCATAATGAAGTTTTCATTCTCATACTGAGAAAGATAATCATTTGCAAACAGTTGACTATTTTGGATTTAAGTTGGAGTCAAAATTTTACATGATCAATAAACAAATTTATCATTTTTCTATATGAAGTGGAGTTATAAATTTTTATTTTCAATTTTTAATCAATTCATTTATAATTTTTCAATGGAACTAAGGTGAAAAAATAGAGAACGGAAGTGAAAAAAATATAAATTTATAATATAAAAAAATAAATTTGTTCATTTACATACGAACAGATGAACCTCTCCTTGCAAAAGTGGGATTATCCACTAATATGGAAATAGCTCTTAAACTAACTCCTATAATTAAATTATTAGATTCCATCCAGACAGTTTGCATAATTACATTTACCTGATTGACTGAAGCCCTCCTTTATGTCTGCATCCTTAACATGATGGTCTCTAAAATTAAAAGAAAAAAGTAAGGAAGAACTTTGATATTTAGTGACAATGCATGAAAATCAGAGGATAAGGCAATGGATCGTGAGATTGAAGAAGAAGAATAATTGGAATCCGAAGAGTAATAATCTATTTATTGTCATTAAAACCAAAATCTCATATTGCGCATATTTACATACTTATCAGTTATCAGTTCAATATCAATTAAACATAAGAGAAAAAGAAGAGAAATTAGCTCACAGACTTTGAGCTTCATCCTCTTCTTGCATTTGGCTAGAGGTTAAAGACTTGATTGATGACTTTCATACTCATAACTATAAAAGAATAGCCAATCTAAGCAAATGCAAGGGAAGTGATTGGCGCCCAACTTATATTTCTCTATATAAAAAAAAGTCAAGTCTGAAATCTTCAATCTGCTAAATGGCCTCCATGAGATTTGCATAGTGTAGAGAAAGAAAGAGTTTGATTAATAACATTAAAAATAAAGAATTCAAAAAGAAAAAAAAAGCTTGAATGGATACCTCAGTTGATGCTTCTATTTGAAGTTTTATTAAAGTCATCACTACAGTGGGATACCAAAAGCTTTGACCAACTGCCAACCAGCGGTGTAGAGTCCAACAAATTGAAGTTTTTTGACCTGAATCGAGCAAAGAAAGATCTAAGAATTGGTGGAAGGTGCTCCAATGCAAAAACCTATAAGACAAAAATAACAAAAATATTAGCACATATATGAAAACAAAACATTCTTAACCATTAAAATATGTTTATTGATAAGAGAATTTTTAGGTAGACTCAGTTTACCATGTCGCTTGTAAACTATGGTAAACTAATCCAATCACACAATAATACTTATTTTGTTATTTTATATATATGTATCCCTTCCTTAGGAATTATCCCATTCATGAATTCACTATCTTTTTGGGATGAAAATAAGTCAATAGTCAAACAGTAGTCAAGTTCATTACCTAGCGTGTTGAAGCTTTAGGGAAAGACTTTTGGAGGCTTAGACTATTCAAAAATTCACTTGACTAAGATTGCCTTCACGTGGTATACCAACATGCCTTCTAATTCAATAACAAGTTGCGATGAGTTAAAAGAAAATTTTCATTCAAAATTCTTCAAAGTATCTCTAACAATCATATTAGTAGAATTAGCCAAGATTATTTACAGGCAGGGTGAGACTGTGTAGTAATTTGCTTTGAGATTTAGGCCTTGTTTGGAAACTTTCTCCTTAGGAGAGGGAAAATTAGGAAGAAAAATAAATTTATTTTCCTTCATTCTTTATCATATTTAGCAATTGTCCCTTGAGGAGGGAAAATATGGAAGAAAAATAAATTTTATTTTTCTTTCTTTATTTTTTTAATTATGTTTTGGATTGAAATAATATAAGTAAAATAACAAGAGAGATGAAAAAAATAATACTAATTTTTTTATTTAGATAATTTTATTGTGAGAATGAAAAAAGTTATATTATTATATATTTACTATTTTGCACATTATTTTATAAAATAATATATACTTTATTATGATGATTAATGATTAAAAAAGTAATTTTATTAGTAATAGTGATATTTTTTGTCCAATCTCTTATATTTTCTCTCTAAAATGGAGAGAAAGTAAGGAGTGAAAAATAAACATTATTTTACCTCATTTCCTTATTTTTCTTCATTCCTAAACAGGGTAAAGTGAAAATATCTCTTTATTTTTCTTCCTTCCATATTTTCCTTCTATCCAATCACGTGAGGGTGGAAAATAAAAATTAATTTTCATTTCCACCTTATTTTCCTTCCTTCCCAAATAGGGTAAGTGAAAATACTTCTTTATTTTACCTTATTTTTCTTCCCCCCATATTTTACCTCTTCCCAAATATAGGCTTAGGAGGTTGAAGACCTAATGCTAAACACCCTTCACAGGAAAGGATTGTGTTGCTTTAGCTTTAAATGAGTTATATTTCAATATGAAGAAACATTTTGAAGGTCATTAGTTTAAAAATATGAATTACCTCATATTTGAGCAACCAACTATGAGGTTGTGTTTAAGAGAGAATGAACAAAATAGGCCAGTTGTTAGAGCTCCTAAAGAACATGTCCACTAATAGAGAGAGCATGTAATAGTCATGGAAGATGTAGTTCTCAAATGAAGAAGATATTTGTGATGGTCGTGGAAAAGTTGATAGTACCAACTCCTTATGAATGCCTAAA
Source organism: Triadica sebifera (assembly GCA_023653625.1). NCBI lineage: Eukaryota > Viridiplantae > Streptophyta > Magnoliopsida > Malpighiales > Euphorbiaceae > Triadica > Triadica sebifera. The sequence goes on from CM042905.1 coordinate 12,786,335, forward strand.
ATTAGTTGAGCTACCTATGAAGATGAAAATGGTAGGTTTAACCAAATAAAATTTAACTATGAAAGACTATTCATTTTATATAGCCAAAACAAATAAAATATTTGATTGGCTGCTAAAAGACTAACAAATCTATTTTCTTGATGACGATGTAATTCCACCAATTGAAGTCATACATGGAAAATAATACTATAAGTGACATAACTCTTGGTGGCACAACACTAGGATTTATGTGACCTTCTGAAACAAGAATCAAAAGGTTATTAATAAAGGCCCTTTGTTCTTAGTAGGCAAAAAAAAGGAAGGCCCAAGGATCAATATCAAAATGGTGCGACATAATTTTAGTAGGTTAAGGACTAAAAAAAGCAAGTGAAGTGTGAGACCCTAACCAACTAAAGTTGAAGGTTGAGCTAAAGGTAGATTAGATAAGAGAGGAGTAAAGAGTTAAAAAGATCACTTTTAAGAAGGCAAAGATTGAACCTTCACACAGTAGATAACCTAAAAAGGCAAAAATCCATAAGAAATGAGAGCAAAGTATCAAAATCCAGGTCACAATTGATGATATTAGAGAGAAGACCAAAAAGAGATAAGTAATATTGACTAAGTAAGAAAGGCCTAAGGGAAAATGATCAACTTGCATTGTCTTTGACTTGAAAACAAATAGTAAGAGAATAAATGTTTGAACTTAGAAAGTATTTCACCATGAATGAATATCCAGAGGTATTTCTAGAGGAATTACCAAGGTTGCGACCAGAAAGAGAGGTAAAGTTCTCCATATAACTCATACTAGGTATTGCTCCTATTTTAGTAGCACTATATAGAATGGCACAATCAGAAATTATAGAATTGAAGGAACAATTACATAAGTTAACGGACAAGAGTTTTATTAGGCCAAACATGTCCCCTTCAGGTGCACTAGTCCTTTATGTTAAGAAGAAAGATGAATTTATGAGATTGTGCATAGACTACCAACAACCGAATAAAATGACTATAAAGAACAAATATCCATTACCGTGAATTTATGATTTATTCGATCAGCTGAAAGGGGTTGGAGTGTTTTCTAAATTCAATCTATGGTTAGGATATCATCAATTGAGGATTAAGCTAAATGATGTTGCTAAGACTGTATTTAGAACCAGATATGGTCATTATAAGTTTTTGGTTATGCCTTTTAGGGCAACCAATACTCTTGTGGCATTTATGGATATAATGAATTGGGTTTTTCAGCCAAATTTGGATCAGTTTGTGGTGGTTTTTATATATGACATATTGGTACATTCCAAAGGTAGAGAAGAACACCATCAACATTTGAAATTTGTTTTACAAACTCTTCAGGAGCATTAGTTGTATGCCAAACTCTCTAAGTGTGAATTCTGACTTAATAAAGTTGATTTTTTTGGGCATATAATTGATAGAGGGTATTAGAGTGGATCCTAGTAAGATAGAAGCGATCATGAGTTAGCAACCACCTAGAAATGTATTAGAGATTAGAAGTTTTCTAGGCTTGGCAAGATACTATAGGAGATTTGTAAAAGGTTTTTCCATCATTGGTTATCCTTTGACATGCTTATTGAGGAATGATGTGAAGTATGAATAAGATGACAAGTGTCAAGTCAGTTTTGATAGACTCAAGTGCATGTTGAAGGAGGCTTCGGTTTTGACACAACTAATACCTAATAGAGATTACGTCATCTACAGTGATGCCTCACACAAAGGTTATGGCATATGCTTCTAGGAAACTCAAATCGCATGAGAAGAATTATCCTACCTATCATTTGGAGCTAGCAGCGATTGTGTTTTCCATGAAAATATGGCAACACTACCTTTTAGGGGGGAAGTGCTACATCTTCACTGACCACAAAAGCTTGAAATATCTCCTTACTCAGATGAAGTTTAATTGTAGAAAATGAAAATGGTTATAACTAATTAAGGATTATAATTGCATAATTGAATATCATCTAGATACAACTAATATGGTAGCAGATGCATTGAGTAGGAAGTCTTTGGCAGAGTTTCATATTCGGCTAATATTGAGTCAAGAGGTGAAGAATGCTCAACGGTAGGACCTAAAATTTATGGAGATTGTGGAAATGGTATCTAAAGGAAAGAGACCAGATTTTCGAGTGGAGGCAGATGGAAGCTTATATTTTCAGGATAGGCTATGTGTCTTTAATGTGGAAAAGTTGAGACAAAGAATCATGGAAGATGGCTATGACTCTAAATACACTATGTATCTGGGAAGCAACAAGATGTATCAGGATCTGAGAAAGAGGTATTGGTGGTTAGTAATGAAGAGAGATATTACATAGTTTACTACTAGTTGCCTAACTTATCAGCTGGTCAAGGCAGAGCATTAGATGTCCTCGGGTTTGCTACAACCAACTACTATATCAGAGTGGAAATGGGAGAGGATTATGATGGATTTTAGAATCGGGTTGCCTTTAACTCCTAAGAAGTATGATGTTGTATGGGTTATTGTGAACCGATTAACCAAATCAACTCACTTTTTACCTATCAGGAGGGATTAATCCTTAAACAAGTTAGTGGTGTTGTACATCAATGAGATAGTTAGGTTTCATGGGATGCCCCTTTCTATCATATCAAATATAGATCCTAGGCTTTTCTAACAGTTTTGGGATAACCTCTAAAAGGCCTTAGGCACCAAACTAAACTTCAGTACGACCTTTAATCAAGAGTTATTAATATTCTGGAGGACATGATGAGGTGTTGTATTCAGGAGTTTGAGAAAAGTTAGGAGAAGTACTTACCTCTGATAGAGTTTGTATATAACAACAGTCATTAGTCCAACAATGGTATCGTGACATATGAGGTACTTTATGATAGAAAGTGTCGAACACCTGTTTGTTAGTATAAGATATCGAAGAAAAGGTTAGGATTATTAGGGATGGGCTGAAAGCTGCATTGGATCGACAAAAGTCTTATGCATATTTGAAGAGAAGGGATATCGAGTATAGTGTGGGTGATAAAGTCTTCCTTATGGTATCTCATTGGAAAAATGTTTTTCATTTTGGCAAGAAAGGGAAACTGAGTCATCGATTTATTGGAAAATATGAAATTCTTGAAAGGGTTGGGCTAGTTGCATATTGGCTTGCCTTACCCCTAGAGTTGGCAAAGATTCATAATGTATTTCATGTTTCAACGCTTTAGAGATATAGATAAGATCTTACACATATAATTGCAAGGAATACAATTGAGGTAGTCCATATATGATATATGAGTTAGAACCGGTAGAGATCTTAGCGAGAAATGAAAAAAAGTTGAGAAATAAAAGAGTGACTTTGGTGAAATTACTATGGAGGAACCACACTATGGAATGAGCCACTTAGAAGAGTGAAGAAATCATGCAAGCTCAATATCCATAATTGTTTTCCAATAAACAATTATGTAAAATTTTGAGAACGAAATGTTCTTAAAAGGGGAGAATCTTCATACCTATAAAGTAGGATCTAAATGTTTATATGGATGTGAGGTCATTATTTAACAAGTCTTGGGTTGAGGCATTGAGGCTTTGGAGAGAAAGATAAGAAATAAGAGAAAAATGAATATGCAGGTGATTCATGCTCGTGAATCAGGTGTTTCACATTTTGTGAGTTAGGGTCACAACTTGATTTATGGCCATGAATAATGATTCATGCCTGTGAATGATCAATCCAGTCTTGAATCGTGGTGTATAAAAGTAAGCATTCCTTCGTTTTCTCCATTTTTGAAAGAAACAAAACCTAATTTCCTTCACCCCTCAAGAGATTATAGACTCTTCTACCCATCCTTTCACTCAAAATCACCTAAAAGAAGTGGAAAACATATAATCTTATGGGAGGAGCAAAGTGAAAGGAAGACTAGCTAAGAGAATATCTTGGAGAGGAAGTAGAGTGGGCTTGGAATGGGGATTTTAGGACCTTAACCATTATAACTCCTAGATTCAAGTAAGTTTCTCCTTTCTTCATCTCAATCTTCCTTTGATGGTACCTTTACGTAGGTTTGAGGTTGGGTAAGGTTAACCTAGGGTTAGGGTTAAGAAAACCCCTTTTTTGCTATATATGGGTTAGGGTAAGTTGGAACATTTAGGAAATCTTGATTTTTGATTGAGTTTTGGTTGTTATTTTTTGTTAGGGACAATTATTAGAGAGGAAGCTCTTCCTCAAGAGAGGGAAAGAGTTTGAAAGGAGAGGTCAAAAGGTTCTTATGGCTTTCTTTTGAATGAGGTTTATACATAACATCATATTAAATGTGATTGTTGCAATTGTGTGTTTTGTATATTAAATGCATGATGGTTGGATTGAGTAAATGATGAATTTATGAGGTTCAAGGTCTGCCATAAATGTGGTTAAGCATATTTAATAACATTTGATGGTTTGACATGTTGAATAGTTATATTGGGCAAGTACATGAGATTTTATTAAAGAAATGGATGAATATGTATTGATATGAGTGTTGGAATTTTGGCTTACATTGGTAAACCTTAGGAATTACATGTGAAATGGTAATGGTGGTGTGAAAGTATGTTTTCTACAAAATTTATAGGGTCCATGGCGCGAATAATGTGGTGATTTTGGATAGATTCATTTATAGAAAGTGTCACCACATGGTTCACGACTAGACAAGCCGTGAAAGAGGAGTTTTATGGGCATGAATGAATATTTATGTAATGACCCAAATATCGAGTTAGTCATAAACTGTAGTTTTCGAAATTGATCAGCATACCCTGGGATTGAAAATACACCCGTGGGTGAAAAATATTTTATTTGATTATCGGAAAATATAGGTTATGACTAGTCTAAGGGTAAAAATTTGAGTGAAAATGAGGTCAAATAAGTACTTAAAAGTCAAAACTAAGAAAAAACGAGATCCGGTTTAATTAAATAATTTGTTGACGTACTTTGACCGGGCTATAAAAAATAGCAAATGACATCCAAAAATTTATTTTAAGACATTGATAGACTCTAAATAATATTTAGGAGTATTTGAAAGTGAAAAAGGAATTTTACGGTAACACCGAAAATTGAATTATCAGTATGGTTTGAGTGAGCTGGACATAAAATGGACTCCGATTGAGTTGAAAATTTTTTGCAGACATATAAAAATATTTTATGAATTATGGAATCAAATTTGGGCAAAAGTGAGATTGGAAAGTGAGAAAAATAATTTATAGTGCATAATTGGGCTTAAATGGGTTGAGTTTTGTTTGGCTCAAGCCCACCCAACTTAAACCACTATAAATAGGCTCAAAAATCAGAATTCTCTAGAGAGAATTCTGCTTCATTTTCTTCCTCTTTCTTTCCCTTATGGCCGAACCATTCCTTCATTGTTCTTCTCTAAAATTTCTTTTATTTTCTTCAATTTTTACACCAAATCAACCATCTAAAAATAATTTCAGCATCTCTAGTACCTAGAAGAAGCTTTTAATCTTCATTTGGAGGGCTAGAGTGGAAGGAAATTAAAGGAGAAAAGTTAGGATACAAATTTGAGGTAAGTGAAATTTATAGTTTTAAATTAGTTTAATGGTTCAAATAGGTAGTTTAAGGTATGTATATGATAAATATGAAGTTTATTTGAGTTAAGGAAGCAAAATAATGGTGGATTAATGAAGTGTAATTTTCAGCCATGGTAGGTTCAAAGGAAAGTGGAGGGGCTTCCAAAGGAAAGACTAAGAAAAAGGAAGCTTAGGAAGGCCAAAGCAAGAAAATAAGGTTAGTGGTTTCAAAATCTATCTATTTCCATTGATTAAGCATGATTTAGGCTTATGGAAATTTGGAATTTTGTATTTTTGCATGTAATTGATAGTTAATGCTTAAAACATGATTAAGGAATTATAAAAAGTGAATTAGAATGGTTAATTTTAATTAAAAAATTAATTAGTGGAAATTAGAAAATATCACCATGTTATGTGAAAAATATAAATTAAGGTATAACTACATTTTATTGTAATATTATGATATAAATGGAATAATGAATGTATAAATTAGTGAGATGAATAATTAGAAGATGAAAGAAAAATTCTAATGATGAAAATTAAATATAGTTCGAAAAATGAAGAAGGAGAAATTAATATTTTCTTACTAATTAAATAAAAATTTAGTCATAAAATGTAAGAAAATATGATTTTGAGTGTGTAGAAATTTATTGAAAAATTTTAAATTATATATTGAATATTTTTCTAATTATTGATTATATTATGCTTGAAATGAAAAATAATGAATAAAGTGTGTTTAGTGAGTTTAATAACTTAATTGATTATTCATAATGAAATATTGAGATATTAGAATGGAAAGTGTGAAAAATTATGGTAGTGATAAAATTGTATGAATGAATAAAATATTAAGTGATTAATAATGTAAAAAGAATGAAATTTATGAATTTAATGGGAATTGAATTAAAAGAATAAAATAATGCCCTTAGTTATTTTTTCGATGGTTAAATCTAGCCCATGATATAATTGGCTAGCCATAAGGACACCATTATCGTGGTGCAGGTTATGATGACTCACTTATGTAGGCCAATGATGGTCTAATTCAGTGATAGTGATTCAGTGATCAATGTACAGTGCAGTTCTCGGGTAGTCCTTCGGGATTACTCTTAAGTGTAGTAGACTTTTAGATCCACGTCCCATGTATCTGGTTCGAAGATTTTCTATCGGATTGAAACTACGGGCAATTGTGAATATATGTATTAAAAATGATAGAAGTGAAAAATAAGTGAAAAACATGATAAAAATGAATAAATGTGAAAAATATGAGGAAAATGAATAAAGTGAAAAAATAATAAAAAATGATATAAGTGATAAATATGGTAAAAATGATATAAGTGAAAATTATGATAAAAATGAGATAAGTGATAAATATAATAAATATGATAAAAGTGATAAAGATGGTAAAATGATATAATAATGATAATAATAACGATAAAAGTGACAAATGTGACAAAATAGGAAATTTGAAAAATGGAAAATAAGTGGAAGATAAATATTAAATTGTGTAATTAAAAAAGAAATAAAAAAATAAAAAATAAAAATGTTAGTGGCAAAAGTGTAAAATAATGTAAAGTAGTAATATAATTGTAAATAAATAAAAATTTAAGAATTAAAGTGAAATTTGTGGCTAAGTAAATGAAAGATTGAAAATAAGAAAGAAAAAAAAAGGGTTAATTAAAGAAGTAAAGTGAAAAATGATTAAATTGAAAGGAATTGGAAGTTCAAAAAAAAAATTTAATTGAGAAAAATTGGTAAATTTAATGAAAATATTAATTAGTGAATTAAGGGTAAAATATAATAAAACATTGATAAAAAAGAATAATAAATATATTAAAGAGAAAATTTGAATAATGTATTAAAAATGTTATTGCATGTATGAATGTATAAAAGTATAAGTCGATGAAAATTTTTAGATTAGTAATCACCACTGGGCATATTAATACTTAACATGTAGTTATTTAACTGCGTATAGGTAGTAGTAGGAAATCAGGAGCAAACATACAAATTTTGGGAGCTGACGAATTAAATATAAATAATAGTAGGCTAGTATCAAGAATGACTTATATATATATATATATATATATATATATATATATATATATATATATATATGTTTAGAAATGAAGTTGTAGAAATGAAATGTTGTACATATTATAATAAATAATATTTGTGAATTATTATATGTGTAAATAATAAAATGTTGATTTGTGATTGAATGAAGAATATATTGTATTATATGTGTATTGTTGTACCAAAAAATGAGTTGAGAATTGTTTGTATTTCATGTGGGGTAGTTAGTTTATAGTCATTTTGTTATCGAAATGTTTGAAAAAATAAAAAAAATTAATTAAGTGCTAATAATAGAAGGGTCCTTAAATTAAATTAAGAAATTTTTTTTGGCACACATCGGCTATAATCGTATTAATCCATGTAATGTACATATAGAAGAAGTGTTATAATGGTGTCACAATTCACGCCCATGAACTACAAATATATTAATTTTTGAATTTTCCATTTAAATGATTTTAGAGTGTTTAAGTGAGAATAATGTGCATTTGAGCAGTTTACTATAAAAGAATGCATATTAAGATGCTAAACATGTATAAATCATATATGAGGACGAGAAACTTGAAATTTAAATGAGAATTTTCATACCCAACACTCTGATTAGGACTAGAGCTAGGAGAGGTAGCATGCCATTGAGGGTTTTATAGTATCAAGAAGCCTAGGTTGGTTGATACAGGAATAACGTTGTACAATTAAAAGTAAGGCTTAAGTGAGCTCCTTTAGAGATGAAATTGGTTTAATCCTTATTTCTCAGGCAGGTATTCTGTGTGGTTCTAGAGTGAGTCGTAGGCTACTTGAATCCATTTTAGTTATGTCTAGAGTTAGTGGGCAATGATATTAAGAAATAAGTGGTTATGAGCTTTGTTGATTGTATGAGATATAAGTAATATATCCGTGATGTATATATGATAAAGGTTTGATAAATTGTGGCATGATATGCACAATGAGATATTCATTTAAGTATGTGACAAAACTCACATGTTCATGCATGCATATTGGCATGCATTATTAATAGACATGCATACATTTGTTATTATATTTAATATGTTATTATGTACTATTAAGCAAGGTAAGATTAGTGTATGAGTGTTTTGTCTTTCACACGCAGTTTCGAACCATTCGTAAAGTTGGATAGGGAAGAAGCCCAAAGGAAGAACAAAGGACAAATTTTTCGAGGGTTGGTGATATACCACTTTTTGTTTTCTTTTTATTTTGGAAATATGAGATAAGTTACTTGTGTACATGCTTCTAAATTTTTGTAAAAATATTTAACTTTGTAACTAATTATTTTATTTTATAAACAATTGGGCAAGTGTTAGCTCCAATATATTATTAATTTGAGATTTAAATAATATTTTCAATATGGTTCATTATTTTATATTTTTATCAAGTCATCATGGTCATGGTGTATAAATAAATTTTAAAAAGGAATTGGTTTTGATCTCATGCATTGTAATATCCTTTACTATAATTGGGAAGACTCCTAGTTGTTTGAGAAGTGCTCTAAAGGCAATCACCTGTAATAAAAGACATTTTCATTAATTTGATATGTTAATTGATTATGATCTTAAAACAATTAATGAAGTCCTTGATACATAATATAGCATAAAGAAAATTATGATGAGATCATGATATTGAGATTCTTATCATGTGTAATTATATTAATATCTAAATTATTTCTAGTCATAGGATTAATGAGATGAGACATTGTTAATTAAGATAGACTAACACATGTTATACTTCTTGATTAGATGAAGTAGATGATCTCATAATCTGTAAATATAAGATGTTTAAAATTAACATATGGATGCTCACAAAATGTAGCTAAGTACATTGAATGATCTGCTATGAGAGAATCATATGAATAATCTATTCAAATGTCAATGATAGTCTCATCATAGCAATGGTGCAAGTATCATTAGACTTGAGGTACTTAAGGATATCTTGGATATTGATTATGTATTTTGACATTATTCGTTGTTGCCTTAGGGAGATTGCTCATAGGGTAGTGATTGGATACAACTTGACATATTCGAAAGTAACTGGGTAACCAACAAAAGATTCTCCACTCCTGATAGCAGGAGTGTATATCTATGGCCTCTTGTCGGAATCATTACTTAAGAATCTTTGGCCAGAGTGGAAATATCATGAAGATAGTATTCAATGATATATCTAATAGAGTAATGAGTTTTAGGGACAAGAATTGACATTACTTAGGGTAGATGTGATGTAGTCAGTCTATGAGAGTTGACACATGTCCATATTCTAAACTAAGTGGGGTATATAATGGTGAAAGGATTAATTGTATGAAAATTGTTTATAGAAAGGATCGTAGTCAAACCACTAACTTTTCAGTCAATTAGGAGTCATGATGTGTTTCTAAATACCGCTTATGACTTGCTTAAATTAATTGTTAATTTAAGTGCCAAATATAACCAGAATCTAATGGGTGACACGCATTGAAGATGTGGAGAATGAGTAAAATGACTTTTAATGAGATCCAAAAATATTAGAGAATTATTTTCGAATCGTATTGTGAAGAGATTGTATGGAAAAATAGCTTGGGAGAGGAGGCGGGGTCACGGGCCCATAAAGGTTGTTGGCCTGTTAGGCACGCCAGCTGCTAGTTGGGCCTTGCCTGTCTAACATCTGGCCTAATTGGCCAATTAAGGCAATAAACTCCAAAATCCCTCCACTTATTTTGTGTACTTTGCACTAGACTACTTTTGGGGTAAAAACATTTTGAAAAGTTCAAAAGTCTAAATTTTTTTTTGAAAAAAATAAATTTAAAAAGAAAAATAAAAGTTAATTTTCATATTCTCTCAAAAATAGAGCATACACCAATGCAAACACTTTGAGATGTGTTTAACCATTTCTCTTGTAATTTCTTCTCACATTTTTGCATGAATTAACATTAGAGATGTTCTAGTGTGTATTTCTATGGTTCTCTATAACCCAACAAGGTTAAAATTTAAAAAAGAACTCAAGAAATTACAAGGTATAATTTCTAATTTTTATGATTTGATGAATTATTTTTAATGACACGAACAAGATATGTGTTTTGAATTTTTAAAATTTTAATTTTTGCTGTATTTTTGATTGAGATTCATCTTCAAAACTAATTAGTAGTATCAGAGCCACCTTGTATCCATTAAAATTAATTTAAATTGAAAGTGCAATGAGATTTTATGGTTTTGGCAGTTTTGGATCAATAGGTTCGAAAAATTGAAATTAATTTGTAAAATTTGTTTTACACATCTTTATTTTTCTGATATAATCATGAGATGATTAAATATGCTCATTTTGATTGAAAAATAGTTTGAATATGATTCAAATAATTAATTTCAGATTTATTTAAAAAATACTGAAAATTATATTATTTATGAACAAATGTCGTTGTTTGGCTTAATTGATGGAGCTGTTTATATTTTTTTGTAATTTAATTATGAAAAATTATTTATACATATTGAGAATGTGTTTAAGCTTATGGAAATGTCCAATAATTAACTAAAATTATTTTAATTAATTTTTCAAACAAATACAAAAATATGACTGTTTTGCCATACCGGGTGTGATTGTCTTGTTTAATTTTTTTATATATAATTTTTTTATTTTCTCTACCTTTATGATTAAAAATATATTATTTTTATGTTAGATATATTTCAAATATATGTTTCTCGAATTTAAAATTCCAAAAAAATTTCTAGATATCGAATGAGTCATTTTGAGCATCTATATATGTTGGTTTGTTTGTTTTTGTAATTTTGATTTGTGCAAAAAATATTTTAATAAACTAGAGTTGACCTAAAAATGTTTAAAATGATGATTTGAGATTCTGAAAATTTTTGAAATTTTTGAAAAATTAATTTTGAATTAATTTAAGTTGAGTAATGATAATTTCTAGTATGACTAGAAATTGATATTTATATTAAAATAAAATTATTTAATTTTGATATCATAATAATTTGATTTTAAGGTGAATTAATTCTGAAAATAGTTTTAGATTAAATATTAAATTCTACATTGAAATGACATACATAATTAAATTAACCATAACAACACAAGTAGATAATTTCGGTTCAATATTGAATCGATTTTCAAATTAAAATCTAAAATTATTTTCATTTAATTTTATTTTATGTGTTGGCTAGATATTTAGCTAAGAAGAGGGGTTGAATTGGAGTTTTAAAATTTTAACTTTAAAGTGCGGAAATAAAAAGTTAAGTTTAGGAGGGATAGAGAAATTTGACACAAGGATTTTTATAGAGGTTCGGGTGTTAACAAACCCTACACCTCTCCCCAATCACAATTGGGAGTTTCACTAACACACTAAGTGTTACAATGGAGTTTTACAAGCTCACTCCCAACTATGGTGTTTCTCACAATGACTCACCTAACTCAAAAATCTCTTGTGTTTTAATGACTCACACAATAACCAATTCCTTGTGTTTTACAGGCTCACACAAACAACCTTTACCTTGTGTTTTAAAGGCTTAAACAAACAACCCTTCTTTGTGTTTTAAAGGCTCACACAACTAACCCTTACAAGTGTTCTCCTCTTAACCTAGAAATACCCCAAAACTCACTTGAGTAATAAATGATTACAGAGAAAAATACTTACAAATCTTTATTGCTCAATAAATAGTGAGCAAAAAGATTTTCACAGAGAATAGATATTTGTTTTGAAAGTATTAAATGTACAAATAGCTTATAATTAGATTTTGATTCAAAGTATTAGCTATCCTCTATTTCTAAATGAATAAATGACTTGCATTTATACTCCTATGGCGAATTATAGCAGTTCGAATGCATTTAATACGAAACTAGCCATTGCACCAACCCAAATAATCGCACCTGACATTTTTCTCTTTCATCTTTCACGGGCGTGACTATGTTTGTCACGACAATGACTATTCTTCTAAGCCGTGACTGAAGTAGTGACCTTGGTCATGAAGCATTTTGGAAGGTTTTGAAATATTGGATCACGGGCATGACATATATCTTCACGGGCATGACAATCTTCCCAGCCGTGATCCAAGTGGTGACTTTGGTCGTGAAGCTCTCTGGAAGAATTTGTCATGAAGGTTCATGGGCGTGACGTTTAATTCACGGGCGTGACTTAAATGTGCATTCACAGTTTGTTGTCTTCCTTCATGGCCGTGAACTTCAAATGTTGGTTTGTTGGCGGTTAGCTTAATCAGGGCGTGACACATAGGGTCACGGGCGTGAACATGCTACTTCTTTAATTTTATCTTTCAAGGATTAATCTTCCATTCTCCATTCTTGCTATTTTATTCCATACCCTGTTTAATAGACTTAGAAAACAAGTATGTTAATACATTATTGCTATTTTATTTTTTATCATCAAAATGACGGAAATAGCCCTCAAGGTTCAACAATCTCCCCCTTTTTGATGGTGACAAATAATCTAGCAATATGTGCTTTTGAGAAGTCTCCCCCTTAAAAGATACTTAGGATAAAAATTGATGAAATGCAAGAATTTGTAAAGAATGATGAAGTGTAACATTGAAATAAGCGTTCTAGTTTTAAGTATATGCAAGTTATATGCAAAGTATATCCAATATATATACCAAAATTCTTTTTAAGTCATGAAGTATATGTAAGGTATATTTAGAGTATATCAAGTGCATATCCATTTATGTAACTTGCATAAAGGTATATGCAAAGTATACTTAAGGTATATTTAATGTGTATAAAGCTCAATTGCATACTTGCATATTCATTTTGAATGAAATTTTAAGTATTGCACTTGAACTCAAAATATTGCTATTTTCTCCCTACTTAACTCAATATATTTGTAGGTTCTTCATTTTGATTCATTTTGATTCAAAATTACGTATTGCTTGCATTTATCTTATTATATTGCTAGTTTATCCCCCTTTTATCATCAACAAAAAGAATATCAATAAAGATAAACCACAGTGGAAAAACAAAGCAAATATATTATAAAAAGTGAAATACAATCAAAAGGAATGAAAATTCAGAAAGGAAATTTAAAATTTCCTACACATAAGCAAAACAAACAAACAAACAAGCATATTAGGCCTACCATCTAGCCTAACATCTATCCGGACATCCTGTCCCTAAGACGAGCAACTTCAGCCTCGAGGCTATCTATCCTAGACTCCATGAAGTCCTTGAGGTTCTCTAACCTCTCATCCATGGAAGCCTGCAGCTGCTCAAATCGTGGTGCTAGGAGGTCAACCATCTACTAAGCCAAATTCAGTGTGGAAGCCGAGGATTGTCCGATGTCCTGCTCAACCGCTGGAGGTGCCTCCTCAACCCGAACCTTTTTCCTCTGCTAGATTCCTTGGAGGCCGGATTTGAAGTCCTCTGAGTCATTGTCTTCCCATATGATTTCACCAGTAGTGTCAGTGAAGCGGTAGTAAATGTTATTCTCATGGACAATTCGAACAGCTGCTCCTATCTTAATGAAGGACTCTACATCCAATCAATCTTGAGGATGCCTTGGGATGAGATTAAAGTGATGGTCATCCAGCTTCAGATATCCAAGCTTCAAGGCTATGTGGGTTACATACCCACCAATAAGTATGTCTCCGGAAGGCTTGGTGGCAATGGACAGGAGATGGTTCGTAAACCATCGAGAAAGCTCCACTATAAGGCCTCTTCGGGTCATCTCAAAGAGAAATAGCTCAGACTTCCGAATGGTGCCATTGCTGTCTCCTTGGGTAAATATGCTATAGGTTAGAAACCTATGTAGATATTTGTGCACTGGGGATCGGAGATGAGTGCTCTTGGTCTTTTTTACATCCCAGCTGCAATATGTGCCAAAGTGAGTCCATGCTCGAGTTGTAAAGAACTCCACTTTGCTGTCGTTGAGAATGCCTTTCGAGGGTAGGTTGAATAACTCCCCGAATTCTATGGCAGAGAGAGTGTTCGGATTGCTGCATAGTTGAAAATTTACTACACTAGTTGGAGACACTTGCAAAGTACTCAAGAATTCCAAGGTTGGCTCCCTCAAGGTGGGTTGATGAATTTCCACAAAGTCCTTCAAATGATAGGCCTGAAGTTGCTCTGTCATTGTTGTCTCAAGCCTGAGAGTGCGTACCATTTTCCACTCAAAAGATCTTGATGAAATGAGAGGCCTTTTCTTCAAGGTTGAGTACCTAGGATGGCAATGCTCCGGGATTCTATTCATTAGGTAGTCTGAGTACCTCCTGGGAGCATGAGATTTCTTCCTAGTACCCTTTGATGAGCCGGTTTCCATGTTGAATTAAAGAAATGAACTTTGAAGAGTTTGGAAAAATTTGACAGAATTTGTGAGGAAACCCTAAGGAAAGATGATTTTTGATGATGGAAGGGATTTTTGATGGTATTTATAGCAGAAATTTGTGACTAGGGGGCCGGAATCTTCAATGTACCATTCAATGAGTGTAAATAAGAGCGGTTTCAAGAAGTTGGAAGGTTGAAATGTGAAGAATAACCGGCAGAATTGTTATATAGCCGATGCCTTCACGAGCGTGAATTATGTCATCACGGGCGTGAAGTGTCGTGTTCACAGTTTGCTAAAGGGGTGCTCTACCCGTGAATAAAGGCGTGAAATGGTTCACAGTCATGACACTTGAATGTCACAGGCGTGAATGATGAATTATCACAGTGGTGAAAAAATGAGTCATGGGCGTGAAGTGTTGAATTTCACTACTTATGCCCGTGAAACAAAGCGTGACTCAAAGCGTGAACGTCTTTGTGAGTTTTAGGTGAAAATGTTCACGGGCGAGAACATTTGTCATGGGTGTGAACAAGGCTTTTCACGGGAGTGAATGAAGTCGTGAACATAAGTTTCACTACTTGAAGCCGTGAACCATGTCATGAATCAAGTCGTGAAAGACACTGGTTCTTTTGGCTATCTAATTCACGGACGTGAACATATGTCACGGGTGTGAATTGCCTAAAATTCTCATCAAATAAAATTAAGTCCTAAAATAAGACTAAATCATATTTATGAAGATTCTATTCCTTATAACATAAATTTCCATCAAATTTACTACCTTATATCAAGTGAGATGATACAAAAATAAGAATATCACTTAAGATTTGACAATTTGGCAATCACAAGGTTAATCCATCAATCATACCAAGTTCTTTCTAATGAAATTAAATCTTTCCTCATTTAGAGATGTAGTGAATATATCTGCCAATTGACTTTCTGTGCTTATAAATTCCAATGCAACATCTCCATATTGAACATGATCTCTAATAAAGTGGTGTCTAATGTCAATATGCTTACTTCTAGAATGTTGAATGGGATTTTTTGAAAGATTTATAGCACTTGTTTTGTCACATTTAATAGGTATATGGTTCATATCATGACCATAGTCCTTAAGTTGTTGTTTCATCCAAAGAATTTGAGTACAACAACATCCTGCTGCTACATACTCTGCTTCAGCAGTTGAAAGAGCAACTGAAACCTTTTTCTTGCTAAACCAAGAAACTAAGCCTCTCCAATAAAGTGACATGTACCTGAAGTACTTTTTCTATCTAAAATACTTCCAGCATAATCTACATCTGAATATCCTACAATATAAAAGGATGAATTTATAGGATACCACAAACCTAGATGCAATGATCCATGTAAATATCTTAGAATTCTTTTTACTGCATGTAAATGAGATTCTTTGGGACATGATTGAAATCGTGCACACAAGAAAATACTATACATTATGTCGGGTCTAGAAGCAGTAAGATATAAAAGTGATCCGATCATACCTCTATAAAGCTTTTCATTAATGCTCTTACCCTTTTCATCCTTGTCCAATTTTGTTGATGTGCTCATTGGAGTCTTGACATTCTTGCATCCTTCCATTCCAAATTTCTTAATTAAATCTTTGGAATATTTGGATTGGTTGATGAATATGCCCTCATTGCCTTATTTTATTTGTAGACCAAGGAAATATTTAAGCTCTCCCATCATGCTCATTTCAAATTCCCTAGTCATACACTTAGCAAATTCTTGACAAAGCAATTCATTAGTAGAACCAAATATGATATCATCAACATAAATTTGAACAATTAGTATATCATGCTTATGCTTCCTAATGAATAATGTGGTGTCAACATTCCCCTTTGTAAAGTTATTTTCTAAGAGAAAAGAACGTAGTCTTTCATACCAAGCTCTTGGGGCTTGTTTCAAACCATATAAAGCTTTTGAAAGTTTAAAAACATGATTTGGGAAATCCTAGCTTTCAAAGCCTAATGGTTGTTCTACATAAACTTCTTCTTCTATATAACCATTTAGAAAGGCGCTTTTCACATCATTTGAAAGAGTTTGAAATTCATGTGACATGCATATGCTAAAAGTATTCTTACGGCTTCTAATCTACCTACGGGTGCATAGGTCTCATCATAATCTATTTATTCTTCCTTATTATATCCTTTTGCAACTAATCTAGCCTTATTCCTAGTTATTGAACCTTGTTCATCTAGTTTATTTCTAAATACCCATTTGCTACCTATAATTGATGATCCTTGGGTCTAGGTACTAAGGTCCATACCTTACTTCTCTCAAATTGGTTGAGTTCCTCTTGCATTGCAATCACCCAATTTTCATCATTAAGAGCCTCATCAACATTTTTAGGCTCAATTTTAGAAATAAAAGCAAGGTTAGTGGCTAAATGTTTGAAATGGGATCTAGTACTTACTCCCCTTGAAGGATCACTAATGATTTGCTCTTTTGGATGATCTTTTATTAAATACTCTAAATGCTTTGCTAGTTGTAGAGTATCCTAAAAAGATACCTTCATCAGATTTAGAGGTTCCTTACCTTCATCAGATTGTAGAGTATCCTTGGTATTCAATATGAAGCACTTGCATCCAAATACTCTAAAGTATGATATCAAGGGCTTTCTTCCATTCCATAGCTCAAATGAGGTTTTGTTTAAAAGAGGTCTTTTGAAAACTCGATTTGAAATATAACAAGCAATGTTTGTGGCTTCTGCCCAAAAATAAGTTGGTAGACCATACTCATTAAGCATTGTTCTAGCCATTTCAATTAAAGTTCGATTTTTCCTTTCAACTACCCCATTCTGTTGAGGTGTTCTAGGAGATGAAAAATTCTGTGAAATTCCATGTTCAAGACAAAAACTTTCAAAGTTTTCATTTTCAAATTATTTTCCATGGTCACTTCTTATCTTTGAAATACAATATCCTTTTTCATTTTGAACTCTTTTAGCAAAGTGTTTGAAATTTTCAAAAGCATCACTCTTTTGAGCTAAGAAAATTACCCAAGTAAATCTAGAGTAATCATCTACTCACTCTTTTGAGCTAAGAAAATTACCCAAGTAAATCTAGAGTAATCATCTACGATGACAAATGCATAATGTTTACCTCCTAAGCTAGCAATTCTAGTAGGTCCAAATAAGTCTAAATGTAGGAGTTGAAGAGGTTTTGAGGTACTTACTATGTTTTCGGCTTTGAAGGATGACTTGTGTTGTTTTCCTCTTTGGCAAGGTTCACATGTCTTGCCTTTTTCATATTTAACTCTTGGCAGTCTTTTAATTAGTTCTTCTATGCTGAGACTTTGTATTAAGTCCATATTAGCATGACCAAGTCTTATATGCCACAACCAAGATTCATCACTAGTAGTCAGAAGACACTTAGAGGAATGGTTAGATAGTTCATGTAAGTTTATTATGTATGTATTTATATCTCTATTTCCTTTAAATATCTCATGACCATCGATAGGGATCACAAGACATTCATTTGAAGTAAAAATTACTTTGTTTCCTTTATCACATAATTGACTTACACTTAACAAGTTATGTTTCAAGCCATCAACAAGTAAGACATCTTTAATAAAAGTAGTACCATTAACACCAATAGAACCAATGCCAATTACCTTACCCTTTCCATTGTTTCCAAAGGTAACTTTAACGCCATCAATACTTTTGATTTTATTGAAAAGTTTTTTGTCTCCTGTCATATGCCTTGAGCATCCACTGTCTACTAGCCAAGCATTTTTGTTTATTGTGGACTTGAGGCATACCTATAGAATCACAATTCAAGTATGATTTTTAGGTACCCAAATGAGTTTGGGTCATTGGGGGTTAGCACATGAAGGTTCCCAATGAGCCTTCCTTATCCAGCAATATTTATTTATGTGACCCATTTACATATAATAATTACATTGTTTTGGTCTAAATTTTTTTTTTCTGGTCTTTCAAAGTTTTTGAATACCATTTTTCTATCAAATTTATTTTGAGAATGATGACATGCACAGTTATGATTAATTTTAGATTTTCTAGATGCATGCTTCCTATATATAAAGGCATGATTGTTCTTTTTATATATAGAAGGTTTAACATGGTTATTTCTTGGTGCTTTTCTAACAGGTGTGGAGATGTGATGTTCTTTAGACTTAACAAATATGGGTTTGTGAGAAGATGATGATGTGTCCTTAAATCCTAGACCTTGTCTAATTAAGGGTGATATTTGAGACACAATGAGAGTATCTAAGATCTCTTTACCTTTGTGAAATTTAGAAATGGAATTTGTAAGTTCCTCAACTTCATTTTTCAAAGTTTTATTTTCTTTTAGCAAGGAAACTGTTGAGGGTCTTGATGACTATTCATCTAATGACTTTTGGAGAGATTCATTAGATGATTTAAGCTTTATGTTTTCCTTTTCTAAACCATCTATCTTATGTTTTAAATTAGAGATGTTATTTCTATAGGTACTAAATTTACCTATATATTTCTCTAATTCTAGATTTAATTCTTCTATTAGGCTTTGCTTATCATCATCATTATCATCATCACTATCATCATCACTATCATTATCATTATCACTACTGTCATTGTTCAAAGAGTATGAGTGTAGTGATCTTACCTTATTTGAGACATGATCTTCAATAGCCGTGAAGCATAGGTTGACCTCTTCACAAAATATTTGAATGCCATTTTTCTATTTAACTGATTTTGAGAACAATGGCATGTACATTCATGATTAATTGATGGTTTTCTAGATGCATGCTTCTTATACATAAAGGTATGATTATTCTTTTTATGTATAGAAGGTTTAATATACTTATTCCTTGGTGCTGTTCCAATAATTTTGGAGATGTGAGGTTCACTAGACTTAACAAAAATGGTTTTGTGAGAAGATGATGATGTGTCCTTAAATCCTAGACCATGTCTAATTAAAGGTGGTCTTTGAGACACAATGAGAGTATCTAAACTCTCTTTTCCTTTGTGGAATTTTGAAATAGAATTTCTAAGTTCCTCCACTTCATTTTTTAAAGTATTATTTTCTTTAAGCAAGGAATTAGTTGAGGGTTTTGATGAGTATTCATCTAATGATTTCTGGAGAGATTCATTAGATGATTTAAGCTTTATGTTCTCCTTTTCTAAAACATCTATTTTTTTTTTAAAATCAGAGATGTTATTCCTATAAGTACTGAATTTACTTATTCCTATAAAATCAGAGATGTTATTCCTATAAAATCAGAGATGTTATTTCTCTAATTCTAGATTCAATTATTCATTAAGGCTTTGCTCATCATCATCATCATCACTATCATTATCATTATCATTATCACTACTATCATTATTGAAAGAGTATGAGTGTAGTGACCTTACCTTATTCGAGACGTGATCCTCAATAGCCATGAAGCATAGGTTGACCTCTTCGCTTTCATTATCATCTCTTTCACTTGATGAGCTTTTGTCATCCCATGTGGCTTTGTGACCTTTCTCCCCATTGTCTATTTGGTATTTTCTCTTATGCTTCTTGAGCCTTGGACATTCTGGTTTAATATGCCCTTTCTTTCCACACTCATAGCACTTTACCTCTTCCTTACTTCTTTGTGTATCATTAGAAGCTTGTTTGAGGTTTCCTTGCCTGAATTTTCTGGAGTTGCTCATTTTCTTCTCAATGATTCTTTTCAGTCTTCTTGAAAGCATAGCAACGTCCTCATTTTCATCATCACTCATTTCTTCATCATCTTCACTTTCTTCTTGAGATTTTGAAGTAGAGGCTTTTAGTGCTAAAGACTTTCCTTTCTCTGGCTCTGCTTCAAGCTCTCTATCTCTTTTCACTACCATTTCATGTGTGAGAAGTTTGCCGATAAGCATATCAGTAGTCATGATGCTCATGTCTTCATTTGCTTCTTCTGTGCCAGCAACTTTTGAGCCATAGTCTTTATGAGGAAGACTTCTTAGGATTTTGTTGTTTACATCTTCCAAGCTCAAATGCTTCCCAAGTTTCCTCATTCCATTTATAATGGCTAGAAGATGGTTGGCCATGTCAGTGATTGACTCATTGGATTTCATCTTAAAGAGTTCATATTCTGAGGTAAGAAGTTGAAACTTCTTGGATTTGACTTGCTTAGTTCCTTCATGATAATTTTCCAATGTCTTCCACATGCTGTAGGATGTTGGGTAGTGTTGTATTCTTTCACATTCTTCAATAGATAATGAGCTTGAGAGGATTGTCATTGCCTTCTTGTTTTTGAAATTTGCTCTTCTTTGAGGCTCTGTCCAATCATCTATTGATAAGATTTCTTCTTCACCATCAGCTCCTCTTCTGGTTGGTGGTGTCCATTCTTTTCGTACACTATCCCAGACTTCAATTCCTTCACTATCCAGGCATGTCTCCACTCGAAACATCCAATGGGCATAGTTTGCTCCATCAAAGTAAGGTTTGAGACTTTGGAATCCTTCACTAGCCATATCTTAATCTTTACTAGCACTTTTTAGGCTTAGATGCTAGACAAAGCTCTGATACCAATTGTTGCCCATATATTTAGCCAAAAAGGGGGGTTGAATTGGAGTTTTAAAAATTTAACTTTAAAGTGCAGAAATAAAAAGTTAACTTTAGAAGGGATAGAGAAATTTGACACAAGGATTTTTATAGAGGTTCGGGTGTTAACAAACCCTACTCTTTTCCCCAATCACAATTGGGAGTTTCACTAACACACTAAGTGTTGCAATGGAGTTTTACAAGCTCACTCCCAACTATGGTGTTTCTCACAATGGCTCACACCTAACCCATAAATCCCTTGTGTTTTAATAGCTCACACAATAACCAATTCCTTATGTTTTATAGGCTCACACAAACAACCTTTACCTTATGTTTTACAGGCTCACACAAACAACCTTTACCTTCTGTTTTAAAGGCTCT
Organism: Triadica sebifera; assembly: GCA_023653625.1. Taxonomy (NCBI): domain Eukaryota; kingdom Viridiplantae; phylum Streptophyta; class Magnoliopsida; order Malpighiales; family Euphorbiaceae; genus Triadica; species Triadica sebifera. The sequence continues at coordinate 12,808,044 of CM042905.1, forward strand.
CACAAACAACCATTCTTTGTGTTTTAAAGGCTCACACAACTAACTCTTACAAGTGTTCTACTCTTAACCCAAAAATACCGAAAAACTCACTTGAGTAAAAAATGATTACAGAGAGAAACACTTACAAATCTTTATTGCTCAATAAATGGTGTGCAAAAAGATTTTCACAGAGAATAGATATTTGTTTTGAAAGTATTAAATGTACAAATAGCTTATAATTAGATTTTGATTCAAAGTATTAGTTATCCTCTATTTTTGAATGTATAATGACTTGCATTTATACTCCTATGGCGAATTATAGCCGTTAGAATGCATTTAATACGAAACTAGCCGTTGCACCAACCCATATAATCGCGCCTGACATTTTTCTCTTTCATCTTTCACGGGCGTGACTATGTTTGTCACGATCGTGACTGTTTTTCCAAGCTGTGACTGAAGTGGTGACCTTGGTCGTGAAGCATTCTGGAAGGTTTTGAAATATTGGGTCACGGGCGTGACATATATCTTCATGGGCGCGACAATCTTCCCAGCCGTGATCCAAGTGGTGACTTTGGTCGTGAAGCTCTCTGAAAGAATTTGTCATGAAGGTTCACGGGCGTGACGTTTAATTCACGGGTGTGACTTAAATGTGCATTCACAATTTGTTATCTTCCTTCATGGCCGTGAATTTCAAATGTTGGTTTGTTGGCAGTTAGCTTAATCACGGGCGTGACACATAGGGTCACGGACGTGAAGATGCTACTTCTTTAATTTTATTTTCCAAGGATTAATCTTCCATTCTCCATTGTTGCTATTTTATTCCATACCCTATTTAATAGACTTAGAAAACAAGTATGTTAAATACATTATTGCTATTTTATTTGTTATCATCAAAATGATGGAAATACCCCTCAAGGTTTAACATTATGCATTAGAGAATGCATGTTAGAGGTGTATGGAATGATATGATGGATGATTATGGATTTGAGACCAATGTGATTGAGCATGTATAAAATTATTTTGATTTACGATAAATAGGGCCTGTGTGTCCATGCCTTTCTATTTTTCTTGTGTATTTCTCTTCTTATCTTACTCTCCTCAAATGTAAATTGAGGTTTTCTATGATTTGAAATATGTAATTAGATTACATAGGATTACAATAAAATGAAGATATAAAGGAGCAAGAAGTAAACGAGGTGGTGCCATAAATAAGAAGACTTAGAAATAGTAATTTGAATTTCTATTTTAGGTTGTAAATTCATGCATATACCTAGGTAAGACCTAGTCAATTTCTCTTTGGCTTAAGAGAATGACTTTAGTATGTCCACAATTATGCTATATAGTTAATGTAACTATCTTTATATATCCATGTGATGAATGTATGATATTTAAAAGCATACAATAATAACATGATAAGACTTAACAAAGAAATCCCTTGCTAAATAAACAATTAAGTCTTATGCCTTCCATTTATATAGGGAGAACCAGAGTTCTTCTAGAGTTAGGATTGTTGAGTTGTCTTAAGCTCGCCCTATAAGAATATGTTTAAACCATTGAAATTAGATTTCACGATTAATAGATTCGACTTAACCAATATCATTAGCTTGTTGGATTTGCGCTAAGGTTAATGTGTACTAGAGGCGAAGTTGGGTTTGTGTACATGAGATATACACATATCAAGAGTTGATAGCCCAATTTATGTGCACAAATTAATTATTTAATAACATAAGATTTGATAGTTGCATGAATAATGCAATTGGTATGGATAAGATACGTACTAACCAAACTAAGGATGGCTTGTTGAGTTGCCTCAAGGTTATTCTTAGTTAGTTGGATATCGATCCATTAAGAGAACTTCTATATAGGTTCTCTCGGGTTCATAGTGAGGGCTATGGTTTCGCAATAAAATAGTGGGAGCCATAATGCGATTTATTAAATACCTAATAAACATGCAGTTTCATGTACATTATAACATGTTCTATTTTACATCTAGGTTGTTAAAATCATCATCATGATGATAAATGTGAATTTACGATCACTGATGAAATTAAATAATTTGACTGGGCCTAACTTTTTGGATTGGCTAAGGAATTTAAGAATTCAACCCCCAATCCCTCTACTGCTAATGCTTCTAAAGATGTTCAGAAGACATATAAAAAAATCTCAATAATAGTGAGATAGCAAGCTGCATTATGCTTGCTACTATGTTAGCTGAGTTGCAAAAGTAGCATGAGTATATTGATGCTTATTCCATAGTCTACCATCTAAGGGAGTTTTTTTGATGAGAAATCATGTTTTGAAAGATTTGAAACTTCAAGACTGCTTTTTCGCACTAAGTTGGTTGGACATCTCTAGTGTAATATGCACTGAAGATGAATGACTATATTGAGAGGTTGGCCACCTTAGGATTTGTGATGGACCATGAATTGAGTATTGACTTAATTCTAACAGGTTTTTCTGATAGTTATTCGCATTCTAAGCTTAACTATAGGATGAACCAAATCTCCACCATTATTCTTGAGCTGGTCAACATGCTTAAGACAACTGACCCATTTGTCAAGAAGGACAGTCAGACTGTGATGCTAGTGGACTTTTCTAATTTTAAGAAGAAGAACCTTAAGAAGAAGAAGAAGAAGTCCATGAAGCCTAAGAGAGGCATGTCCAAGAAGAAGGCCAAGGAGACTGCCCCAAAGGGGACATACTTCCATTGTGGCAAGACTAACCATTGGAAGAGAAACTGCAAGGCCTACTTGGAGTACTTGAAGAAGAAGGCATCTAATGTCCCATTTATTTCAAGTATTTTTGTCATTGAGATTAATACTATCATGAATAAGCTACACAAGAATGGTAGTTTGGGGTTATTTGATTTTGAATCATATAACACATGTGAATCTTGCTTATTAGGCAAGATGACTAAATTACCCTTTAAGAGAAAAGGTTGAAGTGCTAATGAGATTTTAGACTTAATACATTTGGATGTATATGGTCTACTATCCACACACATTGGAGATGGTTTCATCTACTTGATTACTTTTATTGATGACTACTCACGATATGGGTATATGTATCTTATGAGATACAAATATGAAGCCTTGGAGATGGTTCTTTCCTGGAAATGGATGAGCAGTGAGTACTTAAACTGTTATAACTTAATTTATAGAATTCGGTTTTGTATGTTATTAGTTGGGTTTGAAAGATAAGATATAGGATATAACTTTCATTTAGACCATAAAACCTGAATATGTCTGTAATTGTCTAGAAAAATTCATAAAATTCAGACGCAGAATCTGTCTAGAAAATTTTGGGCAGAATTGTTAGTGACCAGTCAGTATTCATTTTATCATATCTTTTGATACAGAACTCAGACTTAAGTGATTCCAGTTGCATATTAAAGGTAAGATCTATACCGAAAATTGTTAAGAAGAGCATGTAACTAAATTCAGATTTTAATAGGATCAAAATTAAATTCTAAAATAGAGAATGGAATATACTAGTGACAGGGCATGTGAGTTGTGAAATTTTAAGAGTAAAATAATGTGAACCTTGTTATATTATGTAAATTTTATTTTAATTGAGTAATTATGTGATTATTTTGAGTCTTTAAATGCATGAAAAGTGTGAATTTAATTTCTATGAATTTTAATGAGATTGTGTAAACCCTAGAACACCTAACTAGAACTAGACTTAGGATAGTTTGGCATGCCAAGCAGGGGGGAGTATGATGAAAATGAAACCACTAATGGTATGATTATTGAAGTCGGTAATGGCACAATTATTAAAGCCAGTAATTACACTATTATTGAAGCCGATAATGGCACTATTATTGAAACCAGTAATGACACTTATATGTGCACATCATATTGCCCGGGTGGCACTCCTAAGTGCCTGGATGACAACTTTGTTATCCTAGTCAGTGGGTCATAGGTGTTTTGGGAATAAATAAAGAAGTTATGGAAAATAAATAGATTATTGAAAATAAAAATGGAATTATGAATTATGACATGGATAAAAAGATGATTAAGTGTTGTGGGCTATAAAGAAGGATTGAAAATAAAATAAAATAGAAAAAAATATAATAATAAGGAACCATGAATTGTGACATGGATAATTTGATATTTATGCATGCCAGAATATTAGGAGATGTATATTTACATGGAAAGATGATGTGAGCATAAATTGATATATGACAATGCATGTTGCATAAAATAGTTTATTGCCTTATTTATATGCACCACTAAGCTAAGAACTTAGTGTGAGAGTTTCTCTCGCGCAGATATAGCAAAAAATAAATAGAAAATAGTAGATAAATCTAGCAGTAACTTAATCCAGCAGAGCAGCTTGTATCAAATATTGTGGGTCACACAACTTTTGTATTTATAGTTGAATTTTATTTTATAGTACTTGTAAAATAAGCGCACATTTGAAAATAATACTTTATTATATAAAATATATTGTGTTTCTTTATTATGATTTATTTTACATTATAAAGTAAATAAATAGTAAATAATAAAAAAATGATTTTCATTTATACGTAATTTAAAAATAATATTTCAATCGATAAAGTCAACGTAGCACTCCCTCATCTGGGCATGAGCTACTGGGGTGAGGGGGTGTTACAGAAACACCCTGACTTGGCCCTGGGCGGTCTCCTATGAATTGACCTCTTCATTTTCCTCTATTACATCCTGACCTCTATATAGGAATCAATCTCTCACTGATTGCACCTAGTCCCTGTCTCAACAAAGGACAATCTTGAATCAAATGATTAATGGCTCAACACCTAAAGCATGCTTTGGTCACGACCTAACACTCCTCTTGGCAGTTCCTACCACATTGAGAACATAAAGGATTTGTCATAAACCTTTTTGTAGATGGTACCAGAGTACTATAAACAAATGATACTGGTCTTGCAGGCTAACCATGCCTGAAAAATGGAGTCTGACTCTCATAACTTGGTTGATAACGATCCCTTTCTGACCTAGCCCTCCCACTGGCTGACATGCCTGCACTAAACTATGGTATAGGTCTCTTAGTCCCTATTTGAGCTGTTATCTTACACTGATTTTTCTATGTTCGCTTAATATTTTGAGCCGTAACAACCAACGCAGGAAACTCCTCTAACTATAATGCGGATGCTGTTGGGTTTTGAAAGTGAATCTCATTATAAAATGCAGCAAAAAATAAAATTTCAAAACTCGAGAGAAGAATCTTGCTTGTGCCAATAAAACTAATTCATTAAATCATATAAATTATAAATTATACCTTGTAATTTCTTGATTTGTTTTTCAAATTTTTATCTTTTTGGGTTGTAGCAAACCACAACATCCACACTAAGATGTCTCCAATGATAATCCACACGAAACATGATGAATAATCTAACAAAAGGAACTGTTTTAACAAATTTCAAAGTGCTAGCTTTGAATTTGTTATTGAAAGAATTTTTGTATCTCAAAAATTAATTTTCACTAAAAATAATTTTCATGTCTTTTTTACCATTTGATGTATTTTCAATTTGAATCATTTTAAAAAAAAAGGTTAAAAGTCAAAAATGGAGAAAAGGAAACTTAATGAATAGTAATTGGCCATAATTGGCTTAATTAATGCCAAAGATGGCTGTTGGCCAACGGGGTGCATCAGCATGCTGTGTAGTGCGTTTTGGGCCCATGACCCCTCCTGAGCAGTTTTTTTTTGTGATTTTATCGCGATCTGATCTAAAATAATTTTGTCATATTTTTTGATCTTATCGAAGACCATTTTACTTATGCTCCATATTTGCATTGTGTGTGACCCATTAGGTTCTCAGTTATGTTGGCCACTTAAATTAACAATTAATTTAAGCTAGTCATGAGTGGTATTAAGCAACACATCATGACCTGTAATTGACCAAAAAATCAATGGTTTGACTATAAACCTTTCCATAGATAATTTTCATGCAATTATTTCTTTCACTATTCTATATCCCACTTGTTTCAGATTATGAACATATGTCAACTCTCACTAGACTGACTAAGTCACTTCTAGCCCAAGTAATGTTAGTTCTTATCCGTGAGGCTCAGTACTCTATTAGATATGTCATTGAAGACTATCTTTATGATATTTCCACTTCGGCCAGAGATTTCCCAGTAATGACCCTGATAAAAGGCCATGGGTATACACTCCTTCTATCAAGAGTGGTGAATCCTTTGTTAGCTACCCAATTACCTTTGAATACATCAAATTGCCCCAATCACCACCCTATGAGAATCCTCATTGAGGCAGTATGGAATAGTGTCAAAACTTGGAATCAGTATCCAAGATATCTTTGAGTACCTCAAGTCTAAGGATACTTGCACCATTGCTATGACGAGACTATTATTGATATTTGAATAGATTATCCATATGATTGACTCATAGTAGGTCATCTAATGTACTTAGGTACACTTAGCAATCATCCACATGTTAACTCTAAACTTCTCATGTTTACGGATTATCAGATCTATTGCTTGATTCAATCAAGGAGTATAACATATGCTAGTCTATCAGGATTAACAATGTCCCATCTCATTAATCCTATGATTAAGGATAATTTAGATACTAACTTAATTACACATGATAAGAATCTCAATATCATGATCTCATCATGATTTCCTTCATATTATGTTTTGTACTAAGGACTTCATTAATTGATTTAAGATCACTATCACTTCACATATTAAATGAATATCAAATTTATGAAAATGCCTTTTATTAATCAAACAAATTTGTACAATAAATGCTAAAGGTTATTGCCTTTAAAGCATTTCTTTAACAACCTCCCACTTGAAGTAAAGCCAATCACCTTAGTATTTAGTTCCATAGGTGAGTACATGAGAATAATATTTCTTTTAGGGACGTGGTTTAGTTAAAGGATAAATAATATTATGATTAGTGGACACTTTTTCTATCTTTACATCATTCCAACCAATGATTTCTCTAATCAAATGGTATTTTCTGAATACATGTTTGGATCTCTGATGAGATCGTGGCTGTTTGCTTACAATTGTATTGGATCAACAATGCCAGGAATCACTCCAAGTTCCATGATGAATTTCTTTATCCAAACTACTTCCTTTTTTGCTTCAGATGCTACAATGTACTCAGCTTTGGTTCTGGAATCAACAATCGTTTCTTGTTTGAACTCTTCCAACTAACTGCTCCACCATTTAGTGTGAATATATAACCTGACTAAGATTTTGAGTCATCCTTGTCAGATTGGAAGTTGGCATTAGTATACCCACTCACAATAAGATCTCCATCTCTATATATCAAGAATACATCCTTAGTCCTTCTCAAGTACTTATGCATATTCTTGACAACCACCCAATGACCTTCACTAGGGTGCAATTGGTATCTGCTCATGACACTCAGAGCATATGATGCATCAGGTCTTATACATAACATAACATACATAATTGATCATATAGCTGAAGAATATGGAAACAAACTCATGCATGTCCTCTCATCTTGTGTCTTTGGATACATAGACTTTGAGAGAGTAATCTATGGGTCATGGGAATATATCCTCTCTTGGACTGCTCCATGCTAAACCTTTTTAGCATCTTGTCTATGTATGTAGACTATGAAAGACCAAGCAATCTTTTAGATATACTCTACAAATCCTTATCCCCAAAGTATAGACCTCTTCTCTAAGGTCTTTCAGAGAGAAATTCTTGGATAACCAAATTTTGACCGATTGTAAGGCTGAGACATCATTTTCTATTAGTAGTATGTCATCTACATACAATACAATGAACATGATTACACTCTCACTAACCTTCTTATATATACAAGGTTCATCCGAATTTTGTAAGAAACCAAACTGTTTGATTGTCTCATCAAACCGAATATTTCAACTCCTAGATGCTTGCTTTAATCCATAAATGTTTCTTTGAAGCTTGCATACCTTTTTGCCATCTTTAGATATGAAGCCTTCTGGTTTTGTTATGTACACATCCTCTCTTAGATTTCCATTAAGGAAAGCTATCTTCACATCCATTTGCCATATCTCATAATCATAATGAGTAGTAATGGCTAGGAGTATCCTTATGGATTTAACATAGCTACTAGGCTAAAAATTTATCGTAGTCAATTTCTTATCTTTGATGATAACTTTTAGCTGCAAATCTAGCTTTATAGGTAACCACATTACCATCTATGTCAGATTTATTTTTGAAAACCCATTTGCACCCTATAGGCTTTATCCCTTCAGGTGGGTCAACCAAAGTCCATACTTGGTTTTCATACATGGAATCCATTTTTGACTTCATGGCTTGAAGCCATTTGTTAGATTTTGAATTATTCAGAACTTCTTCGTAGGTCATTGGCTCATCATTTTCTATGATCAATACATAGTTTTGTTCACTAATGAGAAATCCATATCTCTTTAGAAAAGTACGTATCATGCTTGACCTATGAAGCTCTTGTGCTTCAGAATGTTAAGCTGCTATATCATCTATATGAATAATAGGCTCTGATTTAAGCAATTGATTAGAATCTGATTTAGCATCTTGAACTTCCTCAAGTTCATTTTTTCTACCATTATCTCCTTTTAGAAGAAATTCTATTTGTAAAAAGATAGCATGTCTTGAAACAAACACCTTTGTTCCAAGGGGTGGTAGAATTGATATCTGTATTATGTTTTAGAATATCCCACAAACAGACATCAGTTAGATTTATCTTCCATCTTATCAGACCTTATCCAATTCACATAAGCAGGACAACCCTAAACTCTCATGTAAGAAAGTGTGGGCTTCTTGTTATTCCACAACTTATACAGAGTAACATCAACTAACTTGCAATGGACTCCATTTAATATATAAATGGTAGTCTCTAGTGCATAATCTCAAAAGGATTTAGGGAGGTTTGAAAATTTCATCATAGACCTTACCATATCTAACAGGGTTCAGTTTCTCTTTTCAGTCACACCAATGTGTTGTGACGAGTAAGTGGAGTCCGTTGAGGTAATATCCCGTTATCCCTAAGATAATCTAAAAACTAATGGCTCAAGTATTCACCGCCTCGATCTGATCGAAGTGTTTTAATACTTTTGTCAAGTTGTTTCTCTACTTCATTTCTGAATTCTTTGAACTTTTCAAAGGCTTCATATTTGTATCTCATAAGATACACGTACCCATATTATGAGTAGTCATCGATAAAAGTAATGAAGTAGATGAAACCACCTCTGGTGCGTGTGGACATTGGACACTATACATTTGAATGTATTAAGTCTAAAAGCCTATTAGCATGTTCACCCTTTCCTTTAAAGGGTAATTTAGTCATCTTGCCTAATAAGCAAGATCCACATGTGTCATATGATTCATAATCCAATGACCCCAAAACCACTCTTGTGTGGCTTAGCCATGCATTTTTTAGTTATATGACCAAGGCAACAATGCCATAAGTAAGATGATTTCAACATATCTTGTTTTTGCCTTTTATTATCATTGATGCTTAAAATTGTTTTTGACATATCTAATATGTATATTCTATTGCATAATGTACTGCTAGCATAAATATTACCATTCAACATAATAGAGCAACAATTGTTACTAAAAGCTAAATGAAAACCATCTTTATTTAAACTAGAAATAGAAATAATATTTTTAGTTAAAGCATGTACATAATAATTATCCAATTTAACATAAGCCCACTAGGAAGGGTCAATACATAAGTTCTTATATTCAATGCCTAGGTTTGACTCTCCCTTATTAAGTTGCCTGCATATTAGTGCATATGTGTGAGCCACAACAGTATCTAATACCTATATATTATTAAAAAATAGTAATAATTTCAATGACAAAAATACCTGAAGTAGATGGGGCATCAGATGCCTTTTTCTTCAAGGACTCCAAGTTGGCCTTGTAGTTTCTTTTCCAGTGGCCATCCTTGCCACAATGGAAGAATGTTCCCTTTGGAGTAGTCTCCTTAGCCACACCTCCCTTAGGCTTTATGGACTTCTTCTTCTTAGAACCAAAAGAGTCCACCAGTAACATAGCCTTATTGTCCTTCTTGACAAATGGCTCAGATGTCTTGAGCATGTTGATCAGCTCAGGAATAGTGGTAGATATTTGGTTCATTATATAGTTAAGCATAAAATGTAAAAAACTATCGGACAAACCAATTAGAATTAAGCCAATACTTAATTCATGATTTATCATAAAACACAAGGTGGATAACCTCTCAATATAGCCATTCATCTTTAGTGCATTTGCATTGGAGATGTCCCTTCAACCATCATGGTGTCGAAGAGCAGCCTTGAACTCTCGAACCTTTTGAAATGTGTTTGCTCATCAAAAAGCTTCCTTAGATGGTAGACTATGGAATTAGCATCCATAGCCTTATGCTGCTTTTGCAACTCATAGTGGCAAGCATAATGCAGCTTGCCATCTCACTATTATCGAGATGTTTTTGATATGCCTTATGAACATCTTCAGAAGCATTAGTAGTAGGGGGATTGGGAAGTGTCTCATCTAGGACATAGCCAATCTTTTCAGATATGAGAACTATTATCAAATTCCTTAGCCAATCCAAAAAATTAGTCACAGTCAACTTATTTGATTCCATGAGTGATTACAAATTCACACTCATTGACATGATGATGATTCTAGCAACCTAGATGTAAAATAGAACATGCTAGAATATACATGAAAATACATGTTTATTAGGTTTTTAATAAATCATATTATGGCTCATACTATTTTATTGCGAATCTATAGGCCTTACTATGAACTTGAGAGAAGCTATATGGAAGTTCTCCTAGTGGGTCGATATCCAACTACCTAAAAGTAATCTTGAGGCAACTCAACAAGCCATCCTTGTTTTTTTTGGTAGGTATCTAGCCCATACCAATGGCATTATTCACGCAATTATCAAATCTTGTGCTATCAACTAATTGATGTGCGCACATACATTAGACTATTAACTTTTGATATGTACAATCATTTACACAAACCTAACTTTGCCTTCAATGCACATTAACCTTGGCGTAAATCCAACAAGTTAATGATATTGGTTGAGTCTAACTCATTAATCCTGAAATCTAATTTCAATGGTTTGAATATATTCTTATAAAGCGAGCTTGAGGAAACTCAACAACCCTAACTTTAGAAGAACTTTGGTTTTCCTCATATTAATAGAAGGCATAAGACTTAATTATTTATTTAGCGAAGGAATTTCTTTGTTAAGTCTCATCATGTTATTATTGCATGATTTTATATATCATACATTCATCAAATGAATATATAAAGATATTTATATTAACTATATGGTATAATTATGGACATATTAAAGTCAATCTCATGAGCCAAAAGGACATTGACTAGGTTTTACCAAGGTATATGCTTGAATTTACAAACCTAAAATAGAAATCAAATCCTATTTCCAAGTCCTTTTTTTATTTATGGCACCACCTTCTTCGTTTCTTGCTCATTTGTATCACCATTCTATCCTAATCCTATGTAATCTAATTACATATTTCAAAGTATAGAAAACATTAATTTATATTTGAAGGGAGTAAGATGAGAAAAGAAATACATGAGAAAGATAGAGAGAGAGGAACATGCAGACCCTATTAACCTAAAACAAAACAAATTCATACTTGCTCAATCACATTGGGCCTAAGTCCATAATTATCCATCATGCCATTCCATATATCCCTAACATATATTCTCTAATGCATAAAATAAAATTAAATAATGACAATTTTGGATTTCAATTTGAAAATCGATTCAACACTTAAACCAAAATTATTTACTTGTGTTGTTTCAGTTAATTTAATTTTGTATGTCATTTCAATGTGGAATTTAATATTTAATCAAATTAAATTAAATATCATATTTCTAAAATTAATTTAAAAATAATTCACCTCTAAAATTAAATTATTATGATATCAAACTTAAACAATTTAATTTTAATATACATACCAATTTCTAGTCATACTAGAATTACCATTGCTCAACTTAATTTCCAAGAATTCAAAATAAATATTAGAACCTCAAATCATTATTCTAAGAATCTTTAGGTCAACTCAAGTTCATCAAAATATTTTTTGGAACAAGCTAAAATTACTAAGATAAATGAACCAACACACCTAAATGCTCAAAACGACATTTATATTTTTTTAAAAATTTTAAACTCGAGCAAAATAATTTTGGATTGCATATAACATCAAAATAATATATTTTTAATTATATAAAATTATTTCAAGGTGCTGAAAATAAAATAATCACATATAAAAAAATTAAATAAAACAGTCACGCCAGATATGCCAAAACAGTCCCCTTTTATGTTTGTTTGAAAAATTAATTAAAACAAATTTTAATTAATTATTGGATACTTCTAGAGACTTAAAAAAATTATCATTATATATGAATAATTTTTCCATAATTAAATTACACGAAAAATATAAACAACCCCATCAATTAAGCCAAACAACAAAAAATGCTAAATAAATAATAAAGTAATTTTTAGTATTTTTGAAATAAATCTGAAATTAATTATTTGAATCACATTTGAGCCATTTTTCAATTAAAATAATCATCCTTAATCATACCATGAACAAATTAGAGAAAACAAAATGTGTAAAACAAAATTTACAAATTAATTTCAAAATTTCAATCTTATGGATCCAAAATCTTCAAAACTGTGTAATCCCATTGCACTTTCAATTAAAATAAATTTTAATTGATACAAGGGGGCTCTGATATAACCGTTGGATTTTAAAGGTAAATCTCATTAATAAAACACAATGGAAAATAAAATTTCAAAAATCAAGAGAAAATCTTGCTTGTGCCATTAAATCTAATTCATTAAATCATATAGTTTAGAAATTATATCTTGTAATTTCTTTATTTTTTTTTTCAAATTTTTACCTTGTTGGGTTGTAGCAAACTATAACAATCCATACTAGGATGTCTCTAATGATAATCCATGCATAGAATGAAGAAGAAACTAACAAGAGGAATAATTTTAACAAATTTCAAAGTGCTAGCGTTGAGTTTGTTCTTCAGAGAATTTTTGTCTCAAAAATTATTTTTCACTAAAAATAATTTTTCTTTATTTTCTTCTATTTGATGTTTTTTCAATTTGAATCATATTAAAAAAAGATTAAAAGTCAAAAATGGAGAAAAGGAAACTTAATGAATAGTAATTGGCCATAATTGGCCTAATTAAGGCCAAAGATGGTCGTTGGCCAATGGGGTGCATCAGCACGCTGTGCAGTGCGCATTAGGCCTGCACAGCTGGCTAGCAGGCCCATGACCCCTCCTGAGTGATTTTTTAGTGATTTCATTGCAATCCGATGTGAAATAATTCTCTAATATTTTTGGATCATATCTAAGACTATTTTACTCATTCTCAATATCTCCAATGCGTGTGACCCATTAGGTTCCTGATTATGTTGGTAAGTTAAATTAACAATTAATTTAAGCAAGTCACGAGCGATATCAAGCAACAAATCATGACCCGTAATTGATTGAAAAATCAATGGTTTGACTGTGAACCTTTCCATAGATAATTTCTGTGCAAATATTCCTTTCACTATTCTATACCCACTTGGTTCAGAGTATGGACATGTGTCAACTCCCACTAGACTGACTAAGTCACATCTAGCCCAAGTAATGTTAGTTCTTGTCTGTGAGACTCATTACTCTGTTAGATATGTCATTCAAGACTATCTTCATGACATTTCCATTCCAGCTAGAGATTCCCAAATAATGACCCTGGTAAAAGGCCAAGAGTATACACTCCTTCTATCAGGAGTGGTGAATGCTTTCTTGGTTATCCAATTACCTTTGAATATCTCAAGCTGTGCCCAATCACCACCTATGAGCAACCTCCCTGATGCAACAAAGAATAGTGTTAAAATGTAGAATTAGTATCCAAGATATTCTTGAGTACCTCATGTCTAATGATACTTGCAACATTGCTATGATGAGACTATCATTGACATTTAAATAGATTATTCATATGATTGTCTCATAGTAGGCCATCCAATGTACTTAGCTACATTTAGTAAGCATCCACATGTTAACCTAAACATCTCATGTTTACAGAATATGAGATGTACTACTTGATCCAATCAAGGAGTATAACATGTGCTAGTCTATCCGTATTAACAATGTCCCATCTCATTAATTTTATGATTAGAGATAATTTAGATACTATCTTAATTACACATGATAAGAATCTCAATATCATGATCTCATCATGATTTTCTTCATGCTATGTTACGTATCAAGGACTTCATTAATTGATTTAAGATCACTATCAATTCATATATTAAATGAATATCAAATTAATGAAAATGTCTTTTATTAATCAAATAAATTTGTATAATAAGTGCTAAAGGTAATTTTCTTTAAAGTACTTCTCTAACAACTACCTTATCTTAGATAGGACTAATGAGATCAACCTCAAAGCTATGCACTTATCAATTTCATTTGAATTGATACCCCCTGCATACCTACTGAGGTGGATAAACACCTTCTCATATTCAATCACTGCCAAATTACCTTATTTCAAATCTAAAAATTCCATCTTCTTATCATCTCTATACATGCTAGGCACATACTAACCCATGAACTTGACTAATAAGAAATCCTATGTAGAAGGATCTAGAGTCTGAGGGTATTGCAAGATCACCCTCCACCAATCATATACATTCTCCTGTAGAAGGGATATTGTGTACTCATATTTCTAGTCAAAGGTACACTTCAACTATTCGAACACTTTTTCATTCTATTCCAGCCAATAGTTTGGTATCGCTACATCATTTTCCAGGCGGCCGTAAAAGTTTGTAGCCCTATATTTTCGAAGCTTGTCAAATTATAGCTTCAGGGCAGCTGGTGGGTTGCATGGTGGATCAACTCAACTACATTCTATAGTATATCACTTTGATATCTACACCTGAGACCTATCTAAGGGTGAAGTTAGACACATTAGCCTTGGCAGCTCTACGTCGCTACTATGGGTTAAAAGACACCTTCGTATATGATGGTTTATTGCTTTTAGCTCCCTCTATTGTGAACGCAAATCCATAGTTGTTTGATTTTGAACAAGCATCTCATACATATGGCAACAAAAATTTAAGAATTCGTTAAATGCAAAACCTAGGGAACATCCTATGTATATTACAATTAAATTAAACCATTTAATGGGAAAAGTTGATTACTTTATTTGCAACTTTTGATCTTCCAAGTTCTGAGATTTTCATTGTTTGTTGGGTTGTAGCAAACTATAGAAATCCAAAGCTAGGACTACTTCTAAAAGTATCCATGCAATGGAAGAAGAAGAAAAAAACCTCTAAGGAGATGAGGTGAAAAAGGTCCAAAGTTTCAATGGAAAATTGTCTTATGAAAGAGAAAAGGGAGAAGGAAAAAAAATAACTCTTATTTTTTTAAAAGAGGCAGCCAGAAAATTGACTCATTAAAAGGAGTATTTATACTTTTTCTAATCCCTTTTATGGTTAGAAAAGAAAAAAGCACTAATTGGCCCCTTTTCCTAAGGTACATGGTCCAATATTGGTCAAGTCAAGAATCCTAATCCAAATTGGATTTGACCCATTTTTATAACTCTCATAAAAGACCCAATTCTCTTTCTCTCTTGGATCTTATCCAAAACCCATTTTACATTTCCTTCATTCCCTCTATAAATATAAATATGACCTAATAGTTTTTCTGGTCATATTGGTATCTCAAGTCTCGAGAGGAATTCTAATTTAATTAGGATTTTATGAGTCAAACTCTTTTCACCCATAATTGATTTCCAATCAATTTATCTTAACATAGCAGATTATGAGCGATATCTAGCAATACATCATGACCATCCAATTAACCGAAAATTCTGTGGTTTGACTTTTAACCCTTCAATAGACAATTACCGATCAATTCGTTCTTTCACCAAACTATACCTTATTTGGTTCAAATCATGGATTGTATGTCAAATCCCACTATACTGACTACACCACATCTAGTCAAAATGATATTAGTTATTTTCTATGAGTTTTATTAATCAATTAGATATGTCCTTGAAGACCATCTTTAAGAGACGTCCACCTTAGCCAAGGATTTCTGAGTAATCATATCTACAAGAGGCCATAAGTATACTCTCCTTCTATCACGAGTGATGAATCCTTCATTGATTACTCAACTACCTTTGAATACCTCATGCTATACCTAATCACTACCCTATGAGCAACCTCTGAGAGGCAAAAAGGAATGGAGTCAAAATATAAGATTCAGTATCTAAGATAACCTTGAGCATCTCAAATCTAAGGATACTTGCACCTTTGTTATGATGAGACTATCACTGACATTGAATATATGTTAATGTGATTGTCTCATAATAGGTCATCCAATGTACTTGGCTACTTTAGCAAGCATCCACATGTTAACTCTAAACATCTTGTAACATTCAGTAATTTAGGCCCCGATTGCACGTGACTGTAGCAAGGCGTGCAAGCTCAATCGGAGTCTAAATTTGAACCCATAAAAAATGACTAATAATAAGGGAAAATAATTAAGGGTATTATTATTGGGAATTAAAAATATTCGTGGTATAATTAGAAAAAAATAAAATTTCCTATGGACAAAATCGGTATTATAGAGATTGTTTGGGGAAAAAGTGTAAATATGGAGGAAGATGTAACATCCTTGACCCTTCCCATATGCATATCCATATGCATTTAATTTGAACATATGCATCTTCCATATAACCCAATTGAACACGTGCATTTCATACATATTTTCTTAGAAACAAGTTCATGGCACGCACTAGTTACGTGTCCTAGTATTTGGCAATTGTATCGAGTCACACGTGTATCCTTATAACCTAAATGATGATAACAAAGCATTAGAAATAAATTGAATAAGGTGACTAAATTAAAGTAAGAAAAATGACTAGATTAAGATTAGTAAACATTTACATTATTAATTAAGTTAAATCGGGCCGAATGATTAAGTTGTATTATTGTGTGAATTAGTGGAATTATAAATATATGTAAATAATAATAATAATATAGAAAAAATAAAATGAAAATGAAAAAAAAGAAAATAAAAGAAAAGAGAAGAGAAAAGAGAAGAGAAAAGAAAGGAGAAAAGAGAAGAGAAAAGAGAAGAGATGAAGAGAAAAAGGATAAAAAGACAAAAAAAACAAAAGGTTGGCTTTATCTTCCTCCCCCATTTTTGCCTCCTCACTTCAGCCCTATTTTCTTCTTCATATTCCTCCATTCTAGAACTCAATTTGTCCTTGTTTCACCTAGTTTTTGCACCAAATTGATCCCTTGTAAGTTTGTCCTTGGTAAGTAATCAATTCTTATTGCTATAGGGTTGATTTGAGTTGCTAAGGTTCATTAATAGGAACTGAATTGCACCCTAATTTTGATATTAATAGAAATTGATTCTAGAAAAGTGTAGAAAACAAGAGTTGTTCCTTTATGTCTTATAGTTATGTATATGTAAACTGTTGTTCAAGATATTGTGTATAGAATGAGATATAATCTTTGTACTAAAACTGGTCAGGGTGTGAACCCTAGCCAAGATAGCTACTGTGTTCTTTGGTTTTGAATATGCTAAAGCCATTATTTGAAGTATCACAAAACATAAAAGTTGTAGATATATGTGTTATGTATCTTTATACCAAATATAAGGTTCATATATCTTTTAATTGTTGCGTTATGGTGAATGGAACCATGACTGTCCCATGACTTGAACTGCCAACTGAGTGCCCTGGGAAGATCTAGCAACTTGTTTGCCAATTTAAGCTTATTAGAGCTAGATTATGTACATTATCAAAACAGGAAAGTTATAGGTAGATGTCTTAGCTAAAATTTGGAACAAATTTTAGCTTTATATGTTATGTATAGACTAAGTTATGGCCTTTGGAATTCATACTGGTATGGAAGCCAATTCTATTCTGGACCAGTAAAATGTTTGTTATAATTGGAAGACCTTAGAGACATAATTGATAAAGGTTTTAAAGATGGAAAATGTTCCACATGAACCCATATAAGTTTCTGTAAAGTTTCATTAAAATAGGACTTATATATTATAAGTTATGAAGAACCAAAATGACTACCCTGAAACTGCCTAAAGGCAGAAAACAATGCAGAAAGCAGAACACATTTAGAAATTCCACCAAATATTTTACAATGATCCAATTGGTCTAAAATTTTAATATGTTATATATTTATATGTTATTTGTAATTAGGAACAATAATCAGATTAATTGGTCAAGTATAGAAAAATCTATAGGCTAAACAGTCCCATAAGGTCACACTACCTCATAGGAAAAATCTTAACTATTGATATGAACAATGCATATTAATTTGTTCAAGCCATATTAAGTCTCCCTAATCACGAGTTAATCGATTATGTTTTCATATTAGGCTCACAACATATTGGAGACCCATAAGGAGCAGATAGAAAATAAGTTAGTGGTCGGAATCAAAGGAGAAAGGTGAGTCTAATTATCAATTGAATTCTTTAGTACATATGAATGTTGCTTGCTATGTGATTTATATGATTGTCATGATTTGCCCCTGATAATATGATGATGGATAATTTGTGACATTGTGGTACACATAAGTGGTATACTTGTGATATATTTGAGGTATATGTTTGACATATGTGATATATATACAAGGTATATGTGTAGTATATGCGATGTATATGCGTGGCATATGAGGCATATATGCGGTATATGTATGTTATATGTGATAAGATGAAATGGTTCATAAATGATTAAGTACAAGTGCATATGCATATGGACTAAAAATTCGTTATGACTAGTTAATCGATATTGTAAAGCAAAAGAAGAGGCCTATGGCCCAACAAATGTGCAAATGAAACAAATGATCAAGCTAGCTAGCAAATGCAAATGTTCACATGGAAAATGTTCATATGGAAACCCGGGGTAATATTTGTTTAACTTAGTCACAAAAAAATGAAATAAGCAAAGCATTTGCATACATAAGGAGTAATGATTATATGTTTCAACTTTATTGATATTTATATGATACTGATGAATGGAATGGAATACATGGTATGTATTGGATTTGTGACTTATTATTATGAGTTGTTCGGTACTTTAGAGCTCATTTGATCGTTATTCTCACTGAGCCACAACTCATCAATTTGCATCATTTTTCAGGTAAAGAAAAGTGATAGCTCATTTTGAGTAGTGTATAGAAGACATGAAGCACAGGTCATTGGCCGAGCCTCATCACTCTCTCTCATTGCATTCCACACAAGCATAAAAATATGTCATATGTGTTTTGTATTTACGTGCTTGAATATGTATATTCATTTTGGAATGAGTTTAAAAATGTATAAATGAAAGCAACTCGTAAATACTTTCGTGTAAAGTTTATGTTTTGATATATGTGATATATTATATTGTGGTGAAAACCTCAGTGTGAACTTTGCAAAGTCATTGAATGATATTACGAGGTATGAGACTTGCAAAGTCATTGAATGATATTACAGTATATGAGACTTGCAGAGTCATTGAATGAGATTACAGGATATGAAAAAAAAAATTTAGTACCATTGTTAACAGGATATTTTGTCTTTCCAGCATGCTATATGTGATTATTTGATACAGGGATAGGTTGAACTCAAATGTATAAGATGTGGTTTTACATTTTTGGTATCAGAGCAGGGATAGGTTCCATAGGAACATGCATATGCATAAGAGTATGATAACGTGTGCATCATATATGTTAAACATTATGTAGTGACATAATTTTATATATATTTTAGGGACATCATAAGACATTATTCACCAAGGAGAGAGAGGCCGGCTTAAATACATTCTCATGAGGCATCACCTCATTTACATAGAGATCAACCAGCACTAGGAGCTAGAGCTCCAGCATATGCATCACAGTCATCTCATGCAGAAGTACCCCATGAAAACCTAGAACATGAAGTATATGGTCCTGAAATATACAAGGAAAGACGTTATGACAAGCTGAGGAAACATGGTGCAACTGATTTCAATGGCACAACAGACCCAGCAGAAGTTGAGACATGGCTGAAAAGGACACAAAGGGTACTGAATATGATGAGATGTACCCCAAATGAGAAATTTGATTATGCAGTATCCTTGCTTCAAAGCAATGCTTATGAATGGTGGGAGACAGTCCCCGACAATGATGCACAACTACCGGTTTTGACATGGAATGATTTCCTCCAGGAATTTCAGAACAATTACATGCCTGAGGCATATAAAGATGAGAAGAGAAAGGAATTCCTAAATTTAAAATAAGGGAATATGTCTGTTGCGGAGTATGAAGTACAGTTTAATAAACTTTCCCATTATGCCACCTTCACGGTCTCTACTGAAAGAGACAAATGCAGAAAGTTTGAGGAGGGCCTCAAATATGAGATAAAAAACATAATCACGACTACTGATCTTGATAATTATGCCAGACTCAGAGCTGCTGCAATCAGAGCTGAAAAATTAATGAAAGAAGCTAGAGAACAACAAGTAAAAAGGGCGACACAAGAGTTTGCTAGATAGTCTAGTAGGGGATATGGAAAGAAAGCTAGATATATGTCGAGCCAATTTGGTAACAGAAGTGGGTACTCCAGTTCTAGAGGTCGAGGCATGACTTTCTCTTACCCAGACAGAGGGCGAAGCCAATATGTTGAATAGAGGCCCACATGTAGTTATTGTGTTAGACAACATACGGGTGAATGTAGAAGGCTCACAGGATCGTGTTATTTCTGTGGATCGATGGAGCACATGTATAGAGACTGTCCAAATAGAGCCAAACTAGTAGAGATCAGCAGAGGCAGAGGAGTATCTGAGACTACTGTTAAGGCATCGAGGGTCTACCCTACTAGTGGGACACAGGGCAGAGGAAAAGGCAGGGGTAGGATCGGTACAATGGGCAGAGGAGTAACCAGATCTGAAGGTCAAAGTTCTAGACCCCCTACTCAGGCCAGGGTGTTTGCTATGACTAGACAAGAGGCAGTGGATGCTCCCGACGTAGTTACCGGTAATATTTACATTTATGATCTGTTGGCATATGCATTGATTGACCCAGGCTCCACTCATTCATTTATATCATTGCATATGACATCTAAACTGCATCAAATGCATGAGCCTTTGGGGATTGACATAAATGTGAGTACTCCATTGGGAATAGTGGTAGTTGTGAATAATGTCTGTCGTGATTGCCTGATATGCATTGATAGAGCTGAGTTAATAGCAGATCTGATTTTATTGCCAATATATGAATTTGATGTGATATTGGGAATGGACTAGTTAACTAGATATCATGCAATAATGAATTGCTTTACTAAGGAAGTAATTTTGGAATCACCAAACCAGCCAAGGGCAGTATTTCTAGGTGAAAGAAAACTTGTGCCTACATGTCTGGTCTCAGCTGTAAAGGCATTTCAAATGATCAAAGGGGGATGTGAAGCATATTTAGCATATGTCACTGATACTAGAACCACTGATAGCTTGCTTGAAAATATACCATTGGTAAAGGAATTTGCTGATGTATTCCCAGATGATCTACCTGGTTTACCACCAGATAGAGTGTTGCCCGAATATTAAGCCAAGAAGGGGGGTTGAATTGGAGTTTAAAAAAAAAAATTAAACTTTAAAGTGTGGAAATAAACAATTAATTTAAGGAGGGATAGAGAAAATTTGACACAATGATTTTTATAGAGGTTCGGGTGTTAACAAACCCTACTCCTCTCCCCAATCACAATTGGGAGTTTCACTAACATACTAAGTGTTACAATGGAGTTTTACAAGCTCACTCCCAATTATGGTGTTTCTCACAATGGCTCACACCTAACCCAGAAATCCCTTGTGTTTTCATGGCTCACACAATAACCAATTCCTTGTGTTTTACAGACTCACATAAACAACCTTGACTTTGTGTTTTTTCAGGCTCACACAAATAACCTTCACTTTGTGTTTTTATAGGCTCACACAAATAACCTTTTAATTTGTGTTTTAGAGGCTCACACAATTAACCCTTACAAGTGTTCTACTCTTAACCGAGAAATACCCAAATCTCACTTGAGTAATGATTACAGAGAGAAACACTCACAAATCTTAATTGCTCAATAAATGAAGAGCAAAAAGATTTTTACAGAGAATAGATTTTGCTTCTTAAAGTATTGAATGTACAAATAGCTTGTAATAAGATTTTGATTCAAAGTATTTGCTATCCTCTTGTACTGAATGCATAAATGACTTCCATTTATACTCCCATGGCTGATTATAGCCGTTGGGGTGCATTAAATATGAAACTAGCCGTTGTACCAACCAAATAATCGCGCTTCACATTTTTCTCTTTCATCATTCACAGGTGTGACTATCTTTGTCACGGGCGTGACATTTCTTCCCAAGCCGTGACTGAAGTGGTGACCTTGATCGTGAAGTTTTCTGGAATGTTTTGACACATTGGGTCACAGGCGTGACATATATATTCATGGGCGTGACAAACTTCCCCGCCGTGATCCAAGTGGTGACTTTGGTCGTGAAGCTCTCTAGATGAAATTGACATGAACATTCACGGGTGTGACATTTTGATTCACGGGCGTGACTAAAATGTCCACTTCACAGTTTGTTCTTCCTTCATGGCCGTGAACTTCAAATGTTGGTTTTGGTAATGGTTAGCTCTTTCACGGGCGTGACACATATAGTCACGGGCGTGAACATGCTACTTCCTTAATTTTGTCTTTCAAGGATTATTCTTCCAATCTCCATTCTTGCTATTTTATTCCATGTCCTGTTTAATAGACTTAGAAAACAAGTATGTTAAATACAATATTGCTATTTTATTTGTTATCATCAAAATGACAGAAATACTCTTCAAGGTTTAACAATCTCCCCCTTTTTGATGGTGACAAATAATCTAGCAATATGTGCTTTTGAGAAGTCTCCCCCTCAAAATATACTTAGGATAAAAAATTTATAAAATGCAAGAATTGTAAAGAATGATGTAGCATTGAAATAAACTTACTAGATTTTAAGTATATGCAAGTTATGTGAGAAGTATATCCAATATATACCATAATTCCTTTTTAAGATTTGAAGTATATGTAAAGTATACTTAAGGTATATCATGGCATGTTTATTTTTGTAACTTGCTTGAAAGTATATGCAAAGTATACTTAAGGTATATCTAATGTGTATAAAGCTCAATTTCTCAATTTTATACTTTGCATATGAATTTTGAATCAAAGTTTCTAATCCCTTTTAACCTATTTCAATGTCAATTTTTGATTCAAAATTCATTTATCTTAATGTTGCTAGTTTTATGCCATTCTCCCCTATAATATATTGCTAGTTTTCTCCCCCTTTTGTCATCAATCAAAAACGAGATAAAGATATCAATAAGATAAACAAAAGCAAATATATTTAATAAAGGAAAATACAAACAAAGTGAAATAATGTTCAGAAAAGAAATTGAAAATTTCCTACAAAACAACAAACAAAGAAGAAATAAACAAGCAAAACAAGCAAATTTAGGCTACAATCTAGCCTAACACCTAGCCGGACATCCTATCTCGAAGCCTAGCAACTTCAGCCTCAAGGTTGTCCATTCGAGACTCCATGAAGTCTTTGAGGTTCTCCAACCTCTCATCCATTGTAGTCTGCAACTACTTAAAATGTGGTGCCAAGAGGTCAACCACCTGCTACGCTAAAGTCAGTGTGGAAGCCGAGGATTGTCCAATGTCCTGCTCAGCTACTGGAGGTGCTTCCTCAACTTGAGCCCTCTTCTTTTGTTGGACTCCTTGGAGGCCTGCTTTAAAGTCCTCCGTGTCATTTTCTTCCCAAATGATCTCCCCAGCAATGTCGGTGAAGCGATAGAAAATATCGTTCTCGAAGATGATTCTGACAGTCGCTCCCATTTTTATAAATGACTCGACATCCAAGCGATCTCGAGGATGCCCAGGGATGAGGTTGAAGTGATGCTCATCCAGCTTTAAGTAGTCAAGCTTCACAGCTATATGGGTGACATATCCACCAATCAGTATATCTCCTGTAGGTTTGGTGGCAATGGATAAAAGATGGTTTGCAAACCATCTAGAGAGTGCCACGGTGAGTCCTCTGCAAGCTATCTCAAATAGGAAGAGCTCCAATTTCCTGATAGTTCCATTTCTTTCTCCCCTAGTGAATATGCTATAGGTCAGGAATCTATACAAATACTTATGCACTGGGGACAGGAGATGAGTGCTCTTTGTCTTCTTAACATCCCAGCTACAATCATAGCCAAAATGTGTCCAAGCTCGAGGGGCGGAGAATTCTACCTCACTGTCATTTAGGATGCCATCTGATGGTAGATTAAACAATTCCCCAAATTCAATGGCACTGAGGTTGTTGGTTTTGTCACACAATTAGAATTTCACCACTCCAATAGGTGATACTTGCAGAGTGCTGAGGAATTCCAGTGTTGGCTCCCTCAAAGTTGGCTGGTGAATCTCCACAAATTCTTTCAGATGACAGGCTTCGAGTTTCTCTATCATAGCCGTTTCGAGCCCGAGACTTCGGATTGTCTGCCATTCGAAGGACCTTGATGACAGTAGAGGCCTCTTCTTTAAAGTGGAGTATCGAGGATGGCATTGCTCTGGAATTCGATTCATGAGGTAATCTGCATACCTCATAGGAGCATGGGACTTCTTTCTCTTTCCCTTTGATGATGCAGTCTCCATTTGATTTGAAGAAATAGACTTGTGAGGGATTGGGAAAATTTTGACAGAAAAATTTAATGAAACCCTAAGAATGTATGATTTCTGATTAAGACTTGAACTTTTGGTGGTATTTATAGGAAAATTTTGAGACTTGGGGGCTGGAATCTTCAATGTATGTTTTAATGTGTGTAAATGAGAGCGGTTTTGGGAGTTGAAAAGTTGAAATGAGAAATATAATCGGCTGTTCTTTTATATACTCGATACATTCACGGGCGTGAAACGTGTGTTCACGGTTTGCTGAAGGAGTGTTCCTCCCGTGAATGAAGGAGTGAATATGTTCACGGGTGTGACCTTTGAATGTCACGGGCGTGAATGATGAACTGTCACAGGGGTGAAATAATAGTCATGGGCGTGAAATGTTGAATTTCACTATTTATGCCCGTGAAGCAAGCCGTGACTCAAGGCATGAACGCCTCTGTGAGTTTTGGGATGTTAAGGTTCACGGGAGTGAAAATGTGTCACGGGTGTGAAAGGCTCTTTTCACGGGAGTGAATGAAGTCGTGAAAATAAGCTTCACCATGTGAAGCCGTGAACCATGTCGTGAATCAAGTCGTGAACGACACTGCCTCTTTTGGCTATTTAAGTCACGGGCGTGAACATGTGTCACAGGCGTGACTCCCCTAAAATTTTCATCAAATAAAATTAAGTCCTAAAAACAAGACTAAATCATTTCAATAAAGATTCTATCCCTTAAAACATAAATTTTCATAAAAATTTCTATCTTATATCTAGTGATATGATACAAAAATAAGATCATCAATTAAGATTTCATAATTTGGCAATCACAAGGTTACTCTATCAATCATACCAAGTTCTCTTCTAATGAAATTAAATCTTTACTCATTTAGAGACTTAGTAAAAATATCTACTAATTGATTTTCTGTGCTTATAAATTCTAATGCAACATCTCCATATTGAATATGATCTCTGATAAAGTGGTGTCTATTGTCAATATGCTTACTTCTTGAGTGTTGAATAGGATTCTTTGAAAGATTTATAGCACTTGTATTGTCACATTTAATAGGTATATGGTTCATCTCATGACCATAGTCCTTAAGTTGTTGTTTCATCCAAAGAATTTGAGTACAACAACATCCAGCTGCTACATACTCTACTTCAGCAGTTGAGAGAGCAATTGAAACTTGTTTCTTGCTAAACCAAGAAATTAAGCATTCTCCAATGAAGTGACAAGTACCTGAAGTATTTTTTCTATCCAAAAGACTACCAGCATAGTCTGCATCTGAATATCCTATAATATAAAATGATGAATTACTAGGATACCATAAACCTAGATGCAAAGATCCATGTAAATATCTTAAAATTCTTTTTACTGCATTTAAATGAGATTCTTTAGGACATGATTGAAATCGTGCACACAAGAAAACATTATACATTATATTGGGTCTAGAAGCAGTAAGATATAAAAGTGATCCGATCATACCTCTATAAAGCTTTTCATTAATGCTCTTACCTTTTCATCCTTGTCCAATTTTGTTGATGTGCTCATAGGAGTCTTGGCATTATAACATCATTCCATTCCAAATTTCTTAATTAAATCTTTGGCATATTTGGATTGGTTGATGAATATGCCCTCATTGCTTTGCTTTATTTGTAGACCAAAGAAATACTTAAGCTCTCCCATCATGCTCATTTCAAATTCCCTAGTCATACACTTAGCAAATTCTTGACAAAGAAACTCATTAGTAGAACCAAATATTATATCATCAACATAAATTTGAACAATTAGTATATCATGTTTATGCTTTTTGATGAATAATTTAGTGTCAACATTTTCCTTTGTAAAGCTATTTTCTAATAGAAAAGAACTTAGCCTATCATACCAAGTCTTGGGGCCTGTTTTAAACCATACAAAGCTTTTGAAAGTTTAAAAACATGATTTGGCAAATCATTGCTTTCAAAGCCTGGTGGTTGTTCTATATACACTTCTTCTTCTATATAACTGTTTAGAAATGCACTTTTCACATCCATTTAGAAAAGTTTGAAATTCACGTGACATGCATAAGCTAAAAGTATTCTTATGGCTTCTAATCTAGCTACAGGTGCATATGTTTCATCATAATCTATACCTTCTTCCTGTTATATCCTTTTGCAACTAATCTAGCCTTATTCCTAGTTATTAACCCTTGTTCATCTAGTTTGTTTCTAAAAACCCATTTGCTACCTATGATTTGATGATCCTTGGGTCTAGGTACTAGGGTCCATACCGTACTTCTCTCAAATTGGTTGAGTTCCTCTTGCATGGCAATTACCCAACTTTCATCATTAAGAGCCTCATCAATATTTTTAGGCTCAATTTGTGAAACAAAAGCAATGTCAGTGACTAGATGTTTGAAATGAGATCTAGTATTTACTCACTTTGAGAGATCACCAATGATTTGCTCTTTTGGATGATCTTTCGTCATTCTCCATTCTTTTGGAAGTTCTTGTTCGTTTTCTTCTTGATTTTGAGGTAGAGAATCATTTTGATGTAAATCTTCTTGATCATTTTCTTCTTTCTCATTTCCAAGATCAAGTCTTTCCATATTACCTACAACATCATCAAGAACATTACCTTTCACAAGATCAAGTCTACTAGATTCATTAAAGACAACATGCATGGATTCTTCAACCGTTAATGATCTTTTATTAAATACTCTATATGCTTTGTTGGTTGTAGAGTATCCTAAAAAGATACCTTCATCGGATTTAGAGGCAAATTTTCCAAGATTGTCCTTGGTGTTCAATATAAAACATTTGTATCCAAATACTCTAAAGTATGATATCAAGGGCTTTCTTCCATTCCATAGCTCAAATGAGGTTTTGTTTAAAAGAGGTCTTTTGAAAACTCGATTTGAAATATAACATGCAGTGTTTGTCGCTTCTACCCAAAAATAAGTTGGTAATTCATATTCATTGAGCATTGTTCTAGCCATTTCAATTAAAGTTTGATTTTTCCTTTCAACTACCCCATTTTGTTGAGGTGTCCTAGGAGATGAGAAATTATGTGAAATGCCATGTTCAAGACAAAAGCTTTCAAAATTTTCGTTTTAAAATTCTTTCCCATGATCACTTCTTATTTTTGAAATACAGTACCCTTTTTCATTTTGAACTCTTTTAGCAATGTTTTTGAAATTTTCAAAAGCATCACTCTTTTGAGCTAAGAAAATTACCCAAGTAAATCTAGAGTAATCATCTACGATGACAAATGCATAATGTTTTCCTCCGAAGCTAGCAATTCTAGTAGGTCCAAATAAGTCTAAATTCAGGAGTTGAAGAGGTTTTGAGGTACTTACTATGTTTTCGGCTTTGAAGGATGACTTGTGTTGTTTTCCTCTTTGGCAAGGTTCACATGTCTTGCCTTTTTCATATTTAACTCTTGGCAGTCTTTTTATTAGTTCTCCTATGCTGAGACTTTGTATTAAGTCCATATTAGCATGACCAAGTCTTCTATGCCACAACCAAGATTCATCACTAGTAGTCAGAAGACACTTAGAGGAATGGTTAGATAGTTCATGTAAGTTTATTATGTATGTATTTATATCTCTATTTCCTTTAAATATCTCCTGACCATCGATAGAGATCACAAGACATTCATTTGAAGTAAAAATTACTTTGTTTCCTTAATCACATAATTGACTTACACTTAACAAGTTATGTTTCAAGCCATCAACAAGTAAGACATCTTTAATAAAAGTAGTACCATTAACACCAATAGAACCAATGCCAATTACCTTACCCTTTCCATTGTTTCCAAAGGTAACTTTACCTCCATCAATACTTTTGATTTCATTGAAAAGTTCTTTGTCTCCTGTCATATGCCTTGAGCATCCACTGTCTACTAGCCAAGCATTTTTGTTTATTGTGGACTTGAGGCATACCTATAGAATCACAATTCAAGTATGATTTTTAGGTACCCAAATGAGTTTGGGTCCTTGGGGGTTAGCACATGAAGGTTCCCAATGAGCCTTCCTTATCCAGCAATATTTATTTATGTAACCCATTTACATACAATAATTACATTGTTTTGGTCTAAATTTTTTTTTTCTGGTCTTTCAAAGTTTTTGAATACCATTTTTCTATCAAATTTATTTTGAGAATGATGACATGCACAGTTATGATTAATTTTAGATTTTCTAGATGCATGCTTCCTATATATAAAGGCATGATTATTCTTTTTATATATAGAAGGTTTAACATGCTTATTTCTTGGTGCTTTTCTAACAGGTGTGGAGATGTGATGTTCTTTAGACTTAACAAATATGGGTTTGTGAGAAGATGATGATGTGTCCTTAAATCCTAGACCATGTCTAATTAAGGGTGATTTTTGAGACACAATGAGAGTATCTAAGATCTCTTTACCTTTGTGAAATTTAGAAATGGAATTTCTAAGTTCCTCAACTTCATTTTTCAAAGTATTATTTTCTTTTAGCAAGGAAGCTGTTGAGGGTCTTGATGACTATTCATCTAATGACTTTTGGAGAGATTCATGAGATGATTTAAGCTTTATGTTTTCCTTTTCTAAACCATCTATCTTATGTTTTAAATTAGAGATGTTATTTCTATAGGTACTAAATTTACTTCTATATTTCTCTAATTCTAGATTTAATTCTTCTATTAGGCTTTGCTCATCATCATCATCACTATCATCATCACTATCATTATCATTATCACTACTATCATTGTTCAAAGAGTATGGGTGTAGTTATCTTACCTTATTTGAGACATGATCTTCAATAGCCGTGAAGCATAGGTTGACCTCTTCACTTTCATTATCATCTTTTTCACTTGAAGAGCTTTCGTCATCCCATGTGGCTTTGTGAGCTTTCTCCCCATTGTCTCTTTGGTATTTGCTCTTATGCTTCTTGAGCCTTGGACATTCTGGTTTGATATGTCCTTTCTTTCCACACTCATAGCACTTTACCTCTTCCTTACTTCTATGTGTGTCATTAGAAGTTTGTTTGAGGTTTCTTTGCCTGAATTTTTTGGTGTTGCTCATTTTCTTCTCAATGATTCTTTTTAATCTTCTTGAAAGCATATAAATGTCCTCATTTTCATCATCAGTCATTTCTTCATCATCTTCACTTTCTTCTTGAGATTTTGAAGTAGAGGCTTTGAGTGCTAAAGCATTCTTTTCTCTGGCTCTGCTTCAAGCTCTCTATCTCTCTTCACTGCCATCTCATGTGTGAGAAGTTTGCCAATCAGCACATCAGTATTCATGATGCTCATATCTTCATTTGTTTCTTCTATGTCAGGAACTCTTGAGCCATAGTCTTTAAGATGAAGACTTCTCAGGATTTTGTTGTTTACATCCTCCAAACTCAGATGCTTCCCAAGTCTCCTCATTCCATTTATAATGGCTAGAAGACGGTTGGTCATGTCAGTGATTGACTCATTGGATTTCATCTTGAAGAGCTCATATTCTGAGGTCAGAAGTAGAATCTTCTTGGATTTGACTTGCTTAGTTCCTTCATGATAATTCTCCAATGTCTTCCACATGCTGTACGCTGTTGGGCAGTGTTGTATTCTCCCACATTCTTCAATAGATAATCAGCTTGATAGGATTGTCATTGCCTTCTTGTTTTTGAAATTTGCTCTTCTATGAGGCTCTGTCCAATCATCTCTTGATAGGATTTCTTCTTCACCATCAGCTCCTCTTCTAGTTGGTGGTGTCCATTCTTTTCATACACTATCCCAGACTTCAATTCCTTCACTATCCAAATATGTCTCCATCCTAAACTTCCAATGGGCATAATTTGCTCCATCAAAGTAAGGTTTGAGACTTTGGAATCCTTCACTAGCCATATCTTAATCTTTACTAGCGCTTTTTAGGCTTCGATGCTAGACAAAGCTCTGATACCAATTGTTGCCCAAATATTAAGCCAAGAAGGGGGGGTTGAATTGGAGTTTAAAAAAAAGAAATTAAACTTTAAAGTGCGGAAATAAACAATTAATTTTAGGAGGGATAGAGAAAATTTGACATAAGAATTTTTATAGAGGTTCGGGTGTTAACAAACCCTACTCCTCTCCCCAATCGCAATTGGGAGTTTCACTAACACACTAAGTGTTACAATGGAGTTTTACAAGCTCACTCCCAACTATGGTGTTTCTCACAATGACTCACACCTAACCCAGAAATCCCTTGTATTTTAGTGGTTCACACAATAACCAATTCCTTGTGTTTTACAAGCTCACACAAACAACCTTCACTTTGTGTTTTTTCAGGCTCACACAAATAACCTTCACTTTGTGTTTTTACAGGCTCACACAAACAACCTTTTAATTTGTGTTTTAGAGGCTCACACAACTAACCCTTACAAGTGTTCTACTCTTAACCCAAAAATACCCAAAGATCACTTGAGTAATGATTACAGAGAGAAACACTCACAAATTTTAATTGCTCAATAAATGAAGAGCAAAAAGATTTTTACAAAGAATAGATTTTGACTCTCAAAGTATTGAATGTACAAATAGCTTGTAATATGATTTTGATTCAAAGTATTTGCTATCCTCTTGTACTGAATGCATAAATGACTTCCATTTATACTCCCATGGTTGATTATAGCCGTTGGGGTGCATTAAATATGAAACTAGCTGTTGTACCAACCAAATAATCGCGCCTGACATTTTTCTCTTTCATCATTCACGGGCGTGACTATGTTTGTCACGGGCGTGACATTTCTTCCCATGCCGTGACTGAAGTGGTGACCTTGATTGTGAAGCTTTCTGGAATGTTTTGACACATTGGGTCACAGGCGTGACATACATATTCACGGGCATGACAAACTTCCCAGCCGTGATCCAAGTGGTGACTTTGGTCATGAAGCTCTCTGAATGAAAATGACACGATCATTCACGGGCGTGACATTTTGATTCACGGGCATGACTAAAATGTCCACTTCACAGTTTGTTCTTCCTTCATGGCCGTGAACTTCAAATGTTGGTTTTGGTAACGATTAGCTCTTTCACGGGCGTGACACATATAGTCACGGGCGTGAACATGCTACTTCCTTAATTTTGTCTTTCAAGGATTATTCTTCCAATCTCCATTCTTGCTATTTGATTCCATGTCCTGTTTAATAGACTTAGAAAACAAGTATGTTAAATACAATATTGCTATTTTATTTGTTATCATCAAAATGACGGAAATACCCTTCAAGGTTTAACATAGAGAGATAGAATTCACTATTGAACTAGTACCAGGAACAACACCAATATCAAGGTCACCCTACAGAATGGCCCTAGTTGAGTTGAAAGAACTGAAGGCCCAATTGCAGGAGTTACTTGACAAAGGGTATATTAGACCTAGTGTATCGCCTTGGGGAGCTCCGGTATTATTTGTTAAAGAGAAAGATGGAACAATGAGATTGTTCATTGATTATAGGCAACTGAACAAAATGACGGTGAAGAACAAATATCCATTACCTAGAATAGATGATTTGTTTGACCAATTGCAAGGAGCCCAAATATTCTCCAAGATTGATTTGAAATCAGGATATTACCAGGTAAAGGTAGTAGAAGCGGATGTTCCAAAGACTGCCTTTCGAACCAGGTATGGACATTATGAATTTTTAGTAATGCCATTTGGGTTGACTAATGCTCTAGCTGCATTTATGGCATTAATGAATAAGGTGTTTCAACTATATCTAGATAGGTTTTTGATAGTATTTATTGATGACATATTGGTATACTCAAAGAACAGGGGAGAACATGAACAACATTTAAAAATTGTGTTGCAAACTTTGAGGGAGAAACAATTATATGCCAAATTGAGTAACTGCGAATTCTGGTTAGATCATTTGGTATTTCTTGGACATGTGGTGTCGTGTAAGGGCATAGAGGTTGACCTAAAGAAAATTAAGGCTATGGTAAATTGGGAAGCTCCTAAAAATATTTCAGAAATGCGTAGTTTTCTAGGTTTTAGCCGGATACTATCGCAGATTTGTTGATGGATTCTCCTTAATTGCTAGCCCTTTGACTAAATTGTTGAGAAAGAATGTGCCTTTCAAGTGGACTCCAGAATGTCAGAGGAGTTTCGATGAACTAAAACACAGGCTAACCTCAGCACCAGTGCTAGCTATTCCTACGGGTACAAGTGGATTTACGGTATATAGTGATGCTTCTCACCAAGGCTTGGGATGTGTATTAATGCAACATGGTAAGGTGATAGCTTATGCATCTAGACAGTCGAGCCCACATGAGATCTCATATCCAGTGCATGATTTAGAATTGGTTGTAGTTGTATTTGCATTGAATATTTGGAGGCATTATCTGTATGGTGAGACATTCCAGATCTTCACAGACCATAAAAGCTTGGGTTATTTGCTGACACAGAAAGAATTAAACATGAGGCAAAGACGGTGGTTAGAGCTATTGAATGATTATGATTGTACAATTGAATACCATCCAGGGAAAGCCAATGTGGTAGCAGATGCATTGAGTAGGAAGGCTAGTAGCAGTGTGGCTCACTTGCAAGTATCCTCTTTTCCATATTTGATTTAATTACGATCTATGAATGTTGAATTAAATATGCATGATAGAGGATTATTGATTGCTACTCTTCAAGTCAAACCTATACTAAAGGAGAGAATTAAAGAAGCACAAAGCAAATATCCTCAATTATGTATGAAAATTGATATGGTAAGGCAGGGAAATAATACAGAGTTTCATTTGCAGAATAATACACTGATGTTAAAGTCACGCATATGTGTTCTAGACACTGAGAACTTGCGTCAGGAAATAATGGAAGATGCACACAATGCACCTTATGCAATGCATCCAGAGATGACTAAGATGTATCACAGTTTAAGGTCTCATTTCTGGTGGCTAAGAATGAAGAAAGACATAACAGAATATGTTTCCAAATGCTTGACATATCAGCAGATTAAAATTGAACATCAAGCCCCGATTGGAAAACTTCATCCATTGCCAATACCAGAATGGAAATGGGAAAGAATAACGATGGATTTTGTCTATGGATTGCCAAGAACCCCACGGAAAAATGATGCAGTATGGGTAATTATTGATAGATTAACCAAGTCAGCACATTTTCTACCTATCAGATGGGGGTGTACGCTCGAGAGTTAGGCAAAATTATATGTGAATGAGATAGTCAGATTGCATGGGATTCCAGTGTCCATTGTGTCTGATAGAGATCCATAGTTTACTTCACATTTTTGGGTGAGTTTACAAGATGCATTGGGAACAAAATTGAACTTCAGTACTGCATTCAACCCGCAGATTCTTGGACAATCAGAAAGGACTATACAAACATTGGAAGAAATGCTTAGGGCAAGTTATATAGAATTCAGAGGTGCTTGGGATGAATATATAGCATTGATTGAATTTGCTTACAACAACAGTATCATAGCAATATCCAGATGGCACCATATAAAGCATTGTATGGCAGAAAGTGCCAAAGCCCTATCATATGGGATGAAGAAGGTGCACGTACATTAGAAGGGCTAGAGATAGTACAAGATACAATCAAAATTGTCAAGAATAAGGTAAAGGCAGCACAAGACAGACAGAAAAGTTATGCTGATCAACATAGAAGGGAAATGGAATATGAGTTGGGTGAAAAGGTATTTCTTCGTGTATCTCCATGGAAAAGGATAATCCGATTTGGCAGAAAGGCCTTATGAAATTCTTGAGAAGGTTGGTCCACTGGCATATAGATTGGCATTACCACCAGAGATGGCTCAGATTCATAATGTGTTTCATGTGAGCATGCTTAGAAGATACAGGTCAGATCCTACACATGTACTTAAAGATCAAGCCGTTGAGATTGCAGAGAACATGAATTATGTTAAGGAACCAGTGGAAATCATTGGATAAAAGACTAAACAACTAAGAAATCGAGAAATACCTTTAGTTAAGGTATTATGGCGTAACCATTTACTAGAAAAGGTAACATGGGAAATAGAAGAAAATATGAAAAAGGAATATACACACCTGTTTCCAGGTATTAAATTTCAAGGGTGAAATTTTTAAAAGGAGGGGAGAATTGTAACATCCTTGACCTTTCCCACATGCATATCCATATGCATTTCATTTGAACATATGCATCTTCCATATAACCCAATTGAACACGTGCATTTCATACATATTTTCTTAGAAACAAGTTCATGACACGCACTAGCTAAACAAGTTCATGGCACGCACTAGCTACGTGTCCTAGTATTTGGCAATTGTATCGAGTCACACGTGTATCCTTATAACCTAAATAATGATAACAAAGCATTAGAAATAAATTGAATAAGGTGACTAAATTAAAGTAAGAAAAATGACTAGATTAAGATTAGTAAACATTTACATTGTTAATTAAGTTAAATCGGGCCAAATGATTAAGTTGTATTATTGTATG